>JAUMJK010000431.1:1200000-1800000 GCA_033558105.1 Coccyzus lansbergi
GCTGTGGTTTTTTTACCTGATTGGTACCTGCACAAAAGGAACTCCAACAGCCCCAGGTGCCAGCCCTGGATTGAATATGACTGTCCTGGGATGCACTGGCTATCTCTTCCAACCTAGTAAATACAATTTTTTTTAAACAATGAGGTGGTTCACAATGATATTTTTGTAGTTGTGACATACAAGCAGCCAGGGTGCTAGAACTTATGGGTAGCAGGCACTTGCAGAGAGCAGCTGGCGAGGAAGACCT
Organism: Coccyzus lansbergi; assembly: GCA_033558105.1. Taxonomy (NCBI): domain Eukaryota; kingdom Metazoa; phylum Chordata; class Aves; order Cuculiformes; family Coccyzidae; genus Coccyzus; species Coccyzus lansbergi. Next base: position 1,200,248 of record JAUMJK010000431.1, read on the forward strand.
ACAGACCTGATGGTTTTATTTTTCTTTGAAGGCAGTGAGATGTTCCCATTAAGCAATTACCTCCTGGGAGAAGCAGCAAGGTAGCTGTGCTATTACTTCTGGGTTGCATTTTTTTATAGGAAATCTAAAATAATTTCTTCATAATGTACCAGATGAGATGGCTCATACCTGCTGTGAAAGAAGCAGAAAGTAATGTTTGCAGTTTGTAATATTTCTTTGAGCTTCTGCTTTTGCACTGAAAAATAGGCTTCCTCCCATGAAAATACTTTTAAATGGCAAATCCACAGATGTTCTCTGCAGTTTTCTCCAGCTTGCTTGAGCTCAGTAAAATCTATCTGATCTATGTGATGGTTGTGAGGTGGCCAGCATCTTACTCACTTGCAGGGGATGATGCAGACATCTTCTTGGGTCCTCTCTGAGGCTAGCGTTGAGGTCCATCGGCCTCTCCTTGCCATCACATATGGGGCAGAACCAAGGGAAAAGCTGCCAGAGTCTAAGCTTTGGGAAGGAGGAAGGGACACTAGTCCTCCAGCACTGGCTGTCCAGAGAGGCTTCACATTCAGACCTGCAGAAAAGGCAGGTGAGCAACAAATACCATTAGCTCTTGGGGAGCTTGGCTTCAAGGCTGGGGACAGCAAACAGCTGGAAAGGTGACTGTGACCATATTGTTCCACTTGAGAGCACTGGATCAAATTCTAAGTGCAGCAGGGGAAGCAGGGCCCAGGTTTTTGAAATGCAGTGGTTCTGGTTTGTGCAGGTGCCTGTTATCCCTCCTGGCAGATCCGGGTCCTGGCCCAGCATCTAGGCTGTCAACACAGGGCCATCCTCCCTCTCCTCTCCAACAAGAATTTGATTGGTTTCATTTCCCATCGAGGAAAAATACAGCAGAAAAATAGAAGCAGATGTTTTTAGACAATGTCTAGGGCTCCTAGAGCTTCAAAGAGCTTTTTGATTGCATAGGCTTTAACAAGCATATAAAAGAGAGCCTTTCCCTGTATTTTCATTAGGGCAAAACCCACTTTGAAATTTGTATGAGGAGAAACTGTCAGACTAAGCCGGTATGGGGAAAACCTTATTGCTCGCAAGCCACGTTTAAAATCCTTTTCACTACTCTGTTTTGGCTTTTTTTTAATGTGCTGCCTTGGAGGCGTGTTCAGTTTTTGCCTGTGCTAGCTGTTATAGGTGAAGCAAGGAGGGCTTGCAGCTGTCAGAGGGTTTGTTCCTCTCCAAGAGCTGTGGGTCAGGCAAGTGCTGAGCTCTGCCCAGTGCCCTTGGGGAGAAGCATTGCTCCCCCTCAGCTAAATCCAGCAGAGAAATTGCAGCTCTACCAGGTGTCAGGTGTGACATCTTGATGCTGCAAGACTGTTGCTGCTGCAGGGAGGATGTGAAGACAGGCATTTCTCTGCATGCTGAAGACATCTAGGAAATCTTTCAGGCTTGTGTTTGAAAACTTCCTTTCACTGCTTTGAGAACTTTTATTCCACCTATATGGGGTTTTGAAATGGCTTTGAATGACAGAGCAGGAATAGGGCTACTAAGTAAAAACTCCCATCACGTTGCACAACCAGATGCATGACTGTAGGAAAATCCTTTCCTCTGCTTCAGATCACTATTCTGTTCCTTCTGTGTGAATCTCACCTGCATCTCCATGCATCCTGCATATTGCAGAGGCCTTTCCAGAAGTGGCTTTTAAATGCCTCATTTTCTTTTCCTCTGCTTGATAAGAAGAAAACATTTCCACTTCAGTTGCCTTAAGCTTCCACTTCTTGCAGAGAATTCTCTAGAAAATGGAATTTTGTGCAAAGTCACTTTCTGAGTGAATTTTAATCTTTAGCATAAATTCGATCAAAGCTGAGCATCTTCCTTTTCCAGAGGCTTTGGACAATGGTCCCTGCCCTCTCAGAAGGTTTCTGGGAAGGATGCTGCTGAAGTGGGTAACATGGATGAACTTTCAACCTGGTCTAGTGCCTGCTGTGCTAGATGCCACTACTGTGTCCGTTTCCAACGGGAGATAGAGACATTGGCAGGGTAACACTACCTAAACTTGTGGTTCTGTAACTCAAACAAATCAGCAGAGGAATACCCAAGTGACTCTTTAAATTACTGTCTCCTGCCTGCCCTCCTTTCCCACCATTTCTCACTGCCTTTCATCACCAGCACCTGGTGCAAGCAGAGCCTTTCCTGGGGATAATATCAGGTCACTGGGCAGCCCCCATGCAGCTGGGTCTCACTGGGCAGCTGCTGCTCTGGAAAGCTGTGTAGGATGAGGAAGGCAAAGCTGCTTGGCTCAGGCCATGCTCCTTTTGAAGCTCCCTCAGAAACCTAACCCCAGAGTGACACTTCTGACTGCCACTTTCTCCCCTCTGGAGAGGCTGATAAGAACTGTAATGGTATCTGAAAGCAGGGCTTTTATTCAAGCTCTTTATCAATGAGTTAATGAGTAAAGCTCTGTAAGCCCTGATGAAATCCCTGTGGTCCTAATAAGCTAATGAGAGCATTTGGGTTGAAAAGTTCAGGTCAAGGTTGGCCCCTCTCTGTAGCTGTGCAACCAGCACACAATACCAGCAACCCAGGTCCCAAAACCTGCTTTTTCACCCACTCTAGCTCTCCCAGGTGATTCCTGCTCCCTGTGGAAGGGGTTGTATCTGGTCTAGGAGCCCCCCAGATGGTGACACCAAGGGGCTGACACATGGGGTTGTGCTTAGCCTTACACCATTCTCAATATCACTTTTTTTTTGTACTCTATGTACATCCCATGCAGAGGGCATGGAAGGTGGCCAGTGAGGCAAGCTGGCTTTTACCCTGAAGTAAGGTCATGAGTTTGCATTAGTCTATGGCAGCTTGATCCTTGGGTCCTGAGGACCTTCACACATGGGTTTGGTTCAGGGAGTTATTCATCTCCTGGAGCTTATAGCCAAGAACATGGACAGATATCTACCTTGCAGCAGGGCTAGGGCTCCAAACAGCATGTCTGATTATATAGGTAATGTGTTTCTGTAGCCAACAGCAAGCAGATATTGTATAAATGCTCCCATGTATCTCGCAGGGCTTTCTCTGCCACTTTGCAGGGAAAACTCCCCCACAGCACTTGGGGTCCAATGAGACCACAAGGCTTCAACAGCAGATTGCAGCAAAAATGATAGTTGGGAAGATTTTTTGCTCTCAGCACAATTTCTCACAAGCATCATTTTTAATTTCATTTCTTCTTGGCTTGTTTCCTCCTGTGGTGCTTACATATCTTGCGAGCAACAAGGAATTTGGATGTTGATTCTCATTTCCCCTCAGCCTTTCAATCCAAGTCCTGGTTATCCTTTTTCCCCTCAATGTGGAGAAACAGAACAGCATGTTTGGGACCAGCTGTGAAGCTCTCAGCCAAAAGCTGAGTAGGAAATATCTTGGGATATGCACTGGGTTGTCTCTTACCCCACTGCCAGCATATGCACCATCAGATTTTAGGTGCCTGGGGAAGAGTCAACTATTAGCTGCCTTTTCCCTTTTTTTTGCTTCACTCCTGGGAAGAGTTATCAGCCAGAAAACTTGTCCCTCCCTTCCAGCAAGGAAGAGAGAGCAGCATTCATGACTTTCCAAAGAGGGAAGGCTTGCTGGTCCCCATGCTGTGAATGTGTCCCTGTCCTCATGTGAGGGCTGGCACTGTGCTCCTTCAGTGTAGTAGATTACTGTGCTCTGTAGCTGGCTGGTCTGCACTCCCAGAGTGCATTCTCACTAACCCTTTCTTCTGCCCCATCTCATTTCCCTCTGGCAGTTGTCTGCATGCTATGTATTTTGTGGCTGAAAGAAGCTGGTAAGAAGCCACTCATGAGGTGGGCAAAGCCAGCCCTGGCTGCAGGGCATTTGCTGAGGGCAGAGAAGGACCCAAGGCAAACTGGAGCTGAAGGCTGCAGGTGAACTGTATGTGCTAGTCAAGCTTGAATGAGTTTAGACTGCTGAGCATGGGGACCATTCCTATTCCTGTAGGAAGTATTGCAAAGAAAGCTGCATCTGTATTGGGTGTGAAGCTAAAACTCCCAGAAAAGTTATTAGCAGCTCTTAGGATGTGATCACAGTTCTCTCCTGGTATTCCCCCAGCAGATCTCCCCTGCTGCTATTGGCTCTCAGGCTGTGTTCTTGCTGCAGCTCCTTCTGGAATGCCAGAGTGAGCAGAGCCAGTATTTCTTGGCCGCATGATTTTATATTTTGAGGTGTAGCAAATTAAGTAGCTTTGGCTTCCAAGAACATCCTTACAGCCCTGGTTGTCCTGTCTGTGTTTTAGTGGGCCCAGGGGGGTCCACAGGCAGGATGGGGAATGCTGAACACCATGGCTGGGTGCCTGGGCCATGCATGTGCCTGGCTTTGCCTGCTGCCAGGAGCAAGTGATGCCCAGAAAAACATTCCCTAGAAGAGCTTTTCGTTGAAATCTTAAAAACAGGAGAGATGTACAAGGGGGTATATTTGTAGTGACTAAGTTCTGGTACAGGGAGTGCACAATGTGATTAAAAAAATTGTCCTTGCTACCTTGCCTAACAATCTGTAAAAACCTTGGCATATTCTCAGGGACTGCAGTCTAATATCTGTCTGATGATGCTAATTTAATTACATGCCAGCAGGTGGTGCCCAAGTGAAAAGAAGGGAACGGTTTAATACAGTATTCTCCCAATGTGCAGTTGTATAGTGGTGTTTCATGCCTGGCTTGAGTAATCTCCAGCTGTTCAGACAACATTTAACGACTCAGTATTGGTGTTTTCTTCTTTCTGGTCTCATTCCATCTCTCCAGGCAGCCTCCAAATCCTCATTGCTTGTGAGAGGGCTTTGAAATACTAGTTGATACCAAGGAAAAGTTTTACATGCATGTACAGTCCGAAGAAACTGTTGAGTCACACTTCAGATGAATTGCAGAGAGGACAGGTCAGCCCAAATAAGTGTCTCGTGGTTGGGAGGCTGTAGTTTTTTTCTAATGTGATCATTACCTCTAGGGATTTGTGCCAAAAATGTGGAAAACTATGAGCTTAGTCCCTATGGAATGTTTTATGTAGGAGAGAGAAGTGACTTCTCTTGACTTCTCTTGGCCTCCTGTTAAAAAATAAAAGGAATGGGGTTGTCATCCACTTTCTCCAGCAACAAAGACATGCACCTACTCGACTAGTTCCCACTAGCAGCACAATCTAAGCAGATGCAAAATTATTACATTTATGTATTCAGTGGCTCTGGCAAGTTGCTGATCTGAGTGGTTTTTGCAGGTGCTAAACCAGAACACGAGCTCTGCCTCCGCATGGGCTTGCAGGCTGTTTAAAGGAATCTACAAACTACAAGCCCTTGCAATTCCTTAACTTCAGTAAAAAATGAGTGTCTTTCCTCTGGATTAGGACAGGAAATCTGTGAAGGGCACTTTCATGATCTGTTTTCCCTGCACTAAAAGTGTGAAGCTGTGGTTGTACTGACTTGTGTGATAGGAAGATATTTGGTCTCAGCCCTGCCTGGGCAATGGGAAAACCAGGAAACACCACACACCTCCCAGCTGGATATCAGCCTTGGTGAAATGTAAGCAGGATCCTCAGCAGGAGGCAGTTGTGGTCTTGTTATTCCTGAAAATGAAGGCCAAGGTAACTATGTAATGCCTAGGAATGACTTTTTTTTATCCCTGATCAGGGAGGGCAAAAGCCCTGGGCCTGCTGGGAGCAATCTCTGCTGCAGGAGATTTTCTGCTGGTTGGAAAGCAGAGTCTCTCCTCTCCCTCCTCTTGTTGAAATTCCCGACACGAGCAGACAAACCTGATTAGAGTTGGTATATACTGGTCCTTTAGGAGCGGAGCAGACAGGGAAGACTGTCAGGGAGAGATTGCTTCCACTGGTAATTTATGCAGTTATTCTTCTTTTTTTCCCCCAATGGAGAACATAAAACACTTCTGCTAGAGAGGAGATGAGCCACTTCAACCATCTGCAGAGATCACTGAGCCCAGATTGCTCAGAGAGTTTGGAGCAGGTTGGGCCCTTTGCTGGCAGTGGTGCTACCTGTGTATTAGCCACATTTATCTCATTGGAGTGGGGTTCTCAGTCATTTTATCCTCTAGAGTGCCAAGTGAAATAAAAGGCAGAACATCACAGGGTACAGATTCATATCCTGGGGAGAATGTGAAAAGATGAAGATATTAAATGGTGAGCTTTTTTACTCTGCTCCTTGGTAAGCTGGTTTTCTGCTCCTTGCTGCAAACACACAGTCCTCTCATGGATCAAGCCTGGTTCCTGTCAGTGCTGCAGATGGTTATGCTGCCTCTCCTCCTGTATTAATACTGACAGTCATGTATCACTGAGGCTTGCAGAAAAGATCCCACGTGTTGTGCCTTTGTGTATGAAGGGCTCATAGGCAATGGTTTGTGCTGCCTTACTGGCACCCACATCCATAGAGATACCAAGAACATAGTTTCAAAGCTCAGTGATCCTCAGCTTGCCCTGTGATGTGCTCTGGACCTCAATAAACCCCTTAGCATTCCCACTGCTTGGATACCAAATAAGCCCAAATGTAGTTCTGGATATTCTCTCAAGTGCTATGTGTTGCAGAAAGGCAGGAGTGGCTGGGCAACCCCAGAGAGCACCAAATTCCTCTGAGTCACAAGAATATGAAGTATATCTTTAGCAGGGGAGATTGTAGCCAGTCTCCTGCAAACCATTGCACCCTCCCCCTCCTCAGCTGGTCTTCATCTTTCCCAGTCTCATGCTACAAACCTACTTATGAAATCAAACCTTATGCTGTCCCTGCTGTTGGTCAGCTGTCAGTCCAGGACAATGCACGTGTGCTCCTGTGTCAGGGGACCACATGCTGATGATGACTGGCAGGAAAGGGGACACCTGCTAGGTGCTCATCCTTAAATCCCCTCTCTCCCACCAATGCTCATGGTGGGAATGTGCAGGCAGTACCTCCAATGAGATAATTTAATTATGTTGCGGAAAGCTCCCTTTATGTTCAGTTATTTCCCATAGAAATAGAGGCTGAGAGCTCCTGCACAACTCGGGGCAACCACACAATGTGTTTGGCTTATCTGGGAGATAACATTTTATCAACATGCCAAGAACTACAACTAATGAGGCAAAGAACAGAGGAAGCCAAAGTGCTGTAACTAGTACATCCCATCTCTCCAAACACTGATAGCAGTCCCTTGCAGGGAAGAGCACATAAAGAATTAATGAGTAAATACACAGGAACCAGGCAGAGCCAGCAACGTTCCTAGACATTTGATCTATTCTGTACAGACCCTCAAATGAATGTGGTACAGTCAGTAAGAGCGTATGTGGCATATCAATCAGTCACTTGTTTAAATTTAAACATAAAATCAAAGGCTTTTCCAAGCAATCAAAAGGTCCCCGGTCACAGAATGAGCTGTTGACAAGGTCCTGAGCAGGTTCCTGCTCTCAGCCTGAGCTCTTTGCTTCTCAACCTTTCCTTGGCCCTGCTGAGAGATGCCAACAGATCTCTTTCTGGAAATATTAAGGATGGTGCAAATACCCAAAGCATTCCCAGGGAGCCAAATCAGTTACCGATACAAAGGGATTAACATGTTCAGGACACTCTACTAGCTTTTTGGAGGCAGATATACAGCAAAAGGCATACAGCCTCTTCTCCCAGGGCTGCCCAGGAGGGGCAAGGTTTTCCCAAAGGGAAGAAGGGGGCTCTGGCCAGGAGCAGGGGCTTGAAAGTAAAGATGACTGATAAGCCTCAGCCCAAGAGCAGTGCGTCCTTGATAGGCAAGAGGAAAACATCTGTTTCTGTAGGAGACTCCATTCTTGCTAAGAGCAGGAGGCTTGAACAAGAGGGAAGACAGTGTTATGTAGGAAAATAATTAAAGTCTCTTCTGTAATGCATGCCTGACAGAGAATAGGCTTCAGGTTTAAATGGAAGATGGCATAGCCAAGTCAGTGAAGAACTTTGTCATGCTGATACGCTTCTGGGTGAGCATTTGACTCCTTAAAACTCCTTGTTTTGGGGGGTTTTTTGTTGTTGATGATGTTTTATAAGAGAAGCACAGTTACCTTGCTATGGCTTCTTTTTTTTTTCTGATGAAGAAAGAAGTTATTTTTATATATTACCATTGACTAGATGCGCTACTTCATCGCTAGCTTGCCATTTCTCACAAACTAAAAAAAGGCTGAGCATTAGCTGTAATTTAGCAAACTGCTGCAGAATGTAGTGCTGAGGGCAATTAAGCCATGCAAAACAGTCAGTCCCTTTGCCACCCCCTCCTGCTGCAGGGCTGGGCCTGGTGTTACATCCCAAATCTCTTTCCAGCCTCCTAGGGCCAGGAATCAATGCAATCCATGCTTCCCATATCTGGTCTGCAGAAAGGTTAACTCCAGCTTTAAAGCAAATGCATCTGTGAAAGGAGAGATGTATATCTCGCTTTTCTACAAGGGAATGCAGTGGTAGGACAAGGAGTTAAGCTGGAAGAGGTTAGATTTAGGGCAGATGTAAGGAAGAAATTCTTCACCTTGAGGGTGGGGAGGCCCTGGCCCAGGTTGCCCAAAAAAGTCATGGATCTCCCATCCTTGGAGGTGTTTAAGATCATGTTGGATGGGGTTTTGAGCAACCTAATCCAGTGGGAGGTGTCTGTGCTTGTGGCAGGGGGTTGGAGCTGAGTGATCTTTAAAGTCTCTTCCAATTCAAACCACACTATGATTCCATGATCTTTTTGAGCTACATTTTACCTTGTCAGTGACTATGACATTAACATTAGCAACTCCCCAAGCCCTCTCACCTTTCCAATTAAAATCAGAACATCATCAATGCTGGAATGAAGAGTTGCTGCTGTCAGTCTTCCTGGATTGTGCTTTTCTTTCAAGGGGCTGACAACCATGCTGGTCAAATCTCAACTCTCCTCCATTCCAACACCTCAGGTCACCTTTTTTTCTGAAAAATCCAAGGAAGTCTTTGCACAATTCAGCACACCTGGACTCAGACTTTTTGTAAGGAATGTATTTTGTATTATTACACTTTTTCAAGGACTTCTTGCCCCTAGGAATTCTTGTTAAAGCTGAGAATTTATTAAATAGTTTGAAAAAGGAGACATCTATCGCCATAGGAAGGATATCCAGGAAAATACTCAGCATGCACAAGACAACAAGCTTCCAGAAAGAGTATAAACTCAGTTGAAAATTACTAAAAAAAAAGCTGCTTTCAATCTTTACTGCTTCTTTTCTACCATGCCTGCTGATATGAGGTAAAAGCTTTCATTCAGGGTACTGGGACAGATGGCTGTTGCTCCTAAAAAGCAAGAAAGAATACTGGTTTCTGGTTGTAATTTAGACAATGTTGGAAACATTTGTAGGTAAAATTTATCCTACTGAAAGTAATAAAAACTTTGCCTTAGGGATAGCTAAAATCACAGTATTGAGGAATGGCTAAGGCTGGGAGGCAGCTCTTGGAGGTCCATATCTCCACTCAGAGCAGTGTCACATACAGCTGGTTGCCTGGGACCATGTCCTGTTGAGCTTTGAACATCTGCAATAATGAGGACACCACAACCTCTCTGAGCAACATATTTCAGTGTTCAACCACTCTAAGAGTAAGAAAGCTGTTTCTTAGGTTTAAGTGGAGTTTTCTATATTTCAGTTTGTGCCCCTTGCCTCTTGTTCTGTGACTGGGCACCACTGAGAGGAGTGTGGTTGTGTAATCTTCCTCCATCAGGTATTCATACACACTGATATGTTCCCTCTGAGTCTCCTTTTCTCCAGGCTGAATAGTCCCACCTCTTAGCCTCTCCCCGTGTATCAGATGCAGCAGTCCCATCATTGTCAGTGTGGTGCTTCACTGGATTCACTCCAGCATGTCCACGTGGGGAGCCCAGGAGTGGACCCAGATCTACATATGTGTCTCACCAGTATGAACAGAGAGGCAGGAACACCTCTGACATGCTGGCAATGCTCTGCCTAAAGCAATCCAGGAGAACTGTGGCCTTCTTTGCTCAGGGAAGTGTATTCCTGGCTTACGTTCAATTTGGTGTCCACCAGGACCCCCAAGATCTTCTCTGCAGAGTTGCTTTCCAGCTGGTCAGCACCTAGCCTGTTCTGGTACCTGAGGTTATTCCTCACCAGGCATGGGGTTCTGCATTTGTTGGACCATTTCTCCAGCCTGTCAAGGTTTTTTTGAAGGGCAGCACAACCATCTGGTGTACTACCACTTCTCCCAGTTTCATATTGCCTGTGAAATGTCTGTCCCTCTGTCTCTCTTCCCTGAAGCTCTCAGCATCCCAAATACCTTCGTTTTTCATCAAGGAGGAACACTCTTACTGTGGCTTTCAGCAAACTATTTCTTAGATGCTGCGGCCCTTGTTCTTCCCATGGACTGGTCAGTGTTCCTATGTTTCATCATCCCAGGTCCTCTGAGCTCTGATATACCTGTCTGATAGAAAGAGAAAACAAGAAAAAGTGCAAGGGCTGTGCAAGTAGAGAAGGACATTGAAGAGTACCTCTAATTAAATTACTAGTGAACAAAGCCAAACACCTTTACAAAATGAAAATATTGTCTGTGAAGCTGGCACTGAATACAGCTACTAAAATAAGTCCAGAGAGGAAAGGCTCATATATAAAACATCAACCAAGGAAAAACTACTAATTGCCAGAGCCGACAGCTCTTTTCTCTGCACTGCATGCATTAACTGGGGTTAGAGATAGGAAGAGTTGGATTAAGGGTGCTAGAGATTTGAACCACTATCCTTGAACTCAGATCCCAGGAGAACCAATAGTCTTGGAGGAGAATTAATAGCAACAAAAGGCATTTCAGCCTGCTGGGGTGCCCACTGCTTGAATGAGGCTTAGGAAAACCAAGGACAATTACAATTAAGATTAAAGATGCAGCCATGGAAGATGATCTCTTTTGCACAGCATTCAGGTAAGTGCCTTCTTGGACCATGATCCCCATAACCGGGAAATGAGATAACCTCATGTTCTCCTCTAGGATTTGGCGTGAATCTGCTTCCAGTACCAGCAATATGGCTAAGGAGTGACAGGGTAGTGACTTGTGTGTCAAAGCTAACACTGACAAAGGAAATGAATGGACAGTTGTCATCTTCTGGTAATTTATTATTATTTTTCCCAGCCTGGAAACTGGGAGAAGAGCTGATTATTCACTGCTGTGATCCTGCATGGACCCCTTTGTCACTAGGATCAGCACTAATTCCAGTTTCCTGAAGCAGCATTAGACTTGGATCTAGCCATTAATTAAGAGTAGGATGTGTTTGTCCTGTTTTCCACAAGATACTGTTCAAGTTTTGAGCTGTATGAATGAACCTGAGAAAGCTTGTTGCTGACCTGCTCTTTACAAGTAGCTAATGCTGCAGGGACAAACATCAGCAGTACACGATGAGTGGAGTAAATTCAGAGCCTCTCCTTGTAGCTCCTGGCCAGAGCAACCGAAAATGAGCTGCTGTTTCCCTCAGGCAGGGTATGTCAGCACTTGGTAAATGCTAAGCTACTGGCTGATCCTCACCATAGTCACTTGTTCTTCAGGATGAAGAGCGAGATTGCAAGCCCTCTCAGTGAATGATTCCATTTACAGTAACCAAAGGATGAAACCTATATAATAACCTTCCTCCAGGTCATTAACTGAAGATAAATGCCATGCAATTATGAATATATCTGGTATTTATTATAATGGCACTGATCATAATGAATTAAGTCAGTGTTTAGGTGAGTTATTTCAATAGGTAATTCAGTGTAAGTTAAATTTTCCTTTACCAAATTTGTTTTAGAGCCCATAACTTTATCTTTAATGCATGATCTATCACTTAATGACAGCTCTTGGCTGTGCATTAGTTGATACAATATTTCTTCCAGATAATTTTCCTAGTAGAGGAAATAGAGCACTTCTGTGTGATTTCAAGCCAGGTCTTGAAAGAGGGGCTGAGAGTAATAGTATATGTATATATTTATCTACAATGGAGGTTAAGGTGAATATTTGCAGAACCTTTAGAGTCATTCTCCCAGCAATGCCTCTGCTTGCATGTGGTTAAGGACCAGTGGATTAATGACCATGGCTGTATAATTGGGCTGAACAAAAATCTTTATCAATGTCAGTGGTAGTGGTGCTTCTATGCTTTTTACTGAAAAACAACCACCACGCAGTGCAACCATAAGGATTATCTTGTATCTAACAGTTCAGGAAAGCCTGAGGACAGAACAGGGTTGAGTGACCTTCAGAAAACAGAACTTGTTCAAGATTAGTACCCTTACTCACAGTTATTTCCAGTGTAATTAAGCTGTGATCAAAAGGGGCATCAAGAAGTTGAATAACACATAAAGTATATTGTTCTAAAAATGACTTCTTTTGCTGACACATGAACTTTGTCAAGACAGGCCACAAACGCCAGCTAGGAGTTAATTATTTTATGGAATTGAAAATTAACACATAAAACTGAGTCTTCAAAGAATAATGAGAAGGATATTTGGGGTGTACAGAAGGTGCAGAGCAAGGGCTTCTGAAGTCCTTGGAGGGCCTTTCTTGAAATACATAGAGAAGGAAAGTCACTTTTTCTGTCTCCTGCATACCAATATTTAAAAGTACTGATTTTGTTGAACATTTTCTAATGCACTTCAATTTCTTCCTTAAAAAGAAAGAAACATATCTTAAAAGGACTACACAGCTGCAAATGTCGCCTTATGAAGAGATTTAAAATTTAATCTTTTTGGAGGAAAAAATAAATGCTTTTAGTCTCTGAAGTTGCTTTTTAAATCTGAGTGCTGGACCTCCAAATGAACTACTGGAGCTAAGGTTTGTACTTACTGGTGAGCAGCAAATGTCAGCAAGGTAATGCATTTTGTTAGGCCCTGATGACAAGAGCAATCAATTAGGAAAGTCAGGAAGGTGACATGTGACATAATGAAACCTCCCAGCATGTTGTATTTGTGCAGCCATAGTGCTCCTTTCTGCTCCTGTGCCAGGGGTCAGGGGTGCAGTGCTGTGCCCGGCAGGGTGGTGCTCCTGTCAGGTATTCAGAGATGTTGTTGGCCAAGCTAGACTCCACAGGGAACTGCAAGTCCTCTTTCCATAGGATCTAGTGAATAATAGATATGATGAAGAATGTGCTTCAAACATTGCTCATGAGCACGCTCTGCACTTTGAGGTGACCAGCCCCTGTGTGGGTTTAGCTGTTTTACCTGTTTGACTGCCTGCAAGGCGTACTCTGATACTCTGCCTCCGGCAGGTGGGATGTGCAATGGATTTTGTGTCTGTAAGCTGCTCCTCTTCCCCTGTACTTGCATTTTCAAGTTATTTCAATGCTTTTTTCAAAAGGGAATTACGGCTTCTTGCCACTAATCTTTGTAAGTTGATACTAAGATCTTGATACCATTATGCCTTTATGAAATCTTGCTAGTCTGGTGCGGGAAGTTTATTTCATTAAAAAACCTGCATGGGCAATGCCACAATGAACTTCTGCATGGCTTGAGTTCCCTTTTTGACTCTTCTACAGAACTGTGGTCTCAGTACAGCCATGGACTCAGCTGAGGCTCAGCAAGAGGGGATCAAGTTGTGATGTAGCTGCACTTCCATTATGGAGTAGGACCTAGTTTATCAGTGCACTGGTGATTCTGCACTAGCTGTGCTGTTCACTGGAGTTGTGTATCCAAACCAGATTATATTTCAATACAAAGGCCAGTCAGTGCTGACTGCAACAGTGGTTTGCACTGCTTCTCTTCAAAATGCTTCACAAGTAATTCCTTTACAAAAATCTCCCTACCTTTTTACCTTAATTCTTCTTTCTGAAATGTCCAAGTTTTCTACACCATGGCCCACCATTGTGGTCAAGTTCTTTCTAGGACTCCTGATCAGTTTTGGGTATAAAAATTAGGATGACTGGATGGTAAAACAAAAGAGTAGTTTTTACCAGGATACAATATTTTGAGTTTGCTGCCAGCTGAAGCTCAGCATGTTTAATTAACATGTGTGAGCTTGAAGAAGGCTAATCTTTGATGCTGAGGCTAATTTTTGCTGGTTTATTAGATAATATGGTGAAAGACAGATTGAGACTCCTCTTTTCCCATTTTCTTTTCCTTGTCACCAGCAGTAGGAGGGGGAGATAAAATCCCTTCACATGAAATCATCTTAATGAAGGACTAGAATTAGTACAATTAACCAGAGGCACAGCTGTACACCTCTCTGTGCACACCCAGGTCTCGCTCTCCATTTTCTCAGCAAGGATATTTCCAGAATGACTGCTTGGTCAAAAGTTCGTAATTAAAGCTTTAAATCTTGGCTCACTGCTAAATTTGCCTGTGCACAGAGAGACAGTAGGAGGGAAAAGGAGGAGAGTCTCCCTCCTGGGAAGTCTTGTTTACTAGTATTTTGTAGGTTTTCTAACGTTGGCACTGCTTATCTGCCATGCAAAGAGACAGGCGCTGAGATCACCCCTATATGGAGATTTTTGGGGACCTGATAACTATTGGCACTACTCGCAGGTTTTACTTTTGCAGCAGAGCCCTGCAATACAGGAATATTGATTAAGCCAGCTGTCTTTGCCCAGGGTTCTTGCACAAACAACAAGAATGGGAAGCTGAATAGGAATGTCCTGTTGCCACAAAACATGGGTAAAAGCTTCCAAGTGGAACACTTTGATGTCCAGTGAATAATCTCCCCTCTTGCTCTTGCAGCATTGCCTTGGGAAGAGCCAGGATAGCAGCGGGTCTTCTGGAAAGACCTGATCCTTTTAGGAGGTTGAGGGATATTCATGAACAAATGTGGTTTAATTCCAACAAGTAATCTGCTGCCTGTAATTAATAACTGTAGTTGCACATGTTTTTAGCACAAAACTGGTGAGCAAATCCCTGCTTTCTTAATTTGGCAGCATCTACAAGGGTTGGATGGGGCACGGCTCCTACTACGGATGGCTCCACTCACCCATCGTGTCCCCAGCAGCAGGCAGAGCTCTCACACAGCCCTGTGATTCTTCCTCTGGAGGGATCTAATCACATCCCAGTTATTGACAAAAGGAAGTACTGCAATGAATAATAGCAGGTAGTATTTGCAGTATTTGGGGGTATAATTCACTTTCTGAATTTTTTTTTAGATTTTCTTCTCAAAAGGAAAAGTCATATCTAATTTACCAGAAACTGTGATCCTTGCTCACACACTTCTGATAGGGCTGTTTGTATGCAAATCCCTCCTTATCATTTGCCCATAATCTGTCTAAATGTGCCAGAAAAAGGTTTTATTAATAATGTTTATGTGCCCATGGCATGGGCTTGAGTCACTGATTGCAGTACACAAAGCAAGAGAAAGCTACAGAGTATGTCTATTTATAAAATGATAAATCCATACCTTTATGAGTAAAAGTTGCATGTCTCTGCTGAAGAGACAGCCCTTTGTTGAAACAGTGATTTATTGCTATTAAAATTCTGTGATTAGCCAAGCTTGGAAAGCAGACCTAGAAAATCTCACGGCTGCTTACTTGCATGATGAGTTTTACCAAGTACAGAAATGCAGGAACATTTTTATCAAATCAGAACCTCAGAGGAAAACATTTAATTCCAAGGTCAGTTCCTGATGATGCAGTTGTGGATTTTCAGTTGCAAAATTACTACATGACTTGTAACGAAGTTTACATTTGAAATGCAAAAATATTCACACACACCCCCAAAGAAGTCAGAAGAAATACTATGATAAAGCTAAATGATATGGAGTCAATCAGCCATCTGTTGTGCATTGAGGGTTCTAATGATCAAGGTGGAAACTTTGGTAGGCTGTAAAAATAGATAATTACAACATCCTATCTCCCTGCAGTAAATACTTTAAGTACAGTCAATGTAAGATAATATATGCTGGAGTTAGCACTCAGTTCAGTCGTATCACGAACTAATCTAAATACCTGATAGCCAAGATGGGACTTGCAGACAGGAGACATTATTTGTAGGTGTACCAAGCAGGGCTCTGTAGTGAAGATGAGTTTTGGAAGGGAAGGGAGGGTCCCTGAAGTTAATGTGAAAGCTGCCCTCCACCACAGAGTTCTGAAGCGTGCCATGCACTTTCTGCTCATCTTTACATACAGAAGTAAATGTTCTTTATTTGTAGTGAATCCTCTAGGTGACCACCCTCTCTCTGCTGGCTCATTTTACTTCAAAAAAGGAATGATATGAGCCCATCAAGCTCCTCATCTAATTAAAATTCAGTGAAACCTCTTTGAGTGGCTACCTTCACACTCGCATTTAATGGGTTCCAAAGGCAATGTTTTCTTTACTTTTCCTCCTAAATGATATTTTTCTCATTGCCTGTGCTGACTCAGAAGCAGATGTGTGTTTTTTACAAAGTGCTCCATTTCAAATCACTTACTCTTGCTGTGTCTTCTAACCGGGGCTGAGCTCATCATTACAGTTTATTCTTTTGAGAGTCACTGAGATGATTTAGCCTTAGAGAAGTGAGTCCACTTCAGTGGAAGGAGCCCAGGCTTGTTGGTTCATAACAAGCAACATGCTTTTGTCTTCTCCATTACATCTATGAAGGAATAGGGAGATACAAGCTATGTAGTAATTACCCATAAACATGGCCAGACAAGAAGTGGAACACAGCTTTTATGCAAAGATGCAGCTACTATTCATTTAGACAGTGATGGAGCTGAGAGCCTGCATTCATTTAAGATGTTGCAGGTCTTCAGGTCAAGGTCAACAGGAGTGGTTTGGGTCAGATTTCATGATCATAACTGATAAAATCCTGCTAGGCAGATGTCAGCCAGAATCCTGCAAGAGGATGAGCCTCATGCCAACTTCTCTGCTTGAAAGCAGATTGTGAAGCATAAATCTGAACCACAGCTCTGTCATAGATTCAGCCCATTTCACGGGGTTCAACTCCAGCTGCTGGGAGAGGTTGCAGTCATGGGATGCTGGGCTTACCATCTGCCCCATTGCCTGACATATAACAGATATCAATGCAGCCCAGGCTGACAGCCTGTAGCTCTACAGCATCTGACCTTATTGTGGGAGCCTCATTTGCATCTGTGGAGGTACAAATCAAGATCAGGGGAACTGCACTGCCTATCTGTCCCTCCCTTCCCCAGTACCTGCTGGACCCACTGGCCAGCATCATCCAAGTCGAAGAGCAGTTAGAAGACCTCAGAGGTGTTAAAGAATCTAGGTCTTAGGCAGAGCAGAGTGACCCAGGTTACTGCAACAGGAGCAGGAGGTCAACAATTATCTGCTTAATTTGTCTTGGGCACAAGCAAACAAGTGTGGGCTGCTGGCCATGCAGGGAGCATCTCACAGCTGGCACAACCACCTCAGCACAAGCCACTGGAGGTTGGAAGTTGGGAAAGCTGAGGGTTACCACAATGCAAGGTTGCTGAGCAGAGGCTGTATGGGTCCCACTGCTTGTGTACTAATTCTGAGCCTTGGGTGAGGTCTGTAACATAGCACATAACAAGGTAATCTTGAAACTCTTTGCTCACAGTAGTAGCTGAGGAAGGATGCTGTGCTGGAAGAAAGGGAAGCAATTGCTGTTTGATCAGTGCAATGCTCCAGGCTCTCATCCCCACCGTGTGCTTTGGTTTCAATGTTGTTTCTCCCAATATCCTCCTACATGGGTAAAATCAGGCTGAGGACATCAAACAGTGCAGTCTCGCTGTTTGGCTTTCTGCTCTGATTGCTTCTGTCATGGTCCTCAGTGTGCCCTGTGCGTACCCCTTCCAGCTTCCAGGATATATAGCACTTAGAAGTCAAGTCTTACCTCAGGGCATGATGAGATGGACAGGAGCCTCTCCTTTTCTTTCAGTGTGTGGAAAAGCATCCTGAGAACTTAGCACCACAGTGCCAGGCACATGTTTGAAAAGCCTGAAAGGTGTTAGATGAAAGGCAGGTGCTCAAGGAACAAAGAGAGAGTGGCAAACGATTGTATTGCTGCTTCAAAAGGAACTGATTCTGCAGTGAATTAACTGGTTTTCAGGTGATAGCTGATTGTTTTCTAGTGTACCCATGGAAGCTGGCATTGCAAAGGCCCTGAAATGTATCCAGAGTTCATGAGAGAAAAAGGCTGCCCAGTGTGGGGTTTACTGTTGAACTGTGAACAGCAACCACTGCATAGAAATGCAGCAGGGTCCTGCAGCACAAGAAAGGCTTTTTGGGTTCAGAGCGATGCTCAGACCTATCCATGTGCCCTGAGCTTCCTCCTAGTCTGCAGTGTGGTTGTATTTAATGGCAGAACACCAGTTTCATGGCCAGCAAGCATCTTGCGGGCATGGTACGTGCCTGCAGGAAAGCAGACTTGATACAGCGGTTTTCTAGTAAGTAGCATTAATTTGGGTACAATTACCCCCTGAAATCCAGCAGCTATCTGGCACGTGGGCCAAGGAGCTAGTTTGCTGGGAGGCGGAGCAGCCAAGAGCAAGGAAGTTTCTGAGCAGCTCCACACAGCCCTGCAGAATTACAGTACAGGCAATCTCCCAACAAAAAACCTTAATGATGGAGCTGCTTTTTTAATGGTCCCCTGTACAGCTGTTAGTCCTTAAAGAGGATTTACATTACAGCCAGCTGCTATGAAGATATTTTATTGTTATAGTAAATACAGAGAGAGAAATGGTGGCTTTTAGTCTTCTGGTTGCTCGTACTTTCCTGCTCCATAATTCACAACCCTTTGTGTCAGAGGCAAAAATCTCTCCTGGCACGTGCTCCAAGGTGTTCCCATGTACCTTGACTCAGCCAGACTGAAGCCACCTTAGCTGCCTCCTTCCCACCTGCTTCCCAGGTCTCCTTCGTCTGGGCAGGTGGCTGAGGGGCAGGGGAGTTAGTGAGGGCAGAAGGGCTGCAAAGAAACCTGTGAAACACATGAAAGCAGTGACTTGCACAGCAATCTGTTAGGCAGGAGCCATAGGGAGCACAAGAAATGCCGCAGTAACAGGCGGAGGCGATTCTTTACGAAGTGCCTCTGGAGAGGGCATGTGCAACAGCTTGAACTCCTGTCTTCTTTCTTCATCTTGCTTTGTGGGTGGGTGAGGGCTTGATCTTTCCACTGCATTTATCCACAGGAGGTGAGAAGATGCCTCATTGTATGGGGATGAGCCAAGGCACAACATATCACACGCATCACATCCAGTCCCAGAGGTGCTGCCTGCCAATATTAAATAACTGTGAGGGTAGTAAGAGCAACACAATAGCACGTGGGCTTTTCTCCCTGCCCAGCTTCTCTGGCCATCATTTGACACCTCAGTCACATGGCTTGGTCCGGGATGCTTAGTGATATGTGATGGAAAGTAGAGACCATGGGACTGGGACCGCTGCACAGGGCTGATGCTGAGCTTGCAGCTTACACTGACACTGGAGGACTTGGCGAATGACCCATAGAGACTGCACAGATGAGAAGATAATGAGAACAGAAGCAGAGCTGCAGAAAAGTGTATGCTGTATCTGTCCACTGAGGTGTGAGCCATTAGAATTACATAGGATGTTATTTTCCCTCTTGCAAGTCATGCCTAAAATCTGGTCTCATAAATGAGCTTGTTTTTATTAGAGGGAACTTGCCTTTACTAGGTTATAAATCTGAATGTGAATGCTAATTTTATTGCCCTGCATCTAGAGGATAGCAGAAACACAAATATTACAATCCAGAGAGAATGGCCAAAATCTCAGACACTGCATCTGAGTGTGTTCCAGAGGAATTTCAAGCAGGACACAAGGACTACCTCTTCCCCTCTCTCCCTCCCTCTCTCTCTCCCTCTCTTCTGAGCTGCTCTAGAGCTGGCCCTGGTGAACCAGTACCTTCATGGCTCAGCTCACAGCAAAAGTCAGATATAAACAGCGATGAAGTATTGGTATTCTTGCATGGTGTGATCCTATAGTTTAGAAATTTTTTTTAATTCCTATGGTAGTTGTTCAGGGTCCAAGTTATGGCAACAGAGCTGATTGTCTCTTACATGCCTCTGCTGCAGCAGAATCAGCTGTAGCTTCTCCAGCTCCTGGGTTTGGGCACAGAGTGCTGTATATAAGCCTGCCCTGAGTACTATCCTGCTGTGGGGAATGAGCCTGGCAAGGCTCTGGAGGAGGCTGGTGGCATTAGGTGCCTTGCAGCTCTCTGATGAGTTGTTTCCTCATACACAAATTAAATTACCTCCCAAATTATTTGTTTTGAATATTTTCTTTGGTGCAGAGTGGTGGTGGAGAGCCTTTAGCTACATAAACAAACAAGAAAATGATGTGATGTCAGAGCACTGAAAATAACTCAGACTTGCACAGAATAAAGGCTTTTGGGGGTACCTCACCTACCTTGCTGAGAGAAGTGATTTCAAATGTAGTGGATTACTCTGTCATGTGTGCTCACATTACAGCTGAATCTATGCTAGAAACTCTTCCTGGGAAAGCAATAAGAGTTAAGAGCTTAAAATTTTTTGGCCAACACTTCTTTACTGGCAAAAGAAATTTTATGCTGGCATAGCTGCATTCACATGACTTTTGCTGGCATAGAAATATCATGAAAAAATGGTATCCCTAAAGAGCATTGCTGTGCTGGCAAAACTTTTATCTATAACTCAGTCCTGGAGGTAATTTGCAACTGTAGCTGTAGCCTGGGTGTTTTTGCTGGTGTAGCTTATGTAATTTCTTTGAATAAACTAAGCCATCATTTTAGAGTTACCTTGGCAAAGCTTTTGAGTGCAGACAGGCCCTACGTGTTGATTAAGAACAGACACAGGGGCACACAAGACTAGCATTAGGAAGGTATTTTTGTGATGAATGCTAAGGGCACTGCCTGACTCTCCACTGAAGTGTTAAAGCTGAGAAGTGTGCTGACCCTGCTCCTTGGCAGGTTCCTCAGCAGGTGCTGCAGGTGGAAGGAAGGAACAGAGTTGTACAGTGTTGTCAGACTCCAAAAGCAGCCTGAGGAGGATGGCTATAAAGTTAGGGGCTGGCTGCAGGTTTGTGATGGCCTGATCCTATGGTTTTCAATGATGCAAAAGTGTCTGAGATGTTATCCCAAAGACATGTTGTTGCTGCTGAGTTGCACGTTTCTGGTATTGCTCTCCTGCATGCAGAGCTGTGGCAGCTCTCACGTGGTGTGCCTGACTGGCACGTGTGCACTCTCTGTAGTCCCATGTGGCCAGCAGGCTCTGGAGGCACAGCTTGGGCATGTGGGAAAGCCAGGGTGAGCAAACTGTGATGAAAATCAGTTCATCTGATGATTCAAGGGAAATGTGTACCTTGTGGTGCCGCAGTGATGTTGTACTTAGCTGCAGTATGTGTCACTCACTGTAACGGTTTGATCTTCTTTCTGGCAACATAACAGGACATGCTTGCTGCATGTTTCAAAACTGTTTTCTCAGTGAGGAAGGCCATCAATTTCCCACTGCTGTGCCCACTACAGTTTGGAGGTGTGCCTTGATTCAAGGGATATTAGTTAGTCTAGCTGCAAGACCTCAACTGGTCTTACAAGGCACTCCCTTTCTTGCTTTGAAGACCAGTGCAAAGATCTTATGTGCTGAAATCAGCCAGGATCTGAACATCCTAGAGATCATCTACCACTACAGTTCAGTTACCAACCCCAGAAACCCAGGAGAAGTGATTTATACTTACATTTAGATCCCATGTGTAGCTTCTCGTCCAAAGGCATGCCTAACCCACCTCCTTCCCCATCTGCACTTCAAATGTTTCAGAATGTAAAAGTGTGTGGAGCAGGATCTTCTCCCCAAAACAGTCCTGAAAGCCAGTTTAAATCATGATTCTTGTGTGAGAAATGAATCACTAAGAACCACAATACTCTCTACCTTCTTTTGGTAGTTTTAAGCCAAGTTTTCATTCTAGGTTTTCTTTTTAACTTAAACCAGAGATTTGATATCCACTTGCTAAAATGTTTTCCCTTTAAAAGGTTGTTTGTCCTCATCCCTGCTCATTAAATACTATGCGTTTGAGGGGAGAGGGTTGGATGTCACTGTATCTGCCAGGCTGAGTTATGGCAGAAGAAGTATCTCCTCCAGCCTCACAGGCAGGAAGCCTTGTGGTCCCGAGGTCTCATCTCCTACTGGCCTGTTCCATGTGCTCACCACTGGGCCACATCATCCATGCATCCAAAACGTCTGCTCGGGGGTGGATTCTTCGCTAAGTTCAGCCGTCTGTTCTCAGCCCTTGTTGGCATAGAAACACCCTTTCCAATTAACCTTCTACAAAATACACACACAGAGAAATATTCCACCAACAAATTATCTTGTCTTTTCTTTCTATCTTTCTTTCTTTCCCTTTTTTCATTTTGGTCTGTGAGAACAAGGAGTCAGGAGAAGCGTGTATCCGAGTTTTTTTAATTTTGGAGCATTTCAGGCTCTCTGCAGATTGTTGCCAGGCTGTGTAGCTGCTCCCTACTGATAGTAGCAGGCAGACAAAGTACTAAGCCATCAAATTTCCCCTCTCATTCAGCCTTGTCACCGCATGTTTTAGAGAAGAGAATAAGAGCTGGGCCTAATAATTATGTAAATTGCTCAAAGCAGGAAACAATCAGGATTAGTAAACCCAAGGCTTTTGAAAGGTTAGGACAGATCTACCTGAATTGTTGCCAAATGCCCCATCGTAATTGTTGGACTTGATCCAATGGGTCTTTTCCAACCTGGTGATTCTGTGATCCTATTGGAAAGAGTGAGTCCTGCATACCTGTGTCACTGCCCATCAGTGCCAGACTCTTGATGGGCTCATACTGCCTTTGCCAAAGCTGGAGGAGAAAGTGTCCTAGGCCAGCCTCATCCCTTCCTGAAACTGCAAAATTCAGAAGTCAGGAGGGCAGTCCCCAGACAACCCACCTCCTCTTCTCCTCCTGCCTCTATACAACCCCTTGGTGAGACTCAGCCTCAAGGAGTAATCACAGCATTCCCCTGGAAAGAAGGGGAATATGGTGCTGCTCCACATACTGGTAGAAAAGGGGCTCCGCTCCAGAGGCTGAGCCTGAAACACATCAAAGGCCCTCACTGATGAGCAAAGATGGTTTACTGGAGGGAAGGAAGCAGATGGACACTTTATTCTTCACCCCAGCTTCATGCAGACTTGTTTGTTCGTGTATTGCATTAGTCTCACAGAGCCCCCTTTTCAGATTAAGGCTATTCCTGCTTCCAGGATGGATCTGGCCACAAGCAGTGTCCTCAAGATCCACATAAAGTTGAACCAGCATGGCTAAAGTTTAAAAAAGTTGTGCTGATCGTTCCTATCATGACAACATCTTAACTATGTAGTATCCATATGTGCCTTTGGCTTGAAGAACAGAAATAGTAAGATGAGATTTGCCAGAGGGATATTAAAAGCAAGTACATTCTTCTTTTTGCTCCTGTGAAGGTTCAGGGAGGCCCCGGTGTGCCTTAAAGGTAGAACAGTGGAAAAGGTCAGTGAAGAACTTGCCTGCAGCATGAAGGCTGAAGATGCCCACAAAGAATTTAATTTCAATATATTGTTTCCTAGCTGGTGTTGCTTATAAGAAAAAAAAAAAAAATGCATCAAGTGTGTCTAGTTACTTATTGAGAAAACATGGTGCGTTCTGCACTTTGAGTCCCTGCCTAATTAACTAGAAGAACACAGGATGTGTGTAGCTTGTATGGCATGAGGAACTTAAAGTACCACCAAGATGCAATACACAGAGTGAGTGATAGGTCTTTTTAACCCAAGTACCTGCAGACAGAATGCTGGCAGTCTGTGGTGCCCACAGAGGGGTGTGAAATTACAGCCCACCATGACGGCACGATGACATTCCAGCATGCTGCCGTTCTCATTATGGTCTTTGTCAAAAAGATGGATACAGGTGCTGTGTACTGTTCTTTGTATTAAAATAAGAAAGGGATCTTTTTTTTTAATCTTCTGTTCTCATCTCAGCATCAGCAATCAGAGTGAGCCATCAGTCAGATGGCGTTGCTGATAGATCTTCATTTTCACTGTGTGCTTTCACTCACTTTTGTGACAAAGATTACTAGACTAGAAAATAGCATGCCATTAATCCATTCCGATGGCAATATTAGGACTAAAATGGAAAAGGGAAAATGGCACAAAATGTGCTTCTCCAATGAGCAAAGATAGCATATGGGAATGAAACAGCTCAAAATGGAGCAAAGTTTGGCTGGGAGGTAAAATCCAAGTAATCTGTCCCATGCTGTGTTCACTTGCAGCCTTGCCTCTTGGATCCATCATATGGAGTCTTGGCTCTGTGGTGCTTGCACAATATCCAGTATGACGAGATGCCAATCCAGGCTGTGCCCAAGGTGCAGCTGCACTATAAATGCTGAAAATAGATCTAGGCAAACATGCTGAAGCAGGTACGCCTGTGACCCAATGGGGCTGGAGCATCTAAAATGCCTGTAAAATACCTTGTGACAAAGTGTGAAGGATGTACGACTACAGATTGTGTCTTTTATTCCCCGTTTCCACCAGGGACTTTGTATTCAGCAAGGTTATCTGTGTTTCCTCACTTCCATCTCTTCAAGAGTTTCATAAGATAAGAGAGCACAGCATCAAAGTGTAGTGTCTTTGCAGCACAAGAGGCATTGCAGCCGGCAGCTCTAGTTAGGTGCTACATGAACCCAGTGTGTTTACGGCACGTGGATGAAGTAGATAAAAGCTGCACTGCACAGTCCTCAGCAAATGTCCATCTGCCTTTGTGCCTTACCTAGAAAGGCTGGAGGCATGTTCAGCAGCCTGACTGGGAGAGGCTGTCAGCAGGGGCTGGAATAAGGCTCAGGCAGAGCAGGACACGTCAGCCATTGTTAACACACACCCCCCCTTGTGAAGTCTGCAGCAAAGAGTCTTAGAGCTACAAAATTTCATGAGGCTGGTACCATGAGGCTTCCTGATGGTGCTCAGCTCTTCTCGCCTTCCTAATCTCACAGGTCATTTCTGCTGAAATGTTCCTCTAAATACATAAAATGTTCATTCTAAAAAGTAGAAGGACTGTAAACTTTTTAAATCCTTGGAGCTCAAATCAAAATGTATGTGATCCAAGACAGCTTAGGTCCTCCTCTTGAGGTCCAGGCAGAGTTAAATTATGGACTGTATATCCCTAAACAGTAAAAGTCTTGCTTCCCTCTGAGGAACTCTCTGCCCATTCACAGTCAGTCATACTGCTGTATCCATGTCTCTCTCCTACTGCTTTTATAAACAGCAATGAGGGAATAATATTGGTGTCAAATAATAAATAATCACTACATTTACAGTGAAAAAACCCTTTGTTATAGGCAATGAGTAATACCATTGAATTGCAATATAACTGTCTGAGAGAGAGAGAAGTGTGACTGAGAAATCCACACGTGGGTAGCCGTAAACTGCAGGATCAGATGTGAATGCAGCCTAGACGTTCCTCTGTGACTGGATTGGGATTCTTAGACCTGGAAATCCAAAGGCCTTCAGCTCTGGGGACCGTGGCTGCTGATCCTGCTTCTCTTTGGCTTTCTGCCTTGTGCTGCCTCCTCAGCCAGTGCAATTCACAGAGTTCAGTGAGGAAACACTAGAAAAACTGAACAAGTCTTTACAATGGTTTGTTCTTCTGGCCATCTCCTTTGCTATCTGTTGAATCATAAATACTAGGCAGCTACAGACCAGGAGAAGTCTGGCTGGAAAGCTGCAAGGAGGAGAGGGACCTAGGGGTGTTGGTAGACAGCGACTGAACATGAGCCAGCAATGGCCCAGGTGGCCAAGAAGGCCAATGGCATCTTGGCTTGTATCAGAAATGGTGTGACCAGCAGGTCCAGGGAGGTAATTCTCCCTCTGTACTTAGCACTGGTGAGACTGCTCCTTGAATCCTGTGTTCAGTTGTGGGCCCCTCAGCACAAGAAGGATGTTGAGGCTCTGGAGCAAGTCCAGAGAAGAGCCACGAAGCTGGTGAAGGGACTGGAGAACAGGCCTTCTGAGGAACGGCTGAGAGAGCTGGGGGTGTTTATCCTGGAGAAGAGGAGGCTGAGAGGAGACCTCATTGCTCTCTACAACTACCTGAAAGGAGATTGTGGAGAGGAGGGTGCTGGGCTCTTCTCCCAAGCGACAGGGGACAGGACAAGAGGGAATGGCCTCAAGCTCCACCAGGGGAGGTTTAGGCTGAACATCAGGAAAAAAATTTTCACAGAAGGGGTCATTGGGCATTGGAATAAGCTGCCCAGAGAGGTGGTTGATTCACCTTCCCTGGAGGTATTTAAGGCACGGGTGGACAAGGTGCTGAGGGACATGGTTTAGTATTTGATAGGAATGGTTGGACTCGATGATCCGATGGGTCTTTTCCAACCTGGTGATTGTATGATTCTATGGTTTATGGCTTACATTGCCTTTTGTCATTCCAGGAAGAGGTGCTTCCCACCTACCTTATCTCTACCCAGCCTCAGTCTTGCCCCATCAGTGTTCAAAATACTGCTGGGTGGGGGCCACTCCCAGTAGGCCTGTCTAGGGGAAAGAAGATGCACTAGTGTCCTTAACACATTCCCTTTCTGGATCACTTAGGAGCTAGAGTGACTTCCAGTGCTGCAAACTGGGCAACAGGTGCTCTAACCCAGATACTCCATGTGAGAGCCGAGTTGACTGGCTCAAGTCTGTACATCTGTCATGTCCATCTTTCTCTTGCCGCTCCATTTCCCTGCGCTGCAGGAGAACCAGGGGTGTTCAAATGGGGACAAGATATTTTGGCAAAGGCTGCAAAGCCAAAAACCCGATGCATTTTTTCTACACAAGAGAAGCAGACTAGCCTAGAAACAGCTGAGGGCAATGCAAGTTATGTGTATTTTCCTATTTCTAGCCCCTTTATTTCAAAACCCAGCCCATTAACATGAGCTGTCAGACACCTTTCTCATTTGCAGAGCCTTCCTCCAAAGCTGAATCTCTGCATAGTCATGGACATGGCTGTTTCCTTCTATCTCTGCACCCACTTAAATGCGTTTTGGAACTTCACCCTCTGCAGTCACATTCTGAAGTCCATATTTTTTTTTCTTCAGAGACCTTTGAGTCAACCCCTAGGATGGTACAGTCTCAGGGAAACAAGTTTGAGCTCCATTCTTTATTTTAATGGATGTACAGTCTAGCCATTTTCTAAACTTTGCTTTTTTAAAAAACACAGGATGATAAGAAGGGTTCTTAATGGAGATGTATCCACATACCTTGCTTACACAAAATCAGCCATTATGATCCATTAGCATGTTACCAGAGTGACGACTGAAGATCTTGATCTTGTGTCACTTCTCATTTCCAGGCTGACCTACAAGCTCCTCTAGAGATAATTTAGTAAACATACATGACAGATTGCTGAGAATGTGTATTCATTGCTAAAATCAGTCCATCCAGCAAGAAATTCTGAGCACAGAGCGGGAAAGGCTAGCAGCTTATGCTGTTGAAAGCCTTGTGGGATTTCTCCAAGCTCGATGCATTTTATGTCATGTAATTGGTATGCTGCTAGTGGACCCATTATAAAGAAATGGGCTCAAACATTTTCAGGCACGCTTTCTCTATGTAAATCTTTGCCAGCAATTATTACATGTAACCGAGGAGATTTGCTAATGATCAAATAAAATAAATGATCCTGTTTATTTCTTTCACTCTGTTCATTACAATGTTTTGGTCTCAAAATCCAATTACAGATAGTTTGGCTCTGTGCTAAGTTTTGCTTCCAACCTCTTTTATAGGTCCATTCTCAGAACAGTATTTCAGTAATCTGTTGACAACACTGCAGTTTCTTCTGGACCACTAATCTATAGGCAGGGAAACAAATGGCTCTTGCAGACAGTAGGAGCAGAGAGTAAGCAAATCAAAAAGCAGATGCTAAGTAAAACCCCTTAGTGTGATTCAGGTTCTTAAAGAGAATAAGTTCACTGCATTGAGCCATTCCGATATGTTATGAGAAGCATCTATCCTGAGCAAAAGGTGAGCGATGTGCAGTAATGACATTTGATTGAAATTCAGAAGGAAACGCAGGCTTTTACAGCAAATGCTGAGAATCACTGGAGATTGAGCACAAATTATTTAGATGACTAACATCTCAGCTGAAACAAGCAGAGTGCGTTTGAGTTCTTCCATGAATCAGAAGTCCATGATCGAGGCTATATTTTCCCCCTAAAAAGTCAGAAGCTGTAGGTGAGAAGTGAAGATGCCCTGTGAAATCTCAATCCAAGTTCTCCTGTGCAGGAACTCACAGCATTTTCAGCCACAGGCTTACAGTTAGGGCAAGCACAAGGATGAAATAGCAAAGCACTGGGCTGGTAACTCCAGAAAGTATAAGTCATACCTGTTATTTCTCCAGAGCATCCGAGTTTCCCGTTTATTCCAACCTCTTTGCTGTCCAAGTACTCCTGCAGTTACCTCTGCTCCTTGTGATCTACAGTTGAGTAGCCAGGGAGGAGATGGCAAAGGTGAGCTACAAAAATATTGCCTGCAAATAATCCCTACCCTCTGTCCTCCCTCTTTGTGCTAAAGAAAGGCTAGAGAGCGGCAACAGTGAAATACAAGTATTAGTAGGAAAGCAGAAGAGTCAGCTGTTGAGAAAGTAGAGGAATGATTGAGAAATGCAGATAGTGAAAAATCCCAGAGGGCAGAAGAAGTGGGGGAGGTTGTGAGGGGAGACTGCTTCTGAGGTATAACTAGGAAAAAATATCTCCTTAATAAGACAGAAGCACACAGCTTCCAGCCTCAGCGTGTCCCAAACATCAACCCTTGCAATCAGCACATTTTTGTGTATTACAGCATCTTCCTCGAGTCACTGGAGATGTTCCAGCTTTTTGCTCATTATTATTTTACTCTCTGCACTGGATGTGGCTGAACTCTGAAATTGGGTAGCCTGGGCTTCTCAGCAAATAGTGATGAAAAATAGTGCCAAGAGGTAGAGGTGGGTAGAGATTTCCCACCAGCTCTTGCTTAGAATGTGCACAATCAAGTATAGGGAGCCTTTTCTGGAGCCTTCTCCTCTGTGCAGCTGCATGCCAGACTGCAGCACTGCCTCCATCATCTGCTGCAGGCCAGGCATAGCCCCACTGATTTTAGAAGGTCCTGTGACTCCCTACAATGCTTGCTAAAGAAAAAATTTTCTCTAACCTGAAGAAGGGTTGGACAGCTACAGCTTTTTCACTTTTCTAATGGAAAAGGAGCTGACAGTGACTTCCTCACTCCTGCTCCGTGCCTCACTACCATTAAGATCTCTCCTAAAATAAAGGCTGTCAGGAAGGAAAGCACTTAGTGTAATATTTGGACCAGATTCACTTTGCTTTAAATAAGGTCAGTGCCAGGTTTTGCTGCATTTAAGACAGTGAAGGGATGAAATAAAGTTTTCCTATCCAGCAAGGCTTGGTGAAAGAGTACACCTGCAAAGGAGAGGGGTGAAAGGGTTTTTCTTTCTTTCTTGTCCCCTCTCAGCTGTGGCAACACTCCACAAATGCACACACAAGCAAAGATTATGCTGTCAGTAGTAGCGCTAAACCACCTTGTCCTTGAGGTGTTTCCATGTACCACCTATGTGATATAGATGAGAACAGGAGAGGTCCAGGTGGGACAGGTGACAGCTGAAGTGCTAGGAAGAGCTCTAAATCCTAGGAAGTTCCTGAAGAGCTATGGCTGTAGGAAGGCACTGCGGAGCTGTGCTATTAATGCAGGGTCTCATTTATGGGGACCCATTTGAAGACAGCATAACAGTAGCCAAGTCTTTCAAGTTATTTTTTGCCCTAGAAGGAGAGAGAGAGAGGTATTATCTGGCAGCCTACACACTTCGCTTGGGAAGTTCATATTTTCCTGCACCTCATCAGCCATGCCGGATCAGAGAACTCCTGCCTGTCCCTGCCTTGCTTGCTTTTTAAGTTGTGGGAGCAGTTACCTTCTCTCTGGGTGGCATTTCAGATTCTGTATCTACCAATGTCTGATCACCCTGAACTGCAAAGTGTTGCTCTTCACTAGTGTGGGCAAAACCTGGAATCCTTGGAGGTCTGAGTTAAAGCTGTCTGATATAGTGCAATATTTAACGAGTTCCAGTGCAGCTGCATTTCCTTGAGGATTTTAGTGTCAAATTCATGAAGATTAGATAATCTTGAAGGATCCCAATGGCTTAGCTGTGCAGAGTGGTGGAGAAATTGCTGAAAAGCCTGATTAGCTTCCACTGAAGCAAATTCCATTGAGACTGGACCAACCACAGTTTGGTCCATCCATTCCAAAGACCCTTCTATTAAATGGGAATCTCTCCACTGTGGTGGCCTTGTTGATTAAAGATCAGGCATTCAACATATCCCATATCAACAAGCTACTTCAACCGTGTTTAGTATTTCAGAAGTAGCAATGAAGGCGTGTTCTGCAACCATGACAGCAGCTTCTTCCAGCCCAAACTGTGTTCCATACCTGCTCAATACTGGCCACATGGTCCTAAAACAAAAAAGATGAGTACGGGTTTCAAAAATCTTGAAAGTATTGAATTATTACAGGATTTAATGTTCACTAGATGAAATTACCCTTTGAAGTGACCTCAAATGTAATAAAGAACTGAGACCAGTCAGTGCAATGGTTTTATTGCAGAAAATCACAAAATGATGTACTGTAGTAGCATAAACTTGTCATAAATTACCTTGAGTAATGAAGCATGAAAAATACCAAAGGTACTTAAACTATGTATTTCTGGGGGAGGAAGCCTGTGGTGGGTAAAATGTCTACATAGATCCCGTGAGAGAATTGTAGCTGTGACTTATTTGGATTTGTTATTTCCTACTGAGAACTAGTCATACTGGGTTGACTGGAG
This sequence comes from Coccyzus lansbergi, assembly GCA_033558105.1. NCBI lineage: Eukaryota > Metazoa > Chordata > Aves > Cuculiformes > Coccyzidae > Coccyzus > Coccyzus lansbergi. Next base: position 1,230,890 of record JAUMJK010000431.1, read on the forward strand.
TGACATCTGTGGCAAAATCCTATACCCATCAGTGAGCGTAGAGTGCAGTTACAAATTAGTGGAAATGACCTGTCTGTGTCAAAAGGTATCAGAACTACCTGCATTTATTGGTTTGTGCTTTTTCACTGCCCAGGGAGGTGGTTGAGTCACCATCCTTGGAGGTATTTGAAAGACGGGTAGATGAGGTGCTTGGGGGCATGGTTTACTGGTTGATAGGAATGGTTGGACTTGATCCTAGAGGTCTTTTCCAACCTAGTGATTCTGTGACTCTGTGTGATTCTGCGTCCCACACAGTTTGGGGTTTGATTCTAGTTCAGTCTTTTAGATCCTGCTTCATTGTCTTATATCCTGCTAAATCTTAGGGAAACATAAAGGGCTGGGGACACAGCTGATATCAACACGTGCAGTTCCATCAGTTCTGTGAAGCTATGTTGATTTATATCATGGCTCGGAGATTATTTGTGAGATTCCTCAGTTTAACTGCTTCGTATTAACTGGCATGAGGGAGTTTAAAATGCACAGTGACTTTAAGTTCACCATGAATCACAATTTTGAGGCAGTGGGGCTTTTCAACGAGAGATACTTTCTGCACTAGGAGTGCATTTAGCCGTTCTTTTAGGAGCCTTGTTGGCAAGATCAGGCTATCCCTTGTACGAGGAGATTTAATTCCTTTTCAAAAGCACATGCGATGGTATGACTACCCTGTGCTGCAACTGCAGGGGGGTTTCTTGGGCTGCTATGCAGATGTACATGAGTCTACACGTACATGAGTGTTAGAATGATGGGACTGCAAAGCCTAATAGGCTGTGATAGAAGAAGAGGGAAAGGATAACATCCTATCCATACCTTAAATAGAGCTATTTGTGTGGAGAAAGTTCACTGCTGAGCAGGAAGGGCAGTGAGCTGCTAAAAAACAGAGATGCTCTCATCAGCCAGCATGTTTCAGATCTGCATGAAGGTTCAGAAAGGCGTCTCTGCAGCCTGTACTCCTGGGCGTGAGGTCTCGCTCCTCATCTCCATCTGTGTCATATATGCACTGAACTCAAAAACATCTTTGTATAATTAAGGGAGATCCTCTGCATATACAGGAGCAACTGTGTGATGGGTGCCTGGTTTGGAAAGGCCTGCAGGTCACCTCCTCTCCATGCCATCACTCACCACAGTGCTTTTGTTTGGAGTTTGTGAGAGCCCAGCTGCCATGTGCCACCAGTAGTTCCAGGGAGGGCGAAGCCCTTGTCCAGGTCCTGAATGCTGTAGACGTAAAATGCACTGAGAGGTTGCAGAAGGTATTTTTACTTTCCCTTCCTGTGATTGTGTAAATTTGGTGTAAGCCAAGGGCAGCATAGAAATCTAGAAGTGCTCGGTGTGCACAGTAAAGTTCCCATGCAACTCTGGCTCTTACCATTACTGGCTGGGGAAGTGCTGGTGAATATTTTTGTCGAGCTAATAGAGCATAGAGCCATCTCCCAGCCCTTTTCAATGGTGTAAAATAAAATTCAGAGGGTTGATTCTTGAATTAGTTGACTGAAATGGAATAATTCTTAATGTAAATATATTGTAATTGAAACATTATTTTTATTTGCAAAAGATAAATGAGTGAGTCTGAACTAACATATCACATTTGAATTATCTCCCAGCTGGGTAGATTTGATCCAGTCTATTGAGGAGATTAAGTTCAGCATCAAGACAAGCATTTTAATTGTTATTAAATATTTGTATAGCAACGAGAAGTCATAGTTGATAGCAAATTGCTAGCTTGCTAGTGCTGTGTGTCTACAAGAAAATCCCTAACTGGAAGAGAGATGTATCAAACAGACACAATGGACAAAGGATGTGTTGTCAGGGGCAGATGGGAATGGAAGTACAGAGGGAGGGGGTCATTTGCTCAGGGTGGCAGAGGAAGTTTGCGGTAGAACTGGGAACAGAAATCAGATATTAAGGATGGAACAAAGTTGTTCAACTGAGTGAAGCTTAGCCTAAACCGAGAGTCTCATTTTTTACTACAAAGTTAGTCAATCAAACAATTTTCAACAGATGTGGCGAATTAACAGATATTTAAGCTCTGGAACAGTTTATGAAAGGATGTGATACATTCTGTGCTCATTGTAGTCTCTGAGTTAAGGTTGGATTTCTTGCTTTTAGGCATGATCTGCATCATCCACAGATTCCTGGATTAAAGCTGGGAAGTGCTGGGTACATTTTAGAAAGCTTTTTTACATGAAAGCATGAGCTAGGTGATGGTGATGGTACCCTACGGCCTCCAGATCTATGAACCTGGGGAATCTTCCGAGTCCTGAGCAAAACCCTGACCGTGCCCTGTCTGAACTCCCATTTTAAAGGTCTTTGACTTCAGTTCAGGGCTGTTGCTCACAGTAACTTGAACTAAATGGATATAAGTCCCTATTTTTCCAACTGGAAATCATTGAAAAAGGAAATAAAGCTGGAATTTTCTAAGACTTCATCTCTTTTGAGAGCCAGGCAAAAGAATATTGAATTGATTCCTGTTTTTATTCCCTGTGCAACAATTATTGTAACTGACCATAAACAGACAACAAAGTTTCAGGGTTACTTTATCTTTGAACTTCACCTCACAACTCTGAGGATGAAGAGTGGGAGCAGAGATATTAGGATACAGACCAGGCACAACACTGCTGCCTGCCTGCCAGAGAGCCATGAAAAGTATTGTTATTCATCTCTCTAATCCCCACAGCACATGATGAATTACTGGCATTAATCTATGTGGCCATAACAACCTCGGAGCTCACGAATCGTATGTTCATACCACTGCCTTTTGTAAACATATATTTTAAGTATGCATTGATTGGGTATGCACTGTTACTATTCATCAAAATGTTCTCATCTCCTAACACTTAATAACAATAATAAAGATTAATGCTAAGCTCCAACACAGAAAAAGGCTGCATGACTATGTATTTATTTTGCAAGTTTAATTAAGGTTGTTTCTTACAATAAAAATTAATGCTATTGTCTTTTCAAGTGCAGCATAGCCAATATGAAGTAACTGGATTTCATGCTGCAGCTACCTGAAATGACACAGGGCTGGAATCAGTCAAAAGGAGATGGTACTCTAGATGGGTTTGTGTTTATATCTTTTTGAGCTGATAAAAAAGATAAGAAAACAGTTACTGTGATTTTCTTTGGGTGAGGGTGGTCTGAAGCACTTTGTTTCATATCTCACTCTGTGACTACCACTATGGGTGAGCTAAGATAAATCATTTTCTCTCTTAGGACTTTGTTTACTCTTCAGGAACTTGTTGGATTGAACCCAAAATCAAAGAAGGGCTTTTAAAATATGGAATGAGAATGGAATGAGAAAAAAAAATGGTTACAGATATGTTGTAATTAGTCCTTGGCGTTACTTGATGCAGAAACTTGGACTTATCATGGTCTGTAAACTGCCAGGCAGGGAGTCAGTGCATTTCTCTTTCCTCCAGTGGCACAGTGGTTGAGTGACATTGGGCAACCTGAGCCTCTACATGAGGAGAAGATACTAGAGTGCTGGCTGTAGCTGGGGCAGCCAGCACTCCCCACTGAACCAAATCAAAATCACATGCTGGGATTGGTCAATGCATTAAAGAAGGAGAGAGCTTCTGTCTCTGGAGAGTCACTTTCTTCCTTTCTCATCCAAAACTTCACCAAAATCCCCTCATGCTGAGTCCCAGCCATCTAATGATTCCCCAGAACACCAGCACAATGGTGAGTGGCCTTTGCCTTTGCACGTGGTCTCCTGTCACTGTGCTGAGTGGTTTCGGATAGCCCTGGCACCTTCTCCTCCATGCCCACCCTTAGGAGGACCAACTCTATTTGGTGCTCAGCTGGACCTGGCCCACCAGGGTTGTCCTGCAGGAACTCCCAGCATCTCATCCTCCATGGGATTTTGAAGGCAGAGAGGTCTCTGCTGAAGCTTCAAAGTCAAGAGACATAGAGGAGAACTCCTGTATTTTCCATATGTCTCTGGAATTGACATCTCTGGCCTTTACCCTGCAAGAAGCAGATGGCATATCCTGTTACTGCAAATAGGTTTCAAAGTAAGATGTATTTGATTTGCTTTATTTAAATCAATAACTCTCAAATGTACTTTGGATTTGCCATCTTGATATGCTCTCTTGAAATTATTGTGAGTATATTAGATTGCAAAGAAGCAAGGACAATCACAATAAAGGACACAAGACACAACCAGCCACTTTCTTCTTCTCTCTTTTTTTTATTAATTGTACAGTACAGTGTCTCTATCTCCCAGTCTTTTAGCTTTACATCAGTGCTACTAGGTCTTATCCTTCCTACTGTATTCAGATCTTGAATGCAAATTTGCAGCTATCTTACAGCAAAAGATAATTGGTTTGAAAATGTTTTTCAGGCTGGAACTGGTTTCTAACTGCAATGTTCTTCTTGGTAAAACTACCTGTTGGCTCCTGAGTATCCACCATCAGAAGAGTTTTAACAGGTCAGGCATTATCCAGTGGTGGTCATGAATAGTTCAGAATCACTGTGTCTTGCACACTGAAAAGGAAGTTTTTAGTGTGGAACTTCCTTGGGCCAGGATGACTGTTCTGATTTGAGATAAAGTAGAATCAGTTTTCTAACTTCAACTAAGCCTCATCTGAGTAACTTCATTTTCTAAAAGTTAACTGCATGTTTCTCAGATAGTGTTTCTCTCTAGAAGTGATAACACAGGACACTGGTATGTAGAAAAGTCATTGCTTGGGCTTATTCCTATAGTAAATAAAGCCATCCTTGAGCTGATAGGATGCTGGAATTCAAAGACCTGCACCTGCAGGGAGGGATGGACTGGACAGATGACCCCAAACTGACGAACAGAGTATTCCATCCCATATGCATCATACTCAGTATAAAACCAAAGGATCATGAAGGTATCATTCTCTTCTTTAGTGGCTTCACATCCAGTGAGGACCTTGTCTGTCTGTTTGCTCCTGATCCCAGATCTGTACCTGGATCCAGTTTCTGAGCCCAGCTCACTCCTGCTGCTGACCTCTCCCTCATGCCTGCTCTGCAGCATCTGTGGTGATGTAGCCATGGAGAGGCAGGGACTCCATTTTGTGTATTTTGTATATATGTTATTATTTTATTAGCAGTAGTATTTTCTTTATTATTATTTCATTAAAGGCTGTTTTAGTTTCCAAACCCACAAGTCTTTTTCCTCTCATTTCCCTTTCCCTTTTCCCTGGAGGTAGGGAGAGGAAGGGAAGTGGGGGCCCAGTTGTTCAATTTTAGATGCAAAATTGGGATGGGACAGGGCTAAACTGTGACACAGACCTACTGCCACTGTTGAAGTGAACAGGAGCAAATCATGTCCCAGTCACAATAAAAATGTGGAAATTGGGCTACAAGCCATCCACCTCGGTATGCCAGCTCCAGCATTAGAGGATGCTCAGGCCAATTTTGCTAGGAGTGTGTTGAGTAATTAGCTCACAAAAGGCCTTGTCCTAATCCTAAATTTTCAGGGATAGCCTTGCCCTTCACAGGGGAAGATTTTCATCCGTTCCAAAGCTCTTTGCATAAACTGTTACTACAAGTTATTCCTTCCTCAAATCTGCTGAGTTCTTGGCTCAAAACTGAGATAATTTCTATCTGTGTTTTATAAAGTTATGTTAAAATTCTAATCAAAACACTAACCCCAAGGTATTTCCAGATGCCTTGCCAATAACTAACAGAGACAGTAAATACGATTTGATACCTTAGAGCTCCTCCAAGTCTGATTCTCATTGAGATGAAAGCCTTCGGGCAACTGAGAATTTGGCTTCTATGCTGCTGACAAAAATCTAATCAGAAATAGGGGTGGGATTCCCAGCAGTTCCCAAGAGATCCTTGCCTGGCTATGAAACAAGCATTTAGGATTTCATTTCTGGCAGTCATCTTTTAGAAAAATAAAACCTGACATTATAATGTGGGCCCTTCATACAAAAGGAGTTTTAGAAAGCAGAGAGATCTGCAAAGCCACACACATGAAGGGGAGAAGGAGGGAAAATTAGACGGAGGAAACATCTGCTAAAGTTTTCCTGTTATTTCAGGAATGTTTGTATAACTCAAGCATTCCCTAACTCTTTTCATATCACGGGCAACATCTTTCCTAAAAGTTTGTCTCACGTCCCTCTCCCCATCACATAACCTCTCTCCCTGCTTGCCTTTGCTTACACAGAAAAGCAATATCAGGAATGTATTTTTAATGCATCTAAGTTATGTTTTAATGGTGCTGAGCAGCTGGAGACGACAAGGGTGTTGCAGCTCACTCATCTCTAGCACCCTGCTGGCAGTGGCTTTACCAGCCACAACTGGAGACCCTCTGGATATCTTCATCTCTTGCAGCTGTTAAATAGGCTGAATTAGGCAGTGCTCCATAACCTAAGACTAAAACCCTTTACGTCCACCAGAGACAAAACACCCACAGAACTTAGACAGCCTTGTGTTTCTTGTTATAGAGTAATGCAAAAGGTTGGTCTCGTTAAAGTTTTAGTAGCATTTGGGTTTAGATCTGTGTATAGAGAGTGCTGAACACTGGTCTGATTATTGAATTTGCTCAGACTTAGCTGAAATTGTAATAGATGGAGTGCATTACGTTTATGATAAAAGGTAAAAACTCACTTGGATTGTCCTGGTTCCATCATAAATGAGTCATCACTTAGCTATTAAGACCCATGCTCGATCATGCAATTTAGATAATATTGAAAAGAAGCACTGGCTGATTCATGTATCAATGTCAGAGCACAGTACATTTGCCTCTTGTTTGCAGTGAAATATCCTGAATGTTGGATGGAGTTGGATGTACTTTCCTTGCAAAGCTGGAACAATATTCCTGCTGTATATGTCTACTCACCTCCAGGTAGACTGAAAAATCTCCCTTCTGTCCAAGCAGAAGGAAAAAAGGCAAAGAAAGCTTCAGTCTTACACTTAGGTAATCAACAAGGGTTAGGCTGTCCAGCTGCTTGATCTGGTATCTGTTGTCTTCTCAGATTTTGAGATGTGCTGTTACCCACAATGTGGACACCCGCCCACTTGAGTATTGTCTCAGTTTCTTGAGCAGCTTTCTGAAATGACTCCTGGAGCTGGGTTTTACACAGTGATGTGGGTTCTCGGTCCTGTACTAATCCTCTAATACAAGAAACATAACGAAATCCATCCTGTAAGGAAATGATTTTTTTTTCCTTACTCAATTAGAAACATACGATATTAACCACTGGGGAAAAATACATCAATTTTTACATTTACTCCTACGGTAACATTAGGAATTGATTTAAAGACAGACTACAACAGTATTACTTAGTATTTTAGCAGTACTGTAAAAATAGGTATCAAGTTAGTAGTATGGGAATCATTGCTTAGATACCATAATAGCAGTCAACATGGGAAAACCTTAAATAGACAATGATTATGTATGCAAGTGAGAGCATGTAATTCAGGGTGGGAATGGCTGGGTTTAACACCTGTATTTAGCCCTTAAGTATGTTCAGGAAACTAATTTCCAGAAGCCTAAATTAATAAATTGTATGTTTTTCTTCTTCTTAGGCAGACTTTATTCCTTATTTCTATTACCATCACATGCTAAGTAAGGCACTTCCCTCCTTTGGGCCCAAGGATGGAGAACAAATTTCATGTACAAAGCTCTTCCTAAAGCTGCCTTTCCTCTGCCTCTCCATTTCCAAATGGGAACAAGTGGGCTTGTTGTGGAAGGGTCTCATTCAGAGGTGCTCTTGAGACAGAGGCTGTGGACTTCAGGCTGTCTGGATGAGGAATTGAATATTTCTTCCTGTAGCTGCTTATATGTATATATGTATAAATAATATAATAATATGTATAAATAAATGATACAAACTTATGCAACCCTTAACTCCCATGTTTCAAGCACAAGAAGACACTGGTCTGCTAGAAGCTATAAGCCTCTGTCTAGCACAGATACTGCTCAAACCCTCCTTCTTTTCATTTTTTCCCCACTGTGATGCTACCTTTGTGCTCTCTCACATGTGAAGAAGCAATACCTGGCAGACCTCTGCTCACACAGTTGCCTCCCTGCCTCATATGTAATGTCTGGTTCCCATTCCAGCTCCATAAGGACCTAAATACTTCTGTATTTGTCATGAAGTAGGGTAGTTTGCTATACCACGATCTCAATGTAACATGTAGCACAAACCCTTTCACTGCAAATGCCATAAAAGTCACTGCAGTGTGGGATCAACTCCTTATGTTGTAGAGCATAACATAATGTAAAACAGCACAACAACTCTTCATTTCCTTTATGTGCAGGTGTGTGAATGTATCAGTGCACATGACTCTCTATTTCTCTTCAGGAAGTGAGTTCTGTGAACACAAATGAAATAAAAGCAATAATCCACTGGCTGAATTAGAGCCTTTGGGTAAACAAAAGGGACCCACTGAAGCCATGAAGTTTGCCAAGTTTTCTCCTCATTATATAGCTCCAACAGCATTTCACTGAAAAAGGAAGAGTGTGCTAGATATGAAAACCAATTAGTGAGCAAAGAACAAACCGAAACTTTCATCCAGGAAACATTTTGCTGTATTTATTTTTCCCCCAATCAACCAGTCTTTGAGAAGTTAGGTTCTGTTTTCTGTCAGGCACAAATTAATAAACTCCATTTCTTCTTCCCTGCTTTCGAAAGGAGGTTTGTGTCAGTAACAGATCAGAGAACGTACAGAGGTTTCTGATCAATTCACAGCTGATGATTGTTTGCGTTGTTTCAGCGTTCGGTCATGTTATTAGATATCCTTCAGATATCACTCAAACTATTCTTCAGAGCCCACGGGAGAGCTTGCAGCTTGACTCTGCAGGGGCTTTGTTCTCCTTGAAAAAGTAAAAACCCTTTAGCAAAGAACTGAGTGACTATGCAGTGCTTGCCCACGTGTCCTCCTTCACCTCTTGGCCACCGAGCCTAGCAAGTGGTGTGCTTATTGATTTGTTTGAAAGATGCATCTGGAGTTTTAGGCAGAAAACAGATTGGGTCATTAGTTTGGTGTGCTTGGGGTTATTTACTGCATTGGCCTGAATCAGAGATGAAGACTCTCAAAAGAAATTGGGATCTGAAAAGTAATGGCCTTGCTTATATTCATGGATTATGCCCTGGGATGCAATTTACTGCACACCAGGTTGGAGAGCTGCAGCAGCCCTGCTGGAATGTGGCTCCATCAGGCAAGAAACAGTGGAGCAGGAGGATCTCCAGTGTGTGATCCTGGTGGAGATCTGCTGCAGCACTGCCCTGTGGGATGGGTGTGCAGTGAACCCCCCAAGCTCTCTGGACAGCACTGTGTGAATCCAGACTCAGAGGACTAGGACTGAAGGAGGGGATAATCACTTAATTTCAGCGAAGCTGACAGATCATTTAAGTCATGCTCAGCCACCAAACAGTGTGAATCACATTGCATGCTCTGCCACAAGAAAGCTGTTTGGACAAGCAAGGGGGTTAACAGATGAAGAAAGAATTTTTATTAGATCAGATGTGACAGCTGCAAATTCTGCTAATTGCTATCGATTGTCAGGAAGTTTTATTATGTCAATTCAAGTTTAGCCATAAAAACGTGTATTTCAACTAAGATAATAATCAATGGTACCCTTTAAACATTACAGATGCTTTTCTGAATGGGCAGGTTGAACACTATGTTGTTGAAGCTGCTAATCTAGCACATTACTCAGCAGATATAAATCATTGCTCATATGAACACTGACTTCTCTGTTCTTCAGCTAAAGGTAGTAATTTATTCCAGAGGCATATTTGGACACTCTATGTTGGTCATTAATAATGCGGAAACTAAACAGCAATTAAAGAGAGAGAGAAATATATGCTTTGGTTTGTAGGACTGCTGAGTAACTGCAGTCCCAGTTAGAGATAACAGATGTTGTGGGTGTTCTCCACTTCTAAAATATCCTTCCCATGGTCCTCAGGAAAATGAATGGGCCTAATTTAAATGAAGAGATCCTTCTGTTTTCTGAAATATCACATGGATTCATTTTATCGACTCATAGGTAACTTAATCCATTGATCCTTAAACTCTGGATCAATGAAATACATGCCCAAGAGTGGCTTGGGGCTATAATGGCTATTAAATTTAATACAGCAGTTGGGCTGCTTTTGTTTTTTTAATTAATTGCTTTGTTTTGGCTGTGAACAACGAACACTTTCCAGTGTGCATGGAACAACCTTGGTGATGTGGAGGAGAAAAACAAATGCCCTCAGATGCTTGCAGTCGTGAGAACAGCCACCTTACATCCTAGCACTCACTGTTCTGTCACCGTTCAGCCCATGATGGGCTTGGCTGAGTATGATTCCTCTTTCTGAATTTTGGGATTTTCATGTTTCCCTCTCCTATAATGCATCCTTGCCAGGTGCCTGCCTTCTTTTGCCATTTGAAGCAGCTCTGTCTTTGCCAGGCTGTTATTTCACAGCAATTGTGTGATAAGGGACTAAGTTTTGAAGGGGTTCAGCTGTGTCCACTTCTCTCTTCCAAGGGTGGGAACAGACCTACCTTTTCATGCCATGTAGGACTGTGTGGTTAAAAATGATGGGTCAAGTTCTCTGGTCTAACCTGGTGCTTTTAGCTCAGCTCTGAGAGCAGAGTTGTAGAACTTGCTTTTTGGTCACCTTCTTAGTGCTTCTCGGTTTTGCTCAGCCTTAACCTCTGCTCCAGGGAGAAATAAGGGATTCTTGGAAGCTGCTGGGCTGAGAGGGCTGTCAGCAGCCTCAGCGATTCTTCAGGAGTGGTGATCCATTTCCCCAGGTAAGAATGGCAAGGTGGGGCTGTGAGAGCCCCAGGCAGCATGCTGGGGGCTGGATGTGAGGGAAGAGCCACAACACCCACAAAAGGAGACCAAGATGCATATTTTCCCCTTCAGGTGTTGTTCCCCACCCTCCTATCTATGTTGGAGGCTTTTTAACCCCATTTATACACCTTTGGCCCAATTCAGAAGGACTTGCAGAGCTTGGAGTTGTTTTGGATGTGATGCCAATCCCAAATTTGATACACCATGGTCTGGGTTCTGGTTTGGAGTGCTCTGGAGTGAAGCACTGGGCATTGGAAAGGCATTATGCTTCCCACAAAAACTCCCTGCAGGTTCCTTGAGAGCCCCCTTCATTTTCTGGGTCTCAGCCAAACTTCTGACGTTACAGGATTTTTGTCTGCTGTGAGGATTTTAGTATTTTTCTTTCCAAAGGCTTCTCATGGGTAATAAACTGCTTTCTGCCAGTGTAGACATCAGCTTTACTTTGAAAATGCCTGTATTATTCTTCCCTACTAGACCACAGAAGACATGATTATCTGCTTTCACACTCTGAGTAAAGAAACCAACAGACAGGCTGTACAGTCTGCCCCCTTGCTTACAGACCCAGTGCCCTGAAAATAGGTTGGTTGCTCCTGTGCCTTCTCAGGAGCAGCATCCTGCAGAGCTGGAGCCAACCTGGGATCCTAAATTAGAGGTAATTTTAGAGGTTCTCACTTTTTGCCTTTTATCATAAACACTAAGGAAGTTGGGTGGTCTTGGATCCAGATAAGTTGATTATTTACATTATCTTACTCTTGTAAATGTTTAGCTCCCTTCTGTGTCCTGGCTAGGATGATAAAGTGGTATTTTTGACTTGATCTTTTCAAAGATTAGGATCAAAAGTATTTAGTGCAATAGGATGGCTTTCCTTCTGTCTTCAAACGGGAGCAACAGTTTCAGGCTTGGTTACAGTTTATTTGGAGAATGTGGTTGAAAACTGGATTGTGAATGTCTGTTGAATACCGAAGTAAAAGCTGCAAATCTTTGTACTAAGCAAAAGAAAAAAAAAAAAAAAGAAAGTCTTAAAATTACCCATTTCCATAAGGAAGGAGTCCTTCAGTATCGCCTGTTGTTCCAGAGGTGTTTGGGAAAGTTTGATGCTTTTGTTGTTGTGTTGTGTTGGGTGGAATAAGAGCAGCCTCATTACATACAAACTCTATATGATAAATTATAGATCTAAAAATATCCATCACATTTAGATGATGTAGTGAAACCATTTTTCACTTAGAAGCAGAAGAGAGGATCTTGATAAATAACAATTGGATAATATGTCTGCTGAGACTTCTGTGCTGTTTCTGCTAAACATTAAGCATAATTAATTGGCTGTGTAAAATGCCATTTTAACCAGCTCCACACCTAGGTGTGCATTAGGATCTACATGTGGTCACAACGCTGCAGAAACCTGGGGGTAACACAGTGAACTTTTGCTGTCAGCTTTTACTGCCTTTTCAGAACGAGGACTGCAAAACCCGTGCATCATTTTCTGTGAAGCTAAACTGCTTCTAGATGCTTTTTCATTGAATGTGACCTTTAGAGACTTACAAATTTGCCTCATTGTCATGCTTGGCATGTGATTTACATTACTTGGGGTGCATAAAGAGAGGAAGTTGGGAACAGGCAGCTGTGTGGTGTTGGACATCCCATGCCAAAGAAGACACTATAAGCTCGTGGAGGCAGAATGAGTAGCCACAGGGGAGAATAAAGAGCCACAGTGAGCAAGGTTAGGTGGGATGAGCCTGAGGACAGCGACGGTTCCAGCTAGACCTGGGGATGAGGACTAAATAACTCCTGAGTTCTGGTAAAGCTGCTGAGCCAAACATCCCACTCAGCATCTTGATACAGGTTTCCAAAGCCATCTCTTGCACTGAAAAGGGCTAAGGACCTGTAGACACTTAAAGAATGAAACCCGATATTGGGTGTGACAGGTACAGCAACTTGAAACTGAACAAGCTGTTGCTGGAGGCCCTAAGGTCAAACACAGCTAGTGATATCTCGCATCTCTTTCAAGACCAGAGTTTCAAACAAGTAGTTGTGACTTAGAGCCTCACTGGATGCTTCAGCCAATTCCTCACCACAGCCCTAGACGTTAACATTGGATTGATTTTGAGTGGGATTCTCCACATTACTTTTCCAGCATTATTTCATATTAAGGTATGCATCGGAAGTCACACCAGTTTAATCCCTTCTGCCCGTGGTCATAAATCCTTATCTCTATTGGCCATTTTTGGGGGGTTTTCAGTGTGTGTGTGTCTCCTCCAAGTAAATGTTTTTGGCATCACCATCAATGTGTATCATCTGCTTCAACCCTGTGCTCCCATCCTCAGGGCAAGGGATAAATCAGTGAAATTAATTAATGATGCTTTGAGTGCACTAATGCATCCAAGTCTTTTAATACCTTTGTTTAAATATGTAGTGCACAAGTAGCATCATAGCCAAGGATGTGAAATGCTTTTTTAAATCTGCTGAAGTGATGGCCGTGGTGTGCATTGTTTATGTGGGTGATGGCAAGTTGCTGCCTTTAAATTCTTATGCAGTTTCCAGCCATTTACTGCAGGCCAGAAGCTGTAATGACTAGGAAAGAAATTTGCTCTGTTTCAGACAGAGCTATTAAAAGAAAATTATTCTCAAAGTAATTTTTATCTCATGCTGGGATTGCTGAATTACTGCATGTTAGGGGAAAGGAAATGGCAAATGTGTTGCCTTATCTTCCCCTTAGAACTATTGGTGTTTTACAGTTGTCATAGATACATGCACACATGTTTTGTAAAAACTTAATAAAAAAGAAACCGTCCCACCTTAGGTATTGAACATCAGGTAAAGTTTGCAAAATCAAAGAGCAGACTGCTCAGACGGGTTTGCAGAGCTGAACAGGAACAGTGATTCCTTCCTTTGGCTGTGTCAGTGTGCTTTCCAGGCACAAGTAAAGAGAGAGGCACTGAAGGATAACACCTCTGTACTGCTAGGACTATCCAGAAGTGCAGTTCTGTCTAGGAGAGACAGCTCAAACTGTCCTATACGCTGACCCCTTTCTTCATCACAGCCCAGACTGTCACCAGAGTGCAAATTCATATCTAGCATATCGCTGTCTGGTGTGGGAGTCTGCAGGTCAGTCATTCAGGCTAATCATGGTGAAATCTCACTGTCTCGTATTAGGGATCCTGGCTGCAAAGGGATATTGGTACTTGTGCCTGGTTCCTGTCTCCCACCACTGCACACGCTGCTCAGTGGGGCCAGGAACACCTCACTCACCTTTCCTTGCCCATGCAGCCTTGGTAGGCGCAGCAGCCCTGTCTGCAGATGTGCAATACAACTAGGCTGCCTAGGAAGAAACTCTTTTCACTTACCTCTAGTTTTAGACCAAAATACTGACTCTAAACGTGCTACATTTTCTATCTCAAATGTCCAAGGCAATGGTGAGGAAATAATACGTAGTTTAAAAAAGAAATTAGAAGGAATACTTCTCTTGACCTCTTGGGTATTACAGAACATTAGTCCACTAACACCTTCCTGCAGAAGGTTATACAGGCAAAGCTTTTTGGTTGTGTTCCCAAAGCATGTACCAGGTGCTTGGGATTTATCAGACAAGAAGCAGCTGTGGGTTGGGTTTGGGCTGGGCTGAACATAGCCCTTGCCATTGCTCCAGGTGTGCCTGGCAGCACAGCATATGCTCGTGCAGAGGATGCTGACCCAGCAGTCTGCAGCAGCCACCACACTGAAACCTTTTCCTGTTGACGAAGGGCTTCATCATCTCTCCTCTTACTATTATTTTCCTTCTCCAAAAGCTTCTGCGCAATAACAGGACACAAATGCGAAATCAGGAAACTGCCTGATATGGCCCAGTTGACCAATTAATCACTGGGCCAAGTGTGGTGATGGGCCCTGTCAAACAGCGGTGCCACTAACTCTTCCCTTTCCGACTGCTTATCTCTACCAAAACCCCCTCGCTGTGAGCTCAGACCCTCTCTCCTCATGGTGTTGCAGCAGCCAGCTCAAGGACACAGCCTTGAATTTCTCTCCAGAGATCCCTCTGCTAACACCATGGGCCATTCTCACACTGTAATGTGCATTTCTGTGCCTAAGCAAACAACCTCCCTCTGGGGCTGTACATGCAGCTGTGTGTTATTGGCTGGGGTGGGACACCCTCCAGCCCTGGCAAGCAGGATCCAGCTGAAATGAAATGTGCGCCAACCCCTCGGTTCATGCCTCTATCTGCCTCTCGGGGTAAGGGCAAGGACACACATCAGTGTGAAACCTTTTTGCTAACCTGGCTTTTCCTGTAAATGGTGCAGGAACAGGAAACCATTTTCCTTCTCTTTAAAGTATTGTGTAATTTGAGAGTCAAGCTGTATGCAGATTGGAACACATTACTAATGTCTGGAAAGTAATTATGGCATATATTATTATTTTAATATTTACTAAGTGCTGACAGTGTAGTGCTTTTAATAAAACTTCAGGGAGGGTGAAACATGTACCACAAGGCATGGTGAGATGAAGATAGTCTTCTGGAATCACTCATTTATATTTCAATTTTACAGTCACTTTCCTGTGACCTACTTTTAATCATATATTCGTTTCTTTGTTCTTAAATTACGTAAAGTGGCTAATGATTTTAATTTAAAGCTCTTTATGGAAGAATGCAAATAATATTTCTACGCAGTGAAGGCATGCTCTGAGCTTCTTATTGAAAAGCAATTTATCATTGTATTCAAGGGCAGTGGAAAAGGTTTAACTTTGCTGGAAGCTGGAGGTCTTTCTTTTCGCTTAGTGTAATCATATGTAAAAGCAATATGCCAAGGGTTATCAGGAGATCTCTGTGTTTGAAAAGAAACTGATAAGTCTAAATTTCTTCTGGCCTCTGAATATTTTTTCTCTACAATGAGTAATTTTGCAAAATCAAAGAGCAACATTTTCAGTTTTCTTCATGTCTGGCAAGTTGAATAATCCAACCCAGTCCTGATTTTCTACTGATTTTGTTGGTTTTTTTTCTCGATGCAAACTTATCATAACCAGACAAGTTAAATTTAGACTTTTTGGAGAATGTGCAGGCTTTTGTCACCTGTCACCTGAAACAAAGGATTTCTTTATGGAAAAGAATGGGTGATAGTGGTTTCACTCATTAATTGTCTGTCAAATTCATTATAAGCATCGGTGAACTTGATTTAGATGCTCGGTGAACATTTTAGTCACAGTGTAGGTGAACCACTGAGTTTAGGGTCCTGGAACAAATGTTTGTGCAGTGTCCAGACTAGTCTTCACCGTAACATTTGGTAACTCAAGCAATTGGCCCTTGACTATTTTAATTTAAAACAGGACCACAGACTTGACAGGAATATCCATAGCAATATAATTATATGAACATATGGACCTTGAGACAGCTGAGACACACAAAAAACCACTGAGAAGCCCAGTCTACAAGAAATGAATAGCTAATAGGTGGAGTTCCCCTGACATCTGGATTTCACTTACAGCAAAACATCAGAGAAACCTGACTGGATTGCAGTTGCAGGCTCCTATTCTGTGGCTTTAGGTAAAACTCTTTGGTTCTATACTTTGTTTTAATTCTTATGTTATTAACTGCCAATACAGATAAGATGTCTTAATGTGCGTGAGCACTCCTTCTATTGCATTCCTTTAGGAAGATATCATTACATTTCAGCCACACATCATTAAACATTTCAAAATACATCCAGAAAGGCGGTTGTATATACGAGGCACATTATTACAGGTAATATATTTTGCTAAGCTGCACAGCCTCAAAGATAAAAAGGGAGCTTGTGCCCTCACTGCTGGCGCAGGCATGTTCAGGGGTGCACACAGCATCGTTGCCACATGCCTACTAATGTGCATCAGAGGAGTTAAACACAATTAAAAAACTTTACTAGCTTCTTTTTCTTTGCCTCTCCACCCCCAAACTTCACACACTGAGGCTGTGCACCTGCCTTTGCAGGGGAAGAAAACAGATTGCAGCAAAAAAGTGGAAAATCCTCGGTCCCCTGGTTTCACTGCCAGACCCTTTGTGTAGTTGTTTGTGTGGGAGTGAAGTTCAAAGGCGATGATTTACAAAAGCACTGCCAACCCCCTCAGTGCAAGGTGGTGGGGAACTAAGCCCTTAATTCATGCTGGGCTGCCTGGGCAGGGATCGCATTGACAGATTTCTGCTTTCCATTAAACTGATTATCTCTACAGTGCTGTTTCAGTGGTTGTCTGTGTTTGAGCATGTCCTGTATCTATTACCAACCATTCTTCTTATCCTCGGAGAACTTCCTTCAAAGTTCAGCACAGTGAAGTTGCCCACAAGGTACTGCTATTGTAGTCAATACAAACATAATAAAAGGCAGCAGGAGAGCAGACAGGCTCCTTAGGCTGAACGAGAGCTCAGAAGAGATGTGATTTCTTAAAAGATGGTACGGCAAATCCATCACTGCCCTCAGATATAAAAAAATCACCAGGCAGTCAGTACCATATTGAAGATTATTTTTTTTTTCTCCAGTACTTGAGCTTTCTCTGAGACCTTTTCTACAGCTGTACGTCAGGTTGTACTTAACATCATTATCATGCTAAAGACAAGAAGTCTCCATTAAGAGACTTCTAGCTGGGCACACATGCTGATGTGTTAATTTTCCAGACTGACTATTACCACTGCATTAAGCCACTGAGGAGGCTTGATTATGTAAGTTCCTCCACGAGTCAGAAGATGCTCTCAGGTGCTCCCACGCTGTGCAGTGCAGACTCCCTGTGGGCCAAGGCTCGGCAGTGCAGAACTGGTCTGGGTAATTAGAGCAGCAGCAGCCTGGGAGGGGGTAGTCTGCTATGGGTGACCACCTGGAGAGCATGTTCATAGGGTCACAGCACACAGAAAGGACAGAGCGTTGGATTATTGGTAATAATAGCCTTTTTAAATTTTCTCAAATTATTCTTTCAGGGAAGTTGACGGGAAATTGAGATTTAACTCATTCCTCCCAGTCACACTTTCTGCTGTGGTGAAGGAAACGATTTCTGCTAATGTGAACTTTATTAGATGGCTTATCACACACTTGAATGCAATCCTTCAGTCAGGAGATGTCTACAAATCCTGTTCTACAAACATGCTTTGAACACTGGTGATTTACTCTTTCTCACCCATCCGTGCATGTATTTTTTTACATTTATCCACTTTGAACTGCATTAACACTGACACTGCAGCAGTTTGCACCCAGTCTGGCTGTGTCGTTTGTCTGTCCAACTCTCCCCATCAGAGCTGTGCATCCTACCAGCTGCCTGCAGTGAGGCAGTGGTGTTTAACAGAGGTTTTTCTTGTGTCAGTTACTGTAGCTAGATTAAAGAACTGACTGAACCAACACTGCTTATTTTGTCTTGATAGATTTACTGTAAATCTTTTCTGAAAGTCCTGTTTAGAAGGATCCTGGTGGTGTGGCATGATGTGGCATGGCACTTGTCTAGAACTGTAGCCAATACTAAAATACAGGGTACTTAAATATGGTCCTTTGGGTATAACCAGTCTTGGCACAGTTCTGGGAGGAGTGTTCTCCCCTTTCCAACACACTATTGCACAACCATCCTTGACCCTGTGGGATATTAACCTGCATCTGATGGACTAGATATTGACCGTGTCTGAGGCAGAAAACAGGATTTTGCTGGGGAATTATTTGAATGGGTTTATCAAATCTTAGTCCCTTTGTCTTCAAAAGCTCTCTCAATGGCTGCACTTCTTCCTTTCTATTTGCAAGTACAAAAGAGCAACAAGAAGAAACCCTCAAACCACATGAAGAAGGAATAACATCACTGTCTTGCAGTGCATTCACAGCACTTACTTGTATTTGATAAACAAGCAGTTGCTTTTATATAGCAGTGAACGGTGTTAATGATAGCAATGACACCCCCAGGTGATAGCAAACAAATTGTGTATTGCAAATGGAAGGTGATGAGAGATAGGAGGAGAGGGGATGACAGCTTAATTAATGCTGCCACAATGCAGCGAATGAGTTTTGTGAGCCCAAGACAAAGTAGACATCAAAAAACCCAGCAAGTACCCGAGGGGGTTGCAGAGTGATAATGGTGGTAGCACATTTTGCATGGCTGTGCATCCCCAGGCACCCACAGTGGGATAGGGAGAAGCAAGAGACCCATGATGTGGCAGCATGGAAGGAGAACAGGGATCAACAGAGAGACCCTTGAGACAGCAGAAGCAAGATGAGCATCCTGGAGGAGTCTGAATGTGACAGGGGTAGAGGCAGGTTACATTTATTTCCTGGTTTGATCTCTCAGGGATCAAACATTGGGATCAGCATCTGTATAGGCGAATCATAGAACAACCAGGTTGGAAGAGACCCATCGGATCATCAAGTCCAACCATTCCTATCAGACACTAAACCATGTCCCTCAGCACCTCATCCACCTGTGCCTTAAACACCTCCAGGGAAGGTGAATCAACCACCTCCCTGGGCAGCGTCTACCAGTGTCCAATGACCCTTTCTGTGAAAAACTTCCTCCTAATCTCTAGCCTAAATCTCCCCTGGCGGAGCTAGAGGCCATTCCCTCTTGTCTTGTCCCCTGTCACTTGGAATGTGACAAATGCTGTGTATTGCGTGCAGCTCCTGAGGAACCAGTCCCCCAGTCACTGACAGGAAGGAGCAAAATGAGAGACATCAGTTCAGCTGGAGTTTGGGGTACACACAGTCCCCTGAACGTAGTCTGCTGCTGACTTCACCCTGCAAAGGCAGCGCAAATATGCAGTTTTCAATGGAGTTTTGTAATTAGAGCCCAATATAAAAAAAAATTTCAGTTTCTCTACGGAGTCAGGTAACTCCAAGCAGAAGGAAAATTCCCCTCCTGAATCCCTGTCTTGGAGAGCAACTGCTTTATTTAGGCAGTTCAGGCACCTCTGTTTCCTCTCTGCCTGGTGCTAATGGATGGAAATGCTTTGCAGAGGGTCCGAGTCCCAGCACACACTGAGATGTGTGCCAGCTCCCCAGCAGGCACTGAATTTTGATGACTGCTTGGGGACGGAGAAACCTCCCTGCTCTTTGTTTCTATGTGTGCTGCCGCAGTGGAAAAAGCCATCAAGCCTCTCAAAGGGAGCAGGGATCGATGCCACACAGATAAAACCAGCAGTTGGAAAACTTTGGTTGAAAGTGTAATACTGTGAGTGCTTCCAGCTCAGTTTCATTCAAGTCTTGATACTGAGATTTTTAGTACGATACCAATTTTAGCTTGAATTGTCTGACAGCTCCTCTTTGTGAACAGGAGCAGTATTGACAGAACGGTACTTTTTTTGAAAGAAAAGTGATTTTTTTTTTCCCTCACCCCAGAGAAAAGACTCCATGTGTAATGGGATGATGCTGTTTCTTCTCCTTCTGAACTAAGGCTGCTTAAAATGAAAGCCTGAGAGCTGGCTTTCATTACAGTCATGGCTTTGAGTTTCCTGGAAGAATAGATATTAGTTATAGGATCTGGGTGCATACTATTATAGACAGGTTTCCCCTGGAGTAACTGCTCAGGTGCCTTCTCCAGGCAGCTGGATGAAATGTATGCACTGGGCAGGTCCTGGCTAAATCCTCAGAGTCCCAGGCAAGGGAAGATGAAAGTCACTTCATTTTTAATGTGGCTTTTATTATCTGTCCTCTTGAGCTGAAGGTACCTGTGGTGTATTAATTGGCATCAATGCCACAAAGCAGAATTTGACCCACAAGGGGATGAAGCAGCAGTTCACATATGCAATGGCTCCAAGTGACCATTCCCCCTCCATGAGGTCTCAAAATCTGTTTCCATAATACCAATTTGCTGTCCCTTGGACAGAGAAAATGGTTTATGCCGGGAGAAAACAAACTGAGAAGCTTAAATTTGTCTGTTGCCTTCCTTTTTCTTCATCATACTTACTTTTCTTCCCATCCTGACAGTCACTCAAGAAGGTGGCGTGGCTGTGTCACCTCTGTGACCTGCAGCTTGGAAGGGGTGGGTGGGTGGACACAGCGGCTGCTTGAGACATTCAATTTCCATCTGCCTGCAACCTGCCTGCTGCAGGGAACTGCTTTCCTAATGAGAGACAAATCGATGGGAATACTCAACAACCTCTTATGTAATGCTCTGATATACTCTTTCTAAGCACAAGGAGGTCCAAAGGTAGAAAAGCTGGTATCATAATGAAAAATGTAATTAAAGTTTTGGTCAGATTGAATCCATTACATCTCTCTCAAGCACCCGGTATTGATTTCGGTCTCAACCCCAGGGATATGTAGTCTGATACCCCTGAAATCCCATGATCAGGGGCCTAAGCCCAGCATACATGCCATTTGTATGGCTGAAACCCAAGAATATGCTTCCAACAAACTTTAACTCCCTGGGATTCAAGTTTTACTGTCTCTGAGCAAACGCAACTGAGCGGAAGCTTTATCTCCTACAAGGAAGATGGCTTTTGAGATACAGTCTGTAAATAGAAGGGAAAGGGCTATTTTGGCTGTATTTTTGAAATGGCAGAAAACTGCAGCAGATTGCATTATTCAGTGAGTAATATAATGTTAATGTGGCTGTGTAGCTGGGGGGGAGAGAACGTAAGGTTTAATCATTTTGTAATGCCCTTACATTGCCCATTTTAGATTTGGCAGCTGTCGTAGATGAACTGCAGTTTTATCCTGGGACTATATATAGAATTACTATTTACATATTTTTCATCTGCAGCTTATGCAGTTTAAACGAAGAAAAGAATGGAAAGAGCCAGGATGGAGCGAGGGGGAAATGTGCTCTCAGCTCTGCTCCATTCAGAGAATTCCTGAGTGCCTCTGCAGAGGAAAAAGCTGTATTCTCCTAAGCCGTGGCTTAGGTACTTGACATTTTCAATAAAACAACACTCATTTTCAGAGAGCTGTTTAATGTTGTGAAGATCGAGGCAAGAAAACTCTGCATTTAAAAATGCAGCCGCCTAGGAATGGCAGTTGGTGAACTTGTGCTTTGTGCCTTACATATTTATCATTCACAAGCAACAAACTCCAGGAAATCCTCTCCCGTGGCATCGCTCCTCAGTAGTTGTATTGAAAAACTGTAATATCCTCTTGCATTCTAAATTCTATCTGAAAGCCACCCATGTTACAGCCTTTTGTATACAAATTTCAGCAGTTCTTAAACAAAGACAATTCCTGCTTAGACTGCTGAATTCTGCTGCTTTCTCTTCTACTTCTCCTCACAGCATCCCTGGAAATCTTGAGGCACGATGCAGGCTGATCGAGCGCTGCTGAATGTCCTTGCCCAACAAAAAAAGGGGTTGCAAAAGGATTTGCAGCTCCTGTCAGCTCAAAGAAGTATTTGAATGGGTTTGCTTTTTTTGGGGCAGCCATTTGAAAAAATTCAAGGGAGACTTGAGAAAGCAGAACGCCCTGCCGATCATAAATTTCAAGTATTCCCATTGTCTCATCTTTTAATCAAATGCTCGCTCTGGAAGTGATTTCTGTAGGGAGTTTTGCCTTGATTGTTCTCTTGCTGCTACATCCTACAGGCTAAAGGATTTCTTTTCTCTGGCAATAATAACGACATTATTTTAAGAAGCAAGAATAGCCCTGTTTTCATCCGCAGCATTACTTACAAAGAACATGATAATATGTACAGAAAATACAGCCTAACCTTCCTGCAGGACATTCTGATTTATCGACTGTGCATCTGTTTTATATAAAGTGCCTCGAGCAGAACAAAAACCTTCAGTCTAGCAAAACCAGGACAGTCTCTTCACTTTTCAACAAATCCTGTTTTACCTGTGGGATGCCTTGTTAACGACTATAGACTAAATCCAGAGGGGGGGTTTCCTTTCCTTCTTTTCCTTCTTTATTTTTAACTATCCATCACAAAGATTCTGAGTTTCTGTGGCCAGTTGAACTCCCTTGTTGCCCAGGCAAAACTCCTTTTCACTGCAGAGGGTGTTTGGCATTGGTAAGTTCCCTGCATTAAATCTCTCATTAGTAACGTATACCTCTGTAACAACCCATCTCGGAGCGACCAGGCTTCGAAAACCATAAGCCAAAATCTTATATCATCCTGCTTGCAGGTAACATCTTTGCCTTAACCTACCCTGTTCTTTTTTGCACTATTCTGGATGCAATTCAATTCCTATTAAGGAACCTGAATTCTATATCGAAGGAAAAAGCCCGAGTCCCCACTTTGGGGAAAGCTTCCTTAAAGCAGGAGAGTGAAGGAAGTGAGAGGAGCGCCAGAGTTATGGAATGAGTGGAATGAAGTTTCAGCAGAGAACATGCTCTGTTCCTGCATCAAGCCTGTTCTTTCCTTGCAGGGATCTCAGCCACAGCCCTCCTCCCCGAGGACAGGCAGCGTGAGGATGCTGCAAGGCATTGCTCCTCACCCCTGCTGCAAAGCCCGCTCTTCGCATCTCCAGCACCAACTTTCCTCAAATCACATGAGGTTTTAGGAGACTGAAGGATGGGAGGAGATCCGTGTTCCCAGTGCAGCTCCACTGAAAATGTGTGAGCTGCAGCCAAACCGTACCCAAGGGTGTCATCTCTGTCAAAGGCACTGATGCAAAGCCAAAATCATGATTTGAAGACTTATATTGATGTAACTGGGAGTGGAAACTGCTTTTTTACTGAGGAGATAATTCATGCAGGAGGATGCTTATAGCATCCAAAAGGCTTTAGGCTAGTGTTATGATGCTATCAGTGAAGTACAAAGGTTTCTAGGGAAAAGGGAGTAAATTCTTGCAAAATACTAGCACAGTGAGCTATTGCAGAGCTACACTCATTTCCTACCTTGTGGTCTGGATCCCCTGTGCCTCTGAATCCCCTTTCTCCCACACCCCTTCTCTGGTGAGCTCCAGCCATGTCAGCTCAGCAGAGCCATGAACTCTTGCATGTGGTGTCAGTACAAGGTCCATCTGAGGTCCATCGTCTCCCTGATGTGTCACCAACTGTATGGACCTCCTTGAAGAGGATTGTGGGGAGCTGAGCTTTGAGATTTGCGCTGCCTCTCCTCTTGTGTTTCTCCTGGGCAATGAGGGTCTTGATTTCTGACAAAGCCTCTTGTTCCCACTGTAACATAAATTGCAGTGTAAAAATATCACAGATGGGTTGAGCGAAGTCCTTGACCTTATTTTTTTGTTGTAAAAAGCCAGGTGGTGCTTCTTCCAGGTTCTCTATTGCAAGTCAGGAATCAAACAGTTCCCTGCCACTAAGCTGCCAGTCCTTTGTCCCTGGGCACAGAGCAAAATAAAGTCACCTTGCCAACACTTTGCCAACTGCTGAGACATGTTGCTATTTCAGTGGCACCTGCCATGTTATTTCCTTTGCCCAGGCGACGCATCCCCCGGCTGCTGGGACCAGACCTCAGGGGTCAGCTCTGCAGCCTGGCATGTGAGACTGCTCTAAAAAGCACCTCTTCTCTGCAGGGGACCTGAAGAAGCCCTTGGGCTTAAGGGCACCTTGGTTTGTTTGCTTCTCTCTTCCCAGATCCAGGAAGGTCCCAGACTCCATCTCACCCTGCCACAAACTCTCCAGGGTGCCCAGCCACAGCCTAGAGATGTCCAAGGAGCCATTCTGGGCTTCTGTCTTACAGAAATGCTTTTCAAATCTCTTCAGTCTGTGGCAAAAGTTGTGTCTGTGCCATATTTTATCAGGAGGGTTTCTGCTTTGGCCTTTTTTCAGGTGTTTTGCCTCTCTGTCTGATGCCCTTGCCAGCCTGGCTAGCACTGAATTTGAATCCCTGATAGACACCGCTCCATTAATCAAAGATTTGTCTCAGCAGCAAGGTTGTTCTGGTATCTAATTAAGTTTACAGTTTCTAATTAAATTGATTTGAGATCTTGGGGTGGAAGCTCTTTCAAAAGCCATCATTTCTTTAAAAGTTGTGATTTTTTGGTCCAGTAACCTTTTATGTTAGACTAATTTTAGCATCCAGAAGTGAAGGAGGAGTAATCCTTTCTCAGGCTTTGGTAATGTTGGTTGAAGCTTTTTCTCATTCACCTCAATCAAAGAAGCAATCAAAAATTACTAATAACCTTTATGAAGGTTCTTACGTCGGGGTGAAATATGTCGCAGTCATATTACACAGGCAGGGAACAAATAACATTTACCCAAAAAGGATAAAAGTGCTCAGCTGAGGAGGGTGGGATATCTGGACTGCAATCCCTGTGTCCCTCTTCTTGTGGTCGTTTTTTTACCCCAAGTCCTAGGTAGTTAATAAGTGGTATTCATAGAATCATAGAACAACCAGGTTGGAAGGGACCCATCGGATCTTCTACTCCAACCATTTCTATCAAACACTAAACCAAGTCCCTCAAGACCTCATCCACCCGTGCCTTAAACACCTCCAGGGAAGGTGAATCAACCACCTCCCTGGGCAGCCTGTTCCAATGCCCAATGACCCTTTGTGTGAAAAACTTCCTCCTAATCTCCAGCCTAAATCTCCCCTGGTGGAGCTTGAGGCCATTCCCTCTTGTCCTGTCCCCTGTCACTTGGGAGAAGAGCCCAGCCCCCTCCTCTCTACAACCTCCCTTCAGGTAGTTGTAGAGAGTAATGAGGTCTCCTCTCAGCCTTCTCTTCTCCAGGATAAACAACCCCAGCTCTCTCAACCGCTCCTCATAGGACCTGTTCTCCAGCCCCTTAACCAGCTTCATCGCTCTTCTCTGGACTTGCTCCAGAACCTCAACATCCTTCTTGTGGTGAGGGGCCCAGAACTGGACACAGTATTCAAGGAGCGGCCTCACCAGTGCCGAGTACAGAGGGAGAATCACCTCCCTGGACCTGTTGGTCACACCATTTCTGATCCAAACCAGGATGCCATTGGCCTTCTTGGCCACCTGGGCACACTGCTGGCTCATGTTCAGTCAGCTGTCGACCAAACAGTGTGTCTTGCTCCTTGCTCCTGAGCCAGTTGCTTTTATCAGCTGCCACTGCAAACTGCACTGCTGCAACCCATCTTTATTCAGATAAAGTTTATAGCTTCATTTCTTCAGACTCAGTCAATCAAATCAAACACTTCCCATGGAAGATTTGATTAAATGTCATTCGGACGTGGCAGAGAAACTTTCAAAATGATCAAAATTAACCACGTCGCTCTTCTTGCCTTTGTATGCCAAAGTTATCTTAAATCTTAATAAACCCTAATCAGTGCCTACTTTGTGCTTACACATAAAAACAACCCTTGGAAACCCTCCCTTGGGGGACTTTAAAGGTTGCTTTGGGGCCAGACTGGGTTCTTACTCACTCAGTGTTTCCTCCAGGGTCAAATGCACATTCATTTGCTTTTAGTCTTCAGAAGCCAGGGAACCTTGTTGCCTTTGTGCCCTGCTGTTGTTACAGTCCTGGGAAACACAGTCACCTCATCCTGATTTTGAGAGTCTACTGAATTTGTATTTCCCTAGTATTCCCTTTGGAAAAATGTTTGCGTTTTGACTGCTATCTCATTTAAGATAGCTAAGATAGATAAAAGAAAGAAAGAAGAAAAGCAGTGGATTGAGAAGACGTGGGAGATGTAGACTGCAACTCTCCTGTCCGACTTCCCTTGGTCATATTCTGAGTAATTAATAGGTGCTGTTTGATGGGCTGACTCATTTAAAGTAACTAAAAAAACTTGGCCTCTTCCAAGGCTCTTGCCTTTAGAGCTTGGCAATATAAATAAAAGAATAAGAGAGTCATGGATTTTTAACTAGAAGATTTTTGTCCCCCCAATATTATGCTGATGTGTTGAAAAATGTCAATTTTAACCCTGAAAATACACATTTCAATAAAGCTATTTAACACTTTCAAATGTTTTCAATGTTTAAAATGAAATTGTTTTCCAGATATTCCAGTCTGAACCATCTTCTTCATATTCAGAAGCAGAATAATTATAAACCATAATTGTAATAAGGCCAGGGAGAAAATGATGTATTTCAAACTAATCTAAGCAGACTGAGGATAGACCTTGTCTGAATTTTCTTTACTTTTTCCGTTTGCATTTCTTCTGCCCTGAGTTAAAACAAAGAAATATTTCAAAATCTTCTAGGTTTGAAAACTTTTTCTTACCCAGTTCTAATTACTAGATTGAATTATTTGTAGACAGATGACAATTCCCTTCAATTAACCAGTTCTGTGAATGCTTGCTTTTTTTTTTTCATAACCCCTGACCCATAACTCTGCTGTAAACCTGATGCTTGTGCTTATCTAATTAGCCAGTCAGCTCATGTGGCCTGGGAGTATTTCCTTTTTGCACAGGCCCTCACTTCAGCTTAGGATTTGCATACAGCTTCTAATTCTTATTTAAAATTCACCGCTTCCAAAAACTCTTTTTGCCTCTGAACCCCCTTGCTGGGATCTGTGTGGGAAGCCGATGCGCTAAGAGTATGGACCCAGCTGGAATGAATTTGTATAAAAAGCTGAGAGGACTTTCACTGAGAGATTTTGGCATTGCTCACCCACTTCTAATTGCTTTATAAATTTAATGGAGTTACTGCTGGCCACTGGGTGCTGAGCTGGTTGTAGATAAGGAATAAAGGCAGCCCAGGATCCTAGCACTTCATCTCTTGGCACAGGATAGTGCCAAGGAGGAGGATGAGGAGCAGGAGGAGGCTTTGTGTAAGTGACTGCTGCATAGTGAGTTGGCAACCTACGTGCTGTTCCCAGAAACTGCTGTGTCCCCAGAGAGTCTGTGGGGTTTGGTAGGTGCTGTGGGGCTCCTGCAAAATCTTAAAATCACATAAATCATAAAGGAGGTGAGACACTGATTTGGTTTTGTTGACTGGGGCTGGTTACTTAGAAATTGCCAGAAAATCAGGGCTACAATATTTCAGTCACGTATCAAAAACTATTGTGTTTTTTTCTTTTCTATTTTTTTTCCACTCAAACCCATGTGGGAAGTTAAGGGTCTGATTCTGTATGAGAGCACCTCTGTCACTCTCTGAAGAGTTAATAAATAAGTACAGGTTTAGCTCTCCTGTTCCTTTGCCAGTAGAAGAAAACTCTAAGTATATTAAATCTTTCTCTTGCTGATTACTGCAGGGATTTTTACTGCAAGGTAAATCTGCATTTTACAAGCGGGAATACAATCTAGATAGATGTTTCTGATATGCATCAAGGGCTATATCTGATAATGTTCCCCTCAATTGAAGGTGACAACAAACATAGGAAAGAACTTGCTATGCTTCTGTGAACATTCCAGAACATTAATTTCGCTGGTCAAATCAAGATCCTGAAGAACAAAATAGTAAAATTGCTTAAGATGAGGCTTAACGCCCAATCAACCCAATTCCCTTTGTGACTCCTTATCTGTTAACTCAACTATAGGGCTGTAATCTACTTTTAGAATCATAGAATCATAGAACAACCAGGTTGGAAGAGACCCATCGGATCATCGAGTCCAACCATTCCTATCAAAATTGACATGGATTTTGACATGGATGTGGCCAGGATGTGCAAAAGAGTAGGGATTGGTGTAATTCACAGAAAGAAAAAGATATATTTCCAAAATATCTTGCTTCAGAAAGTTTCCCACAGAGTCATATTATATTTTCATAGTCACACAAAGTAACATGTTAAAAACTCTGGGTACTGGCTGAGCCCAGAGCCTCAGCTGGTGCAAAAGGAGAGCTGCTCTGCTCTTGTGCTGCTCAGAGCCACACGCAGGCTCTGCCTTCAGTCAGTCCTGTGCTCTGGTCTGCATTACTGTAAATAAAACCCCAGCAGCCAATTTACAAAATTCACTTTGGAGAGCTCTGGCTTTATTTTGAGCTATTAACCAACAGGGCTGCCATTTGAGAAACTGTGTTGTGGATCCGCTCAGAGCGGGATGTGGAGGCTGTGCAGTCGATGGCCGCACCAGGGCTGTCACAGAGAGTAAACAGCCCAGCTATAGCTCTGTGTGTCACAGGGAGCAATAAAACCCTATCAAGGAGGAATCACAAGCACCTAATGAGAATCAGATGCAGCATAATACAGGCCGTGGGCATGCTTTTATCCAGATACACAGGGAATTATGTACATAAACAGAGTATAATTTGGGTTTATATCTTATTTTTCATCCTCAGCTTCAGAGGGAAATGAGTTAGTTACTGGCAGTGGCGTGTAGGAAAGCTGCTGTTATGTACTCAGCAGTTGCTCATACACAGCTTGGCATGATGGAGCTTTCCCTGAGGACAGGGAATTTGTCTTCACT
The DNA here is from genome assembly GCA_033558105.1 of Coccyzus lansbergi. Lineage (NCBI taxonomy): Eukaryota > Metazoa > Chordata > Aves > Cuculiformes > Coccyzidae > Coccyzus > Coccyzus lansbergi. Next base: position 1,259,811 of record JAUMJK010000431.1, read on the forward strand.
TGTGGTAGGCCGGAGAAAACATCACAAAGCCTCCTGAGCAAAATGTCCAGCTCTGGCTGGGAGGGAGAAGGGAGCTCCACATCTGAGCAGCCTCTGGGGCAGGAGGGGTGAGGGTCCCTTGCTGCTGGGACGGGCAGCAGCAATGCCTGGCTGTGGGTGCTATGTATCTGGGCAATTGACTCCATTCCCTCTCCTTTAAATTGGAAATAACTCACAGAAAGCCATTATTTATAAATGAAACGTGCCTTGAGCTGCACCTCCAAGTGCAAGGCACTATAAATGGGACTTACACTGGTTTAATGGACATATGTTTCCTCTTTTAAGGGTATTTGGAGGTTGGCTGCCTTGTTTTCAGGACTGAGATTCCCAGTGTTTGAGAGGGACCAGCCTGACACCTGCATTGCAGAAGCAAAGAGGCTTTACTTCAGGGTTTGGCAGCAAGGGGACTCATTTTTCCCATGGATCTAAACCTGCTTGACAACCTCATTCCTCCCCACCACATTAGCTGGCTTCAAAATACCCATCCCTGATGCATACCACAGAGTGGAGGAGAATCCCTTCAAGCCACTGAGAGATGTGCATCTTCTTGTTACCATCAGCCCCAGCTCACCAGGGAGGCTTTGTGCCGAGTGGAGCTGGTATCGATGATGGAGCAGAGCAGCTGCTATTGCTTGGCTACTTGGAGAAAAGAATGTTTGGGGCTGATCTGCAGCCGTTTCTCACAGGGGAATGGATGCCCTCAAAGATTTTGCTCTGTTTCCCTGTCTCACCCTCAAGGTTTGCTCGTGTCTTTTAGTTGGAAATCCTTTCCCTTGGTTCTAGCTAAGCAACGATGCAGCTCTCTGATGTGCTGTGATCTGGGATCCAGGGACACACCAGGGTACCTGAGACACCCACCCTGTTACCCGGAGAGGTCTGGGGGAGCTTGGTATCCAACAGGATCCAGCTGCAGCACACCAACACTGCAAGAGCTGTATAATTGAGAGATTTGTGTTAATTGCCTACTTACTTACCTGTGAAAACCTTTAGGTTCAGGATTAAGGGCAAGGAAATTGTACTGGGGGGATATTTTAATGAGCAGAAAGACCCATACCTTGTCTCACAAGTCACTTTTTACTTTAAAACTTCCTGGGACTATAATTAGAAATTTAATGTTTCGTGAACTGCAGTTCAGAAACTATTGGAAAGACGATTTATTTCCCGCCCCCCTGCTTTCTTAATTGATGTTTTCAGTTGTTTCTTTTTCCAGTGGTTAATAACATAGCATTTATGCCCAGTCTGTGTCATGGGCGAAGTTTGAATCTACAGGCATTTCTGATTCTATGTATATGTGTGTGTGTGTGTGTGTGTATATATTCATATATATATATATTCATTCAGGCAGTTAGTGAACCAGAGCTAATGCAAGTGTTTGGCTGTTTGGGAGCACAGGAAAAGGTGATGGAAAAGCCAGAGGTGCAGGGCCACGGGTTCCCTGGCGTCTGTCCCCCTCCTAGCATGCAGGAGCTGATCTGTGGGGAAGGGTAGTGTGAGGGGAGCTGCTCAGGACAGAGACTGTCTCTTCCAGAGGCCACAGCACTACACAAAACACTTAATAAATGACATGATTTTGAGGCAATTAGGTAATTATACCACTCTGCTGTGCTCCTGAGTTCAGTTCATGTTCCAAGCTCTCAGGCTGAGGTAGATGTCGCATTGCACTCTGCAAAACTGATTTTTTTGGAAGGGTCTCTTTCACTACATCTTTTTTTTCCGTCTGTCTTTGCTCGGAGTTCATGGGCAGGAGAGCTGTTGCCCACCCTTGCATGGGCTCCTCTCAGGGGCACCCACTGACTGCCATTTCTAACACTGGCAGCTACAGCCCAGAGAATCATAGAATCACGAGGTTGGAAAAGACTCACCAGATCATCGAGTCCAACCATTCCTATTAATTACTAAACCATGCCCCTCAGATCATGCCCATGTCATGGGCAAGTGGTAAATGTGTGTGAGGCTTGGGGTGTGTAAATGGGCTAGAAGATCCGATGGGTCCCTTCCAACCTGGTTGTTCTATGATTCTATGATCCTTCCTGATGCTGCCGTTGCAGAAGGATATCATAGAAGGAAGCCGCACAGGGAGGACGGAGGTCAGAAATAGTAACTGAGAAGCTGTATTATAGCTTTGGACTGACTCCTCATTAGTCTCAGAGTCAAGACACTTAAAAATAACCATGACCTTCATTCCCCATCCATTTGCATGAGGCTGCCTAATTGCTGCTGTTCCATGGAAAAGGACCACGGTGTGCGTGGGCTGAGTGGCTCTCCAGTGAGCCAGGCTCAAAAGGAGAAAGGCTAATGGGGCTTAAACTTGGCCCTTTGGAGTTCAGATGCCTACTTAGGGGCGGGGGTGAGGGGGGCAGGGTGTGGAAATGTGCTCATCTCTGTGCTGGCACTATTCATGCTCTCTTGCTTCAGGAAAGTGGGTGTAAGGCAGAGGTGCCCAGTGATGAGGCAGCAGCATAATGAGCCCCATGATAGCTGGATTTTTAAGCCCAGAAGAAAACTTGTCAGTGGAAATGTTTGGGGAACAGCTGGTATCAGCTATCGCTGCTCCTCCTTGTCCATGGGGATGGATTGCACTGCTGTGAATTACTGCCTTGGCAGCAGTCCCTGTTCACACCCCATGTCTTGGTAGAATTGTAGGCTGGGAATGGAAGATGTGCAGCATCGGTCCTGGCTTTATGCCACCTGGGAGTTGCCTGCGCAAAGGCAACGCTCAAGTACCATTTGGGTGAACCTTCTAAGACTTTCAGCACCCGAGAAGCTGGTTGTGAGGGACAAGCGAATTTGGATCTAGCTCACGTGATCTGCATACAGCAGAAACATGGAGACACTCAGAAGGAAAGAAAGAAAATTAGGACAACAGAAGTTGATGGGCTGAAAACTTAATTAACATGTTGCAAAATCTGACCTGAGCCCAGGCTCTTTCCCTTTCTCTTCTCCTTTGTCACTACCAGTTGGGTTTTTGTTTTGATTTTTAACATTACTGCTTGAGATAAGTTTTGCTCACAAGTCAGGAATACATTATATCAGCTAAATGTCAGGCTAATGTGTTGATTCTCTTGCAATGTAGTGGAAAAATCATATTACAGCATTTCCCCCCGCTGTACCTCTCTCTGATTCATTTTGTGGCTCAGCTAATACTTTCACAGCTCTGTAGATTTAAAGTAACTGAGTAACAATCCAAAAGTTTTGTTCTTTATGGCATCCATCTGCTGCTCAAGGATAAGGAGCAGCTCCTTGTGATACACTTAGAATAACACATCTGCTGCTGTACATTGCAGTACAGGGTGCTGGCCCCTTCCCTTGCTTTTTATGACAAATAAGCAGCAGAATGACAAATAAAGCTGTGGCTGCCTTTGTCATCTCTAGCTCCTCATGCTGCAGGCTAGATGAAATACCCATACAATCATGGCAGCACCCTAGATTTATTTAAAAATATTAAACTATTTATAATGGAGAGGTCATTGGCATGCGGCATTCATTAGCAAGGGCTCCAGGGAAGAAGCAGCAGTGAGTGAAAAACACAAACAGGCTCTACACAAAAGAAGAAGCAAAGAAGCATCCTTTTGAAATGTCAGTGCTGAGCAGCAATTAAAACCAGGACAACTTAAAATACAGGGAATTTCAATAGTCTTGAGTAAAACAACCAGAGAACCCATGGTGGGATTCCCACGGACATAAGGATAGAGGATCAAGTGTGTGCAGCACAGTAAAATGTAAACTGATTTTTCTGTATGAAAGGAAGAAGGATGGAACTGCTGCTTGTGTGGAGCACTGACAGCAGGTTGGGGAAGAAGGGAGGCAGAGTTGGGTTCATGCAAGGGTTGCATGCTGCAGGATGCTGAGCACCTCGAGAAGTGAAGGCCACCAACCTTCATGCAGGTGAGTATGAGGCGACTTCCAGGTACAGACTGGAAAATGTCACTCGAAGGGAAGAGGCTGCTGTGCACAATGGGTGCATTCAACCTTGCAAAGTGCTCCTGGGCATTGCAGGGCAAGTGAGTGTTTGAGTGAAATGATAAAAGAGGGGAGTGGGGAATGTGCTCTCTCTTGGAAGGTGTTTCTAAGCAAACAGGAACTGGTTTAGTAACTAAATCTGAAGTAACTTAATGCTACTGCAGTGTTTTTATAGCTCTTAGTCCCTGTCGCTCCATCTCCTGTTGAAATCTGTTCAGAAGAGCTGTTGTATCTTGTGCAAGTCCAGTGTCTGCTGACTTCGCATGCAGACAAAAGCTAACTGTGGTTCTGAAGCTCACATTAAGATAATGAATTGGAAGAGGTCAGAAGAGATGAAGAGATGAATATTTTGTCTTTGGCTTGCAATGCCCTTTCAGAAATTAATTTGCATTGGGCAGTTGTGTGGTACTTTCCCTTTTATATTTCCTTTTTTTCATTCTTATTTTAAAATAGACATGGATCACATCCAAAACCCAAAGTGCTCATATGGGCTTTGAAGCTGTCCTTGGCTCTTTATGCTTCCCATTTCCCAGACTGCCTTCTGAAAACGCGTTTTTAGAGGTTTCTCACTTCAGTTTTTCCCTTACCTGCACAGAGGATTTTCACGGTTTTAATGGCAACAGAGTTGCTGCCCTTGCAAAGTGGCCAAAACAAAAGCCAGAGCTGAATTTCCCTTCCTTCTCTGCCCCAGGGTGTTCCCCCTCCCTGGTTTCTGCCTTTGCTCTTTCTCCCCCTCCCACCGTGAAACGCTACTAGAAACTTCCCAGCTTTTAGGAGTCCATGCAGACATGGAAGGAATGATCCTTAATTCCCTATTTCCATCTTATTACTAGGCTCAGGGCATTTTATTTTAATGTAGAATTTTACAGGAATTCCTACAGGGACTTTTCACATCCATATTTCCTTGTAGCGCTGCTGCTGCTGAATCATCTAGGAACTGAAACTTGCTTGGCTGGAGGAGCAATGTGTTTTCATAAATTATCAACATGCTCAAATTGGCCCTCGTCCAAAGCAAGCCTTCTACTTTGCTAATATGCCTTCAGTCTAATCCCTGTTGTATTGTGAAGAATAAAACCAACTCATCTCCAGCCAGTGAGGCTGGACCTAAGGTACAGTGATGCACACTGGAGATGGAAATGGGGAACATAAATACCAGGAGCACATTACAGCCAACATATTAGAAATGCAAAGGCAATTCTGTTGTTTCAGATGTTGTCTTCAAAGAGTCATTGGGGAGCAACAGCTCCCAAGAGCAGGCAAGAGTAGTTCTTTGCAGGTTATCCTCTGATGGGCACCTTCCTCACAGTTCTGATCCTAGACTGGGCAGTGAACTGTGTCTGTCATTGTACAAAGCAATTCTGTTTCCATGGATCCAGATCTTCAACTAAACTCATTTGATGCTAGTCAGAAGTGTTAAGACTTAATTCTACCGCAATAAAAAAAGGAATGAGCCTAGCAGTAAAATGGTGTTGAAGGATGTATGGGAGATATGACGTCCACCCATGCGTGATTCTGTATGGATGGATTTCTTGCACAGGTTTTTGCTAAGTGGTCTTGGGATTGTGGAAAGCTTCCATGACCTCATGCTGAGAACTGGGAGTAAAGCTGTTCCCGCTGCGTGATGGGAGCATCATCCTGATTTATCCCTGTTGGGTTGACTGCCCATGACTCGTCTGGCAAGCTGCTGTTGGCAGAACCATGCAGTGGACGCCTTGACCTCCACTGGGCAAAGCAGGAAGGTGGAGCTGCTTCCTCTTTGAGCTTGCTTGCCAGAGACATGATTCAGATTTTACAGCTAATTGACTGCACTGATCTTGCTGCCAGAAAGGGATAATATTCAATGACTCGTTTGTCTTTCAGTTGCTGCTGTCCAAGATCCATGCAGCACCTTATAAAACCATTCCTATGACTTGGTCGTTCAGAGGTTCAGGCTCTTCCGTGGCTCCTCCTTCTCTTTTTACCTGCTGTTGTGCTTAGCCCTCCGTGCCTTGCAAGCCAGCACTTCCTTACCTGGGGAGGAGGTGGTGGCTATTTACTGAGTGACCCAGTGTTGAGACAGGATTTGTTGCTATTTCCCCATATCTCTCTGCTTCTAATTAAAATCCTGCTCTATAGAGGCAGGAGTTGCTCTGCAAGAGGACAATAAATGTGGTAAATTAGTGCCATTGACCTTGTAGGAGGAGGAGGAGCTTGACTCCAAGCCAACCGAAACTTGCTGTAGGCCCTGGCTTGAAACATCACCAGCCCACAGCCCCGTTGTGCTGGGTGCTGTGTATTTTTATGGACAACCCTATACTTGCAGCTGGAGGGTACAGTACAAGGAGATAAGAAGCTCATGTGGCAGACTGATTGCAGATGAAAACGAAATGAAGGAAGCTTGTAAATACCACACCAAGGAGGCTGGTGTGTCTGCCAGGATGGGCTGGTGGTTGTACAAGCCCTAGCGCTGCTGCTCACTTTTTGGTCTGCTCATCTGCCACCCAACTGGGCTTTATTTGTTAAGGCTTCTTCCCAAAGCTGGCTCCCAGCAGAGCCACTGCTGAGCCGGCTTTCATCTCTGCACCACGCTGGAGAGCAACGCCAGGCTGGAGTATGAACGCGTGCGTAGCCGACAGCTCCAGGATCTGGCCCGTCATACTTCTGGGATGATGCTAGGAAAATAGAGAGCAAACAATGCTGTAGGAATAACTTAGCCCACATACGCTATACAAGAGCTGTTCCCATGATGTTTGCTCAGTCCCCGACTAATTTAGTGCACAGGATGGGCTGGCAGATTATGCAGCGAGACATGCTAATTCGGGCTTGCGGTTCATGTGAAAGAATGACGAGACGGTCTGGGAGACAATGCAAGCTAATATTAGGACGCCAGGCAGGGAGTCAGGAATCCTAATCCCAACTGCCGCTGACCTGCTCCCAGGCCCCAAACCCCTCTTTGGAGCTGCTTGGAGAAAAGGAGCATCTCCCTTTATGTTTGGCTGAGTTAACCCTGGGAGCCGTTTATCTGAGCCAAGGCTTCTGGCTGTTATTATATATAAATAGTAATGATGATCCTAATCTTTCCATAGGGGGTATGGCACTGCAGGGGTAGTGTCTCATATCCAAGATGCTGCTTTTGTTGGACCGAGTGTGTATGTGCAGTAAATGATTCTTTAGCATGAAGATACTCTTGCAAGACCGGTGAGCAGCAAGTTTTATCAGGAACTTTTCTGTGAAGATACAGCACCAGACACCGACAGGAATTCTTCTGCTTCGGTGCTTCAAAAAGCAAGACAGGGTTTGTATATCTTCCAAATCACCAAGTGATATCTTGTGGTGTGTTAATTGGCTCTGCTTCTGAGAACATTTCTGTGTGTGCTCAGCCTTACACATGTGGCTTGTCTGATGCCTGTAAATTACTCTCATGAGCAAAGTAAAGCCAGTTCCCAGATGGCAGCAGGATCGGGGCCGTGCTGTGTGCTGCTGCCTTGTCTGTTGTGGCTTTTGCTAGAATTATAATTATGACCTAAAGAGGGACCTCCTATCTGCTCCTCACTGTTGGAGGAAGAGCTCATCGATACTGCTCCAGAGGAGCTCCTTCCCAAAACCTCAGCTTGTCCCATCATTGTGCCTTAATGATACTTATTCATATATTTCTTATAACCTTACAGGAGGTAGTTGGGAAAATTTCTTCTTCTTTTCCCTGATTAGAGTTTCTCCTGGATGGGAAGAGTTTCTGGATTAGAGTTTCTACTGCTGTTTAATATGTAGAGAGAATTGCTATTAGTATTCTGTGTTTAAATTCCTCAATTTTGAGAAGAAAATCTGCACAGTGGAGCTGGTGGACAGGATGCTGCACTGGTTCAATCCCATGGGCTGTTTAATTTTGGGAAGCTGAGCCTTTGTGGCTAGTTTTATTTTCAAATCAAATCATGAGACTGACACCTTTAATTAGCTCCACACGAGCTGTTTGAACCCAGAGGTGAGCTTTTCTAAGCTTTATCTTGCAGCTTTTTTTCTGTACTTAAGCCATCAGACTCGAATAAACATCCATCACAAGGGTCTATCTACTGACTCAACACACAGCATCTCTGAGAGGTCCCGGTTTTGCCTCTTCTTTATGGTGCGATAAAGACGTATAGCAGAAGCCTTTCTTGATTTAGCTGTCTCCTGCTAGTTTTCAGGATTTTAGGGGGCTTGAATGGCAAGTTTTATGTGTTGAAGATACATAGAGAAAATAGATGAGATACAGAGAATGGTATGGTGGTACTACAAAGAAAGCAGGGGAAGGACAAGGAAAGGCATCTCCATTAAAGATGCTGGTGAGTTCGTGGATGCAGTGTTGCTCTGAGTATCTGCAGAGAGAAGGGTAAAAAGGAGGAGAGAATGAGACTCTTGGGTCTGAAGTGAATTTAGGGGGATATTGGTGCCTTGGGCAGCTCAGCTGAGCTCTCAGCAAAAATGAGCCCTTTTCTTTGTTGAGCAGCAGAAGCAGAAAGGGGGGATGTTTATCAGCTGAGACAGATGAATTGGGATAGCTTATCTTATCAGAGCAGAGCTATTATCTACTGAAAAGTCTCTGGTAACACATGTGGGGCCACTAAAATAGCAAAAGAAAAATTCCTAGGGAAGAATGTGACTTAATGTCTAGCAGACTAAGGGCAGGAACTTGCTCCTTCTGTGACTAGATCATAGTCAGGAAAGACTAGAAAAGTCAAGACTTTTCTTTTTTTCTTGTTTGTTTTCTTTTTTCTAGCCTTTTTTTTTTTGTTGGAAATGCTCCTTTTGTACCAGACCTCCATTCCCATGAAATCTGCCCCAAAAGGACAGAAGTTCCTCCATTCCCATGAAATCTACCCCAAAAGGATGAAAGTTTAAACATATGGCAGGCTCAGCTTCTCTTGCAAAGCCAATCTGATCCCTGCTCTAACCAACAGGCTGTGCCCTCTTGCTCCACTCTGAACTTCTCCGGAGCTTTCCAGGGCTGGGAGCAGCCTGGCTCCCTCTCCTTGCCAAAGAAGCCGCACCCATAGGAATCATATCCTGGAACAGCAACAGCTTCTGCAGGGAAGATATGCTTGAAAGAGATGACTAAAGTCAGAAGCGCAAATGCTGATGAAAGTTGGTGAGAGCTTCAGTTTATAGAGTTGGATTTTTTTCAGAATCCCTTTTATTAAAATGCCTGTGGGTTTTGCATTATCACTTTGAGGCCAGCATTCCTGGGAGGGTGTACCTGCTGCTGGGCAGTCGCTCTGTGCCCTTGTGCTTCCACCCAATAACATCCCAATATACTCAGACTGTTGTGTGTTATTTAAGCCATAGGATATGACAGAGTATGTTTTATGGAGCCATTAATTTATGCTGTGGGTGACTTTAACCACCCAAGAAGTACATTAATGGCCCTATAAAATACACCCTGGAGTGTCTTAATATGATTATGAGATTGATCTTCAGCTTTATATTGCACTGGGCACGATATTATTGAAATAAATTGTAGAGGAAGGTGACACAGGGGATCCCAGTAAGAGGTGAGTTGCCTTTCTCTTCTTAGGATCTACTGGTCACAGATCACTCCAGTGACTGAGCTGTGGGAGCCACGATCCCTGCACTGGGATGCTGGAGATGTCCCATGCAAGATGCTGCCTGTGGGGCTGGAGCTTGTTGGCCCAGCTCTGACAAGGATGCTAGAAAGTACATGTCTGTGCTGGTTGGTCTGTGGCTCTAACCAGAACTGCTTGCATCCTGACACTTGGGAGCTTTCCTACAAATACAGGGTTCAATTGGTATCTAGATTTGAGTTGTTGCTTGAAATGTTTGCCAGAGTTAAAGCAGCATCAGCCTGGCTCCTCCTTGCTACCAGAAAGCAGCACCAGCTTGTCCAGAAACCCTGGATGCCACACCAAAAATTATTCTCTGATAAAAGCTTGGTGTGTTTACTATGTGCAGCAATTCCTGTTCGGGAAATATAGCAATTCATGGCTTTCCTACCATGTAGCTGGTAGCCTCAGTAGAAACCTCAGTGTCTGAAAGGCTGGACATGGTTTAATGCTTCTTTTTCTCCCAAGATCCACATATGCAGGCTTTCAAAGCCTCGAGGTCTGTGATGTCAAAGTATTGAGGGTTTGGGGTTTAGCTGGAAGTTAAGAATAAATTCTGCTGTATTAAATAATCTGTACTTTTGTTTGTAGTCTTAATCATTGTCATCTTTTTTTTTTTTTACAGTTGTTGGTGGGATTGTATGGCTCTGAACTCTCATAAACCCACAATGTTCTCAGAGACATAGTTTTTCATCCTGAAACAAGTAAAACAGTGGTTTTCTCTAGGTTTAGTATGAAATCTGAAAGAATTATTTGGTGCTAGGGGGAGCTTTGACCCATTTTAAAATCCAGGACACAGCATGAAATTTCAGAATGCTTATGAGACCAAGACCATGGGTCTATATCCTGTTTGAAAGAACCATTTTAGCTGTTGTTGTGTGTTTGCTGCGGGGCCCAAATGCCTTCAGAAGGAGGAAGAAAGCGCCAGTCCACTTACCCCAACAGATCAGAGGCTGCTGACAGACGAGCAACCAAGCCGCCGCAACAGTAGGCAAATGAGCAAGCGAAATGGGCTCTGCTTAAAGCTCTGAGCCAGTCCAAATCAGGTTTTATAGGGGTGTTGTTGGCTGTGAGCTAAGAGCTTGCTGTCCCATGTGAGATGATGCTAGGCCAGAGGCTGCAGGTGAGGCAGGGTGCCTGCCGTGAGCCTGGCTTGGATGGGGGATATGCTTGAGCCTCATGTTAATGTTCAGCTGTTCCCCAGGTGCCCTGTGAAACCTCATTAATTAATGTTCATAAAATCCTCAGATACCACTGCAGAAAGGAATGTATTGTTACTAGAACTGCGGTTGTTGGAGGCAAAGGTGGTCTGTTAATGATTGAATCAGTTCCCTGGAAAGGCAGGACCACTGTTCCCTGGTTGAGAGGCTGTGCTGTGTTGCTGAAATGCTAAGAGGTTTTTGTACGGTGTAATGAGCTGGTTTCTATTGGGCTGGTGTCAGGGACTCATCTCGGCCACAGCAGCTTGGGTCATGGGCTTGGTGCTGTTAAAGGCTGACCAAGGGCCACATTTAACAGAGGAGGCTGGAGCAGCTACACCCTCAAATCATCATTTTGCAGCAGTGAAGTGCTGGGCAGCCAGGAATAAGCGCTACAAAAAAAATCTTGGCTATATTTGAGCTTCTACAAGTGATGCCAGCTACCAGGATCTGGGACTATCCTCAATGATGGCTTTACCGACCAGTCATTACTGGATGCAGCTAGGAGATAAAACAGTAGAAATTTGGTCATGGAGGAAAACTGAAGGGAAAGTCTTAAAATCAAGAGAAAGTTCTGGCTGAGGTTTGTGGGGTTAGTTAAATACCAGCAAGAACAATTCTGGGAGCACAGCGGTCCAGACGCAAGTACAGCATTAGGCTTACAGCATGAACAGCTCACGCCTGCATTAGTTTGTGAGCAAAGAGAAAATGGGTCTCAGAAATCTGCCGTCTCATAAATCTTACCAGCAACATTGTTTTTGTAAAGAGTGTTTTTCCAAGATTTTTCCATGAGGCATGAGTAGTTCTGTAAGATCTATTCAGGGCTCCCCCAGCTCATGTGATGCTCACATGGATCCCAGATGAATTTTGCCTGAGCAGGGCTGTCACATAACACATCCCGCAAAATGACTGTGATGAAAATACGTCACACCCAGCTCTCAGCTGTGAACAAGAGTCTCCTTGCGCTGTGAACTCACACGTGTCGCACCACTCTCAGCTGGCAGGCAGATGAGAATAAACCCTTCCCTGCTTGCCATGCTGCTGCTTTTCAAGGTCAGTGACCCTCCTGAGCATTTACGTCCCGGGGGATTTGGCCTGATCATAGATCCAGTTTTTACTGGTCAAGGTGCAGGAAAAAGCATGTTGTGATCCTAAAAGTGACAAAATGAGTAGCTGGTTACAGCGTCAGTGGAAGCAGACATAAGGCAGTTATTGCTGCTCAATGGGATCAGCACAGCTTTAGGCATGAAAGTTAAGTATTAAAGTTCCAACAGCAAAGAAGCCTCTTAGAGAGATGGAGGAAAACGAGGGCTAAGGCACAGCAGGTAATTTGAATGTCTCAAGTCCACTTCTGCACTTTCTCTTGATACCCAGGACTGGGAATCCTGACAGCTACCCAGGGAGACCTGGTCAGAGGTGCCCAAGCACAGGGGATAGAGCTGACTCACTGCTGTGCTGTGTGATGCTGGACAAAGCTTTCCTGTTCCCCTGCCTGGAGGTGGCTGTGCCACTCGGGCTGGAGACTGCAGCTTCTGCAGCTGCAGAGCAGCGCCTGCACTCAGGGGGGTTTATGAAATAGCCCTATGAGGGATCTCGGCAGGGGGAAAGAAGCAATGCGGATACAGGGTGTGAGGATGGCCAGGCTGCCCTACTTCCTCTAGGACAGATGTAAGGGAAAGTACCCCTGTCATCCTGCTTTTGAAGTCTGTGAGCTAAGCCTGGCTGATCAGCTCAGCCAGCACAAGAGAACATTAGGCTGAGCTCCATCCCCAGCTATCGCACACGGGCTCCCTGAGCCTGTCGGCTCTCCTGCGTCACGGATCATTTTGGTACACGCATGGCGTGAAAGATGTGAGATGAGAGAGCGACATGGACAGCAGCAAAACTCTGCAGGCTGTACCAGCAGAGCGCACGTTGGGGCTGCGCAGGGAGCGAAACCAGACTCTTTGTTTCCTTGTGTCACTTCTCAGTCCCGATCAGCAGCAAAATAGGGCACGCACACATCTGACAACTGAATTCCTTGCTGGAAGGGGTTCGGTCATGCATAAGACTGTTCAAAATGGGGCCTGGCTTTCAGGTTTGGAAGCACGGAGCGTGACCTGGAAGGGACAGCTGGTACGTGCATACTTAGTTATTTTCCCTGTTTGAGTTTTGCACCAGTTCTGGGTGACTTTGAACAGTTTGTGGCCAAGGGCAAAAAAATGGATGTGTGTCCCTATTCCTTGCTATAGGTCTGTCCGGCTTCTGAATTCCACTGGGAAAATTAAATGTGGGAACACTGTTAACATTGCAAATTCAAGCATTATAAAACTGAAAAGTGGAGAACTCTGAGTACAAGCACGACTTAATCTCAGCCTTGTGCAAAGGCTTTGATACCATTTTAGTGACAGGCTCCTGCAAGTTTTGACTTGAGATTTCTTCCTCATCACTCTCCCGTAACAACCCCCCGGAAAGCACAAGGGAGCAGTAATTCCAAAGGGCTGAAGCTTGGAAAATCCTAGAAATCCTTCAGGGAAAGGAAAGGATTCCCTTCCATCTTTTCCTGAGACATAAGCACCTGCAGGGGATCAACTTCTCCAACCAGGGGAAGACCTGTGGGTGCTTCCCAACACCTTTGGAAAAGTTATTGGTGGGAGATCCATGCAGGGTGTGCAGGGACCGGTACAGCTGGGAAAATCCTAGCAAAGGAAAGTATCCCCTTCCCTCTTCTCCTGAGACATAAGCATCTCCAGGGGATCAACTTCCACAAGCAAGGGAAGACCTGTGGGCACTTCCCAGCCCTGGGAAAAGTTGTTGATGGGAGCTGGATGTGGGGCATAGGACTGGTACAGGGCAAGAACAGGTGAGCAGTGATTCCACAGGGCTGAAGCTTGGAAATCCCAGAAATCCTTAAGGGAAAGGAAAGGATTTCCACTCCTCTCCTCCTGAGACACAAGCGTCTCTAGGGGATCAACTTCTCCAACCAGGGGAAGACCGTGGGAGCTTCGCAATCCCTTTGGAAAAGTTATTGGTGGGAGATAGATCCAGGGCAGGCAGGGACCAGCACAGCTTGGAAAGTCCTAGAAATCCTTCAGGGAAAGGAAAGGATTTCCACTCCTCTCCTCCTGAGACACAAGCATCTCTAGGGGATCAACTCCTCCAACCAGGGGAAGGCCTGTGGGAGGTTCCCAATCCCTTTGGAAAAGTTATTGGTGGGAGATTCATAGAATCATAGAACAACCAGGTTGGACGAGACCCATCGGATCATCGAGTCCAACCATTCCTATCAAATGAACAACCCCCTAAGCCCATTTCCCCATCCACATTCACTACGGCTTTTCAGACAAGCGGAGGCATCATGATACAGAAGGATTTGTCACTATAACTGAAGGGTTAACAGGCACAGGCCCCATCCAGCTCTGGAACACACCTGAGGAGCTGCAGCAGATCAGGTACTTCTTACTAGACACTCACTCCCTTTCCCAGCTCGCAAAGAGCTCTCACCTTCCCTGGAGGGGTTTAAGGGACGGGTGGACGAGCAGGCAGGGACTGGTACAGCTTGGAAAGTCCTAGAAATCATAGAATCATAGAACAACCAGGTTGGAAGGGACCCATCGGATCTTCTAGTCCAACCATTCCTATCAAACACTAATCCTTCAGGGAAAGGAAAGGCTTTCCATTTCCCTTCTCCCGAGACACGAGCATCTGCAGGGGATGAACATCTCCAAGCCGGGGAAGTTCTTTGGAAAAAAGTTCTTGTTGGGAGACGGGGGGCGGATACAGCTTGAAAAACCCTATAGATCCTCCTGGGAGGGGAAAGGACTCCCGAAAGCCGAGCATCTCGTGGGGGGGACGGACTCCCACGGCGGGAAGCCCCGCGGGCTGTGCCCCCCCCCCCCAATGCTGTCGGGGCGGGCGCGGGGCGGTGCGGGGCGGGACGGGCCAAGGCGCCTGCGCTGGCGGAGCGAGCGGCGGAGCGGGACCGACCCGGGAGCAACAAAACAAACGGGGCTTTGTAGCGCCTTAAAGGCGCCGCGCGGGGCCGGTTGGGCTTTTTCCCTATTGTTTTTTCTTGTTTGCTTGATTTTGATTTTTTTGTTTTTTTTTTTTTTTTTTCGTTGTTGGGTTTTTTTTTTTGTTTGGGTTTTTTTTTTTTTTTTGTTTGGCTTTTTTTTTTGTTTGGGTTTTTTTTTTTAAGCGCTTTTTTTTCCCCCCAGTTCGTTCTGAAAATCCTCTTTGAGGAGACGATGCTCGGCGGGGCTGTGCCGCGGGTCCGGCGGAGGCGCCGCGCTCCGTGAGGCGCTGCCCCCCCCCCCCCCCCCCCCCCCAACCTCGTCCGCGGGGGGCTCCGCGCGGCGCGATGTCGCGGGGGCTGCCGAAGAAGAGCCACTGGTCCAGCCGGGTGCGGCTGTGCTCGCTCCGCCGCGGGCCCGGCGGCCGCCTGGGCTTCTCCCTGCTCGGGGGAGCGGAGCAGGGCGAGTTCCCGTACGCGGGGCCGGCGGAGGGCGAGGCGGCGCTGAGCGAGGGCGACCTGCTGCTGGAGGTGCAGGGGGTGCGCGTGTCCGGGCTGCCGCGCTACGACGTGCTCGAGGTCATCCGAGCCTGCGAGGAGCCCATCGTGGTCAAAGCCGTGCGACCAGGTGCGAGCCGGGAACGGGACGGAGGGTGGGGGGGTGGGCAGAGGGAGCTGGGCGAGCGTTAGCCCCTCGGAGGGCGATGCGCGCACCCTCGGCGCGGTCACCCGGCTCGCTGCGGGGCTCCCCCGCAGGTTTTTACCCCCTGCCCGGGGCTGAGCTCGGGACCCGCTGCGGGCAGCATCGCTCCGAGTTCGAAAAGTGTGGTTGCCGCCTGCCTGCGGGAAGGAGGAGCTGTGACCCTCCAGCCGGGGCGCTTTTCCCTTCTCTGCCTCGGATTTGCTTTTATTTTTTTTTCCCCACCCTGGTTTGCGCCTCCCTGCTCCCCTCAACCCGTGCGCCT
This sequence comes from Coccyzus lansbergi, assembly GCA_033558105.1. Lineage (NCBI taxonomy): Eukaryota > Metazoa > Chordata > Aves > Cuculiformes > Coccyzidae > Coccyzus > Coccyzus lansbergi. Next base: position 1,275,538 of record JAUMJK010000431.1, read on the forward strand.
TCACCTGCGCCCAGCGCGACTCCCCCCGTTTGCCTGGCGAGGAGGAAAAGTTAATCATAGAATCATAGAACAACCAGGTTAGAAGGGACCCATCGGATCTTCTACTCCAACCACTCCTATCAAACACTAAACCAAGTCCCTCAAGACCTCATCCACCTGTGCCTTAAACACCTCCAGAGAAGGCGAATCAACCACCTCCCTGGGCAGCCTATTCCAATGCCCAGTGACCCTCTGTGTGAAAAACTTCCTCCTAATCTCCAGCCTAAATCTCCCCTGGCGGAGCTTGAGGCCATTCCCTCTTGTCCTGTCCCCTGTCACTTGGGAGAAGAGCCCAGCTCCCTCCTCTCTACAACCTCCTTTCAGGTAGTTGTAGAGAGCAATGAGGTCTCCCCTCAACCTCCTCTTCTCTAGGCTAAACACCCCCAGCTCCCTCAGCCGCTCCTCATAGGGCCTGTTCTCCAGCCCGTGAGAGAGTAAAAAGAAGGGGAAAAAAAAAAAGCCACTTTATATCTGTGTAGGTGCAACAGGTTAGCGCTCCAGGCCTGGCTCAGGGGATGATTTCCAGGGCAGGACTCGGGTCGTGCTGGGGCCCCCCTGGTCTTGCTGCTGGGGGTGCAGGATGAGCAGATCCTCGGCTGGGCAGCCGGGGCTGCAGGGGCTAGGAGATCCCTATGGAATGAGCTCCAGGGGGACAGAGAAAGGGAAGTTTTCCTTGAAAAAAAAAAAAAAAAACAAACCAAAAAACCTTGTTCTATGATTCTAAGGGTTCTATGAATCTCCCAAGAGATGCTCTGGGGGAAAGTTTGTCATCCACACGTGCACCCCAGAGTTGAGAGTTTTGCTCTGCCTAGTGGTGCAAGAAGCTTTGGGTTTTTTTGTTTGTTTGTTTGTTTCTTTTTCTTTTTTTTTTATCCTGTGCTGGTCACTTCAGGTGAAATTTATGTCTGGCTGGTGGGACTGTCATGTCAAGTCTTGCCCCTAGCATTGCCCCAGAGCTGAACTGGGGGGGCTGCTGGCACCTGTTTCACAACCATCCTTCACCTCCCTAGTGCTGGAGTGGGTCACAGTGCTGGCTGAGGCTTGGGAGAGGAGCTGGAGAATCCCCGTCAGCCACCTGCTTCCCTTCCTGGGGCAGGATCAGCTCAAACCTTCCCTGGCGATGATGCTCCGGAGCTCAGCCACTTGTCAGTCTTTTCCAAGAGGCGACAGAAATATTCCAGCAAGTAGTATTCAACTGCCAACAAAACCACTTTGCTTTAAACAAATGTGTTTTTTCCCTGCTGTGTATTCTTGGCTTCACTGGGAAGTGGGGAGGGAAACTGAGCCTGCTGGTTTCTCTGCCCAGGCGTGAGGGCAAGAAAAATGTGGAGAAAAGAATGAGGAAATTGGGCATTTTTTTTCCTTCTCTCTCTTTTTTTTTTTTTTTTTTTTTTTTTTGCATAGTGATTGTTTTAACAGAAGTGTCAAAATACAGCTTCTGATGTTGCAATGTGATCGGTGTTGGTAAATAAAGGAAAAACTCCAAACGAACAAAACCCCAAGTAATTTGTAATTAAACTTTTTGTTGTTTTGGAAACACTAGTTAGTCTAAATAGAAATGTGTCCTGTGCGTGTATGAGAAATAACAGAATTTAGTGGTAAATGTGTCTCAGCTCCAGGATATGGTTCGGAGAGGAGGCAGAGATGAGTTTTAGCACACTGGTCGGGTTTACCTGGAGGCTGAGAGAAAAAGGTTCAAAAACTCTACCCGGAGTCAGGGCAGGTACTTGAACCTTGGACCATTCTCATCCAGAGGATGAACCAAGCCCCTGATTACTGTGTGATTGTAGTTTCTGCTCTCCCACTTTTCCTCCCCATCTTTTTATTTTTTCAAATGCTTTATTAGACCGGAATGTAGAATAGAAATATGTTGGTTTTTTTTTTTTTTAAAAAAAAAAAATCATTGAATATTTTTGTGGTCTGGAAAGGATTACCCTGTGCCTGTCAGTGATAGCCTGGCATCCACACTGTTCTGAGCAGAGCAGAGAACTCCCTCGTGGATCAAGATCATAAGCATAAAAAAAGGAAGTGTTTTAATTAAAATGCTTTACTTCTATGTTGATTAAAAATCTCATTATGGGGATGGCAACTGTCATTCAACAGGAGGTGTGTGGCACTAGAGGAGACCATGAAGGAGTGTGAAAGTAGGATTATAAACACATCTTTTTATTATAATTCTCTTCCTCTTCCCAGTTCTTAATGCTGAAATAGTAGGACAATACTAGCGTGGAAATATATACATCGTATTGCCTTGCCTATGTTGTATGTCATTTACAAGGCTGGTAAACCAGGACATTTACTATAGATAAGTCGGTCATCTGCAATCGTGAACAGAGAAAATAACTGTTCTGACTTTACGTTTAGTGGAGGACAAGGGAATGGGATGTGAAACTGAGGTGGAACGGGCTGTGCACAAGCTTTGCCGTTCAGCTAGGGATTTACAGGTCCCCATACTAGATTTTTTCTGGCTTTTGTGAGTTGTAAGTTTGAGTAGGTTCCCACCAAGTACAAAAAGAGAGAGCTTGTATGAATTTGCTTAATTGGAATAGCAGTATTAAATACCGCTCTTATGGGATTTCTTGGTCCGTTGCTTACCTCGTGAGAAGGAGTGAGGGAAGCTAAAGAACTTTAACAAACCTTTCCCTTTCTTTTCCCCATATGCACCCTTTTTTGGTATTATGTTTGAGAAAAGAATTCACCGCTATGGTTGGCTGTTTTTTGAGGAGAGAGAGGAGGAATCTGCTACCATCTATCTTTGTAACTTTCAGAACTGTCAAATGTGTGAAAAAACCTCAGTCAACATGTAATGCTTTTATGACTGACTGTTTCCATCTTACATCTGTGCCTGAATTCTGATGAAATTGGCAATTCACTCTGGTGGAGTTAATAAATGCATTTTTATTATTACTCAGTCTGAGAGTATAGGATTCATTGACTGAGTTGTATGAGCAGTGGTCACATATTCTTGTGTAAAGCTGGCATTGCCTTAACACAAAACTTTCTCAGCTCTTTTGTGAATTTTGTGGCTTCCTTGAATGTACTTAACTTTTTTTCTTGGATAAATTGATAATGTATAGCTCACTTGAGTAAATCAGCAATAAAATCAGGCACATTGTTTCTTATATCTCAGTCTGCAGAGTCCAGCACAACAGAACCAAAGTCTATCATGCTGTTCTTAAAAAGGGAAGAATTAAGGTTCAATCTATAAAAAGATGAGAGTGTTTTTTTAAGGCAAGGTAGCTGGGTTTTCTTTTTCCCTCAGTGAGAGGCGCATCTGATTGTGGCCTTCTATTTTTTTAGCTCCTTTGTAGACGACCTGTGCCAAATCATACAAAGTCAGATGCTTGGGAAACTCTCAAAGTTAATGTGTTTGTGAGCTTATTTTTAAATTGTTTCTCAGTTCTCAGTTCAGTGCTTTGCTTCCCTAAAAAAATCTCAGGATCTCAAGGTCTGTATGACCAATTGCTTTGAAACCAGGAGGTGTTGAAATCGCTTTATTCGGTTAATAATTCTCATAGTACTTTGCAGCTGGGACGATCCCACAGTTAGGAGAAGTTGTGGAGTGGGGATTTTTTCAGTCCTGCATGGGGCAAACAGGAGCAGGCGTGATCCCAAACAGAAACCGTCACTGTTTACCCAGCACTATCAGCTGCATTTGTTTCTTTTCAAACATTAACTTGACCCTAAGATAAATTCGAAAACGCGGTGCAGTGAGTCAATGCTTCAATGTCAGGCTGGCGTTTGCTATGCAAGCTAACTGTGAAATGTTGAAATCGCTTACATGTACTAATGTGAACAAACCCAGCTTCTTTCAAGAAGTTTGCATGGGCAGGTGTTTGGAGCTTTTCCTTTTACTTTCCTGAGGGGGCCATATGACAGAGTTGCTGAGTTTATTAATTAGTGGTTTTTTTTTTTTTTTTAGAACTTTAATGCATCTGTAATTTTTTGTGCATGCAGTAGTTCAGCAAACACAGGCAAGCAGTGTCACCTCATTAGTGGGTGACGCTGAACGTCTCACTCTAGGTAGGTTATGCAGGTGGCTGGCATTTCAGAGACCGAAAATGAGCGCTGATCCCTAGGTGCTTCCCTGAGTTGAAGCAGCGCTTGAGTCCGTTTTAATGTGCAGGCAGCTGTCTCTGTTGGGCCAGTGAAGGCAGAAGCTGTTTTGTGAGTGAGTTCTTGTTATTCCTGGGAGTTTGCTTCCCCAGCATCACACATGAGCTCGTAAAGACATTTTCCTTTAGCCTTTGTGTAGCTGAATGCCAATCACTGGCATGGTGTGTTCTGTAAATCGTTTTTCCATTTGTCTCAAATTCTTTCAGGACCCAAGTGGATTTGAAGTGGAGTGAAAGATTTGGCATCCAAAAACCTGAGAGGCGTTCATGGATTTCAAGTTTATAAAAGCCCATTTTCAACACTGACCCACTGGGGTGAGCTTTATGCAGGGCTAGTCGCTACTGAAATGTGAAGTAAAAAAAGACAGTATCTCTTCTTCACATCACTTCTAATATATTTTGCTACAAACCAGTAATCTGCTTTAAAGTGCTACTGCATTTAGAAATCATGAAATGTGTATGGCTGTGTATTAAAATACTGCCACGAGGAAGACGTTATCTTTACTATGCCTGAATTTACAGTGTAGTCCTTGTCAGGATTTAGAAATTGATTCCTCTTGTGGCAGACCAGTCATCTCCAGAGCCAAGGTAGCACCCCAGAGATGAACATTAGAGCCTAAGCACCGCTATTTGCTCTTATAAACAGTTTCAGGAATTAATGACGTGAAATGGGATTATGTTTTCCACAATAAGGTTTATCTTTCCACCCATTAACATGGGACTCCAGGCTCCCTCTTTATGACCAGTCAGATCACAGGGCAATTAAATCACAATTATGGTCTAATTATGAGCAGTCACTCAACACCATTGCAAAATAAGATGTTAACACCAGCCTGCATGTTGATTCAGTTGATTTTTTTAAGACCAAGTTACAACTCTTGCATGAGTGAGTTACTAATCTGCTGTTGAGAGGTTTAAGATTCACCTTCCCTGCATCTTATTAGAAATGTAGGAACCTCTTTTAACAGGTTTGAAAGCCAAATCATCAATAGCTCATTGCGTTCCCACGTTTGGGATTGTTGTTTTCTTGGGTTTATTCTCTTCTGACTGTTCCTGTATCTCTCTGATGCTTGAGAAATCCCCCTCCTCCTTTGCCAGTGCATGCATATGTCCCCAAGAGCAGTGACATTGAGGTGTAAAGGTCCGAGGAGCACTTCTGTGGCTGTGCAGAACTGATGAGTTGGGCAAACAGACATTCATTAGATTTTGGCATCGCTCAGTTTGAAGGTAACATGGAAACTGAGAAGCTGCTGCTGCCTTGAGGGCTTTGGCTATCGCATTAGCAAGGTCTGAGCTGTGGGCAAGGGCAGGATCCTTGAGACCTTTGCTGAGGTTTTTTAAAATAATTGACCATGTTTGTTATTTACACTCTCTTACCTTAGTCCAGACGTACGCTATGCTTGTTAGTTATTTCAGGTGTTTGGGTTTTTTTTTACGCTTCCTCTGTCTGAGACTGGAACTCGTAAATCAAGGCACGTGGGTTTTGATCTTTGTGGGCTGCAAGTGGTTTAAATTTCTTGTTGAAAAGCATGGAGTACTGATTCTGTGTGAGCAAGTGCTCTGACTTTGAATTAATCAAAGTCATTAAATTATCAATGAATTCATTGATAAGTTTTGCAGCAGCCGGTTTGTATGCTTAATTATCTCATCATATTCTCACAGAAAGGGTCACTGGGAACTGGAAGAGGCTGCCCAGGGAGGGGGTTGAGTCACCACCCCTGGAGGTGTTTAAGGTGCAGGTGGATGAGGTGCTGAGGGACATGGGTTAGTGATTGATGGGAATGGTCGGACTAGATGATCCGGTGGGTCTCTTCCAACCTGGTGGTTCCATGATTCTGTGACTTTCATGCAAGAAATATAAAGAAGAGACAAAACATTAGCTGAAGACTGAGGTCCTTACTGGGAGGAATTGGTGGTACTTAGGGTGGTACTCAAAGCACTATCCTGTCTGAGCTCCTTTGGGCTCTGCATCCCAACTCCCAGAGCAGCAAAATATATAAAATATAGGACCTCCCTGGTCTGTATTTCTGCAGAGTTTCTCTCTAGCTCAGCTTTGGAGAAAAAAAAAAATTGCCTTTTAGTAACTGAGTGTTAAGTGACCTTTTTGCAGCAAGAGCGCAGGGATGGGTCATCCCTGTTGTGTTCTATGAAGATCTTCTCTGCTCCTGTTACCTTGTCACCAGAGGCACCGCTTGCAGGACAGAGAAGGCAGCAGCTTTCTGGTGTTGAGTGACAGCCCTGCTGAGTGTGCAAGACCAGCTCCTGCAGAAACATAATTTTCGCCACTATCATCATTTTCTCTGTCTCTCTTGACACTTGATATTTTGTTTTCTCACTCTATATTTTGGTCTCGCACAACTTGTTTTGGCTTTGCTGTTGTGGTGGTTTGACGGGTTGAGGCTCATGAGTCCCGCTGGAGCCAGCAGCCCATGGACATCCACGTGTTTGATGTTTTAAGTTTGGGGTTCTCTGCAAGGATCTGGTGTTGGGAAACAAACTTAAGCCTGGGCTATTGGCCAGGGATTGTTTCCTGCTGATCTGATAGAGAGCTGTGGCTGCTTTATCCAGCTTGGCAGCCTTTACACTGAGGTAGTTTATTGGCAGATTTGGACTTTTTTTTTCTTTCATTTTTCTTTTATTTTTGCTTTTCCTTCTAGACCAAATAGGTGGGCCACATCTTTCTTGGCCCTTCGAGAGCTTCGTGGCTCAGGGTGTTTTTGTTGAGATCCACCCTTCGGTTTCCAAAGGTCAGACACTCCATCCATCCTTCCTCCTGCGATATCTGAAGGTTTCCAGAGCTATTTTGCTGCTAGTGGCTGGAATAATGGCTCCTCTCTCTGCTAGCCCTAAGTTATGACTTTGGCATCATCTGTGACAAACTGTTTTGTGTTAGTAATATTATTTAAACTTACATAAATACTTTTTTAGCTGCCTGTAATAGACTTAAGAGAAACACATTTTTTTCCTTCAGGTCCTGACGTTTTATGTTATGTTTTTACAAACTTGGCTTTTGACTAAGACCAGTTCCTGGTTTTATATTTGAGAGGGCTTGTAGGGTAACTTAGAAAAATAAGGTAAAAATATTTATTGCATTTCATTGACTGTCCCCAGTTAGACTAAACAATAGAGCTTATTACACGGTGTGAAAATAATGCAAAGCGCCCTGTCTTCATAATGGAACAGGAAAAAAACAAACAAAGCCTTTGGGATGACTTGCAAAGTGGAACAGATGCCCTTACAATTGCAAGGCATTTAAATAAGGAATCAGTTTTGCATGGTTTGCTAATCCTTGACTTCATTGTCTTGGATTGTACATCTGTAATTTAGGAGCCCTGAAGTCACTGCCTCAGTACAATTAGCTTGGGAAGAAACCGACTTTTATTCATATCCTTAATCACTGTGGCTTGGTTTTTTTTTTTTTCTGTTTTTTCTTTTTTTAAGGGGAAAACCTCAACTCTGTTTTTTTCATTTAGTCATTAACAAAAAAACTTCGAAAAAGAGGCGTCCTAAAACTAAAATCCAGCCCCTCCTTGCACATCCACACGGCTTTCTTTGGGCTGTACTTTCAAAAGAATACCTGTGATGTTCAACTTCTCTTACTCCAGTGGTGCAGATCCCACACTAAGTGGCTGCTATTCCAAACTGATGACAGACACAGATGTCTTGGATTTTTTTTTGGATGTGTGAGAGATGAGAAAGTTGCCTCCCAAGCAGACTGCGCTGGGCAGGTGAGGAGCTAGGATGCAACATAACTTTGAAAAGGCTTCTCTTAAAAATAGCAAAGATCATGCCTGTCCTCGTCCTTTCCCAGAGGTGCAGGTAGAACTCCAAATTAGCAATTTGAGTCACAGAGATACAGGAAGGTGTTCCTGGGGCTTGGACCTTCAGAGGATCTATTCACTGGAGCCTGGTGGGAAGCCAAGGATGGCTGGAGGAGAGGGGAAGAGGGAAAGGCAGCAGGAGATACATAAATGATACCAAAAGCATCAGGTTGAGGAAAGATTTCCCTGTTCACTACTGGATTTGTTACTAATATTGAGGCTATCTCTAAAAGCAGAGGTAGATGAATGCTTTCTGTAGGACCAGCTTGGAGCCTGGCTGTTTTTCCAGCTGACAACAGAGCAGTCTAGACTGACATCATCTTGTTCTCAGAACCGTAAATGCCTAAATTGATGTACAGTATGGGATGCAACATTACTGTTGACTGTCTTGTTAAGGATGTGTTGCCTGGTAGTGCTCCAGGCTGTTGCTGGGGGACAGGTGGCACAGTGCAGCCCTAAGGTAGCTGATCCCCTGGGAGGCTGGGGAGGAGAAGTCTGTGGTTTGGCTGGGTTTGGGGATGTACTGAGTCTCCCCTTTGCAGTGCTGGGGCTTGAGGAGGATGCTGCAGAACAGGATAGCTAGTGGAGCTTTGGCAGCCACCTGTCCAGCAAAGGCTTTGTCCTCTTCCTGTCGTAAGGATGAAAGAGGGACTAGACTGATGCAAAACGCGGAATCGTGTCCTTCTCTTTCCCTACTATGCATTTTTCCTTAAACAATGGAGTGACTAATACAGAATATCTTCTTCGTGTTTGCTGCCTGTGGTTGAGAGTAACAGCGTCCAGAGGCTCTGCTGTGTTCACAATGGGCACTCGAAGGATCACGGATGCGGTTGCTTTTGAAGAAAGTCAAGAAGTTGTTTGTTTATTGAGAAGGGATTTTTTTTGTGTGTGTGTGTGTGTGGTTGCTAATTGTCTTTTGCACATACCCCAGCAAACTTGGTGCATTTATTTTATGTACAAGCACTAAACTTGATTAGCAATGGTACATAGAGTTTTGTATGCATACTATGGAGTCGTCCCTGTCACCAACTTTCTGTTGCTATTAATCAGACTGTTTCCAAATGGAGATCTGAGCTGGCAAATACTTTTCTACATTTGTTGTAGCACTATTAGCCCATTTTATTTTTCTTTCTTCATTTTTTTTAAATGAAGATGTATAGACAGGTTGCGATTGTTGACCTAGTTTCAGGTGGAAGTATTTTGGTATGAACTTAACCATATAAATCTATACAGATCCCTCACGTGGCAGGAAGTTTTGTTTACTGCACGTGGAGAGAGGCAATTAAACCTCATTAACTGTCTGTCTCTGGGAGGCACAGAACTATTATGAGCACAATCTAGATGGGGCATTGAGGGCACCGGGGCACTGAGGGTCCAAGAGCTGCTCAGAGAGGTTATGTATAGGGGAAAGTACAGCCTGCACCCAGCCATAGAGGAGAAGTTTGGGAAAATAATGTGTGTCGCCTATTAAAATTGTTTCAGTTTTTGGGTGAGGCGCTTAGAACACGTGACTAGTGTGTACATGTGATTATATATATATATATATATATATATATTTGATTTTTGCACATTGGCATTCATATTGTCAAAGACTATTTCAATAAAGGGTTCTAGAATCTCTTCTTCTTGTCTCTCTTTTCTTTTATTTTTAATGGAAACTAATCTCATGACTCTAGCAGCTCAGACTGTTAAACAGCCAATGCCATATATTTCACCATAAATGGCAAAATTTCTTGTTGGCACAGCTATGTGAGAGCTGAAGAGTATGAAACCACCACCATTATGGCCAAGAATGGTTCCCATGCCCATTACCTCATCGCAAGATGCATGGGCGACCTCTGATCCTGTTAAAACATATAAATTCACTTCTGTGGTGTTCCTGTGGTAAAACTGCTTCAGTGATACTTCTCCTGTAAATTGTCTGCAGGAACATGCTGGTTTTGAAAGCTTGCTCTTTCATGAGACTTCTCTTGGTTTCTAAAAAGATTATGCAATGTGGCTGCTGAAGAAGATCCAAATTCCTTTTTCCCAACCAATGCTGAGGACAGCTGCTGTGAGACCTTTGTCTAGTCCCTGTGAGTCATTCCAAGAGTGCAGGAGGGAAAACGGGATCATACCTATAAATGTTATCTCATAAGGGTGCCCAGTTTCATCATGTACACAGGTCTCTGGCATTTTAAAAGCAATAAACTTTGCTTTTAACATTTAGCTCCCTCATTCCAGAGGCATGTGGCAGTTATTCTTTAACAGGAGGTTCATTCCTGTGTGGGAGTGTGAGAAGTGGTGAATACTTGGATGCATAACAGCAGCCTTTCATACCTGAAGTTTGGGGTCTGCTTGTGTCAGGCAGCTCATTAACCCAAGAAAGTTGTCCCTGCCTGGATGCTTTGCAGGAGAGGGAGGGTGAGGACTAAAAAGACCCCAAGTCATGTTTGGAGGGGGCGAAGCCAAGCACAGAGGCAGTGTGACACCATTAAGGATGCATCTGGGCAAGGTCCTGAACCCACAAATCTCAGCTCCTCATTGCTATGCTGTGGGACTCAGCTTTCCAGATCTACATGGAAACAAGGGAAATGGATAAAAGGAGCAGCTCCCTTCTGCGTGGCTTAGAGGGGAGTTTGCCATGACAGTGTTTCCACTTAAAGACTCTACAGGTTTTTTACTGTGTGCTTGTAAAACATGTCAAAGGCTGAAATTTTTATCTGTGAAAGAGATGACCTTTGGACTATCCAAGGTGGCTTTTCCATTTATTTTTGTTTTCTATTTCCAATTTTCCGGTTGTATTAGTTGATGCTGGAAATACCCACGTATCAGTTTTTCCAGGAGCTAAATACAGTCCTTTTCTTTACGTAGTTCTGATCTGGGGTAGAATATCGTGGTTGCATTGCAGACTAGTAGGCAGCTAGTGTTTAAATTTGGATCTGCTGAAGCTGTTAGACATGAGAAAAATGCCAGTAAAAATGAGAGCGCTTAAATTTAAGCATGTGCTAACGTAACACATCACAGAAGGGTTTTTCTGTCTGTATCTAAAAGGTGCTATAATTGGTGCTGAGGCTTGCCTAAACCAGTGTGGAAATTGTTGTTTGCCTAAAAGCAGGGCAAGTTGTCACAGTCCCGAAGAGCTCCCTGACGTTAAAAGGTTGCAGCGGATTAACCAAAATCTATTTCGAATTGATTTAGAGTAGCTGGTGCGTAACTCAGCCTGGTTATCTGCACCCTGCTTTGGGACTCTGTGTTCTGTGCTGGTCGGAGTCCCCAGACCCAGTGGGTGGGTTGTCATCTAACTGAAAACAGTAGTGGTGCTGCCAGCTCTTCCCTGAGGATGCTGGGGAAAACAAGGAAAGACTGGATCCCGTGGTGGCTTGTCATGGTTAACTTGTGTTTTCCATGTTGTTCTTCCCTTCAGTACAGCATCTGCCATAGAGGTAGCTGCCCAGATGGCATCTTGCCCTTCGATGGGAGTATAAGTATTTTTCATGGTGCAATTGAATTGGCAGGAGAGGTTACAGGGAACTGCCTGGCTGGAGGGGTATTCGGGAGCAGCCTGGCTGGAGGGGGATTCGGGAGCAGCCTGGCTGGAGGGGGGTTCAGAAGGTGCTGGATACAGCATTTGTTGCTTGATTTCTGACAATGTTTCTGCTACCTGCAGCACCTCAGCCCCCGAGGCCCAGGGGCTGTGCTCACCAGGAAGACTGAAAACTTTAAAAGCGTAGGGACCTTTTTTAGCTATCTTATGGACTTTTAATTAAAACTGGTGTTTCTCTTTTCTTGTACTGACTACAGGTGGAGGCAGATTGCATAAACAATAGTCACATAGCTGATTTTTGCTGCTGTTCTGTCTCTGTTGCTCCATCTTTAATGCACCTCAAGCATCTTCCCAGCAACCTACAGGCTGCGTCAGGCAGAGTCTGCTCCTTCTTGAGCTCCCAGCTGAGCAAAGCCTCCCCATTAGCATCACCAACTGATAAACAAAACTTCATCAAGGCCTCCAAAGGACAGACGTTTCGTGTATTCGGACACAGCAGCAGCACTGCTGAATGCTGATAGCTGTCTGAACCGGTGACAGAAACAGTGGGGAATATTTATTGCATATCTATTTTTCCTCAAAGTCCCTGATGTAGAAGAGAACTTAGAATTATTATGCATCGCAGTGAATCATGTTTGGAGGATTTTTTTGCTGTAAAAACATTGTTTTGAGCTGAAGTTTAGCAAAAATATGGTCTCAGACTCAGCTGCCTCTTCCAGATGATATTTCACATCTGTGCTTTGTAATATCCAGGTGGGCTTCAAGCTGTAACATTTACAGAAAATATGGCTGAAGTTTCCCTCTATTAGTGGTAAGTAAGCAATATTCACGCTTCTTAGCACCTGCTCACCAGGCTGCCTTAAACCAAGTTAAAAAAACCCACCGAATGATATTTGCATTGTTTTCCCCTTCTCTCAATATGCATTTCCTCTTCACTAGTCAAATCAAGTGGCAGTGACATTTCAGAGTCTTCCTGAATATCAAAATTAGAAATACTCCTTTTCTAAGAAATCTGCTAGAGAGTTTCAACATTGCATGCAGCCTCTGTGGTAGGAAGTTGTTAAACTTGTCAAAATCTCTCTTTTGCTGCACAGTCTCTATTGAAAATGACAAATTGCTTAAAGCAGTTTCCATGTTATTCTTTAAAAAATTCAGTTTCTTTCCATCTAGAACACGTGGAAGGCATTTGTGCACTTGCCTGACTGTTTCTCTGTCCTGAGGCTCACATTCAGTGACTTCAGACTTGACATAATTTTCACTTGCAGCTGCTCAGGTTTTTGTTTTCCTCAACTTTCTGTTGAATGGGGATTTCCCCTCTCCCACTACCTTAGTTTAGACATGAAAAGTCAAATATCTCCCTGGTTCAGACTTTGTGAACCTTGGGGAGAAAAGAGGAGGAATGCTCCAGGGTCTTTTCCTTTCAAAAGTGATGTTCAATGTTGTGAAATCCGTAGCTTAGGCTGGAAATTCTGTGTTCACAGCCAAGTTGTTGGTCATAGTAATGTCCTTTAAAATCATTGAGTGGTTTTAATGCTTCGTAAAATCATAGAATAACCAGGTTGGAAGACACTCACTGGATCATCAAGTCCAACCATTCCTATCAAACACTAAACCATGTCCCTCAGCACCTCATCCACCCGTGCCTTAAACACCTCCAGGGAAGGTGAATCAACCACCTCCCTAGGCAGCCTGTTCCAGTGCCCAGTGACCCTTTCTCTGAAAAGTTTTTTCCTAATATCCAGCCTAAATCTCCCCTAATGGAGCTTGAGGCCATTTCGTCTTGTCCATTACCATCCTCTCTACAAACTCCTTTCAGATAGTTATAGAGAGCAATGAGGTCTCCCCTCAGCCTCCTTTTCTCCAGGCTAAACAACCCCAGTTCCCTCAGCTGTTCCTCACTCCTCATAAGGCCTGTTCTCCAGCCCCTTCACCAGCTTTGTTGCTCTTCTCTGGACTTGCCACAGAGCCTCAACATCCTTCTTGTGGTTAGGGGCCCAGAACTGAACACAGGATTCAAGGAGCGGCCTCAGCAGTGCCGAGTACAGAGGAAAAATAACCTCCCTGGACCTGCTGGTCGCGTCGAATGACGTAACATCTTTTGCTTAAACCTTTTCAACTACTTCTCTATAGCTGTCACAGTAGTAGAAGGATTCAGGTGAACAAGTACTAGATACAAATCAGTACATTTGGCTGTAACTGCGGTAAAAGTAGAATTTGCTCAATTGAAAAGGCTTTCCCTCCCTCTCTCTCTCTCTCTCTCAATCAATCTCTTTTTTTTTCCCCTTAAAGAAAAGATACTTCAAGTTCTCATTGTGTGCAAGTGACCCAGCACAGAGCAGCATGCTGTATGGTATGGGGTTGGTGAGGATGTATCACCAAGCCTTGTATTTGGGCTTGTGAGAGAAATGAGGCTCCTTAGCAATGCTCAATAAAACAGGCTCCAAAAATAAGGTGGAAATTTTATTTCTGGAACCTTAACAGGCTGGAATGAGGTTCTCTGGGCTTTTCTTCTCACCTGGAGTGAGTTGCACCAATGTATTGATTTGCAGAGCTGGTGTTTGGTGGCCCTGCTGAAGCCTTCCTGTCCAGAAACCAATCCTTGCCCAGAGCCACAGGCAGAGTGTAGCTCACGTGGCCACCAGCATCCCACAAACTTGGCTGAAAGACAAGCTTTGGGCTTCACCCTGGTCTGTGGAACCAAGGGCACAATCTGTTCCCTTTCTGACTGGAAGGTGCGTGGCCTCAGTTGGCATCAGATGAAAAGCAGTCGGCGTGGCCGCATTGCTCTGCTTGAGACAACCCTGTTGCTCAAGAGGGATGATTACAGAGTTAGACAGCAGTCAGGAGGGGATTTGAGGACAATCCAGATGCTGCTTCTGTTACTTGAAGGCATCTCATATCCTGGCTTTTAGCCACTCATCTTGTGATACTCTTTTTCTTTTATCTGTGATCCCCTCAGTTTTGTCAGGTTTGGGCTGATATGTTTGGACCTTTTTTTTTTTTTTATAACTATTCCTTTGTTGCTGTTTAGCATTTTGTTTCAGTGTTGCTCTTTTCCTCTGAAAGGGTACTTAAAATAAGTAACAGTTACAAATGTTCTGGGTTCTGTGTTTGTTTTAATTCCCAGGAGTGATTTCAGAAGTTAGCTTGGTGCCAAAATGATGCTCTTTTCTTTAGTGTAAGATGTGTCACTGGGGATTCAGGTGAGCTGTCCTCTCAATTTCTTTCCTGTTGCAAATACTGTTAATACAATCTTTTTTAGAAGGCAGCATTGGAAACTGGCACTGGCTGGTGAGAACAGCCTGTCCCTGGGAGAGCATCCTGATCTTCTGCAGGCAGAGGGCAGTTCATTCCTGGAGCCATGGAGGTTTATATACATTGTTTATAGCGTTTATTGCCTTTTGTGGAATATCAGATGCTGCCTTTGGCTATTCTCCTTATGTGAAGAAATATCTGATCCATTTCTGAACCCTGAAGAGCTCCCTGATACTGGGCATAAAATATAATTTTAGTGGATGTTAACCTGCCTTGCTGTCTGTTGCATTGCTGACTGATAAAATTGGAGCATCCCAAATGCCCTGCAGATACTTATTGCAAAGCCTAGTTCCTTCTTTTTGTAAGAAAATTAGGGATTTAGTCACTCATCTGACCGTCAGCATGACCATCAGCATCATCACTAGCAGGACGGGGTTGCTGTTGTGTTCCCACAGTTTCGTGTCTGTAGTTGATAATTAACCTGTTTCAGCGCCATATAGACTCTGAAGGCCTTTTTTTCTTCCTGCTTTACAGTTGCAATCCAGGTTAAATGCAATCTCTTTCCAGCTAAACAGTGGAGTGAGTTAGTATTGCATCGGAGATGTGTTAATAAAACTCCTTGTTACTTTTATGGAGGGAAGTGACTTTGATACATTTGGTTTATTTCATTTCTTTGTTCAAGCAAATGCATCCAAATATAGGAGTAAATGCCCTTAAAAATGCAAGTTGAGCACCAGGGTGCAGGTACCTGATCAGCAGCATTTTTAGTTTTTTGGGAGGTCAGATTTTTAGAGATAAGAAATCCAAATTCTGTGTGAGGTTGTGCAAACTTAGAGGGCAGACACCTGGCCTGTCCCAGCCTGGGTGTTTGGAAGGGGCCCCATCCTGCTTTGCTGTCTGTCCACACTAGGGTTGTGGCAGCAGTGATTTTTGTGGGGTGAATGGTGCTGGGGTCCCTTGCTGGGGCCAAGTTGCCTGGGGCTGCTGCTAGAAGTTGTAGGGCTGTGGCTGCTGGCAGCAGGGACAGAATCCTCCTGTGTCCAGTTTCTAGGGGTGTGGGGCTGTGTGGGCAAGGGACTGGTCCTGCTGTGAACGTGCTGGATGTTTTGCTTGCAGGATTCAGAGTGTTCCTAGGTATGACTGTGGCAAAGCACACAGCTTTATTTTAAAAAGCACTCATGCAGTTTTAAGTGGAACAACAACTCTTGCTTAGCTTACAAATGAAATAACACCAAAGTCTGTTTTCCTGGGGAGGGGTGGGTGTTTGTGGAGCTGCTGGGTCTTAGCTCTTACATTGCTCCCCTTTCAAAGTTTCCATGTTTGGATTTATCTTCCTTCCCTAGAATCTCCTTTCAGCCTTACAAAAAGCAATGCTTATTGTCACTGTTATCGGGAGCCTGTGCAGCAGTTTGACTTACTGCCTTTCCGTTTCTGGTGCCATGTAAAGCAGGCGTAAATCTATATATTATACCAGTTTACATTTGGTGGAATTTGTCCTGACATGTCCAAAGCTTCTGACTCTTGATCTGTTGTATGAACAACTTCTTTAATATGGAGCCCTAGGGACAAGACCCAGTTTAAAATAAGGTTGTGCAGTTACAAGCAGGAAGACACGTTCTCTAGTCTGCAACTAAACTGACTGAGGAGTTTCAATTCTGGCCTGAGCCTTGCCTTAGCCAAGACAGGAGCTCTCTGGTGCAGGCTGAGCGAGGAGCCGGGATTTCACAGTCAGAAGAGGCCAAGAGCTGCAATTCCTTAACTGCTTGCAAGATGAGAGAGTCTTGCTTTTCTCATGGGTAGTCCTTTTATGTACGTCAGCCTGGCTTTTTGAATTAAAAGATGCCTCCACATATCACCTGGAGTTCTTGTTAGTGGTTTTTGTTTGTTTTTTTCCCCTTAATTTGTTTGCTCTGTCTAAAGTGCATCTTTTCATTCAGGAGCAAGGTGGGTTTAAGTAGAGAGTAAATTGTAAAGCTTCCATTAACTCTATCAAGCGATAGCAGTGATCCCATGCTAACTCCATAAAACACCTTGTCTTGAAAGTTTACCACATCATCTCTATGAGATTCAAAGGGGTTTGCACCAGAAGAAAGGGAGACTTTGCTGTAAAATCCCGTTCCTTTACTAATCTAGAGTTTCTTCAGATACTTTGTAGTTAGATGAAAACTTGCTATGTGCTTTGTAAACCTCTAAAGTAGAAGCCGGGCACATGTTTGAATGAATGTTAAATAAATGAAGCAAGAAAACGTGCTCTAGCTGCTTGATACAGAGTTCTGTCACTCGGGACTGATTTTTCAAAGAACTTCATTTCTAATTCTAAATAATGAGATTTTTAAGTATGTACTGAGGCTATTGAAATGAGTAGCTCTAAAATAAAGGACTGTATTTTAAGTGATAACTACAAGATACAGGTTTCTTATGGAGGATGTTATGTATATGCACATAGCAGAAATTCATCCCTGTAGGGTCAGGGATTCCCAGAACAGCTGGAAGCTTTTGGGGAAGAAACTTATTGCCAGTTTTGGGCTAGCACTTTGTTTTTCTTAGGTGCTTTTTGTAATTCTTTTTATGGATGCAGGATTACTTCTGTGACACACCACGTTGCAGACAAGGGCAAAAGTTTAGCAATCTGCAGCGCAGAAGGGCTGATTTCATTGCCAGCTGCTGATTCTGGCTGTGCAGCTCTTGTACCAGCCAATTAAACACACATTCATTACAGCCTTTGCGGTTTGGAAGTGAAGTGTTCCTGCCTTTAACTCGTAGGTTTACAGGATGTTGGTTTAGGCTGGAGGCTTGCAGAGTTTGAAATCTTATATTTTCCTTTGGTGTGTGCTCAAGGGGTAGGAAAGGTGAACAAGGAGAGCTACACAGGGAGTTGTGTACCATGAAATGGAAAGGTTTGCTTTTCTCTTTGACAGCATCATGAACCTGCCATCATGTCCTAAAATGTTATTGAATTACTGTAGTATCTGTTGTACCAAGTTGCTGCAAATCAGAATGGTCTCTGCTGCAGACCTTGTCTCGAAGAAATGTGTGGTGCTCTAGGAAGGGCTTGAGCATCCTTTCATGAGCATATTCTTTGAACTCCTCAGGCATGGATGTCTGCCTGCCTGGGGAATTTCTGCTGTGTTTGCAGACCGTTTTTGGAAAGCTGTTGGGCAAAGAGGAGGTCACAGAGGGGGAAGAGGCAGAGATGGAAGAAGAATGTGACCCTCTGAGCCATTACTGGTGACTGTGCTATTTTAAAGTCAAACTTAATTTTTAGCTCTTCATAAACAAATCTTTGTGCCAGCTTTTTATATAGCTCTGAAGTCACTTGCTGTGGCTGCAGATCCATGGCTGTATCCTCCAAGGGTGCAACAAAGAGAAGAACTGATCTCTCCTCAAAATGCCTCTCGGATCTTGGGAGGACCTTTGGAGAGGTGCTTTGCAGAGTGACAAACTTTCCATCTCTTCTGAATGTTGTGTGACAGTTTATTTGTCCAGGTGTCAATAGATCTAATAGATGAAATAAATTGCTGAAGTCATAACAGGTTACTATGGGAGTTGGTGTCCTTCATTCCGTGACCCCAGGGACAGTCTTTGCGCTCAGTGCTTTCATATTTGACCTGGAAATGCAGCATTTGCTCTGTGAATGTGGTGTGCAGCTTGGGCAGGGAAGCAGCAAGGATCTCATCTCTCAAGAGAGAGTTAGTGATGTTTAGTTTTCTTATGACATTACAGCCCTGTTGATTTTAACTAGGAAACTTCAGTGAAAACCACACATGCTGCTGACAAAATTCATACTAAATATCAAGTAAACAAGTGATCGAGCAGTCTGACTGACTCAGGAAATTCCCTCCAGACCTTGTGGAGAGTAGGAGCTTTGCATTTTTCTCGTCCTATGTTTATTTTTAGTCTCGCCTCTAACATTGCTGATAGTACCATTACAGCCCTGCAGATTAAAGTCTCAGCGTGGGGTAGAGTTGAAAGAACGATGATGCAAAGGAGTCAAAACCTCTAGGATTTTGCAGCCATGTCATACTGCAGGCAATTAATTTACTCTGTATTTGGCTGCCTGGGTACAGCTCAGTGCCACAGCTCTGTGGAAGTCTTTGATTTACTTGCACATCCCTTCTTGACAGGGTTGATATGTTCAGATATGGCTCTGTCCTTTTGACTTGAAAGTGCTGGGTTTCTGATGCTAATACTTGGGATGTAATAGGCCCTTTCCTCCTCTATATATATTTTGCACTTGCTCTGAGGGCATGTTGTGTTTCAGAGTGGAAAGAAAAGAAAGTGATTTGAATCCTGTATGGCTCCCATCACCAGTAATCCATGTCTGAAGCTGGTGTATCAGTAACACTTGGGTGTTAGCTGGAGTTTTGGGTGGTGTTGGTGAGGACAGTCTTGATGGCAGCACCCATCTGCAAGACCAGATGTTTTACCTAAGAGCTCCTAGCTGTGTTAGTGTGAGTCAACAGAAGGGTATTTGATCTTTAAGTTGTTGGGTTTTCTGAGTTGTCTCTTGCTGACAGTTAGTCAAAGTCCCCAGAGATGGCAGAGGAAGTTTTTCAGGACTGCCTAAGGCTCTAAAGCTTTTAGAAATAGCAGTTTCTGTTAACAGCTGGTATGAGGCCTGATAGTATTCCAGCTGTTTCAGAGGATGGAGTTTTATCAGAAGAGCTGGATCTAAGGATATTTGTCTTTTACATTAATAGAATCTGTACCTGGTCAACAATGAGATGTTTTGGAGCAGTTACAATGTTCACTGGCTGTAGAGGCAGGGAAGCGTCACCCTTTTTGTGCAGGATGGGATGGGATAGTACTAGACTCAGAAACAGCAATTCAGAGCTGGGCTGCCTCTGCTTGGAGAGATGCTCATCGCTTGGCCAACCCGGTTGCCTGCTCCCTTGGCCAGAGCCCTCCCCTCTTTGGGGTGGTGGGTGGGGCTGTGAATTTGAAGGTAGCTGCATAGCGCTCTCCTGTACCTTGTAGAAATATCTTAAGGCATACCTGCAAATAGCTACTGAAGAGCCTAATTCTGTATTTTAACCCCTCTAAGACTAGTTTTTCTTAAACGTTTGGTGGATGTGGTCTGGTCAAAGTAAGGTTTATGCAGAAGGGGAGAAAGTATTTGTGGATGCTCAGCAGTATCATGCTAACCTGTGTCTTGGTAATTGCTAATGATCCTTGTCTTCTCCTCTTCTGAGTTGATTTGGCTTCTGATAATGTGATTTTAGGGTGAGTTTGCAGAAGTACTATTGTGTATTTTCATTAGTGGACTGGTAAACAGAGGTAGGAGATGGTGGGGATGAGGGACCTAGTTGTGCTCAGATGCAGTTTAGCTGCTACCTGGTGTTGGACCAAAATGTCACAGTTCCATTGGGCTGTGGAGGAGGTGGCCAGTCTAATACCAGGAGCTTGAAGAATGTGTTTGAAGATGACCAGTTGCTCTACTGTTTGGGGTATTTTGGTTTTTTTCAGACTTCTGCCAATTTTGGGTGGTCAGATAGCCATTCTTCTTGGCAATCATCTGCAGAGTCTGATAAACCTCCTTGTAATTGAATGCTCTTCAGTAAACCCAGCTGAACTGTCTGTTGGGTTTGCTCTGTATTTGAACAAAGCAAGATCTCTGGAGGTTGGTCCCTGTTGGAGTCTCTCTGTGGTAACGTAGAAAGGTTCTTGATTACAATGCAGCTGAAGAATAATTTAAAAATTCAACAGTGTGAGCAAAGAGGGCTACAGAAACCATAAAGGTCTGTTTCTCTACTTGGGAATCCTGGATTAAAGTGTGTTGTTACAAGGAAATTCAAATGACAAGTTTTATTCAGTCTATTATTCATGCAGTGAATACCTCTTAAAGTTCTGCAGAAATACATCCTTTTCTAGACTTACAATGAGTAGACAAATGCCATACGTTTGTAGCAAAGGCTGGAGGATTTAAGGGTAACTGCTATGTGATTTGAAGTAGCAACATACACAATGTGTTGTAAATGATTCCCTTTTTATATTTGGCCTATGTTCAGTAGAACTTTACATGCAAGAATTTATGGGCTTTAAAAAAAAATCTTTCCAATGCTGAAAGCAAAAAGAATGATCTATAATGAGACTTTACAGTATATAGTAATTTTTAAGGGCAATTTTTGATTTCCTTAATATATTTTCCATGTAAAAGTATATATTTTTCACTTTGAATAGGATACTGTTGGTTGCACTTACCAGCAAACAGCTGGGGGATTCTAGTGCCTTAACCACACAGCAGCTGCTAATTAAAAATATATAATTCTACCCTGAATAGTTTATAATGATTATAATCCCCTTAAATTTGATTTTTACCACAGCGTGGTAACCTCAGCTACCCCCTGTTTCACTGTGGGGCCTTCAACTAACAAACCTAGTCATTAAGAGCTGATAGCTGGTTCATCAGGTGTTGCTTCCCAGACAGAAGAGCACTGGGGAATGAGGATGCTGGGTCCCTGTGAGTCTTTGGGGGTACCCATTTTGGGTTCATTTTCTCTTTTCTGTTTGGCTGGAGTTGTTTTATCAGGGGCAGTTCTGGGGCTCTACAGGTGAGGGGGGAATCCAAGGAGCTGCAGGCACAAACGCTGTGTGTGTCTGGATGCAGTTGGACTAGCAACGTGTGTTAGACTTGATGGTAAGGATTTTTCTGCAATTTTTCTTTGGCTGTGATGACTTCATTCTTGCCTTCTGATTTGAGTTTCAACTAACGCAAATTTGCCCAAATTCCCCAAAACACCTGGTTAACTTTGCAAAACATGAAAGTCAGGCTTTTTGTCCCTGGGATTGCTTTGCTTTCATCTTTTGCTCATCTGATTATCCTTTGCCAGTTTTTCTCAAGTTCTTCTGTTACTCAGAATAGCAGGGAATAGCCTTTTTCTTTCTCTGCAGCACCTGTGTGCTTGGGAGATGACACTGTAGAACAGAGCAATAATAACTGAGTGCTGCTGGAGAGCAGTTTGAAAGCTCAGTGTTCAGGACTGCAGCAAGAGGGGTTGAAAAAAAATCACGTGGCAAGAGGCTCTGTCACACACCTCATCAGAGAGATGTCCTGATTTGAACGTATGGCTTCTTAGTGTCACTTGGAGTTCATCTCTGGCTTGGGGAACAGGTATTAATGGAAGAGCTGAAAGGCCAATTTTAATATACACAGGAGATAATATAATTTGTCATTAAAAATTAAAAATATCTCCAACAGCGTAAAGAACTGACTGCATCAGTGTATTCATTAGTTAAGTGCTTGGAGAGAGGAGGGTCTGTGCTTGTCCTCAACAGCTGGTGGATTGTGGCCAGGGTTGGAGAAGAGCAATGGGGCAGCCATGCCAGGGCAGGGCTCCGGTGACAGCTCCAGCAGCTCTGCCACACTAGGGAGTTCAGTCTTAGATCTGCAGATGTGTGGAGATACCGACTGCCCTTTGACTCTTGGGTAAGGTCTCTGCAGCCTGGCTGCGTTTCATAGAAACACAGAGTCATAGAATCACCAGGTTGGAAAAGACCCTCTGGATCGTCAAGTCCAACCGTTCCTATCAAACAGTAAACCAGATCCCAACGAGATTTGGGCACCAGAGGTGTGCTGTCCAGGGTGAACCCACAGTTGGTCCCAGGATCTGTGTATTGATGAGGCAGCCAGCTAAGTCTTATTTTTTTAAATTATTAATTATGAATTATTCTGTATCTCAGATATCAAAGCCTGTTGAGCCTTATTGTATAGCTGTTGTATTCAGAGATCAGGGAAATGCTGGGGTGCCTCATATGACAAACATGGGAAAAGAGGGTGTTTTTCCTTAACATTATTCTTATTATTCTCCTCAGCTGTATTTTGTTTGCTCATGTTTAGTTTATTGGGACTAACACCAGCTTTTTAGTGCATTTAAAAAAAATTATATAATTTATGTGAGATTTTGATGTACAGATGTCCCATTCCAGTTTCATTCCACCACATATGGACATTTGCATACAAATAAAAGGAAACATTTTCTGTGTGTGTAGACAGCTGATAGCTATTCATTAGGTAAAGTCAGCTAATATAATGCTTGTCAATTTTAAAGTTCTCTTGCGGTTAGCAAGGAACTGGAGCTATTGATGAGGGTCCAAGAGATGTAGTTCTTTGCAGCTCTGAAGGATGATCTCTGGTCTGAAAGTTCTGAGGCTACAATAAAGTTGCCCTCAGGTAAAAGAGAAAATTCCAGTGACTTCTGACTTTCCCTTTACACTCTGCTTGTGATGTGAATTGGCTGTGGAAAAAGGAGTGATAGAGATTTATGGTTCTCTTCAGCAAAAAGGCGACTTGCATTGCTGTGACATCTCATATCACAGAAGAAGTTAATCACAGCTTTTTCTGTGTTGCTGGGTTACGTTGCTTTGAGAAAAAACAGAAACTGCTATGAGCAGTATGAATAGCTGAAACCACAAATCCCACTGAGATCGCAGCCAACTCCTCCTAAAGGAAACGGATTCAACCACCAACATAGTTTTTCATTAGATGATTTTTTTCTGAGTGAACAAAATACTCCTATTGTGGCATAATTGTTTAGCTTTTGTAGAAGTAGGCAGAGCTGCAACTACATGACTGTTTAAAAAAATAACTCAATGAGAAGGGGAAGGCAAAGATATTTTTGGCATTTTATTACATTTTGTAGCATGTTGCAGAATAATGCAGCAGGTTTTAATTTTCTCATTTTTGTGCTTTTTGGCTCTGCAAGGTGGGAAGGAAGAAAGTCTGTCTTGGATTTCGGAATAAATCTAAATCTGATGGACAAATGTTTGGGCTCTCTGATTGAAACCTTTTGTTGCTGAGACTCAATGGCTCTACCAGGATGGCAGGGCTAGAGGGATTTGAGTCCTGCATTCATTGTTTTGAACTGTTAAAATGTAGTTATTTGTGGTTAATGGGAAAGTTAATCTTTTCATTACAGCAATATAACAATGGCTAAAAACCAAGCTGAGATGCACATGGGGAAAAAGCAGCCTGCAAAAGCCATGGAAGTGGAGTTCATACCTATGGATTTAATGTAATTATATTTTTGACTTGTGGTACCTTGACCCTTCAGTACCCCAAAAATGAACCCTATTTTTTCCAGATGTGCAAAACAATTGTTTTGTTAAACTTCAGTTAAACAGAAGATGACTGTTTAGCATGTTAACGGAATTATTTCTGACGTTTAGCTGAAGTCCCAGAAACTGGTTTGATCCATTCTTCCTTTGCCCTCGTATTGACAAAATACATTGCAAAAGTAAAAAGTTGTTAAACAAACAAAAGTTGTTACTGATTCATACAGATGAGCTCATTGGAAGGCAACTTTTTCTTAGGGGTTTAGGAGGTGCAGACAGGAATTTAAAAAAAAAAAATAAAATTTAAGAATTTGGCATCTTGGATCTGTGATTGTTGGTGCAAAGCAAAGACAAAAGTTTCCAAAAGGTGTTTGAATGTCTACCCACTGCAAGCACAATGACCTAAGAAGCATTAAACTGGGCTAGAACAATTAGTTTTATTTCTACAAGTCTCTGTTGTGCTTATGTGCTGCTTAGGCTAAATGCAGCAACCACACATTAGGAAATTTAAAATACAGTATTAACCAGTCAGTATTTCTTTGTAGACTTTTCTCATGGGAGTTTTCTGGCTGGTTCACTGTGACCACAAAACATCTTCCCCACTACACTTTATTTCCATCTCTCATCACAAAGACTGCTCCTTGGAGTGGGGGCTGTGGTTTGCTGCTCTTTTCCTAAGAAGTTTTTGATCAAACTCTTGGAGTTACTAGTAAAGTTCTTATTAATATCGCATCTTTGCTGGAAAGTTTTCTGGATCAAGTTGGGCTTGTTTCAAAATGCCTTTGGAAATCAATAACACAGGAAAGAATGAAATTAACATCTTGATCTTTTTCAAAAACTGCTGAGCTCCTCCATGGATATTGCTTGGAGGGTGTTTCATTGACTGTCAACTGTTGGGCTTGAAAACTGCACGGTGAGCCTGCTGAGCACCACGAGTGCCTGTGGCTTCTTACCTGCCTGTATTTAAAGCCTTTATTTTTTTAGGTTCTCATCAGATTTGGTAAGCACTTAGTGTGCAGTAGGGACTCTTGAAAGTAAAGAATGTCTTCACGTCAGTCTGTATTTAAATACTTTCATTTATTTGGTCTTTTATGTTTTATTAACTATCTAAACCAGTTTAGATTGCAGCCGAAGATTCAGCAACAAAACCAGATAAACCAGTATGTTTTGCTAAACCAAACATTTGTTGATAGGAAGATACTCGCAGTGCTCCTGCACGTTCTAGCAGTGAGCTGGGTTGGTGAGGAGCGCAATGCTGAGAGCTGGCAAGGCAATGCAAAAAGTGAAACTCCAGAAGAGATGGAAACCACCCAGAGGAGGCGTGAACTTCAAAGGGAGTAGAATCTAATTGAAATAATCCATCATGAGGAAATGAGTATGTTTGAGCCTTATTCAGCAACAGGGAATATAACTCAAGAAACCAATACAGGTAAACTTTTGTCTAAATTGCAGAGGAAATTAATATAGACAGTTGATTAAAAATGTGAACGAGCTTTAGATTTAAAACTTCATAGAAAGCACAATCAAAATGCCATTCCCATAAGCAAAGACAGACCTGTGAAACCCTTATCAAAATGGAAATTAGGTAGCAAGTTGCTTGTTTTAAAAAAAAAAAACCAAAAACAAACAAAACCCCCAAAACCTGTTAAAAACAATAGAAAAAAATGTAAATTGCTTTTTGAAGTTATAAAACGGTTTCTGACTGTTGGTGCAGTGGCCTGTGTTCAAGCGATATTTTGAAAATTGGTCTGTTGCAGCTTCTGGTTGCTGACAGCTTTGAGTTCTGGAGTGTTGGGGGTGTGTGTGACCCTACATTATTTGAGAGCCGCCTTCACCTCTAAGTCTTTGGCTCCCACGTAGGGCAAATTAAGGTGAAAGTTCAGGGCTACAAGAAGTCAAAAGTGCTGTTTGACTGAGAAGTACCAGTATGCCTGTTTGGGCTGTTAGAGCATCATCACCAGTATCAGCCAGTATCACCTACTGGCTCTGCTCCCTCCTTGCCCCTTTCACATCCTGTTGGATACAGTGGTGTCTGAAGTGCAGAGCAGCCATTCCAGAGCATGATCTGACCGAGCTGCAAGGAGGGACAGTTTGATTTCTGCCTTTTCCCTGCAGTGTTAGCAGTTCAGAAGTATGCATCAAGGGAAAAAATGATCAAAGCTGTGAAACACTTCTTTCAGGGGCCTTTGGTAAATTTCAGGCATCCCAGTCTTGCCTGGAGTGGGAAAGCTGTGTCATGGCGTGGAGAGGAGCAAGCAGGTGAGCTGTGTTTCAAGGACAGAGCCAGGTAGCAGAGATAACTTCTATCCATGCACTTGCAGTAGAAACAATGAGGGTGTTTATATAAAACAGCTCCTTGCAACAGTGCAAAAATGATAATGCTGCCTCTAAGGCTGCTCAGGGTCCACATGGGCTTTGTCATGGGTTGGAGAAGCAACTATGATTTATTTATTTTAACTACTATAATTTTA
This sequence comes from Coccyzus lansbergi, assembly GCA_033558105.1. Lineage (NCBI taxonomy): Eukaryota > Metazoa > Chordata > Aves > Cuculiformes > Coccyzidae > Coccyzus > Coccyzus lansbergi. Next base: position 1,301,816 of record JAUMJK010000431.1, read on the forward strand.
TGGGCTTGCATGGTGTTTGTCGGGGGTGGGAGGGGACATTAACCATTGTAAACCAAGCAAACTTGTAGATTTTAAGTAGGGAGATTTGCATGACATTTATTTTTACAGTTTTTGAGGCAGAAGATTTAAACCTGCTGTGTCTTGAGGTACAAACTGATCCCTCTATGTCTGCAACAAGATAATTTTTCTCTGAAACTGGCCTGATGGTGGACGCATTGTGTGGAGCATTTGGTCCTGCATATCAAGATCAAGTTAAGTCCGAGGCAGAGGCTCAAGAATGAACATGGAAACAACCTGGTGTTTACAGTAGTGTAGTGTATGTACCCGTGTGATAATGGGCTGGATGTGAGACTCCTCGCATCCACATCTTATAGTGCTCCTGTTGTCTGTTCCATAGCCTCAGGATGTGTCAGGGCAGGAGTGTTTGCATAAGGACATGTCAGCAAGTATCATATGTAAATGTATGTATGTTATGTGTTTTTATACACACAGACACACACACACACATATATATATGAAATCCCTATCATGTTCCCTGTGAACCAACTTGGTTTTCTTGTAATGTAAGAGACAGTATTTGTCAAACAGAAGGTAACTGTGACGCACAAGTCCCCAGAGCAATAAAAGGTGGTTCAGCATGCATGGCTGCTCTGAATGTAATAAACCGTATCTCAGGGCTGCAGGTGTTTCATGGGGAGAGCGGAGGGATGAGAATCTGGGGTTTGTTTTAGGTTTTTCATCTGTTTTTTTTTTTTTCATTGCATTCTTTAAAACTAATGCATGTACCTGTCAGTCTGCAATGTTTTTGTAAATACACATTGTAGGAGGAAGATGGAGGTGTTTACTACAGAAGCTAGATTCGTCCTTTCATGTTGCAGCAGCAATTTAAATAGGCTGCAGGGCTGCCCCAAGGAGAACACCCATCACCTGGGGAAGACTAGATAAGCAAATGTCATTTGAGCATCTCAGGAGCTGCATTCCTGGTAAATCTAGGGAAGATGGAGGGTAATCTAGTTGTAAATGGCACCATGCTTTGCCTTGGAGAAGCCTAATTACTATTTGGGAAATACAACGGGATGTGTATAACTTTACCTAGTGAAATTTGTCCACTTGTGTGTGTGCAAGCACAGCTGAACCTTACACAAATGGCTTGTTGAGCTGACGGCAGTCTGCTATCCCAGCTCTAGGGTGGTCAAAGAAAGTGCAATATCTTTTCTATTGGGATACGTGGGAAATTTACCTCAGAAATGCAGAGAGAATATTTTCTGAAGTTGTAGTATCAGCACACCACCAACAATTCACCAAAGATTTTGTAGTGCTGTTGCTGAAACTCCTTAAAAGGAAAGCAGTCAACCAGTCTATTCCCAAATACGTTCATGATGGTCTTCCAGCCAAGCTCAAGACATGCAGCAGCCCCCAAAGCTCATCTGAGCAGGTGTCTGTCAGCAGACATGGCCACACATGCCTTAAGGGCAAGGGTTGAGATCATTGGTCCCTCCCCAGCTCAGGCATGGGTACTCCTACAACATCATGTTTGTTATAATTACTTGACTGCACGTAGATTAGAAAGTAACCAGGAACTTGTTCACTGGGGCTGCAGTTTTTGTTTTGTCATCCTATCTGTGTTTTTCTTGTTGCCAAACTTGATATTCATCCATCTCACGCCTGAGGAGTGAGGGTTATGTTTTGGGTACCTGCCAGCATTGGGGATAGCTGGGTTAGTCCTGAGCAATCCAGTTGCATACTGATGAAGACGAGACACCATCTATCATTTGATGTCATAAAGTGAAATAATTGTTTTCCAGCTGAGTGACCTGACATGACTTTATAATTAATTTTGTAGTTGGTGGAACACATATTTCTTAATGACACCAGTCAGTTGTTGTCCAGGACACAATATTGTATTTACTACCCATGCTGCCTTTGACTAAAATCAACAGTTCCACTGTTTGAACACTGGATGATCCATGACACTGTGTCACCTGTGCTGCAGAGTATTATTTAATTGACTTATATGGTTTACTTTGAAGTTGTTGGCTAGCCTTCTAAACACGACTTCTCTGTAAAATCGCTTGTAGTAGCTGGCAAGCTTAGTGTAATTTTTGTGTGCAATATTTTATTTTTTTTTAGCGTTTGCAGTCGTGGCTTTGCCTCTTTCCCAGGAGAAAGTCATGTTCTTGTAGTGTTGTGAAGCCGTGTTGTTTCTGCTGTGGGGCACTCTTCTGTGGAGAAAGGACTACTGAGGTAGTAAAGTGTGCATGTGTGTGTATATATGTGTGTGTGTGTGTTACATCTTCAACTCCACCGAGCCAAGAGGTGTCTGATGCCAAGAACTGCTAAGTAGTAGCTCTTCAGGGCAATGCTGAGCTCAGCACTGTGCATGAAGGAGCTCAGAAGGCATGGACATAGAATCATAGAATGGTTTGGGTTGGAAGGGACCTTAAAGATCATCCAGTTGTCCATGAGCAGGGACACCTCCTGCCAGACCAGGCTGCTCAAGGCTCCATCCAGCCTGGCACTGAATGCTTCCAGGGTGGGAGGTGTCCACGACTTCCCTGGGCAACCTGTGCCAGTACCTCACTACCCTTATTGTGAAGAATTTCTTCCTAAAGTCTAATCAAAATCTTCCCCTTCTAATTTAAACCCATTCCCCCTTGGTGTATCACTCCATGCCCTTGTAAAAAGTTCCTCCCCAGCTTTCCTGTAGCCCCTTCAGGTTCTAGAAAGCTTTTATAAGGTCTCCCCAGAGCCTTCTTTTCTCCAGGCTGAACCTCACTCAGCCTCTTCTCATAGCAGAGGTGCTCCTGCCCTCTGATCCTGACCTGGCCGTGCTGGATGAGTACTTCAATCAGATAGCTGTTTCTTTTCTGTGTTTCCCAGATAAAGTACCTGAAAGCACCTTCCTGCTCCATCTATGCTACCATTTCTCCATATGAGAGGTGTTGTTGATGGCCCTCTCGCATAGCAGTCCTCTGTCGTCCCATGTTAGCTCACTGGAGTGCTGCTTTGAGCAGCAACAGGGACCCAGAGGGGCTGAGCTACTTCTCCTCCACTTCCCAGCAGTAGCAGCACTGTGGTGGTGGGGGTGCACCAGAACCCCTCGAGGACTACCAGTCCCTTGGTACCTGCAAGGCTCAGCCCTGTCACAGCTGCCAAGAACCTCACCATCAAACCATGAGTTTGTTTGGTCTCAGCTGACTTAACTGGTTCTCACAATACAAGGAGATGACAAACCTGTCAGAACAGGGCCGAAGTGGTACTATTTGAGAAGGAGATGGGTATGTGCTTTCCTTCAGCAGCACAGTTTTTTTTACATGTTGTCCCTTGTGCTCTCCTAACATCATTGTTTGCAGCCTTGGCCAGCTCTAGTGTAAAAAAGTCCCTTTTACTGAGCTGTTTTCCCTACCAGCTTTACAACCTTAATTTGTGCATACAACAAACAGAGAGGAACGGATCAGACAAAACTGCAATTACTGCTTCCCCCTGCTGTGACAATTTCAGGTTTGATGTCCATCAGGCTGCCACCCAAGGGACGGGGAACAGAGCTGAGAACTTAAATATTTGCCAGAGATATGCTATTACCTTGAAAAATTGTATTGACTGTTGAAAGGTAAGGGAGGATGAAGTTAACTCAGGGAAAAATACCTGGTATTTCAGATTTCAAGGTGTGGGGAGATTTTTATTTTACTTCGTGCTAATTTGTAAATTATAACCAGATGAGCATGATTGTTGCAGTTCAGGAATGACATATACAACGCTCTTGATGGATGCTGTGCATTTCGTTCCAACCGCATAACCTGCCTTGGGCTTGTTTTTAACATATCCTTTTGAGTTGGAACATTTTTGTGGAGGTCTCTCTAACTTTGGGTGGCCTGTGTGGATTGTAACAGCCCAGCACAGTAGGGATGAGTAATACGAGAGTCAGTGTTATTTCTGAATTTTCTTGTCTTTGAAGACTGAGGTCAGGTACATTGTTGTTCTGGCTTCAGTCAAACCCTATGGTTTGATTTTTCTTGACTATATATATGTACTTCATATCTGTGCTCTTTCTTAAGTGGTTTGCTGGCTTTCACACTTAGGTTTTTTCTGTTTTGTGGGTTTTATTTTATTATTATTCTTTCTTCAAGAAAATGGGTTAGAAGCATCTGTTTGACTTTTGAAGTCTCACAGGGAGGAGTGGGTTGAAGGAGAGCTGTGGTGTTAAGTGACATGGGGACTTAGTCCAGGGGAGGGCTGCAAAGATGATCAGAGAGCTGGAACACCTCTCCTATGAGGACAAGCTGACAGAGCTGGGGTTGTTGAGAAGAGAAAGCCCTGGAGAGACCGTATAGCCCCCTTCCAGTGCTTAAAGGGCGCCTGTAAGAAAGGTAGGGAGGAGCTCTTCGTCAGGGAGTGCAGGGGTAGAACAAGGCATAATGATTTTAAGCTGAAACGGGGCAGATTTAGATGAGATACTGGGAAGAAATTTTTACTGCTAGGGTGGTGAGGCACTGGAACAGGTTGTCCAGAGAAGTGGTGGACGCTCCATCCCCAGAGGTGTTCAGCACCAGGCTGGGTGGGGCTGTGCACAACCTGATCCAGTGGAAGGTTTCTCTGCTCATGGCAGGAGGGTTGGAACTAGATGATCTTTAAGGTCTCTTCCAAACCAAACCATTCTGTGACTTCATCCTGGCTGCACTTTGCTTTTGCTCCAGCAAGTCCCCTCTTCCTGCAGTCTGGCAGGAACTCAAAAATACTGGGCAATTGACTGTTGTGTAAATGTAAAAGACAAGCAGCTTTGTGTGAGGGCCCCCCAGTAATGCCAGCCACTCCAAACCTTGCTTTTATGGATGCTTGGCCCAGGCAAGAATCTGTTATCAAACAGGGTGAGCCCACGTTCGGCTGAGGCTGGGCTCTACTATGTGTTGCCCGTGGAGCAGCCTGCGAACTGTAGTGTTTTTCTATAGGACCAATTGCCAAAGTGTGAAACAAAAAAACCAACAAAACCCAACAGTCCAAGTGTGAGGTGTTTGCAGGAAAATGGAACAGAGGAGAATCTAGGAAAATGAATGTCTGTTCCTGCGTGGGGGTCCTGGGCAGTGCCAGGAAGATGGGGAGTCTAGCTCTCATGTCTTTTTCAGGAGGGCTGCACTTGCCTTTCACATTCATTGCCCTTTACCCCATCGCTTTCTTAAAAGAATGGAGAAATGCCAAGACCATCAACTCAGCAACTGCTTGAACACTGCCTGTGTGTCTGTCATGCTTGTGAGATCTTATTCTTAGTTTAAAATGTTTGTATGAACTGTCACAGCTTTGGACTAACTGGTCACTCCTGCTGGACAGTCTCAGCCTTGCCCCATCTGTGCTTGGCTCCAGTTAGGAGAACTCGTTTTGAATTAACAGAAAAGTGGTTGGTTATTCTTTCACGTTGTGTGGCAGCTCTTAAATGGAAATTTTCCTTCACTTTTTTTTTTTTTTAAATGTTGTGGGATTTTTATTGTTGCCTGTCTGGCAACTTCAGCTAAGGCTTTGCTAGATTTTGGAGTGAGAAAGCTAATTTTTAGTGTAACTGTTTTGGGAAAGATGTTGGTTCACAGACCCCAGCCTCCTGGAAATCTCTTAATTGCCTAGATTTAAGCAAAGCTCTGCAGGAAGAAGCTTCTCACAAAAGCTGGATTTGCTCCTCTTTCTGTGGCAGATACATTGCCTTTGATATTTTTCTTTTTTTAAAGAGCGAAACTGAATAAAAAGTTAGTTATGATATTTCACTGGTTTTTCCTCTGCGGGAGTTCATTTATTATGTATAAGTGCAGTATTATGTATTCCAGGTAATTTATATAATTACTCTGCCATTAAGCTTGTCTAGTTAGAATCAACAAAATTAAAACCCCTGAATTCTGAGTGTCTGCAGTAGTAGTTGCCTGGTTATATTGTGTCCTCTGTGGGATTACTGTATGAGCTCTTTCCCTTCTTTTCTTTGTACGTGAATCTTTTACGCCAGCATTAAAGCTAAATGATTAAACAGGAAAAATATTTGATTGGAATGACATATATGTAAAACATGACTTCTTTAGTGATGTTATTAGAATATTTAATATTTTCATTTCCTGGCCTCTGGGAATTTAACTACGCAGCCTTAATGCTGCACTCCAAAGGAAACAGGGAATGTTTCCACCCCCCCGGTGTCAGTTTGCAGAGCTCCTTACCACAGGGTATTACTGAGGGCCAAAATTCAGTGTCTGAGACGATGCCAGTCATTAAATATACATGAACTGTTGAAGCAACTGAGATTAAGGCAAAAAGCCACACCAAACAAAACCCAGCCCTTTGAAATTAAGAATATTGGAAGGGGTATGGTTCTGTGCTTCAGGATGTAAATCAATATTAAGTCTCAAGCAGGGAAGATGGTTCCTCTGGAGCACATGAGGATTCTTGGCAGTCAGTGCTCCACCCGCTGTCCTGTGCCTTGTCTCATCCAACCAGGATGCTCCCACCTGCCAGCTGGGATATTTAGTACAGAGCATCAGAGGAGTGAGGATTTATAAAAGAGAAGGGATTCTTCCTTCGATACTCGACTTTTATCAGGGCTATTTGCAGCTGTTTATATTCCAGTACTCTTTGCTTGTCCCAGATCCATGTTTTTCACCTGAACAGCAAGACACAGTTAGGGGCTGCAGGAGTGCTGGGGTGTGTGCGTATATCCATCCTTGTTACTGATGAGTGGGAAACTGCTGAACTATTTAAAGAATAATAATCTCATCTGAAATGTTTAAAATATCTTTGTCTTTATGGGTTTTATGTGGCCATCAGTCATCATACTGCTGCATGAAATCACTGCAGTGGGAATATTTCTGAGTATTTTCAGCCAAGAACTGTTGAGCAGCACAACATTATAGATGTCCTGAATGCTCTCACACTTCCCTCTCAGCAGTTGTCCAAGATCCAATAGCTCTTACTTAATTTTAAAATCTCTCAAATGAGGCATATGCCAACCTGCAAGCTCGTATTTAACCCTTTGCCTGAATTGGAAGGAGTTGCTGCCTTTAAGGTGGGTCAGTGACACAAGACCTGTGCCCGAAGGTGCCAGGCAGGACCTTTGCTCCTGGGGCAAATATATTGCTTCTAGATGGGAGATGTGTTCATACACTGCAATTTTGCTCCAGCTTGTTTGGAAATGGTCAAGCCAGGCTTTGCCGAGCTTTAAACATGCTTTTTTTGACTCTTGTTTTCTTTAGAGTTTTTTTTTATTCATTAGATTAGAAGATCTTGGAGGAAGAAGGTGGGTTGGATTCCAGCTGGGTCTAAAAAATCCCCTTGAAAAATGTGATCTTTTTAAATTCGTCTAGTATCTTCCTCAGATACTGTTTTCTTCAGGCTTGGTCTTAGTAAGAAAAAGTCTTGTTCTGCAGGAGTTAAATCTGGTTCATTCAGCCTTTAGACCTTTTTTTGCTCCATAGTGGTTTTTATCAGTTCCAGTCTGAGAGCACAGTGCCCTTTTCCTTGCGAGAGAAAATGTGAAGCTGTCGAAGGAGGGCTGGGGGAAGGGAAGCAATGTTATTTCCTCCCTGGAGTCATCACCTACAGAGCTGATACTGATGGCATTTTAATAGATGAGGTGCTCCCCATCCAGTGTTGTGATAGGAACTCTTTGTGTGCCAAATCAGTGGAGCTGGGGGGAAAAAAAGGGGAAAAAAAAAAAGATTGATATTTGTGTTTGAAAGAGGAGGGAGGGCAAAATATAATAAATGAGACTGTTAAATGCTTGGTGATTTACTGGGGTCTTGTCAGCGTCTTCAAAGAGCCCTTGAATCCTAATAAAATGATTCAGAAATCTTGGGGATAAACCAACTGCTCCTCATAAAGCTCTTCTCCAGATGAAATGTAGTCGAGGTTTTTCTACATGTTTGTATGTTTGGTTTTCTTATTTGTATTTAGATAAGGGTGTGACTGAAACAGGATTAATCTCAGGAAATTAATGTGGCACAACCATCAGTTTAGGTACAATAACTACCTTTTTTAATGTGGGTACTTTGGTTCTGTGGGGAATAATTGATCAGGCTTCAGCATCTGAGCAATTGCCTCAGTTTATTATTTAGCTGTGCTGGTTCCTGTGTGCAAAATCTCCCTTTTCCCACAAATTCAGCCTGTGGAGGCGGCTTTGGGGAAAGAAATTACTTCAGAGCTTTGAAAAAACAAAAGTGCAAACTTCAACAAATTTCATCTTGGCCAAAAACATTTAATACCAAGAATATTGTAAATGCTTTCTGTTGGAATTACTCCCTCTGGGCTGCTAATCTGGGAGCAATCCAGGCGTTTGCTTCTGACCTTACTCCCTTCATGAGATCCAAGCGTATTGCTCATGAGAGAGCAAGACAGGGGAAGGAGGGGCTGGTAGAGCTGTTGTTTTCCAGAGGAAATGAAGTAATGTCACTTTGGTAGGAATTATTATAGGCTCTGCAATGTCTTCAGAAAAGATGATGCTTCTCAGAAAGGAAAAGCAGCTGATGAGAGGGCTTGAAGGAGCCTGAGCATTGATGTGCTTTCTTCTCTACTGGCAGCACAGGCTGGCTGTAGTTCTATATGTGAGTTGCTGATAGACAATTTGATCCCATAATCCCTTTGTTTGTTTACTGGGGAATGACAAAGATGCCCCTGGGATTACTGGACCAGGATACACCTGTCGGAGCAGGACACAAAGCTGTGGGATCCCCAAGCGTGGGGAAGGTGGCCCTTAATTCCCATCCAGACTGTGGTGTGATGTGGTCCCACTTTACCTGCGAGCCTTCAGCCTGTCTCCACTCGAAATCTTGCCTAATCTGCTTTTTGATGTTGTTCTTTAAGAGAATCCTGGTCCCTGAGGCAGTGGACCTGGAGGGCACTGCTCCATCTCGTGGCACCTGCATGGACCTGTTGAGCGGGTTTCCACCTGCAGAACCCTGTTGCTTTGGTGCTGTTTAAATAGGCAGAGCACTTATAAAGCTTTCAGCCTTGGCAACAGTGTGCAAACAGTGCTGAAACCAGAGACTGGCCTCCTGCAAATGGCAGCTTTGGGAGCCATCAGGAGGTTTTGATATCTGCAGCGGGTCCTCACTTCTGCTGCAGCAACATTCTCCTGGGGATGTTCTGGAGCCTGGGGCTCCCTGAGAAGAGCTTTTGTTCTGCTGGAAATAGCCATTCTGGCATTCCCTCAGCCTATTTAAGTGATCAGTAGCCTTTTTTTTTTTTCATCCTTTCTCCTCCACAGTATGTATAGTTCCAATGTTTGTGGAGCCAGGCTTATGGATTTGGTTGTTGGAACTAGTAAAAACTGAAAATGTTCTTCCCTTGAGCCCATGGCAGTGTGGTGCAACTCTTAGAAGGGGCTAAGTCTGTGATGCTGCATCTGGTATGTTCAAGTGTTTGGGTCTGTCCTCAATTTGCTCCAGATCAACCAGGTGTCAATTAGCATTTTCAGTGAGTTCTTGGCCTTTTGACACAAAGCCTCTGTGCACCTTGTGACCTGGGCAGGGGGAATCTCATAGAATCATAGAATAGTTGGGATTGGAATGGACCTTAAAGATCATCCGACTCCAAGCCCCCTGCCATGTGCAGGGACACCTCCCACCGGACCAGGGGCTCCAGGCCTAATCCAGCCTGGCTCTGAATGAACGTTTTTATTGGAAATGAGGATGTAGGTGATTAGCAACCTGTAAGACACTTGGGGCTTGTTCCTGGTCTGCTGATCTAAGAGCTGTGGGCACTGGCTGGAGGCAGCGGGGAGGACCCAGCACTGCTCCCACTGCAGCAGACGCTTCCGGGTGACCCATAGGGCAGGGTGGAGGCTCTCCTGCTCCAGAGCAGGAACGTGCAGCACGGCCAGACCTTGTTCCGATACGGATCTCCTGCAGCGCATCACTTGGAAAGGCTCAGGAAAGGTTAACAGAACTGTTTATCCATTTTATTTTTCTTTTTGCTTGATTTTTTACTTCTTCCTGCCTTTCCTGTTCTTACCCAGCCACTCAGCTACTGGGGGTATTAAAAAACCACAACAGGTTTCCTTGCAATATTGGATTGAATGTTCTGGAAAACAGGAATTGTGAGTCATCAGTCCCAAATTAACGCTTGTGAGTGAGGCTGAAGTGACATGTAAGAGATGGGTCACCTCTGGAGACAGGAAGAATGTGGTATTGCGCTCGTAACTCTCAAGGCTACAGTTCAGCTTGTGCCGGCTCTTCCGCTTATAAAATTCTCATTGAGAGGCTTGTAAACACCTCTGTGTACATTGGTCTCACTCTAGAATTGAGGGTTTCAGCCTGGGAACAGGTTTTAAGAACAAACAGCCCTCTTCTGTTGCTCTTAGGCTTTAAAACTCGGCGCGTAGAAGTTTCTTTACATGGTCCTTGGAGCCTGCAGAGGTCAGTGGTCTTTGGAGGAATTTAGTTTGCTGGGTTTCTTTTGCAAAACATAAATACAAGCCACAAGTTTGAGATGGATTTCTGGATTTTGAGTCTTAGGGATCTGATTCTGCCCTTTCATGCTGGCATTAGGAGCAACGTGTTTCTCTGCAATGACCAGGGATTTTTTGCAAGTTGAAGGACTATGATCTTTTTTTCTGGTTTTCCCTCCTTTCTTCCTTCCCCTGTGTGCCCACCTTTGCTAGACCCTGCCTTCTTCCCAGCCAGGCAGGCTGATGGAGATGCTGTGTGATCTCCTCCGTCTGAGTCGCCTGGGCTGATGTTAATACTGAATGTGGGAGCACCCACAGACAAGTGGGGCTAGTGGGCCTGGAAAAGCAGTAGCTGCCTTCAGGGCGAGTGCTTGTTTAATCCTCTTTTTGGTGTTTTTTTTTTGTTTTGTTTTGTTTTTTGGTGTTCTTTTTGGCAGAAGACAATATTTTTATACATTTTTTTTTCTGTCCATCATGACATCTTTTTTTTTTTTTTCCCCTGTAGAGTTTGACACTTGTTGCTTTGATCACTAGGATTGACCTGAAAGGTCTTGATTTAGTCAGGCTTTGGAGTCCTGATTGGTTGATGTTGTTTGAAGAGGCAAAAAAACCCCCCCAGAACTTACCTGGGTTAAAAACAACTATCCCGAGTCAAGATGAAATTCCTCCTTCACTGAAATGTGGTTTAGAAAAATATTTCACCACTACAGCTCCTTTTAAGAGGTTGACCTTGGACTGTTAATCTTAAAAATATGTGGTGCAGATGATTTTTTTTTTCCTAGAAAGGGAAGAAATGCCACGTTTCTTAAAGTACCTCCCTAGAATTAAGGGAAACAAACCCAAAGCTCAGAGCAATTGATAATCCAAGAGCTACAAGAATTTCATGCTATTTTGTTAATTTGCTGTTTTTTCCCAGCACTTTGCTAACTGTCAGTGTATGTTAGTAAATGCTTTAAAGCTAAAGCCACAGCCCTGGAAGCTGAAATGCTCAGTTTTTTACCTGCACTAACATACCTTCTGCCCCAGTTTTGTCCTGACTGCTCAGCTCAGGTGGCCTAAAGGCTTCTGCTGAGCATTTGGGGCAATCGATTTTCTGGCATCTCAGGAACTGCTAACATCTAACTGCTAACATCTCAGGCTCCCAGTTAATTCTCTGCTGCAGTGCAGTCCTGTGACGCACCCCACTGTGTCCTGGGTGTAGGTGATGGAGGCAGTAGCACTCCTGGGGACAGAAGGGAGGGAGTGGAGCCACAATGTTTGGCAAGTTGAATTGGTATTGGATGAGCAGCTCTCTGCCCAGCCCTGCCTCCCAGCAGTGGTAAGTCCAGCTTCTTGGGAGCAGAGATAGTTATTCCCTTGGGCCATAAAAGGGACTGGAAAGTGCCTCTTTGGGTGCTGGAGATGGTCTTTGAGGGTTCTGCTAGATTATAGTTGAAACTGCCTGGGCTGCTTTGAAGTGATGGTGGAGCTGGGTGTGCCGCTGGCCGGCCACGTGCTGGGGAGATCTCGCCATGTGAAACACAGCTCATGGTGGATGGAATCAACCATCCGATGAAAACCAGACAGCCCTTGATCAGGGACTGCCTGCACTCCTATTCACAGGACATGTAGGGCGTCTCAATATGTTAAATGCAAGCAGTTAATGGAGAAATAGAGCCAAAAAGTGGATTAGGAGAGCGAAGGTGATCAGCAGAGAAACAAAAGCTTTTGAAGCCAGGGCAGGTAATAACAGGAAAAGCTTGCTTGTCCTAGCACTGCTCTTTCTTCAGGAGAAGGAAGATGCAGGGGGCTGGAGGAGATGGAGGAGAGGGATGTGAGTCTCCTCAGGCAGGGAATGGACCCTGCACTGGGCTGCGAGTGGGGGCTGCAGACCGCAAAGGCCAGGCAGCCAGCCAGGTGTTGGAATGCTGTTCTTCGGGCTGCGGAGGAGAGAGGTTTGAGCAATATCTCTTCTCCCTCTGCGCTGCACAGCGAGTCCCAGAGTGTGAGTTAGTCTATTTTTTAATTAAAAACCCATATGTTTCTGTAAATGCTTTGGAGGGGGTATAATTGAAAATATGCTCTTTGTTAAGGTTCTTGCTGATAGTGGGAATTGGAGTTGACTAATTTCTAGAGCATTTTGTCTTTAGTTGGCCACAGATAAGGAAGGAAGCAGGGCTTGTTACGGCATTTACTGCTGGGGTGGCAATTCCCAGATTTTACCCTGTAAAAGTGCCTGCCATTTCCAGTTATGCTTTACAGGGGGGTGAGGAAACTTCTGTGTATTTATCAAGAAATTTTATTTTCCAGTCTCGTTCTCAGTTTTGTAAACTATTTTGCAGGACTAAGTTTGTGCAGAAGAATGTGTTGGGTTTTTAATAGACTGAAAAGTACAAATAATGTGACACCGAAATTGTGATGTGGGACTGGGTTTGATAAAAAATTAGAGCTGTGCTTTGAGTCCCACAGACTATGGTCTTCTGCTCACAGTATATGGCATGGGCTGTGGTGTTTGTTGGTGTTATACCCAGTTTCTCTTCAAAGAAACTGAGAGAGGATTTTTTTTTGCTAGACTGGTGTTCTTTTGGAAATGTACAACAGATAATTCATTTTCTGTTTCTGTTTCTTGATTTTATTTAGTAATTGATAGTTGAGAAATGCCTTTCCAGAGCACATGTAGGCATCAGTTCTGTCCCATCACAGCAGTGTCCTCAGGAATCTGTGTGGTGAGACACCCCAGCTTGCTGGGAAACCCCAGAAGTTATTTGATAAGAGCATGTGCTCCTCCTGGGCAGCCATCCCTAGGGTGAGCACCTCACTTGGGATCCTCACGGCAGGGATTCAGGGAACGGGGAGACAGATGTGGGGCTGGGGAGAGCATCATGCAGAAGGATCAGCGTGGGGAGTGTCTTGGAGAGGTGGAGATACTGACCCTGTCATACTCCACAGAAATGTTGTTGCTGAGATAGTCTGGGGCTGATCTTTGAGTCAGCATGAGCATTTGTCAATGGAAGACATAGATGCCAATCAAGGTAGCTCCTGAGCTGGCACAGAATACGTTAATGCAGGATCTAACAGCCACATCAAGGATAACGTGTGAGGACTTTGCTTGGTTTAGCGATGAAAAGCACAGTTAAGTTAAGCTGGAGGCTTGTCCTTATACGAGAGGTGTACGTGTTTGCTCTGGTCAGAGCTGTACATCCCCGAGTCCCACTTGTGTGATTTAAATGCTTGTGGATAAATCAGTCTAATTGGGACACCGAGCAGAGCATGCTTAAATGAACACTGTAAGGAGCTGCATTGTTAGGAGCCTTTCAAAAAATGCTAAAACAATCACTAGACTCTCTGTGACCCTAATGGCAAACAGCAAGTACTACTTCTTGCTTGTAGTTTTACACCTTATAATTACTTTTTCCTGTACCAGAATAGAGAAGGTGATGGATAACAAGAGTCTCCATAAATTCGCTCTTGATTCTGTTCTGCAGAGGCAAAATTACTTCAGAAATGCCCAAGAGCAGACAAGGTTGCACCAGTGCAGGATGTCTAGTAAGGGTGATCGCCCATGGCCAACCAAACTCTTTGTTGGCAGGCCCACCCCTGCCAGTGTCTGACAGTGATGCTGCTGCCTGCTCCCAAAGGTGGGGCTGGAATTCACATTTCCCTATGAATGTTCACTGTTCTGTCTAAGGAAGAGAGAGACTTATCATATATGGATACACAAGTGACTGAAGGTTTGCAGCAGGACAGTCTTTAGAGCTGCGTGGTGTATCTGGCCACTAATTTATTAGACTTTGTAAAAATTAACAAGTATAATCTTGAGGTTATCGGTATAAGTGTTCCTTTCCTCTTCCACCTGGTCCTAATGACTTCATGTATTTTAGTAGATAAAAATACCAAACTAGCACATGAATGAAGCTTAGAGTTTGTGCCAGTGGATAGAAATAGTAGCTATGGGTTAAACTTCATTTTCCTCCCTCCAAGATACTGCTTCTCCCCACCTTTTTCACTGGAACGGTTATTTCCAATGCTGCAGGTGCTGTTAAAGGTCTGGGCAGGTTAAGGTTTGCTGGCATGGAAACATTGGGAAATTTGATATTTTGTTTTTAATGCTGATTTATTTGGAAGAATGGTTTTCGAATTTTTAAGGTGCTAATGCAGTTCTGAATATATACAAGGTGTTGCACATCTGTATTAACTGTTGCCACTGTATTATTTCCTATTTTTAATGCTTGAGGCGATGTTAAAATGGGGTTTATGGAAACGCTTGTTCACACATTTATGTAATACGGGTATCCATGTAATTGAAGCTAGCAAATGTCAGTTTCACTTTATAGTGTAACAGATATTCGTGTTTTGATTTTTTTTGTGGGTTTTTAACTATTTCATTTATTATTTTATTTATTTTTTAAATAATTTTTTTCACCCATGCAGCCCCTGCCTTTGCTATCCTGACTCACTTACTCATTACTAATTTGCATCTCCAGTTGCAAGAAAACAGTCAAATGCTGTGGTTATTTATCTCTGAAAGCTTATAATGAGCTTATCAGGGAAGAACTGCAAATATATAACTTGTACCCCTCATGCATTGGGAGATGCTTTCTCAGGCCATAAATAATTAGGGTGGCGCACAGAAGTTAATTTTAAGCTACCTCACCATTGAAAATACCCTTTGGGTACCGTTGTTAGGACTCTCCTGTCAGAGTAATGGGTTCTCTGTACTCTGAATATGCGGTTGGCCTTTACTATCGTGACTAGAAATGCACTATATGGTATCTTTTGCCATGGCAATTGGTGCCTCATTTACTTGTAAGAGCATCACATCTCCTCCTTTTTGAATGGTGAGCTCAGAGGAAAAGGGCAAAGTTTGTCTTGATCAGGCATTTTGGATTCTGTCCATCAGCCCAACAGTACAATTGTGAAAGCTTCCTTGAGAGTCTCTTGAATTGCTAGGTGGAAGCAAGCAAGTCCTTATGTCCCTGGCTGGATTTAGAGCCACTGCAAAATTTGATCATTTGCGCTTCTGATGGGATTACCTTTCAAATCTGCTCAGCACTGTCTGGCAAACTTAACTCACGCGCTTATCTTCAGGAAAACAAACGTACCAGTTATTGCCTATTAGAAAATGTGAGTTGAGCTGTGTGTTTTTTTTCTTTTCAGTGGGCTTGCTGTGATTTTGTTTTGACAGATTGAGCTGTGTTTCACTTTGCTTTCATTTTTCACCCTGTCAAAAGAATTTTTAGTGTATTTTTTTTTCCCTTCCCCTGCCTCTTGCTGTCTGTATGGATCAGTGCACTGAAGCAGTGACTCCCTCTCCTCTGCATTGCTGGTTTGCAGCTTTCTGTGCTGCAGAGGCCTGAGCCAAAACTTCCACATGGGAAGCTCAGGTCAAATCTTGGCCGTTGTGGTGAGCAGCATCTCCTGTGGTGAGCAGGACAAGCAGGATAGGGGTGGTAGGGGCAAGAATGTCTTAAGCAGTCTTAAAGTTCTTTATTTTTTACTTGTCTTGTGCTGGGTTTCTTCTCACCCACCCTCGGGAGCAGTGTGCCTTTGACTGGATCATCTGAGCTGCTCAGATCAGCTCTACAAGACATCTTTCTGCCTCGGTGTTGCAGGGAACACGGGATCCCAGCTGCAGAAGCTGGTTTGTTGAAGTTGGTGTGTGCAAGGGTTTAGAGGTTTGACTCCCATTCCTTCCCTTAGCTGAATTTGCTCCTTCACAAGCCCATATTGCAGTTACTGAATTAATCTAGGGAGGCTTCATGCAGTTGTTTGGATGTGTTGCTTTTGTTGGAAGAAAGCAGCTGTTTAACTAAGTTAGAAAATGATAGGGTTTCCATCAAGCTTACTTGAATGTTGGCACAGTTAACCTGACCTGGTGCTGCAGGGCTGAGTGAATGTTGGAGCTACCCTGATTTAAGGAAGGGGAAGCTGAAATTGGGTTTAAATGTACCGTCTTTATGTTCGCAGTTTCTGAATAGCCTCAGTGATGGAGGCTTAGGAGAATCAAGCACAGGAGATGGTGTAAATACACTGGTGAAGGTGTGTTCATTTTTCCTGAGCATCCAGAAGTCCTGTTGCTGTGCAGAGTGTGCGTGGTACTTCCATAGCCACTGAGGCTGCAGGTCCTTGCCATGCTCCCTGCAGTGGTGGGGATGCCTGGTCTCTGTTGGGTTGGCACTGGGGCTGTAGTGGCCCATTGTGCCTGTGTTCTCTGCTGCCCTGAGTTACGTTCTTCAGGGACCAGATGCAGATTCTCTTCCTGCAAGAACCTGAAGCGATCGTGATTACATGTCAAATCCCTAAGTGTGTTTATTCTTTTTTCTTTTCTGACCTTAGATTCCTTTTTTTTTTTGGATGCAATTTTCCTTGGTTTATGGGCTGTATGTGACATTCTTGCCTGCTTAATACTTAGTTTCTTGAAGTCTTTGAGCTCAGTTGCACTGCAGTGACCAGCAGGTCTGGCTATATTGTGACATCTGAGTTCCCTCTCCATGTCTACAAATGTGCTTAGGACAAGCAGAGTTTTATTTGGGTAACTGGTCAAATGGAGGTTATTGTGAAATAGAATACATGCATCTGCCCCTCTCAACCTCCCCTGATGCTAGGTCAAGGCTGCCTTATTTTTTCTGGGTCCTCCCACTGTCAGAACCTCTTAGGGACCCGGGCTGTAGTCCACTTGCTGTCAGTAGTAGTTTACTTTGCTTCTCAGTAAATTCTTCATGTTTGCAAACCTTTCCCAAGACTATTGTATGATAGCATCCCTCACGTGATGGGTCTGGTAGTGTGTGGTGGGGGAAATCTACTTTCTTGTAGTCCAAAGATATAGCCCTTTCAATTATGTATGAATGAAGTGTTCAAAGGATGCAAAACCTTTGAAGTTGGCTCAGGTGTCTCTTCTCTCCCCTGCTTTCCACCCTCCAACCCACCTGATGTATCGGAGCAGTGAGGTGCATTTGCCAGTCTCTGGATGAAAGAGAGGGAAAGAATGATGGAGAGAAACCCAACCAGATGCTTCTAGCTCAGGTGGTCCTCCAGCCTCTGCCAGGTGGGTTGCTTTCTGGGAAGCAGCATCATGCACTTGTCCTCTCCTGGGATTTCTCTCGAAGCAGTCACTGCTGCTGTTCATTTAGACAGATGGGATTGGGGAGTAGAAGAACCTGTGGTCTGACAAACTGTGGTGGTTTTTTTATAGCTGAAATGAAGCCAAGGCCTCAAAGCAAGACAGTTTTTAGTATCTAAGTGACACACAGCTCTATTAGAGCGCTCTGAATGACTATGGACTCGATTCAAGTTTTGCCTTGAGTCCTGACCCTGAAGCATTCCCTGCCAATTCCCCTCTCGGATGTCCCTGCAGCTTGGGACCCAGTTGATGTGTATCAGGGTGCCTGTTGCACAGCTTTTGAAAATGTGACTATAGTAATTGCCATCTCCTGGACTTGCCAGGCCAAATTCTCTCCAAGTTGTTGGTTGAGACTCGATGATCCAATGAGTCTCTTCCAACCTGGTTGTTCTATGATTCTATGATTCTGTGATTTGCTACTAGAATTCCCTTCCATGATACTGGCGAGGGATTGTCGATGAAAGGAAGAAGATGTTAACAGTGGAGAACAGCTTTTCCTTTCCACTCCTCTCCTGTGGATGCTTCATTCTGCCTAGAGTTTAGCTACAGGTTATATTTAAAGTGTTTGTTGAAGCTGAAAGTGGTTACAAAGGTAGCTTAAAAGAAATAAAAGCAGTGACTTGAGACGGCAAGATAGGAGACAAAGCGGCAGCAGGGTTGTAACTAACTTGTTTATTGCAGCCTTGAGAGCAAGAAGTATTACAGAGGACAAAATTCCTATAACGTTTACATAAGGCTGTAGGAAATTGATTACAGCTCAGATATGTTTTGTCACATTCTGCTGGGAGGAATCATAAAAGTAATGCATCCAGGTTTTGAACATGGTGTTACTGCCGATCTGTTTGAAAGCCTTGTTTGCTCCAATGAAAACCTTTAATTTATTCCTCTTCCCAACTTCAGTTGTGTTCTCTTCCAACATCTGTGCATTGCTCCTTGCAGGATTCACGACTTTCAGGCTTGCAGCCCTTTGGGGTTGAATAGTTTCTTCAATTCTCAGTCAGTTAAGATGGGAAAAATGCTTGGGATTTTGCAGAAGTGTCTTTCCCAACATAGATGTATTCTTTTAGTTGTTATTTGTGAGGCACACAAAGAGCTTCATAAAAGCCTTTCCTAATGCTCTTCCCAGTTTGTTCCACCCAATACCACTGCCTGCTGAACTATGCAGGGCTTGCTGCGCGATGTCCAGCAGCAGCTGGGGCAGGAGGCAACTTTCCTGCAGCCCTCCTGCCCCAGTGAGCCCAAGCCCGAGCCTCGTATTGCTGTCCCAGGGTTCTTGGCAATGTCTTGGGCCCCTGACCACCCCCCTTCCTGCAGCCTCAGAGCCAATATAAGTAGCAAATATTGTAAAGACTCATTTGGGTTTTGGTATTTGAGACATTTTACAGCCAGAAATTCCTCTCTGCTCTCGCTGTCCTCCCACCTGCCCAAGGCAGTATGTAATAAATCTCAGTGTCTCTGAGCATCCATAAGCCACAGCTGGTAAATGAAGTAATTTTTGCTGGTTTACTTTCTGATGTTCTCTTCCAATGAATGTGCATTAAATTGTTTTTCAGTTGGATCTTCTCTAGAGCATTGGCATCTTATGTCCCTTTAGGAACTGCTTGCAGCCGCAGAATTAAAGCCATAAAAATAAAACACACAGCTTGCTTGTGTCCAGAGAAACTAAAGACTAAAACCAACATTGAAGAGACATAGGAGGACTGTCGTCTCTCTTCCACCTTGAAATGTCCTTGGTCTGCTTCTGCAGGACTGCTGGAAGGGTGACGAAGCACTTTGGGGTGGGTTCCATGTGGTGATACTGAGCTGTTTGGGGCAGAGACTGCATAGCAATTACCCTGGATTTGAGTTCATACCCAAGAATGCAATGCGCACAATGCCTTTTCGTCATTTTTGTGGGTAACTTAGAGAAGACTGTAGATGCTCATTTAGCCTAAGATTTGTTGGTTTAAGAGGTTATGAAGCCCACCCGCTGTCTGCTAGTGCTGTTCCATGTGAGGGGAGTATGCATGGGGTGAGAGTGCTGACAGACTGCTTCAGCACAGGTAGAACAGGTTTGCTCCGAGCTGTTTTTCAACACTTGGGTTTGCAAATTGCTGCAGCTGTTTTTAGGCACACATTGTGTCTATTCTTACATTACTTAGAGAAGTCCAGTAAGCTGGACAGGAGATTGCTGAATTGCACGAAGACAGCTCTAAAATGATTAACGTGCTGGTTCTGAGCCATTGCATTGCTCCGTCACTTGCATCAATGAAAGCAGCCCTCACCACTCACTTCTTAGCAGTATGTGATGGGAACATTGTTAAGATGGATTTTAATTGCCATTTCTGGTTTTGCTGATGATGGAGAATGGAAGGAGTCTGGATCTAACATTCTCTGAGCCATCATCCCAGCAGGTCTCACAGAAAATGGTAGCAGAGAGCAGTGCTGAATCCCATTCAGTCTGTTCCCACCAGGAAGGAAAATCAATGGAAGCACATCTAAAATAGTAGAAACTGGGGAAGGTAGGCAAAATAATATGGAACTTGGATAAGGACTGAGTTCTATTTGTTTTGAACTTAAAAGAATGGGGTTGAATGAGAATGTGTGCCAATGGCTTCAGCATATCTGGCATTTTGTGGTGTGGTTTTACGTGAAAGCAAGTTGCAGTCTTAAATTGCAGGATTTTGAATATGAGGGTAATTTATTTGAAACGTCTCAAGCAGTAAAAAGGTGGTGCTATGGAAGGACTGAGATTTTCACAAAGGAGTGTCTAGAATGTTGGATTTTGGACTTTATCCTGATACCAGGAAAAGGATCTTGACGTTTGTTTTTATTAGATTATTAATATTATTGTTATTGTTATTATTGTTATTATATTACAGAATATATTTGAGCCTTCACAGGCTGTAGAACTGCAAGATGTTCAGCACATCTGATATTTCCTATGTACAAAATCCAACCATGGATTTGAGTGCTTGGCACCTCTAGTAAACATCTTGATTCATGTAAGCTTAGGACAACAAAATTAGAATCAGATGCTCCTTTTTTTTCCCCTTCTCTGTTTCATTCCTAAGCCAAATGGTTTGCTGTGTAGTACCGCTGAATTGCTTGCTTTATTTCATAAAACAAATACGCCTTTGTTCCTTTTTCAATCTAAAGTTTTCCTTAACTCTGTGTTGTGGCTTAGCTCTACTCTACCTTCTCTTGCTCTTGGATTTTTCTCAGAGCACGTGCAGTTCTAACAGTCTCAAGTTCAGCTTTCAGTGCTACCTGCAGACTTGTTCTTTCCCTACCACAAACTGCTGCTGTGAGTGCAGTGGAGATGTACTGAGAAATTCTTTGCTTTTGTGTTAGGTTTTTTTGTTTTGTTTTTGTATAGTATGTATCATTTCCTATTTGAAACTGTTTTTATTTTATGGTTGGAAAAACCCTCTTACTTGGCATAGGCAAAGGAAACAGAGTTTAAAAGGAAAGAAAAAAACCTACTTAGTCTGCAGCATTTCGTTTAATAAGCAGTATTTTGGAGTTCCTTTTGTTATATGCTACCTTTTGAACTCTGTAAACCAGCATGCAGATCTAATTCACAATAGCGTCACTGTGTTAAGCTGCACAAGTAAACACTTTAAATAGGAGGAAGCACCTGCATATTGCTATTGTCTCTTGTCTTCCATTAGCAAAAGCCTTTGGGCTGACTCCGTTCAAGCCAAACCTTCCAGTAAGTGGAAATCCTCAAGCAGCGGTAGGCAGAAAACAAACCTTCTTGCCTTCAGGCTGGAGGAGTGAGTGTGTGTTGGAGAAGAGCTGGTGATGGAGAGGAGTGTGGGTGTGCGTCTAGGCACCCGCGCACGAGTGGGCTACCAAACGCTGGCGCGTGTCTTTGACTTGGGCCATGAAAGAGCGGGTTGCCAGGATTGCAGAAGTTGGCAAGGTAGGTTCAAGCAAGGCTTGCAGTTCCTGAAGCTGTTGGGGCTTGGGAGGCTGATGCGCCCTGAGGGCCACAGTGCTCTCAAGGTGCATAATGCTCTGAAATTCCCTGTCATTCCACTCGATGGGTTTGTGTAACCAAATGTTTGATTTGATTGCTTTCCTGTTGAGTTTATACATTTTTATGGACTGACGCAGCTTCTCGGTGAAGAACTGGTTAAGGCATCATGATTATAGATACAGACTGTAAGAAGTTTAAAAGACAAACTTTAAAGCTGGAAAAACTACTTTGTATGGAAGAGCCTTAAGGGCTAAAATCTCTTTAGTTTACCCTCAATGGTCAGGAGGTCACTATCGTGATCTAAAAGTATCGACAAACAGAAGATCTTTGCTGGTAGTGAACTTCTTTTGATTTAGGAAAAAAAAAGCATAAAAACATTCAGTTATTTGAAGCTGAATATAATAGGTACAACTTAAAAAGTACTAGGATGGATATTTTTATCTCCAGTGTTGTGATTATACTGCGATCTGTGCCTAATGAGAAGTTGCAGGCACTGGATAAAGTGCTTGGTGTTATGCAGGAGATCTTGTGAGTACAGTGTCACTTTTAGATTTCTGGGTTTTCAGTCTCTACGAGTTAGAGGTGTTTGGTGCTGGTGTAGTACCTGCAAAGTTGCAACTACATCGTAATTGACTAGGTTTTCATTTCTTGGAATGTGAGTTAACTTTGGTGAGATGCTAGAAATTGTTTTTTAAATCCTTCTAACATTTAGGATAAATTGTTTTTGTGCCCTCTAGTGGAAAAACTATTTATTTGAAGGCCCATAAATCTGGGGGAAGTTCTTGCAAAAAAAAGTGGAATGCATAAAAAGACTGAGAAGATGAGGGGTCACATGAGGTGGACATGCTCTGAATTTCCTCTCTTTTGGTCCTCACCAAACTGTATTGCTAATTACATACAGAGACTCATCACTTCTGCAGATAGGGGAGGTAAGGGAGTGAATAGAGAAGGAAGAGCACTGCTTGTGTCAGCTGAGCTTGGTGAAATTATTTTAGATTACTTGAGGAAAACCTTGTCTCGGCAAACTCTGAACCATTGGTTACAGCTCTCAGTGTTCCCTGGGGATGTGATGGAGAGAAAAGGGGAGCAACGTTCATTCAGGCCTTCAGTGGGAGGTGAAGGGAAGACCTAGAATGTAGGATTGGAGAATTTGACCGTGGTTCCTGAAAAAAGTTCCAGATCGATTTGCAAAAAGCGGAGAGGAAGAGAAGGAGGATGGAGTCCAAAAGAAAACCTGACTTATTAAGAAATAAAAGTAGTCAAATCTGTTCATCTTCCCTCTTTAGTGGAATAACTGTGAATGCATGAGAGCTGCTGATGTGACTAAGGCTTAGGAGCAGCGATCCAGAGTGGTCTCTTGTGATGGTGGCTGGTATGGATCACCAGCTTTGAGAAAAGAAGTCAAATCTCTCTGTCATCGTTACAGAAATGTTGTGTGTTAAGACAAGGCTGGTAATTGCTTCCCCCTGCACTGAGGGGTGCTAGGCGGTGTGAGGTGGGAGGGCCACAGTCACACTTGCAAGTCTGGAGGTGAACCACACAGATGGGAGGCTTGGCAAATGAGTCCAGAGGGGAAAAGCTGAAGGGAATTGTATTTAGAAACATAAGCCTGAGTGCAGGCAACGCATTCTCTGATGCGTAAAAGCCTTCTGTAAAAAGGTTGATGATCATTTTGTAGTACCCACTGGGGGAAAAATACCTTTATTTGTCTGAAAGCAAATAGTAAAGGTGCAGACTGTGGGAGAGCTTCTCGCTAGGAGGGTAATGAAGGAATAGCAAAAGAAATTGCAAATCTGCTTCACTGGAGGATTTGTGGAGCAGTCAAAACCAGTGCCTCTCACCAGTGTTGTGATTTCTCCTCCACTCTGTCACCTTCTGTCCATCCACTCACCACATAAGGCCTATTTTATTCATTAACCCACCAAGCTGAACTTTTTATTTCTGTTGCTAGAGGTGCTTTCAGAGACGAAGGGTCAAAACCAGTAGCAGTGGTGTAGGCTGTTACATGGCTTTGGGATATAAATTCTGCTCTCAGTGCAGCCATGAAAGCTTCAAGCACAGATGTAGATCACAAGAAATTGTTTCTGTTCCATTCGTTTTCCCTTCCTTCTCTCTGTTTCTTTCTGGACCTGCTTATTTGGGATAGTGTGAGAGTAACAATGCAAATGTGATGGAATTCCCAGACCCCTTCCCATCACTGCAGTCCTGCCTTTCCTTGTGGTGGACTGCGATTCTTGTTTATTTGGGTTTGAATTAAAATTGCAAAAACTGTTACAGCATTGTTTATTTGCTGTGTGATATGAGTCACTGCTTATATTTGTTGCTGTGTGCATTGCCTCTTTCTCTGTCTTATGCTCCCAGGCACAGCTCTCGGAGCATCGTCTCCTGTTTTGAGTCTCCAGTGCTTTGTGCTCCTGGAAAAGTGAGCTGACAGCGAAGATACAGGATTAGACTTTTTTTCTTTCTTTTTCTTTTTGTCTTTCTCCTGGCATTTTGTAAGAGTCCTTGTTTGAATAGAAAAAGAATCCTTGGAGGCTCCTTCCCCAAGATCTCTGTGCTTAAATACTCTCTCTTATTTCTGCCAAGCAGTGAGATCGATATTGCTTTTTCTGCCTTACAAATTTCAGGGAATGGGGGAATGTCATGCTAAAAGGACGTTTTTTGAAGTTACTGAGATGCCCATGCACAAGTCTGTCATCTGATGTTGTATTGGCAGGTGTTAATCCCTTCCCGTGCGTTGTTACTGAGGTGGAAAGTCAAGCACAGGATCAAGTTGCTTTTCTCTGTCATGCTTTGGTTTTGTGGTATGTAAAATGGGGATAAAATTGTAACACCCAAGCTCACAGGCATCACCCCTGGATGTCAATACACTTCCACCATCACTTGCTAGGTTTATTTTTAGTCCAGGATAATGTATTGTGATCCATTAAAGCTTTGTGTGTCCAGCAACCAGTCCTAATGCTGTGTATCAGTCAACTCTTGAGGCAGTGAAACCCCAAGAAGCTCAGGCTTCCAGCCTGAAGGTGAGCAAAATTGTTCACGTGCAGCACATCTCTGCCAACTGGTACAGGATGTAAGGAAAGGACTGTGACTTGTAGCTGGCAGCCTGGTGCAAGGGGTGCCCATCACAGCCAGCTTGCTCTGAGGCTGTTCAAGAGAGACTGACTTGTGCCTCGGTTTCCCTACTGAAGGAAGAGGGGCTGGTGACTCTTGCAGTAGACTTTGAGCTCTGTGGAGTGGAAGTTCTGGGTAAGAACTTGTTCCCAGCTGGAAAATCTCACTGGCTCTTCATGGGATTTTCCTGGTTCCAATAAGCTGAGAAAAGAATAAAACTCTTCCTCCAAAGACATTTTAGGAGGCTAAATGGTTTTAAAGGGCTTGCTTTTGTGACTGCTGCTTGTACTACCTGCACAATTTCTGTCCGAGCAAAGACAGATACCCAGATGTTTTGGGTTTGGGTGTCTGACTGCAAGGCAACAATCCCTGTTGCATGGAGCTGCTGGTCTCTCAGGCGTTGGGGCTTGCCAAATCTCTCAAAGAGGCTGTGGGTGCTCTGGGGTGCATGGGAGGGGGGGACTCCCATTTCTCATGGTCTTTTGGTGATCCCTCCTGCATCTTTTTCTTGCTACTTCCCAGTAAAGCGCCGTCGTCACCAGTCAAGAAAATTGTACAGCTTCTTGTCTTTGAAATCTGAAAGGTAACATCTTGCAAGTCACTCTGTATATATAAAGGTTAAACAGACAATTTATTCGTGTCTGCTTAATACAACTTTTGCTTAGAGCTCTGTGCAGGAGAATTAACAACAGGTCCCGAGTCTGTCTTGTGTCGTCAGTACGTGTTTGATTGTGAATCCACTGTAAAATAGCTCCAAGCTTCTTGTGTCTCAGTTTAGCAGCCTTGATAGAGAACAGGCAGATTTTCAGTTATAAAACGTCCATTTTGACTGTTTTAAGTGTTCTCAGGTAGCCCATGGAAAGTAAATTTTTTACTGTATTTGTAATGCAAAACCTTTTCATTATCTCAAATTTATAAATCTCTAGTTTGGTACTTCAGTGCCTATAAGAAAATGTTCATCTTTTAGTGGTTAGTAATCAGTGTCAGAGGAAACAGGGAATAGATGGTGTGTTTTAAGTAGTGTCAGTTCCACAAATTGGAATGTATAATTTACGTCACTTATATTTAATCATCCATTAAACACTGAATTTCAGCCTCTGCTGCTTGAATCACTGACAGCTTTTTAATGCCACTATGATAACACTTGAAATTTCCTTAAGCTCCCGTACACTGTGATGTGTCTCTTTGCTGCGCGTCTTGGTGCTGTGTCTACAGCTGCTTGTTCAAGCATGGTTGCAGCTGGGTGCAGGGATTGGGCTCTGCTTCATCTCCCCCCAGCCCAAATTTCAGAAGTCTCAATTGTTTCACTTTTCTTACAGAGCCATAACATCTGCTGTAAATACCACAGCAAACGAAACAGCTGCTGAGGGTGGGATTATGGATCCGGAGTCCATGTATAACAGCTAAACATACTCTAGCAATTCAGCAGGTTGAAAAATAAAGCGGATAAAGCTGTGTGTATTGTGCTGCGGATCCATGCGGTAGGGAAGTCTCATGCTGGAGTGAGGTTGTGCCTGGTTCAGACTGGAGTCCAGTGCCTGGAAATGGAAAGATTCGTTTTCCTGCATTTCAGTAAGGAAAAGGTGCAATATTGGGTGCAGTGGGTCCTGATTCTGCCTGGGAGCAGAACAGCAGTGCCCTGGGCTTTTGTGGGAGCCCACTAGCTGCAACCAAGTGTGTAGGACTATCAGAGCTTTGCTGGGTCTGTTGCTGACGTGCACACAAGATGCTGTTCACTGGAGTGGCAGTGTGCATGATTTAGATCTGCATTTCATAGCGCTGCACGGATATGTGTGCATATGTATATGCATATACAAATACATGGACACATGTATAAAGAAGACCAACCGTTTTTAAAGAGCAAATGAAAAGCCTCAGGTGCCTTTAGGATCATGTGGGATTCTCATCCCTGGCTGTCTCCCCTCCGCCTGTGCCCCCATGGGCAATGTGACTGTGGATGAAATAATTCAGTGAAATTCTTGCTCTCAGCAACTGGTTGGTGGCATTAGCAGAGAGAGTGGAAAGTCATCCATAAAAATACAGCTGGGCTGCTGGGGAGTGACCCCCAGCAGAAGAGATTCGCAGCAAAGGGAAACCCGTGTGCTGTCTGTGCAATGCAGAAGTCAGTTGCCTTTATTTGAAATAGCATGTTGAAACAGACTTTGCCTACATGGGAAATAGGTAGTTTTTGTTGTGCCTAGCGGTCAAATTATATAGTCTTAAATTAGAAGCTGCCACTTCTGTTTAGGATAAAACTTGCTCTTCTGTATATGCATGAGAATATTAGCGTTTCAAGCCTGCCGAGCTCTACTGAATGTGCAGTGGATTCGCAAAGGAACCCATTAGAGCTCGTGGAGGTTAACGGCAAGGAGGGGGCAGTGGCAAGGAACATCTTAATGATCTAGGCTGAAGAGTTGATGCAAGGACATGGAGCGCTTGGAGCCACCTTCTGCTGTGGGAATCATCCGGCTGTCGCTGGAGGAGCTGTAAACCCTTTAGCGGGCAGCTTGGCGGGCTTGTTGCTGTGAGGAAGAGGAGGAGGAGGTTTCCAAACCGCCTTTCTGAGATTCTCCTGAGGCATTGGAGGTGCCTAGAATGTAGATCAGGAGATGATAGAAGTACTTTGGTCTTTTTGTGCTCACAGGCACCAGGTGAATCATCTGCAGAGGAGAGAAGAGCTTGTGATGGCCTCATTTCTTGGGGGCTCAGAAGTCTTGGGTCAAGCAGGGCAGAGGACAGCAAGTACAGCCTGAGATGTGGGAAGAACTTAGCCATTCTGCCATGGGACAACTCCAGAAAAGGGTGGAAAAACTGAAAATGAGCATCAGTCTGTGCCTAGGGCAGCTCAGAGCAGCCTTGAAGTTGCTTCCTGGCATCCTGGCTTGTATCAGAAACGGTGTGACCAGCAGGTCCAGGGAGCTTATTCTCCCTCTGTACTCAGCATTGGTGAGGCTGCTCCTTGAATCCTGTGTTCAGTTCTGGGCCCCTCACCACAAGAAGGATGTTGAGGCTCTGGAGTGAGTCCAGAGAAGAGCAACAAAGCTGCTGAAGGGGCTGGAGAACAGGCCTTATGAGGAACGGCTGAGAGAGCTGGGGATGTTTATCCTGGAGAAGAGGAGGCTGAGGGGAGACCTCATTGCTCTCTACAACTACCTGACGGGAGGTTGTAGAGAGGAGGGTGCTAGTCTCTTCTTCCAAGTGACAGGGGACAGGACGAGAGGGAATGGCCTCAGGTTCCACCAAGGGAGATTTAGGCTAGACATTGGGAGGAAGTTTTTCACAGAAAGGGTCATTGGGCATTGGAACAGGCTGCCCAGGGAGGGGGTTGATTCCCCTTCCCTGGAGGTGTTTAAGGCACGGGTGGACAAGGTCCTGAGGGACATGGTTTAGTATTAGATAGGAATGGTTGGAATCAATGATCTGGTGGGTCTCTTCCAACCTGGTGAGCCTATGATTCCCCTGGAGCTGCACTGGTGCTTGACTCAGGCTGGTGCATGCTAGGGGCAGTGGCCAGAACTGGCCCCTCTGACTTCCATGAAAACTTCTTACAGAGAGGCTCAGCACCAGCAGAATTGGGGCTGCACTGCTCCAGCACACTAGGCTAGAGGGACCTGCTGGAGATGCAGCAGCTAAATGCATCTGGCAGAGTTCATTTTTACTATTATTTCTTTATTTTATAAGTGTTTCAGTTCCTGGATGGATTGGAGTTGGTAAGAACCTGCACGCGGCACTGTGTTTGCTTTCAGTGGTGTTTCACCTTGAAAACTGGAGGACTGGGCCTTGAAGCCCAATGGAAATATTAGAGTTTGGGGGAGAAGATCTTGCAGTAGAACATGGACCCTTTCATCTGTGCCCTCACAGCTCTCCAGATTGTATTTATTTTTTTTATTTTTGTATTTTAAAGACAGAACATTTTGTAGTGACAGGAAGAACTAAGGGAATAATTGGGAATTTATTCTGTGTAAGTCACCTTGTTTCATATTATTGAAGTAATGGTAGAGAGCTCATCATTTCCTTGAATTTATTCACTGCTTAGCTTTACTCACAACATAAGTTTCTGGGGGGGGGGGAAACAAGTGTTCATGTAAGTTGTGAAATGAGCTAAAAAGAGCCCCAAACAAACATTTATCTTACTTAGTGACCTCCCTAAGATTTAAAGCAATGGTAACTTAGATGAGTCTCTTAGCTTTAGGATTTTTCCAGTTTGGTGATGTAAAGATTCTTTTTTTTTCCCCCATGGGCAAAATTGATGATATAAACCCCTTTTATTTAATAAAAGAGCATATTTCTACAATATCATGTGACTCCAGGAGCTGAGATTTTTTTTTTTAGAAAACCATCAGATATGTGTGAAAATCATCAGTCTTGGCAGCACTGAAGTCGTTAAGGAGAAGTTCAGTGCTGTATTTGCTCAGAACGGAGTGTATTGGAACTGGGTAGGTTGCAGCAGTCTGGTGTGCTGCACAGCATGGCTTTTTTAAAGCTCCTGGTACAAGTGCATACAATTATATTTTGAAGTTTATATTCTGCCACACTTGATAAAACTTTATTCACTGCAGTGATTGACTTCTTAAAAGAAAAATCCTGGAGAACTGTAAGTAGCTGCTTTGACAGAACATGCATTTTGTTCTTTGCCAAGCTGTTAATGTCAGTGCTGTAAATGCAGGTCCTGAGAGATGCCCTGTGCTCCTCTGCCATGAGGGTTGCCCAGGGGGTTTGTGTGTTCTTGGCTGAGGTGACATGTGCTCAGCTCTAGGTGGCCTTGTCATCACACCATGGGCTGTCCTCTCGTGTTGCTCTGAGCTGTGCTCTGGTTTTAGCTTTTAAGAAAGTTACAAGACGTGGAAAACAAAGAGCTTATAAAGAAAGGGCCTCAACCCCATCATCATATGATTTTACAGTAAAGACAGTCTGGCTTGGTTCCCTTTTTTGACTCTAAACAGTCTAAGTTCTTAGGTTTGGCAAGAGGTGTACTCCAATGGTTGGTGCTTTATCCAGCACAGGAGCCTTAAGCCTGCACATATGGGGTGAATTGGCCTTTCCATCCAGTATGGACCATCAGGAAACCAAAGTCATTCTAGTACAGCCTGGCACGTTTTCTTTGATTACTTTGCTGGGCTTTTGTAAGGAAAGGTCCAATTTCAATGAGTGTCTTTGAATCTCATATTTTTGAGAGCTGGACATTGACCCCTCTCTGCTTGGTGGTGAAACCTGAAGCTGTGTGGTCCCTGCCTGGTGCAGCCAGATCTTCCATCCTCTCCATTTTCACTGCTGAGCAGTGCCCTGTGGAGACAGTGCCCCCAGCCCCTGGGAGAGGTGTGTGGCTTCTGCTCAGGGGTGATGCTCACCTTCACCACTCAGCTCCACCAGCCTCCAGGCCAACCTACTGCGGCCCAGTTTGCCGTTTGGGAAGTTTAACCTAAATCTCCAAGTAAAAGGAAGCAGCCTCATATGATTCTTTTGAGCACCAGGGGAGATGTGAAGAAAGGAGATTGATTACTCCTGTTGCCTGTGCTTCTTCTACCTAAGACTCTAAGGTCAGGATACTGGTAGCACTGCTCTTCTGTTGCTTCCCTTCATGTAACTGGGCAGCTTCTGTACCTGCCCAGTCCCAGCTCAATTAAAGGAGCATATCTTCAGATTGGGAATAGCTGGGGAAATGGCATCTAGAAAGCAGATATGCTGAAGTGTGGATATTTTCATAGCTGGAGGTGCAAGTTAGTGTGCCAGCTCTGCCTGGCTGTGCAAGAGCCTTGGTTCCTGTCCCAGCTGGCTGGCCAGATTGGCACCAGTGTCTGGCATAAATAGTACATTTATAAGTAGTCGGCTGATTTAGGATTTTCACCTGAGGTGTGACACGGACGTGTTGTGGGGCACCTGCTGTGAACAGGGCGTTAGAGAGGCCTCTGACTGGGAGTGCAGTGGCCGTTCAGCCAAGCGTGGGCTTTCCTGCCAGAGAGCAGGCGACATAAAGAAGCTGCATGGAAATTGAATCGGATTCTAGTGCAAGATTTCTGGCAACGTTTGACTCCAGGGAAGCAGCAGTCCCTGAACCACATGAGCACTTCCAGCTGTGGGAAAGCAGCCTGCCGTTTTCATCCTTCTGCCCATTTCCCTTTCTGATCTCTAAGATTTCACATCTCTGCTCCAGCAGCTTTGGCTGCGTTGCCAGCACTGTTTGCATACTGGAGGAGGCTTTTTTTTTTACAGCCACCTGGGAGCTGTGCCTTATTTGTACTAAGTTCTGGGTTTACAGTGATGCAAGCAACATGATACTATTTAGCAGCTATAATAGAAGTTAAGGCCCTGTAGTCTTAGATGTTGTAAAAATGCCTTATAAATGACTGTACAGTATCCAAATGTGCTATAGGCAAAGCAAGCAAAAGAAGGAGTAAGCCAGCCCTTCACAGCTGCTTCTTATAGATGAGAAACTGAGGCACAACAAGACCTGCAGGTGTGTTTTGCCAGCACCTGAACTGAACCAGGCCCTGACTTTCCCTGTTTTGCTCTAAAGGACTTTCTGCTTGTATGGATTGATTTAGAGTCAGTTGCTAAGACAAGCAATTGCTGTGTGCACTTGCCTCCTCTTTTATGTCCTTTTTGAGCTGACATGCTTTGAAACAGTTCCAGAGTAAAGCTCATCCACTGCTGGGCCATCTCTAATCTGCTTTCAGGGAAGC
Organism: Coccyzus lansbergi; assembly: GCA_033558105.1. Taxonomy (NCBI): domain Eukaryota; kingdom Metazoa; phylum Chordata; class Aves; order Cuculiformes; family Coccyzidae; genus Coccyzus; species Coccyzus lansbergi. The sequence continues at coordinate 1,333,078 of JAUMJK010000431.1, forward strand.
TTTTTTTTTCCCCCTGAAACCTGGCCTGGGAGGAAGGAGGAGCATGCTCAGTGTCCCACGCTCAGGTATGAAGCAGAGAAGTGCCTGGGATTGCACCCTCTCTCTCAGCAGTTTGTATCTGCCTGGCTGGGGATCCCAAACCGGAGTGAGCGAGTGAGAGAAGGGGGCAGGTAAGGAGGGCTGAGCACGGGGTTGGGTGGTGTAACTGAATCCCAGGGCAGGTTTTTCTTCTCCCCAAGATGCAAGGGAGAGGCTTGAGCAAGAGAGAATGAGTCCGACAGGAGTTACTCAAGGTGCACCCTCCGGGCTGCTGCACTCGCTGCAGTGGCTCTTTGTTTGCTCCCTCTCCTGAGCTCATCCTTCGGAGCCATTTTAGGAGCTACAGTGGATTTGGTTTGTTTCCCATGAAGTTCTAGGTCTGCTGGCTGGCAGGGCAGGGTTGCCCTGCTGTTCAGCTCGGCTTGCAGCCCTGTTGGCGCACTCGGTGCCAGCATTGGCTTTGGATCCAGCTTATATTTTTGGAAATTAAATTTACAAGCTGCAGGTCTCACCAATAAAAGCTGTTGGGTGATTTTTTTCCTTCAAAAAAATAAATAAATTTCTTCAACTTCTTGCTGCTCTAAAAATAATAAAATTCTTTGCCTGGTGGTTGTTAGGCGGCTGCTGGAAAGGGCAGTGCTGTAACCCTCTCCCCATGGAGCTGAGAAGTTATGAGTGTTCTTTGCTGCATTGAAATTCTAAATATTTATATTATAGTTCTCTTTCTTGCCATGATCTTTCTAATAGATCATTGTGGTTATAGTTCCTAAATGATTTGAGCTCTAATAAATAGTTTATTTCGTATTGAGAAGCCAAAATAATAACTTGATCTTTCAGGATGTAAATTCCTTTTATTTCTTAAGGTATTGTTTGCTTTTACTATTAAAGTTGTTTACAAGAAATTGTTTTTAAGCTATATATTGTTCACTTGTGTATTTTGAAATAATAACAATAAAACATTATTGTGTTCCTGATTTCCCTCTGAAAAGGCAAAGTAACCCTCCAAGTGGGATTGCTTTCCGTGCTGTAATGGTTCTGTGCTCTTTACCATTGTGTTCCTTAAATAAAAAGCACAAGATGATCCTGCCTTACAGAAACCCAACAATTGTTTTTATAAACAGTGTGTGCTCTGATGTCTCTTGCAAATAACTAAATTCTTGTTTATAATTGTATCTTCTTAATGAGAATTCAAGTTGTCGATACTTCCGTGTTTTTTGGAACTAATTGTACCATGATTTTAAAAAGCACTTTTGTGTAATTGAGAGTCATTAACTTTTGATACAATGTGATGTAAATGGAGGAAGTCTGTATTTGAAGGGCTCTCATGGTACAGATCATCCCAGCAAGGATTGCTCTGGATGTGCATTTGTTGAATTTCTGTTTTCAAAGTCTTTTGTTGCTCATGGCTTGGTGCAGGAGCGGAGGTGTGTACTAGCCTATCTGTGGGCACTGGATAGGGCTCAAGAAATTGGAAGAACCTGTGGTTCTCAGAGCTAAACATAGGCTTAAATACCTTATTCACCTCATCTGTGACTTGTTCTCCCTTATTGACCTCAGCCATGACTTGTTCTCCCTTATTGACTACACCTGTTGGGAATGGTCAAGGGGCCATGGTGGGGGTGGTTGGGTTGATTTTGTTCTCTGCTTTGAAGGGCTGGTGAGATATGTTGGAGTCCTCCATCCCAATCATCTTGTTGGGCAATGCAAATAATTCCCTGGTGCCTGATGGGAAAGGAGAAGGTCAGTATTTATAGCTGTGACTGAAGCTGTAGGAGAGTGCTTCTAAGGGCAGCGTCATCCATGGTGCTGTGGGACGGAGGGCAACGTGAGTGAAGGTACCCAGCTCGGGGGAAGAGGAGAGGGTATGCCCACCAGTTGCTATGAGGTGAGCAAGACACTCAGAGCTATAAATTCTTCTGAAACAGTTGCAGAAGCTGGAAACTTTGCTGTAGGTACTTGAGCTGCAGGGACGTGGGGTGTGATGTGAGGGTTCTGGGGAGAGGATTGGATGATGGATGCTGAATTGGTGCTGCTGCTGCCCTGCCTGCCCCTCGCCTCAGGCAGGAATGCAGCAGGAAAGTTGTTTTTCTCAATCAGAAAGAAGGGGCTGATGTATTTTCATGCGCAAAAATTACTGCCAGGTGTGCTGCTGAGTTTCAAAGGGATTACTCTGTCCTAGCAGTACTGACTGCTGTCATTTGCCCTGCACACTTTCTCAGAAGTATCTTTGTGATGGTCTGTGGGCGATAAAAGCACCTGGGCTGGGGCTGGTTTCCTATGAGGGTCCCCAGGCTGTGGTCAGGGGCTCCACTGTTTCTCTGCAGCAGCAGCAATGCTGGCTCTCCTGAGTTTCTCACTGTGCCTGACTGATTGTGGGAGATAAAGCACAGTTCTGTCTAAACTTTAGGTTGTCTGATTCACCCACCCTAGTTGCATCCTTTGTAATACAGATCCTCTCCTCTTTTTCTTTCTTGGAGTAAGCTGCTGCTGCTGGAGCCAAAAGGCTTTATGTGCTCTATGGGGGGTCTTCTGACAGCAAAGCCCAAGGGATCATAGAATCACCAGGTTGGAAGAAACCCACTGGATCATTGAGTCCAACCATTCCTACCAGTCTTTAAACCATGCTCCTCAGTACCTCATCCACCCGCACCTTGAACACCTCCAGGAAAGGTGATTCAACCACCTCCCTGGGCAGCCTGTTTCAGTGCCTAATGACCCTTTCTGTGAAAATTTTTTTCCTTATGTCAAGCCTGAACTTCCCCTGGCAGAGTTTGAGGCCATTCCCTCTTGTCCTGTTCCCTGACACTTGGAAGAAGAGCCCAGCTCCCTCCTCTCTACAGCCACCCCCCAGGTAGTTATAGAGAGCAATGAGGTCTCCCCTCAGCCTCCTCTTCTCCAGGCTAAACACCCCCAGCTCTCTCTGCTGGTCCTCATAAAGGCCTGTTCTCCACCCCCTTCACCAGCTTCTTCTCGCTCCAGAGCCTCAACATCCCTCTTGTGGTGAGGGGCCCAGAACTGAATACAGTACTCGAGGAGCAGTCTCACCAGTGCTGAGTACAGAGGGAGAATAACCTCCCTGGACCTGCTGGTCACACTGTTTCTGATACAGCTGCAGCAGCAGCTTTAGGGCCCCGGAGCTGGGTTGTCCCCTTCCTCTTAGGGTCAGCCCTGCAGCATCTTCCCAGCAGAGCCTTTGAGCAGAGGAGGCTGCCTTTTCCTGCTGCTTGTTATCTCCTGTAGCATTATCCATCTGTAAAACCAAATTTCTCTGTGAATGTAAAACCAAGCCTGACAATAAGTGGCCTTCCAAAACTGCGCATTTTTAGTCTTCTTGTTTTGCTGCCTTTTGTCTCTGGGCTGTTCTGACCTATTCATGTCAAGAGAGCAAAGAATCTGTGAGGCTGTGATAAGTTTGTACAGCCCCTGCAAAGCCCAGGACAAGGTCTAATTTGATCTGACAGTTACTAATCTGTCAAGACTTTCAGTGATTTCTTTTCATACCGAGTTGAGTTTCACATGCCATAGAGAAAATGGGTAAACATATTGCCGTGGTAACAACAGCAAGTAAGAAGCCAAGCTTTTTTTTTTTTGTATTTGTGCACTTGGAAAATTCCTTTCTACTTGCTTTTTATGGGGATTTATTCCTTTTGCTAATTGGCAGTTTGCTAATTTTATTCACCTGATGAAGTGTTGGCAGAGTTATTGCTGTGAATTGTGAGAAGCTTTTTTGTTTGGGTTAGTCTTGCGTTGCATTCATATTTTCCCAAGTCTGTCGCCGTAGTGTGCCAGTTGTTAAAATGATTCCAAATATCAGATTGTTTTCCTCCCCACCAGCCCTGACTGGTCCAACAGCAGTTTATATACCATGTAGATGCTTTTGAATTTGTGTCCTTAAATGGTTCTTGCACTACAGTGGGGAGGTCCTTGATTGTTTGTCTTTCTGGCACTTCATGTGTGTGAATTAGTGAAACAGTGACACGTCCCACTGCATGGGTTTGGTGTGAGGTTTTTTTTTTTTTCTTCTTTCAATTTATTTATGTAGTTTGGGATCCTCTGATTAGGTGACACTCGAAAAAGTTTGGTTTAGATCTGTAATCTGTATTTGCTGAAATCAAACTAGGAGCTTATTAAAACCCTGAATTAGAAAAAAACTAATTTTATAGTTCCAGTTGTTATATCTGAAACCCAGAGGGTGTCAGTCCCTTTTCTGTGAATGCTGTTCCTTTACAGAGATCTACAGCCGTGGTCTAAGCGCAGCAGAGGAATGTTTTGCATGAGGAAAAAAATAGTTGTCCTTTTAAGAATAAATACCAAACAACAAACATCACCTACAAAACCTCAGGCTATTAGTTATGATTTCAGTCTCAAACTCTGTATTGTTTACTGTGGATCAAATAAAACACGGATGATGATGCATTTGACAATAAAGATGCCCATACATGTGGTACCAAAAGAAGGTGCTAACATGAGTATCCCATAATTTTAAGTTTGTTTTCACAGCACTGCGAGAAGTCTGTTTTGAAGGTGGAAAGTTGGATTAATGTTTCCAGGACTGAGTTTCAGGCTTAGGGCCAAGCGTAGCCTGATTCGGGGTCCCCCAGTGCTTGCGTCTGCCCTCTCTGAGATCTCTGCTTTGTCCATGCTGGTGGCTTCACTGCTGCTTCCAAGGAAAACCCAGATCAGTAGTCACTGCATGACTTTACGTCATGTAAGCTTTCATTGCCTGGTTTCAACATGTTTCCTTCCTTGCAAACCCTCCAGCTGCTTCCGACTGGAGGATAGAAGGGAGCGCAGCCAGGGCTCCCTTCCCGCCTGGGAATTAGGTAGTGATGCCTCTGAGGGCACAGCAACCCCCACAACAGGACTCGGAAACAGCTGTACGTCACTCTGCTTTCATAAGTCTGGTAACATCTCTGCAGCTTGTTATCTGGGGGAAGGGCTCCAGACAGTTTAGCCAGCCCTGGGGCCTTGTGGCACAGTCATCTGTGTCCTTGTTTTATTTCCTCAGCTTGTATTTCATTAACCTTTTACCCTGCTTGCTTTCTGTGGACTAATTTCCAGCAGGCTTGGGGTTTCTGGCCTCCTCTGCAGCCATGTGTGCACGATCAATAGACTCGACCTTTTCCAATGAATACTTGGTGCTCCTGGAGCAGTGTTGGTGGAAGTGCTGAGCTCCTTGGTATCCTCATCCTCGCCTGCTGCAGCATCCCTGCCTAGAGCCCAGGAGAGACACCTGCTTTAAAGCAGTACCAAGTGTTTTACAGCCCTGCAACCAAACAGCAATCAGGAAGGAGCTTGTTCTTTCTGGAGTTAGTAAGACATTAATTGGCTGCCAGCAAACCTGGAGTTGAGTGCAGCTGGCCATGCTTTTTGTTTGGTTTGGTTTAAAAAACTCTTTAGTATAAAAATACTGTTGACAGCTTAAAGCTGTGTAGCAAACTTTTGGTGGGTTTTTTATTTTTTTACAATCACACCATGAGTAAGTTGGCAGAAGGTTTGAGATGTGTTTACCAGCTATATTACTCCGTTTTTGGTATCAGCATATTAACTGCACAGTTGGTATTTTACAACTGCAATGACTTTATATGAAGCAATTCCTTTGATAATAATCAGAGGGATTCTGGGTTGAGAGAACATTCATTATGCCTGGATTCTTTGTTAGGGTTTAAAAATAATAGTAAACTTTGAAGACAAAGGTGTTTAGAGAGGCCAGCTTGCTTCTCAGAGGGCACCTTTAATAACTAATGGAATACTTGTATCTTTAAAAGGTAGGGGAGCTCTGAGGCACCTCTGAACTGTAACCCCTTTTGTTCCAGTGGGATTTTTGCTATGCATATCCCATTCCTAAAAAAATACTGAAAACAAACCATAAGAAACTCAAAAATTGTTTTCTATCCTCTAGAAAAGAAATTATTTTCCATTTTGTTAAATGCTGTGAAACTGGGTGGGAAAGGTAGCTCTGAGTAGAACTCCTTGCTTTCGCCACTGCTTCTTTTGGCTGATGTTCAGAGTGACAGGGGAGAAGTTTGTCCATTTTGGGGAATATGGGCTGTCTTTTGCCCAAATATTGTGTAATTAGGAGTGTGGTATCAGCGGAGAATAATGCTGAAAGCCAGGGTGCTGTGCAGTTGGAAAGCCAGTCTTGGTAAATACATTTAAACATGTTAATTAACTGTAGTTTGGACTGTAAATGGCAGGAGTTGATGCAGAAAAGGGGAATCTTTGCTGAATTTCAGCTGCTGCTGCTCTGTAGGCTTATCAGCCCTGAAATGCTTACACTCCCTGCCTTTTCCCCTCTTGCATTCCTTTATTTATTCGTTAATCCTGTCCATCAGCCAGCACCAATCAGCTGCTGAAGTGTCTTCACTCCTTAAGTCTTTCTTCACATTTGCAAAAACTGTGGCTGTGGGTTTTTGGTTTGGATTAGCCCAGGGTTCTAGATTGTTTCCAACCAGTTGAAGGCTTTCAAGTCATGTGGCTGAAATTGAAGCTGATAGCTCTCAAACTGTGCCTTGGGAATGCTGAAAGGCTTTGTTTCTGTCGTTGTCTTTGAGTCCCAGGTTGCTACACTGCTTGCTGTGAACCCCATGGTCCTGGGAGCACCGCGATGGTGTTGTGTCTCTTAGATGCTGCTGCTTCTTCACCAGAATTTGTGTTGTCAACAGGGAGTGGGAGAGCTTAGAGCAGCACTGATGTTCTACGGGGCATGTAGTCATCTCTGGGAATTGGACATCTCCTGTCCTGCAGGCTCACAACTGAAACAACTCTTTCACCTGCATAGTTGCAGTAGATGGTTTTCGTGAAAATGTATCTTCTGGCAAATGAGTTATTTCAGCTGAAGGGTCCCAGAGGCAGTTATCTTGCCATTATCAGAATGCTTTAACTGTTCATTGGTGCACCCCGGGTTACACCCTGGGGATGCTTATGTCAAATAGTGTGAACAAATACACGGGGAAGAGAGCACCAATCACCTGCTTCTCTGGGGGCTGGCTTAGACATGAATTTGGACATGAAAATTCTCTGAGCAATTGAAGCTCTGCAGCAAGGGTGGTCTTGTCCTGGCAGGGAGGACCTTCTCCTTATGAGGAGCGTGTTTGTTGCCTGTGCGTTGACATCTTGACCAGGATTCTGCTTTTCAAGGCTGAGAGCATTGCAGAGGTGTTAATTCTTATGCCCACGTTGTGCTGTCCATGGATTTAGGGTTTTTCTTAATGTTTTGCTTAACTAAGATGATTTTAATACATTAAAATAATTGTCTTTCACAGCAAACTTGTGTGTCTGGGCAAGTGATCTGGGATGTGTTATCTCTTCTTCTGAAAAGTCTTCTTAATCATCTCTTCCTCATCTTTTCTATACAATAATACCTTCTTTTGTGTCTTTTTGTTCCAGGTTGTTTTATTAAAACTTGTGTAATTTTGCAAGTATACATTGTCATGAAATAGAGTACATTTTTTTTCCTAACACGGTGGATAATTAACTGCTAAAGCAATTTATCAAGTGTTACCCAGTGGGTTCCCTGTCATAGAAGGTGTTAAATCAAGGATTGATGTGCAGGGAAATGTTCTAGTTAAAGCAGTAGCCAGGGAGGAATTGATTGATATGTTGTGGCCCATGTTACAGGGGGACATGGGAATAGATCATCTCAGGATCCCTTAAGGCTATAAATCCATATGAATCCGTTACCTATAAATACTTGTAGAAGATCAGTCCTGGATGTGCAAAATATCTTTAATTTCTCTGAGTGACTATGGTACCATTTTGAGTAATTTTTCTGGTTCTGGCTTGGTGTCACCTTTTGATTTAACGAGCACTCCTGGGTTGTCACCTCCATGTATTCACTGAAGTTAACTTTACATAGCTGGTACAAGGTCAGATGCTGGAGACTTTGATGTCTCCATGGAAAAGATTTCACAGTAAGGAGTACCCCCAAACTGAAACAGTTCAGTATATTTAATGCCTTTTTTTCCTAAGGAGAAATGTCAGTGGTGAGAAATTTTTTTTGTTGTATTCAAAACAAACAAACAAACCCCCCAAAAGCACGTGACTGCTCAGTTTTCTTAAGAGGAGACAAACTTGGAGGCTTTCAAATTTTAATAACCACTTGTTTTGAATTCCATTCAGTTCTACTTGTAGAATGAATCTCATTTTACAGCTAAGTAATGTTGAGGAGTGTTATAAGCCTGCAGTCCAATTCATCCTTCAATTTAGGGATACTGCATGCGTTTCATAGGATTACTGAGAATGTGCTTAAGAAAACATTTTTCTAGTTGTGCTTTTGTGTTCCGCCCTGGATTTGTATTAGGGGTTGTCATTTCTTTGTGTTAGCATTTATATAATCACAGATCTGTGCTGCAGCCTGTTTTGAAAGCAATTGCTGGCTAAACCGTGATGTAGCTGTAGTCGACACGGGAAGTGCTTGCATATGAATATTAAAGGTTTGTGGAGTGATACTTGGAATCTCATGGCTTAATGGCAGGGCTGTGTTTTACCCAATCTATATCACTTTTCTATTACAAGTGTTGAGAGGGAGCATGTTGTTGGATAAGGGAGTGAGAATTTAGTCATGGCTTTTAGAGGTGACGTGATTAGATGTAGAAATGAAATTAAAAAAAGCATTCCCCAGAGCTGGTTGTTTACATTGCGATTTGCCGTAAGTGTTCTGGCTTTCAGTAATGATTTAATATTTATTTTTTTCCTTCCCCATCCAGCTCAGTGTTGATGGGGCTGTGGGGAGGAAGGTGCTGCAGGAGCCTCCAGCACTGCTGGATCAAGCAACTGCAGCAAATGTGTGCTCCCTGTCTTTGAGATACCAGTAGATCTAGAGGTCTATCCATCTTTCCTTTACTACTGCTATTTATTGCCTCAGTATTTGTTTGGCAGAAGGTTTTTGTGTTTAAATACCAGCCCGACAGTCCATTGCTAGGAAATTTAGAACCTGTGAGTGATTTCAAAGGCCATCTGACGCCAGTGCTTCCAGCAGGATTTATGCTTTTGCTGGTGCAGAGTTACAGTGTCATAAGCTTTTTATTTGTTCTTATTATATCATGGGCATCTGCAGACTTTTGAGTCCAATTTTCTTCAACTGTTTATGCACAAATACATCTTGGATCTTGTGAAAGGAGGTCATTCTTTATTTCCACTGACTGCTGCTCCAAGAAGAACCCTGCCCCCCAGCCCCCCCTGGCCCCAATAAGTAATTGAAAGAAAATGGAATTAGTTGTACTGGAACTGATGGTTGCAAAATGTGTATGACTGTAATGTTTATATGAAGGCTGGAAAAAGCTCTCGCTTATTTGGAGTATGCTCCTAATTCAGTATCTGCTTAGGTTTTATTCTGGGTAAACGTGGCTTGCTGCTTCCAGTTCAGCTGGCAGCAGAACCTGGGACCTGTTACTGGGGCTGTAGTGGGATTCCAGGACTTAATTTTGTTTCTGATTGTTGTGAAGAGTCATTTATTTAGCAGTTAAACTCCTACTCTGTTTCCTGCTTGGCCAAAACAGTAGCAAGTTCCCCTACTTCTGAGATTACCTCTAAAATTGTGACTTGCAGTGGAATCTGAAGGATGCAGTCTACAAGAGGTCTGCTCCTTTTGCTTACAAATGATTTGTGAATTTTGAGTCAGGTTTTACTACTTAAAGCTGTTTCTGGCTGGTTTCAAAGTGAATGTGTTTATTACTGTATGTGCTGTTGTAAATTCTAACAACTGCCAAATATAATGGAATTTGGAGTGCTTCACTGAGGATCTACCTTTTTTTTTTTCTTTCTCATTCTTTTCTTTCCGTCTTTAATCTGGCAGTAAAATAAAGTAAAATTATCATTTTCCAACTAGTGTGATAGATATTCCAGTGGGAAAATGAAAATTCTTTTCCCAGGTGTTGGCAAGGTCTCCTAGGGCATTAGGCATAAATGCAGGAGATTGGTGCTGTGAGGGTAGAACGAGAAGAAATCTCAGGATCTGAGTTTGTGCTTTCCAAAGTGATATGTGTCTGTTTGGGTATGTGGCAGGCACTAGGTTGCTGTGACACGAAGCGCCTTGGCTGCCGGATTGCCCTGTTACCATCACTTTATGAAGCGATACAGTCATGACGTTATCAGGCCATTTTTATTTCTGCTTAAAGCTTGAATGTGTTCTGTCTAAGAATTCGACGTGCCCAAATAAAATTCATTTCTGTGCTATTAATTAAAGGTCTGTTAGAGAGTTCAGATTGTGAGTGATAAAAATCCAATTTTGCTCCTCTCAAGTTTTAGCCGTGTCTTTCAAACATCATTGGCAGGTTTCTTCATTATCCATGTTTGCTTGTTGTGCCTCGGACAAGCAACAGAGATTTTTGTGGGAAAGCAATATCAAGATAATAATATCAATAAATATATATAATATCAAGCAATAACAAAATAATGTAGCTGAATGACTGTATGCTTTTGCTAATACTGCTGCAGAAAAGATGCATGTGATTTCTGAGTCCTGGGCTGACAGCTTGCATTGGAGTGTGTGCCATACTGGCAGAGTCATCTTTGTTCCTGTCGTCCTAGTATTTTATCTAGTATACATTTGCTTATCCAAATCTTACTTGGGATTTTTTTTTTTAATAGCTGTCACTTCCTATTCAGCTTGAATAGCAAATACCAGGAAAGAGTAACAAATAGCACCAATATTGTCTTCAGTTTCTTTGATGGCTTCTCTGTATAACTATTTGAAAGGGGAAATATGAAACAGTGGTGTGATTTTGTGAAGGCAATTGAGGATTTGTCGGTTTGTTATCCTAACCAGCATGTAGCAAAGATGACAGACCTTGTCCTGGGGAGCTCCATCTTTGTTTTGTGATGCATATTTTTATCCTAGTACTAACACCCCTTTGTACTGGGCTTTCTAGGATGGCACAGAGAGCTGAATCATTCTAGCAGGTCCAGAGGCGCTCCTTGAGCAGGTTCTTTTATAACATTTTAAATATGAACCCTCCAGTGCTTTACAGCTAGAATGGTGTCAGCTAGCCCGTTATCCATGAATCCTGGACATGTTCTTGTAGGGAAGAATCATAGAATTGCCAGACTGGAAGAGACCCACCAGATCATTGAGTCCAACTATAAGAGAATTGGTGTAGACTCAGATATGCTACTGGATTTTAAGTAGGCAAATTTAAAAGGAGTTCTGTAGCATCTGTGGAGGCTCCACTCCCTTCTGTGAGTAGGTGTCTAATAGTGCTTTGTAGCACATAACTGTCCTGCGCATCTCATCTTGGATACAGCTGTGCAATGCTAATTCTTTAATACATAATTTTTGCTTTGAAAGCAAGTATTATTTAGACAGCAAGATAGATAGGGTGTCTTGCATATTTTTCTTGAAGTTAGTAGACTGTTGACATCACATTTGTAAATGTTTGAGGCTGGGAAGCAGTTGTATAAAATCCTGAAGAATTCTTCAGTTGTAAGGGTAGATGGTTTAGTGAGAGGGGACTGCAGATGTGGGTTTCCAGGATGGTCTTGGTGAATTGTTCCACATCTCCATGCTTCAGTTCCCCTGTCTATGAAATTATGGTAATGATAGCATCCAACCTCTTTGAGGTTTGCTTGGGTAGATGGTTATTTCCTTAAAATGCAGACCTATGAAAAGCAATTTTTTTTAAGCTGTTGCTATTACCCTGGAATTCTTCTAGTGCTCTTGCTTCTTTTATAAGCTGGTCCAAGATGACCATATTAGTATAAGCAGAAGTCTCCTACTCAGTTGTGTGATGTGCATGCTCTGATGTGCTGTCTCGTGGTCCAGAGCTGGGGTGGCCATGAAATGGTCCTTGTCTCTGGGACTGTGGGAAGGACTCTCTGGGCAACCTAAGACTAATTCTTGCCCTTTGATTATTATTAACTTTTTGCCTCCCTTCCTCCCCTCAGTGCAATCTGGCTATTAGTATCTGTGAAAGTCCAGTAAAAACAAATATAAATATGGGCTATTTTACTCACTTCTACTGTAATTGCCAGCTCCCTCCATTATCCTTTCATCTTCTCTTCAGACTGGCTAATAGTTGCTTAGTGATTACATTTAATGGCATGAGAGGCTTTTAGTTTGGATATTCTGCGTTTCCTTCCCTACTGCTTATAGAGATGTTTACATTTTTAGCCAGAGCTATGATTTGTCTCCTTTATAATTGCATGGAGAGCGACAGTTCACATTCCTAGACGGGCATCCTGAATTTATTTTGATACCATTTCCTTTTTGATGCATTTCCCACACTCAGATCACCCTGTGCAATCTCTTGATTAGTTTAAGTGACTATGGCCCCGTCTGTAGATTTATTTCTTTGCAGTGGAGTGCCTTTCTTAGCTTTGTCTAGTGCAGTTTTTAGCATTGTTCCAGAAACTTGTGATAAGCAGGTTGAGATGGTGTAAACTATGGTAAGGGCAGTATTTCCCAAGGACTTGCTTTCATATAGCTGGAGCATCCAGTTTCAGCATTGGGATGCTGTCCTTGTGTAGGTGCAGTTGGTGCTTGGAAATCTTGTCTGGTGGAGGTGCATCATGGTGCTGGAGCAAAGCAAGTGCTGGCAAAAGCTCTTAGGTGTTGGTGTTTCCAGGATGGAAATGTCATTTAAAAATCATCCGTTTCATCGTGTTATCGGTGAAAAAATTCAGGATGGAGCTCATCCAGGGAGAGAGCTGAGCTCACACATAGCTGTGTAGCTGCTGGTGGAAAAATGGGACTGTGAGCAGTCTGACTGGCCAGCACGTTGCCCTGGCTGGGCTCAGGGGAGAGGTTTTGGCACAGGTTCATCCTTCTGCTGCTCTGCTTAGGACAAAGTGGGAAAGAGAGATGGTGTGAACATGCAAGACACCAGCCACCACCTTTTGGATGAGAGCTGTGGCATTTTTGTGCAGGAAAGACATACCATGCAATACCGGGCTGGTAAACGAGCGTCTGGAGTATTGCAAGCCCTGTAAGTGTTCAAAACACAGGTCTCTTGTAAATCAGCCTGTGTGTTTTCTGTTTGGGTGCCAAGAAATTTGGAAACTTTAAGAAGAATGTCCAGTCTTGGGATCTGTGGTGTAGCAGCATCGCTGACTCTTCACCACTAAAAATCTAGATAAACCCTTTGTTAGGGAGTAAGGATTTTTTTTTTTGTTAAAAAGCCAGAATTTTTCTATTTTCATCAGTGAGTTTGTAATCTTAGCAGTTGGAATGAAGCAAAATTCAAAGCTTTAGAGAAGTGTCTGGGGTGTGAGGAATGAGTGATGATCTAATATGTGGCCTCAGTAGGGTGAAAAATGTAAAACTAGCATCTTTTCTGCTCTTTTTTTAAGATAAGTTCACTAGCAATAAGAAGTATTTCAAACGTTGCTGCTGTTGCTGATAGGAACAGACCATTAAATTGCTACAGTCAACATTCCTTTGGGTCCTGGTCATAAGCCAAGCTGCCAACTATTTGTAAATTTACTGACAGTCAGTAAGCAAAATACAATATTTAAACTGTCAGAAAACTAATATCTACTCGTTTCAGGGAAATGCAGCTCTGCCTCTCTTGGACTCTGGCTCTTCATAGTGTTTGGTTACTACTGTTACTTTCTGCGTCTCTGAATTCTAAGACTGACCCAAGAAAAAGTAGAGAGGAGATGAAGAGAGAAGGCTGCCTGCCTTTCCCTATGCACCCCATGTTTTTCATAGTCCATAATAGTATCCTGGTCCTTTTTTGACAGAGATGTTGAGATCATAGCCAAATTCCTGGGCTTCCAGGGCTCAGGTCATGCAAAGACTCACATTGGATGCTGTTCAGTCTGAATTAGCTGTAGATGTGAAAGCAAATATACACAAATACTAACTATACATGTACATCCTGGGGTGCATGCTCCGAGATAGCAGCAAGCAGCTTGCGAAAGCCTAGAGAAGAGTTTGAACTTGCTTATAGTACTGCTAAAGCGTTGTGGGGAAAATGTCAGAGTCATTTGTTTGCTGTGAGCTGTTGAAATGCAGAGTCATTACGACTTGCCCATGCAAAGATAACTCTGCATTGTGAGTTGGGTGGAGTGAGAAAATGTGTTTTTCTTCACTGCACAGCAATGTCATGAGTTAACACAGTTTCAGGCTGTCTTCTGAAATGGCTTTTTGTGTAACTACGTATGTGGGCATCCATAAAATATGAATCCAAGTGGGTTTTCCCCTTGGCTTACCGAGAAGTAACTCTGGTGTCCCATTGGAAGGATGAGTTGGCTGCTGGGTTGGGTTTCCCATGGCATGGCTCTCCTCGCCTCCCCATGCCACACTGGATTTGTGTGTATTGCCCCTGAGAAGTGATGATTTTACTGGCACAGGTAGGCTCTAGCCTTGATAAACCTGGAAGGATGAGTTTGAATGCACCGCTCTAGTCATTTAGATTACAGGCAACAGCAAAGTAAGCAATTACCTTAGTTGTGGTGGTTTAATCTAGAGAAGTTGTCTTCAGATCTCAGGAAAGCCCCTGTTCTCTGTCAGGATTATACCAAGCTTGAAATGTTTGGACAAAGAGGAGAAAGAGCATGATAGCAACTCTTTCCAGAGCAGTCGATGATCCTGCTGAGTGTGTTCACCTGCACAGCCCTGATGCCTGGGCTCAAGTGCAGAGATTTCTGCCAAGAGCTGCAAGTGTGTCTCTCTCTCTATGCTGCCCTTTGCCAGAAATTCTTCCCCCTCATGTGCTAGAGAAGCAAGTGTGTCTCTCTCTGTCCTGCCCTTTGCCAGAAATTCTTCCCTTAAAATAAGGATCTTGCCTCCTCAAAAGCAGTGCTCTCCCCTGAGCAGTCCCATCTTGGGTGAATCATTGTGTTCATAGCAAAAAATGTGTTGAGGCTCGCTTGAATTCTCCACTGTGCTCCTGGGGTTCATGGCATGCAGTGAGTGGGAAAGCGATGCTGTGAATTTCCACTGTCTTCTTTGAAGCTTGGTCCTGGGGAAAGGTGTAAGAAAGGGGAAGGTGATGTGGGATCTGAAGTATCCTAGAGCTACAGCTGACATTACCTGGGCATGGAGAGATGGCTTGTGTGTGCTGTTACTGCTCAAGAGCAAATAAATATAGTATTTATCACTCTGTGCTGTCAGCATGTTAGAAATTAAGCCTAAAGACTGCTATACCAGTAAGTGTTTTGCCAATCATTATAGCATTTATCAACATTATGGTCTGCTGTCTGTGCCAGTAATAAATGCGTGGTGTTCCTGGTAGAGTAAATGGTTTTTCTAAGGAGAGGTGTATTTAATGAAAAATGCACAGCACAAGCTGTAAAAGTGGCAAGATCAGGTATTTTTACAAAACAGTTGTAAATGGTGTAGAGCGAAGCGGCACAAGTTGGGGAGGGTTGGCATGTCGCCTGACCTTGAAATGTGTCCTGGGATGAGCAGAACAGAGCTGGGCTGGGCACCCCCACTTTTTACCATGTCTTGCTTGTAAATAAAGAGGTTGCTAAATAAAACAAGCCTCTAATTTTCTGCAGAGGCATCTGGAGCGTGGAGCAGGGTGGGCGTCAGGCTGCGAGGCAGGGAGCACGGCATGGGTTTAACCTGGTTTGTCTTAGCAGCACCGGGTGGGTTGCTGAGCTGGGAATTTGGTCTCACACCAGCTCTGGAGCAAGGGCTGGGCTCCCTGCTGCTGCTGCCAGCCTGGGGATGGGCACTCAGTGACAGGTTTGGGAAAGAATATGGAGCTGCAAAGGCTGCTCTCTCCCTTGGGCTGGAAATCCACGGCTTGATGTCTAGTTTCTGCGTCTTTTATTTCAAAAGGGTAACTTTGACATGTGCTCAGCTTGCGAGGTGGTGGTACATTCAAAAAGCCCTGAAAGTAGAGGGGAAGGAGGGAGAAGCATGCCCCTGTGCAGGACCTGGAAAAGCCTTCCTAAACTGCTGTCGGAGAACTGGACGGTGTACTCTGGATTATGAAATGTGGGGTTGTAGTATTTGTTGAAAATACGTATCTCCATCCCATTTCAGGTGGTGAGGCTTTAATATATAGGATTTGCACCATTTTTTTTTTTAAGCCATATACTTGAATGGTTGCATGAGAGCTGGCCATAGTTTACTTCCAGGGCTGTTACAGTCTGTGCATGTGAGTGAAAGGTTTTGTCTTCCCTTGTGCAAATATCCCTCCTTCCCATAGAGGAAAAACCTGGGTTTGCCATCAGTGTTGATTCTGTGTGGGTTTGTTTTTTTTTTTTTCTTAGCAATATGTGCTAGATAAAGATGATTTATAAGCAGTGGCATTAGTTGAGCTCCAGGAGGTTTTTCCATCTGCTGGTGGGGAAAAAAGGATGAGATGTGATGCCTCTCAGGTGGTTCTGTATCCACTCTGCTCTCTCTGGTGTGTTGTGGCCTTGGAGCCCAGCAGGTGGAGGGGAGGTGATGCTCTGGGGGTGCTGGGATCTGTTGGGGAAACACACCCAGTGGGACAGGGGGAGAAAATCAAAAGCCACATTCATTTTCTTGAGAACTGAAATCCTGTGTGACCTGGGGACCTCCTTTCCAAGGGGTAACTGAAGATTTCTAACTGTTGTGCACAGCGCAGTGTTTTCTCCATTTCTCCTTATGTGGAAAGTTTGGTCCCCTAGGAGTCAGTTGTTTTATGTTGTTTTTTAAAGTGTGACAGGGATGGCTCTATTTGAGTTCAGAGGTGCCCCTCTTGGAAACTGCCACCTGGGCTCAGAGCTTCCAGCTCTGCCCTGCACCCAAGGGCGCCTGACTCTCCTGCAGCAACACCAGGTGAGTGAGAAACCCTCATTGCAGGACAAGGTGAAGGAGCTAAGTACACGAGTGGGTGTTTCTAGGA
This sequence comes from Coccyzus lansbergi, assembly GCA_033558105.1. Lineage (NCBI taxonomy): Eukaryota > Metazoa > Chordata > Aves > Cuculiformes > Coccyzidae > Coccyzus > Coccyzus lansbergi. Next base: position 1,349,886 of record JAUMJK010000431.1, read on the forward strand.
AAAAGCCTATAAGGCTGGGAGTGAAGCAGGTTACATAGGAGGGTTTCATTCTGAGCTGCACCTGTTTATTGTTAATTGTTTTGCCTGGCTCAGGTTTGGAATGTCTGTTGCTCCTCTGGTCTCAGCAGCCCTGTTAGAGGCAGCAACAAGCATTCAGTGGGTAGGCAGGGAGTGTGGCTGCATGTGCTTGGAGATCACCTACCCTCTTGTGCATAATGGACACAGACCTCCTAATTATACTAATGCAGGGAAAAATGATCCCTGTGTAGGGGGAATGATAATAATGGAAAACAACAGAGACCTGTAATGGCGTGAGAAGTGTGTGTGTGCTCCTGTGAGGTGGAAGCTCATTATCTTGGCAGTGAATAGCAAGCAAGTGCATGTGCAATACCTTTGGGGGGCAGCTGTTGCTGAGCACCACCAAGCTGAACATCCAGGGCTGCTGTAGGGTACTGGCATCTCACCAGTGCCGAAACAATCTAAAGAAAGTTGGAACATCAAAATACCAGGAGAGAGAAAAAAGGAAGAGCCAAGACCATTTGTCTGAAAGACAGTATGATTAAGGATTCAAGTGTAGCAATGCTGGATTTAAAATTAGCTTAATGAATTGTTTTTTTCTCAAGAAAAGTTGATGTGTTATCTCCCTAAGGAATGACTCATGCTGCAGAAGTGAAGCATAACACCTTCTACAAATCTGTGCAACATTACAAATGAGAGTGTCACCTATTGCTGTGTCAGCAAAATTAAGGGATGTTTTTTCAAGCATTTATTCTTGATTACACTTTCCTCATAGTACGTATTCCAGTTGTACCCAAAGCTTTACTGGAATAGTAGGCTTTCTCTGTAGCCACTGCCTAGAAGTGTATTATGTGTAAACTATGTATACTCTTGTATGTAGTCTGTTCATATATCTATAGCGTATATGTAAATAAAGTATCTTGGACATTATGAGTATTAGATAATGAGATTACAGCTATGCAGGTACTAGATATCAGTTACTTTGTTAATATATCACATCTGTTATTTGCTGTTACCTGAGTAACCTTGAGACCTTAATGCAAAGATGGTCAGAGGTACCTTTATAGCCTCTGTGTCAGAAATGGCTTTACTTCTATTCTGTACCTCATCCCTCCTACAGTTGAGACACTTAAAAGTCTTAAGGCTTAGTAACACAATTCTGGATAGCATCTGTCTTCTGCAATGTAGTTCTAAAAATATTTACTATTCCCTTCAGGAAAGAACTTTCAAGTCAGGGTTCAGAATATCCTTTGTTACTGCAGTATGCATATGTTTAAAATATAAAATCTTGCTTGGTTAACATGGTTTATTGTCTTTAGGTCAGGGGGATTGTTGGATCATCAAGTCTGACCTGGATCCTACCCAGCAGTTCCTGGAGTTCAGACCTCAGCACAGACCCTCTGGGTCTGAGTGACGTGCTGGAAATACCTCTGTCCTCACCCAGAAATGTTTTTTCTTTCAATTTTCTTTAAGGTCTAGCTGCAAAGCTTTGTGTATTCTGGATCTCCTCTAGAAAATCATAGGAGTATATGGTTAGGCAAAGCATTGCATCACTGCTGCTGTGTGAAATACCAGTGGAGTAAGAAGGGGAGACATAGCTGGACTGCTGCCATGCATTGATCAGCCACTCTGCATGCCCTCAGGGAGTGGAAGAACAGGTTTCACTATTAAAGAAGCGATGTCAGACAGCAGAATTTCCCCTTGACATTCGATTACGTGCCTGAGTTCATCAGCTCAGCACACTGATGCAACCCTTACAAAAAGTGGTACTTGTGATACCTTCTGTCATAAATTTGAAGTTCAGCTTTGCGGCGAATCCCATGGAGTGGCAGGCACAAGACTTCAACATGTGCTTGGGGAAGGGAAAGGCAGTCCAAAGTAGTGCTTATTTCTCAGCAGTGAGAGGTTTCCGAAGCATCAGTATGGTGATGCTTTTTGAATGTGGAGTTGCAAGGGTGATGCAACTTCCAAGTGTCATGCCAAAAAAGGCAGAAGCATGTCAAAAGAGATGACCCTTGGCAAGTTCTAAAGAGAAGAAAGTTAGCTTTTTTTCATAGCTTCTGGCTGAGGAGCTGGTGTGGGCAGGGCTATAACGTAGCAGGACTGACCATTGAATAGCTCTGACAAAGCTCAAGTGAACTGGCTTCAGTTAAATTAAAGCAGGAGAAGAGACTATCCTTATCCTTTTTGATTTTTCTTCTCCCCCCCCCCCCTTCCCTGGCCAACTGTGCTGCCTTAAGTACATTTTCAATCCCTTCAATTAAAAGGGCGTCTGTCAGCTCTTTTCAAGTGTTGTGTTATCATAAGCAGTGCAGTAATAGGTACCTGGAGAGAAGATCCAATGTGTTTCAGTGCTAAATGATACTTACAGTCTGCTGTAGGTTGGCATAAACATTTTAATACCAACCTGGGCTGCTGCAGTGATGGTAGCTCTTGTAGAGGCTTTGCATGTCTCATTTTCCCTATGTCCTTTCCCCTGTCTTCTCCCATCCCACTTCAGATTCTAAGCTTGGAGCTAGCATAGAAGTTAGGTCTGAAATCTCAGGACTTTAACCTATTTTTGACGATAGCCAACACATGAAAATATATACATACATATATATATATATAGTGTTTGCAGGAAACTGCTTGGCTGATCATCTTTTACTGTGTGCAGATAAAAAGGAATTAACTTTTTGTAGTTTAAAAATCCAGACTTTTTTTTTTATTTTCAAATGCACCACTTTGAACCAAACATTGATAACTGTGGCACGGCTTAGAAGAAAGTGCTTCACGTTTTTCAAGTGTGTGCGTGCGGTTTTGTACATGCCTGGCTGCCTGCCTTATGTTGTGAACTGCAACAGTGCAGCTCCATGGTGTGAGGGGAGGGGGGAAAAGTCCTAGAGGTCTTGTCACTGAGCTCTTTGTTTGCATAGGGAAACATCTGTCTGAGATTTAATGTGGTGTTCGTAACACTGCTGTTAGAGCTGTAAATCCCTCCCATTTCTTCTTACTGGGATTTGATCATTATGGTTTTTTTCCCTTCCTAATCAAGTGCTGTAGTCACGTTGTAATTAGTGTGCATTAATTTATTGATTGTCTCTGTTGTAATATTATTTAATAATAACATGACAAGATTTTATTAGTTCTATAATAAAATATTTAAATATTGTCACTTCAATTAACATTAAAATAGAGCTTTCATATGTTGTTTTTTATTATCAATTCAATATGATAGACTAATTGGACTTGTTTTCATTGACACCATTCTTTCCTGCAAGTATAAGCTGTTTAGAGATTTAATTATCATTTTAAATTCTTTGATAGAAGGTTCCTAACCAATTAGAACCAGGAGGGGTAGGCATCTTAGGCAATGTTGTATGCACCGTGTGTGACACACTGAAAATTAATTGCATTTTCTGCTGTTTTCTCCATTGGTTTTGACAAAATGAAGTGTATGTTTTCTTCTCCCAAACTGATGGCATGTTTTTAAAAAAGTGAAGTTGTCATCTTGCTTGCTTTGTTCCCCTACCACCACCTCCATGTTTATAATGTTTATAATTTTCATGGATTGCACTTCAATTTAAATTCCTGGGCAAAGTCTTAGACAAAAGCAGTACTTTATATTAGTAGCTAATACCTGGAAAAATGTATGTGGGTGTTTGTTTGCAAAGGCTGGATTGGCATGTTGGGTGTTACCTCATTCAGTATTCTTCTCTGAACTATACCGACTCACTTCAATAAAGCAATGTAAAATTTCCCTTACCATTCAGATCCTGGAAGCCCCAGGAGGGAGTTTGTGTGAGAGGTGAGCTCAGAGGCACCAAAATGTTTTTGGACAGTTAACAGTTTGTCTTTGGAGACTCAACAGGGACAGGAGCGACTGTTCCCTTTGGCAGTGAGGGGTTCCTGGGTGCCTGCTGTTTGCGTCTGTGTGGGCAGTTTGGCCCTCTTGTCTTTCTTGGAAGAGGCTTCTTGTCTGTGGGCGATGCTGAAGATGTCGAAAGTCCCTTGCTATTTCTTGTGGCAGTTGCTTGGGGTATATTTGAGCAGTAGGCAAAACAGCAGAATGTTTTGCATGGGAGAAGGGGTCTGAGGGCCACCGGCACAGTGATGGTGTCAAGCTCCGCCAGGGGAGATTTAGGCTAGACATTAGGAAAAAAATTTTCACAGAAAGGGTCATTGGGCACTGGAACAGGCTGCTCAGGGAGGTGGTTGATTCACCTTCCCTGGAGGTGTTTAAGGCATGGGTGGATGAAGTGTTAAGAGACATGGTTTAGTGTTTGATAGGAATGGTTGGACTCGATGATCCGATGGGTCTCTTCCAACCTGGTTGTTCTGTGATTCTCTGTACAGAGATGTGGCACAAGGACTCATGATGTTGACAGAGCTCTGCTGCAGTGTATGTTCCATGTGCCTGACTGGGACTTCCAGGTCCCTTGGATTTACAAGATGCCGTGCTTCTCCAAGGCTTGTAGGGTAAAAACTCCTTGGCAGACCACAATCTGCAAGAAGGCGGCAGTGGGAGTTTAAAAAAAAAAACCTCCAGGAGGCACTTTTAATTCCTTGAACACCCAAGTCCTGCCTCCTGCGTGTACCTAATTTTCTCCAACACCTGCATCTAAAGGTTAGGAAGGCTTGCATGGGTAACAGCTCTGGCTGCAAAGACAGAAAGGTTGGCAACCAGGTCTGGGAGCCTGTGGGGAAGGAGGGGAGAGGTTAAAAGGAGTGTTTTCTGCTGACATGAATATTTGTGAAGTGTAAAATCTTTACAGCTTAATGCTAAGCATTTCGGCTCTATCTGCAAGGTGTTTCTTGAAGGTACCAGTGTCTCCCCCTGGGGGCATCTGCACCCAAGTGTTGCTCTCTTGGAGAATGCTGCTGGCTTTTAAACTGAGCCCTTGCTGTAGGCTGCTATGTAATAAAGAGGAGTGGGAGACAGGAGGAGTGAGTTTGCTTTCTGAATAAGCACATCCTCCCTGCCTCTTATAGAGTGCACTTAAGGCTACTATAAAATGCATAAACCTATTAAATGTCACCTCTGAATGGATTTGGTGGGGTTTTTTTTCTTTCTTTTTTTTTTTTTTTTTTTTTTTTTTCCAGATTGTGCGCTGGGCCCCTCTGAGCTCTCATTCCATAAATCAGCATGTAATAAGTTGTGTTACTGTGAGGGGTATCATCTTGCAGTTTGGCAGTGCTGTGGTCTAACAAATGGTCCCCGTGGGGTAAAGACCATTTGAAGAGAGCACAAGGTAGCCTTGCGCAGAAGTTTTACCAGCAATGCCCTTAAGCAGTTTCATCTCTTTCTCTTATCTCCTTGTTATTTATTTTGGTGGTGTGTTCGGTTTGTGTTTCCAGGAGGCAGATTACCCTGTTTTTTAGAGAGAAATGAAAGCCACCAAAGTTTAGTCAGAAAGCTTTTATAAATCATCAGGAGCTCTGAAGAGCGGTGGTCAGCCATTTGGGCTCTCTGTAATTGCTCTGTCTCCTCTCTCCCTCAGGAAATTGTCAGTGATTACTCTGTTCCTTAAAAATAATGAAACTTTTACCAGACTTATTTGCCTTTGCGGGAGGTGGCAAAATATCTTCTATTTACAGCTGGGATAGTGGGGCTGCTCTTTGCTCAGACGGGGAGGAGAGATTTAATGTTAGATGTGAGCCACATAAATGACTTCCATGCATGTGGACTTCAGCTGGAGAAGTGTTCGAGTCCAAAAAATGTGCAGTGGGATTCGGGGAGTTCAAATTACATAGTCAGGGTTGCCTATGTTTTTGCAGATTTTACTTCCATACAGACTATTTTCTCCACAGCAGCAACAATAGTGATGATTATTTGGTAAAAGAAGGGAAGTGAAATGAGTTTTTAAGTTGGAGGGATATTGAGGAAGGGCAGAGATAAGGAAGAAGATGGTAAATGAACTGTAGCATCACCTATTTGGAAAAATAATAACGAGTACAGTTTATCAGCCTACCTTTCTCTGAAATTAAGCAAAGGAATTCACCGTAAAAGCAGTTATTTTTTGTACTGAGGAACCTGATCATCTCATTTTTCAATTTTACAGGCTCTTCCAAATAATCACAACTAATTACATATCTGCAAAGTCAGGGCTGTATGTTTCTGTGAAACTCACATGAATCCAAACTGGGTTTATGAGAGGACTACCTCTTCCCTTTGGAGAGACTTTTTTTGTTTCCCTGTCTTCAGGAAATAAAAAGGACATTATTTCACTTTTGTGTACAGGATTTCAAATGGCAACTTTGTGATGTAATGTGAAAGCTTTCCAGTGGGATTTGGTGTTTCTGGCTCAAGGCTCTTGTGTGAAAAATTGAACCTTTCCCTGTTAGAACCCTCTTGGCTATGACTCTGGAGTTCTTGTGTGACTTTGCATGGGACCTGTCCTAATCCTAGGGAGATGGGGTGTGCTACAGGAGTGGAATTAAGTTTTTAGTCATGCTGTGTCGTGTCTTATTTATCAACTGTAACGTGAAACACAAAGTTAAGTTAAAACAGACACAAGCTATATGCTGGGAATCAAAACATGGGCTGAGACAGTGCCTGGGAGTTTTATGTCTGCGTTTATGAATAGGTGTATTCAGTACATGTATTTCAGATTTCACTGTTGTCTTAACAAGTGCCACAAGCATAGCAACATCTGGGTGACTCCAATGTGTCTGTGTGTGAAACAGCAGCATGTGTTTTCAGGATAAAGCTTGCCCATGAATTTACCTTAGTCTTTAGGGACCTGTTAGCGATGCAGGTTTATTACCAGATTTATTTTTTAAGGATTAAGTGGCACTTGGATGGAGCATGTCAGTTTAGCCAACTGACACTTTTGTTAATGATGTGCTTTAGTTGAAGCTGCTATGGTGTCCTCTGAATGGGGAGGCAGAAAGGAGTTAATCATTTATAGAAAACACAGAGGTTTGATTATTTGAAATATATGGAAACGACAAAAAGTATCACAACTCCTTTTTCTGTGCAAGCGATGTCTGTGAATCTAATGCTGCTGCAGTGAGCAAGAGATTAAAGCAAGCAGGAGCTTGGAAGGGATTTGGTTTGTGTTTGCAATTGGCTGGTGTCTTGACTCTCTACAACAGGGAGCAGAGCATAGAGCCAGCTGGACAAGAGGAAGAACCAGACTCTGGGCTGAGATGATGTGCTGTGAAATTCTCAGCCAAAGGATGTGAAGGCGCATTCAACAAGAGGGTGTGCATGCTGGAAGAGCCCCGAGATGCAGCTCAAGGCTATGCTGCAGGATGTGTTATACAGTGGAGCTTTCCCTTTGGGGAGATGAGCACTGCCAGCCCTGCCTTTGTGGGTGGCTGGTCAGGGGCGGGCAATCTTTCTTCTCGGAGACCTGCTAGGGTGCTGTGACTGCTGAATCTTGCAGAAGTGCATGGAGCTCCAGCTAAGTTTCTGAAAGTCAGAAAGACTCCATTTGTATTCTGGTAGCTGACAATATTGCCTGTATATAATTTAATTGCTAGCATATGGACCATTTGTCTGACCACAAAAGCTTTTATTCATGTGCTTTAAATTTTTAAAGGCTTGTCGTCAGCAGAAATACCACACAGCATGAAACTGTTTCTCCGTTTGTACATACTTAGCTGTGTGGTGCAAGAGTAGAGTGGCACGTATTCCACCGTGGATCTAGCCGTGAGCTTGAGTGTTCAGGGTGGGGGATGCAGACTGATGACCACCCTGAGTAAGTAATCAGTGTCTGTAAGACCCTTTTGGCTGGGAGGAGAGAAGGATCTGGGTGTAAGGAAGCTGTAATCCTTCACACATCTTTGTTGGAGACCCTGGTGTAATGTGGCTGTGGTTTGGGTCATGCAATGCACTCAAGTATTCACATCGCTTATTAAGAAAGATATATGTCGTGGTTTCAGGTAGCAAATAATTGTCTGTCAAACAGAATACCATTTTGTCTCCTCTTACCAGCTTTATTTCTGTATAGGAGAAGTGCCATCATGGTGCGGTATGTTCTGGTCCAATCTATTTACAATGTTCTCCTGTTGTCTGTGTGGATCTTCTGGCAGACAGGCTTCTGCAAAAACACTTGAAAGCACTTATGACTTCTCTCTAAATGCCTAGATTTCAAATTAACATTGACCTTAAAAGCAAAAACACGTACTGCCTTGAATTATGGAGAAAGCTAAATGTATCATGGCATCAGTGTTAGGTAACCAAACACAAACTGTTCTCCATTTATACAAAGCATTGGAAGTTCATGATTTTATTGATCAATAATGTTATATTTTCTAATCTTTTAGCTGTTTAAGAGCTGTATGGGCTGCAGAATAAATGTTATCTGCTTGAGCTACTAAGCTGTTGCCCTTGGTGAAGGATAAAGATAGATCTTGTTGGTGCTTTATTAGCTGCTATGTGAAAGCTTCCCCTTTTGTGTGTCTGAGACGCGGAACTGGAAGAGACGTTATGGTCATTAGTTTAGATCCCTACAAGCCATGAAGGGGATGTGTCATATATAATGCTGTCAAGGAATTTAATGAAATCATTTTCTTTTTCTTCGCTCAAACACTCCAAACTTCACTGCCTTGGTACTTAAAAGCCGTTGTGAGAAACCTTAATCTGTGGAGGTCCCTGTGCCAGCACCAGCATGTAGGGGCGGCAGCACTGAAAAACCCTGCAGACTGGTCTGTCTCTCTCTCACTTGCATGTTCACTGTGAGCAGGGTTATAGGGAGTGCTCGGGGAAAATGCCAGAAATTATATCATGCTTTACATCTTTCCTTTTTATTGAAATGGCTTTCCAGCATACATACTTTAACTGACCCCAGTCCAACCTTTCACCTCCCTGCATTGGGGAGGATCAGTGTGAGACTTTGCCGTGCCTGCTGGTGGTAGTCTCAGGGCAGATGCATGTGTGCAGTTCTTGTGGCTCTGTGCTAGTCAGGCTGCAGCTCTGATTTGTCTTGGCATGGCGTTACCTATTTAGCAGTAGACAAAAATAGCCTGTATCCTCCTGTTCTCCATCAGGCTGTCACTTTTTTATTGCTATAGAAGCAGCACTTTGAAGAACTTGTGTAATACTTCTTTCTTAAAAGACGAAACTGTTCTCTGTTGAAGGTCTAAAATCATTAGTGGAAGCTGGAGAAGAGAGGCTAGTTTGTTAGATCAAAAAACCTTTATTTCCTTGGGATAACAACTAAAAGCTGGTGATTGTGTAGTTGCAGTCACCAGTTTCTTGGAGATTATTGTGTAATTAATCATGTTTATTGAAGAAGGAGAGAGAACAGAAATGCAAGTTAGTTATTTGACTTCTTTGCATCATCCATCAAAATCCTTCAAAGCCTCTTAGGTGTTTATCAACTCCCATCCAGGTTATAAGTCTAAGTGTCTCCCTAGCAAGTCTGCTGGTTCCATCAGATGAATTGTTCTCCTGAGGGCTGCTGCCCAGGACAGAGAATTAGTTCCTGTGTTAAATGTCACAGTGAAGTATTAATGCATCTTCTGAAAGGGTCTCTGGAATTCTTGAGGCTGTTTGTTAGCAGGGAGGATCAACTTTACCTCAACCTGTCTGAGCAGCTTTTTTTTTTTTTTTAATGTGCCCATTAAAAAGCCTTCAAAAATAGACATTATCTCAGCTCTGTCCTGGCATTTATTTTTGTGCTCTTTGGTGATGAGAGGCAACAGCCAAAGTCTGCAAGCAGGGAAATTTGGGCTTTTTAATCTTAAAATTTCTCTCCAAGTGCTTCTCTCTTAATAATGTTGGGTTGTGTTTCTTTGTTGTTTCGGGGGCTAATTAGCATAGTAAAGATTATTCCTGTGTGTATGCTCAGTATTTATAAGTTTTATCTGCCGATATCTGTGCGTAGACTGCCTGGAAGATTGTATCATTTAATTAAAGAAAGAACAAACAAGAGGTTTAATGTAATCTATGGGATGGCGACGGGAGACTGGAAAGGGTCAGGCAAGAGTGAGTGCAGTGCCTGGTGAAAAACATGCACGGTTCGCTGCATGCTAAAATTGGTAAATAGAAATCCTTTAATGCTCCTGGCAAATAACAAATGGCAAAATCTTGGTGAAATACGAACATTCTCATTTACATTTAAATAGTTTAGGCTTCCTTGCATGTGTCACACATAGCATAAAATAATGCTCTGTTACTGCAAATATTACTTTTAATGAAAGTAAATACCATCATCACCAATGTTAATCTGCTGCACTCAGGAGTCTGCTTCTAAATATTGATTTCTGGTGAATGACCTTTATCAACTTTGTAAGATTTTATTTGGAGAGTGTGTTTTATGTCAGAGCATGGAGACATTCACTGGTGGGCTGGCTACCTGTGTTAATAGCCATCACCATCTGTTTTCTCAGTGTTTGACAGGCATGTGAAGGATGGGGTGTATGCCTTTCCCTCAGAAATCTAAGGTCCAGGATGACTTGGAGAGCTGCTTGGGACTGGAGTGGCAAACACCAAGGTAAAAGGGGGGTAGGCAGATCTCAAGGCTACAGGATGATGAGTTCTAGGAAAGTCAATGCCATGTAATTCTGGAGACCCTAGTATGGATTTCAGTGTGGTACAGAGGGGGAGAACCTGTTCTGGCCTGCACAGGTGGATGCTGGTCGTTGTTTCTCAACTTAGATTCAAAGCTAGGGAGTGAACTTCATCTTCTAAGGCATTTTCTTTTTATAAAATCATTTCTATTTACCAGATCTGACTTGGAATTAGCTTGTTCATCTACATAATTAAGCTATAAATAGCAAAGTAAATGAACTTGCTTTTTAATGATGAAGTTATTATTTCTTATTTTAAGTTCAGGAGACCAATTGCCCAGTACGTGAGTGATCTTCTGAAACCCTTGTCTTTGCCAGCATGATGGTTGTTCTCCCTGGGGCTCTGCTGATTCAGGTGCTGTTTGAGAGTAGTGTAAATGGTCACTTTTTGTTGAGAGTCATTCTGACCATAACAATTACAAAAATGGATGAGGTTTTCCTATTATTCCTTGTTTACTGTGAGACTGGAAGGTAGAGGCAGTCGGGACAAACAGGTGTTTTTTTGTTGGCATTTTCACTTCTGAAATACAAATAAAATGTCTGAGGCTGCCAGTTGACCATAGCTCAGTAGGTTTGTGTTGGAGACAGTTGTTTCTCTAGAGGCATCTAGTCATAACTCCTATGCCCCTAGGCCAACTGTATTGATAATCCAGATAACAGCTTCTGCCATTGAAGTTTGCACTTAATTTATTACAGAAGAGTCCTGCTGACTGTTTCTTTAGGTGGTTTATCCTCTATCTGAGCCAGGATCCTGGCATAGATTGTATAGCAAAGCTACCTTGTACCTGGCTGCCGAGTACCATGCTGGAGCAAGTTGAGAGCAGCTGATACCAAGGATTAGGTTACCAGTCAAAAAGTTTGTTTGCTGCCTGTTGGGATTGCTTATCCGAAAAAAGATAAGAAACTCTTGCTTAGTTTTCAGATGAAAATCAACCATGCGCAACAAGAAATGGCATAAAGTGCCTTGAAACTCAGTCTCTCGTGATGCCAGAATAGCAGATGGCTTGTTGTCACCGCAGATGAAAATTATGTTAATTAATATATTACAAAACTGACTCCAGTTGAACATTTTTGTTTTATGAGCATGTAATTATCAGCTTTTCTGGAAGATGAATTTTGGGGCTATTTGGACTGATTAATTCGTGTGGAATAGCTTTCTGGAGGTTTAATATGCTGTTTGTTTTTGGTGCTGTAACTATGAATGGTTAGAAGTCATTGGTTTGGTGGGACACAGTTAAAGAACTTGGGGTAAATGAGTTTAAAGGGTTTGTAAATATATTGCACGATAATGATGGTCTTATGCAGAGTGTGTGCTTGCATCTGCTGCAAACACGAGCACCTTGGAGATGGCTGTGCCATGGCTCTGCCTCAAGGAGCAGCTATTTTTAATATTTATAGCATCTAATTACTGGAAGGATGGATCGAGTGGTGAAATGAATTCTTTCTTACTCATAAGCAGAGACCTCATATGCACCTTTCCCCCCCCCTAAAGGAAACTTGTAGAAATCAGGCTATTTTCAGGGGTCTCTTTGCCCACCATGTGGATCTCCTGGCTGATATTAAATAACAGATTTTGAGATGGGTGTTTCCTTGGGCACTTTTCACAAGCCAGGACCAGCCCATGTTTTCCCTGTTGAAAAATTAACTTCTGCAAGGCCCAGTACAATCAATATTTCATTTCTATTCTTCCAAATTACTGAATGTTCTTTCAAAAGTTTTACATGCTGCCACTCGGAGGCTTTTGTATGCAGCATAGAAAGCTTTTCTTTTCTTGCCTAGAGAAGTCTGTTGGCTTATGCTAAAGTGTGGTTTTGACTAGCCAGCACAGATGCTTCAGAAGGTGTAAATCCTCCCCAGCCACAGATGCAGATAATCTGTCCCCTACTGTTAGCCACATCCTGATTTCTAGCAGATAAAGACTGGCTTAATCCCCAAAACATGAGCTTTAATATCCTTTACAAAAGCCTCCTCCTAATTCACAAGTCACTTGCATGGTTCCTCCCACGTCCGAGCCACTGCTGGGTGGCTGAGAGCTGTTCAAAGCTGTCTGAAAGGCAAAGAGGTGTTAGGAAGATGCCGAAGCCTGGTCATGAAACTCCCCTTGTGCTGGTGCCAATTTCCTCTCTGCAGTTTTAGAAGCTATTAATTCTTATTTCCTACTTGTTGATTATATTTTTAAAAATATTTTTTAATTATTTTTTTTATTCCTGCTCCCCCTTGACTTGCCAGCTTTCATCTCCGTATGAAAAGTGGTGGTTTCTGGTGACCTGGCCCTTGCTTGCGTGGTCTTTAATCCTGTGTGGTCTATAGATCCTTATTGCTTCACCTCCCTTCTGCAAGGAGTGTTTCGGAGAGTGCTGTGTTAGCCAGGAGGATGCACTGAGTGCTGCTTTCTTCCATGACCGAACCAGCCCTGCCTGGCTGGGAGTTCTTTCCCATCTTGCAAGGCCTGGCTTTGCCTTACCCAGGCTGGCACTGGCTGGTGTTGACAGAGAACCCTGGAAACTCTCCTCTGGGCAGTGAAGCCTGGCTGCTTTCCCTGCAGTGATGCATTTCATACCAAAATGCACACGCTTGCTGGCGAAGAGGGCTTTGCTGCGGCATCTCTGCCGTGTGCTGGGCATGGAGATGGCTGCAGTGGGATTTGGCAGCCTTGGCTGTGGGGTGGGTCCCAGTGTGGCGAGTGAAACGCAGACAACTCTTGGTGCCAGCATGATGGGCAGTTTGGCTGTCAATGTACCGCAATGCTGCTTTTAGCTTGGAAAAAGCACATTGGATGAGCAATGTGAAGAGCCAGCATTGCTGTGTGCGGAGTGCTCTGTGTGATTTCTAGCTCTCAGCAGCCTCCTCTCAGTCTGAGCAAATCTGACTTTGTGTTCCCGCCTGTGAAATTGGGCGTGAGGCTGTTTGTTCATGAGGCTCCCACTGTTTCTTCCCTGGGAGGTAACGATGACTTGGAGCATCAACATGTGCCTAAGTCTGTGTGAGCACGAGGTTGACCCTTCCCTTCAATCCTGAACATAGGCCAAGTGTTTGAGATCCTGTAGAGAAATGACAGCAAAATGTTTTGGTTTTATTTATCGTAGTCATTCTATGGGAGAGAACTTAATGTGAATGTAAAAGCACAAGCTTTACAGTGCTGCAAGATACACTGCAAGCACTTGTTTTGGAGGAACCCGGAGGGAGTAATGAACTTGTGTTGAAGGGCTTTGATATTTTTTTTTTCTTTTTAGGGAAACATGTTTGTTTTGAGTAAATTGCAAAGGACTCTGAACACTCATGAGAGTGGCTTTTAATTGCTTCATAGGAAGTGTTATTTTTCTTCACAGTCTCACAATTAGCCTGCTTCCTATGGTGCCCCAGTGTTAGGCTGTGCTGTTGGTACAAATTGATTGTGCTTCTGCCTTTTGTGTTGGGAAGAGAGGGGAGATTCATTCCCAGTGCCCTTGGCTTGCTACAAATCTCTTCCTGTCAGAGTCTGTGAATCTGAGTGTCGATCTGAGATTATTTAAGGGACGAGCATTTTTGTGTTGTCCTGAGTGCTGTTTTAGTTCCCCCTCCTTGTTGCTCAAGTCTTTATTTTTTTCTAGACTGTAACTTACAGCTTGTAGTAGTTATGAGCATGATTATGCAGGTGCAAGTGGGCTCAGAGATAAACCTTGCGTTTCAGTGGCTTGTTACACTGGGGAGAGAGAGGGAAGAATAAAATCCTCTGCTGTTTTGAGCTGAAAATGCAAATGCTGGAACTAAACCAGTGATTTATTAAATTTAGAGTAAAGTTTGGACAGGGATTTATTTGCTTAATTTGAAATTATTTTTAAATTATTCTGTGACAGTCTTCATGTGAAAACTGGAGTTTTATTCTGCTGTCGGTGTCTAGTCTGTGTGTAATGGCAGTTTGAGCTAGTGAAGAGGTAGCAAATGCGTGTACTTTGCACAGCTTCCAGTGCCATAAATAGATTTATTTCATACTTGGGCATGCATTTGCTTTTAAGCCTTGACTCCGAATAGTACAGGAATGTGCATGTAAGCAATCTCCCTGATTTCTGCAGGCTGTACACAGCCTGGCTCTGCCAGGGCTCCTGGTAGGGATAGAGACAGTAAAATCCCAACAGAGAACAATAGTTCTGCCTGCAGCTGTGGCAGCACAGACACACACCTACCTCTGTGCACACTTGCTGGGGTCTGGCTTCATCCCACCCTGCGCTGTGTGTGCAGCTGAGGGACCAGGGCTCTGTACCATCCATTTTGCCAACCCAAGCTCACGATGTTTCTGCAGCCTCCTTACTTTTTTAAAGTACAGAGGTGTGGGAAAACAGTGACATTAGGAACTGATGACTGTGTTAGCTGCTGGCAGCGCTGTCTGGACTGGCAAACCCTGCATATTTGTCCTGTTCTGCAGACATGTAATGGTTTCTTGGAGGCTGATGGTTGTTGTGCATTTGGAGTGGGATGGATTGCAGACGGGGAAACCAGGGCACGCAGCAGCTTGCAAGCATGTGCTCACAAGCATCCCCAGACTGCACATGTGGGGTGTCTTCAGACGCACTCTGCAAGAGCAGATATTACTGGAGAGAGGAAAATGAATCTTGCAGTCTGAAGGCAGATCGTGAATGAACAGGAGAAAAAGAAATTATAGCCAGAGGCCTTTAGAAATCAGTGGGGAAAGATTTCGGAGAATGTGCCCTCAAGCACTGAGAGTGGCTTCTAGTGCCAAGAGGATGCTCAAGATGAGTAAGAAGACAAAGCATGGGTAAGGGTTTGGAGCGATATTCAAGTCAGTCAACCAAAGATTTGCAACTGCAACCAACCATTGATAACACATGGTTTGATAACAGAACTGGAAGTAAAATCCAAAGGCTGCTGATACTGCACTATGTATGTCCTGTCTTTCTTAGCAAGCCTTGCATGGTAGTTTGGGAGCTCTAGATAAAACACCCAGCCTGCTCCTTGGTTTCATGTTGAGGGCAGCGATGAGCTGTGTTGCCCACTCAAAGGAGGACAGAGGGATTCCCAGTTATCTTGATGAGATTTTGGCAATGCTGTTACATAGTGTCACTCCTTTAGGTGGATACTGGACATCCTTCTATCAGTAATCCCTATAAATGCCTATGGTCGTAGTGTGTCTTGCCTTAGGCTAGGGCTTAATTTATCTTGTCTGTTTCTCTGTTCTTTTTAGTGTCCTTTGTCCTATAATTTTTCAGCTTTCCATTTAACAAAGTAATCTCAGGTCTGTGTTTCCATTGCTCTGCCCTCTTATGTAACTGGTAAAAAAAAAAAAAATATGCTGTCGATATGTGCAGATGTACCTTCTCCTCCCCTGCAGTTTAGTTAGCAGAGTACTTAAAAGCAGAACAATAAGTGATCTCATTCTGTTGCAGAGGTCTGTAGCCAGAATTGCTTTTATCTTCTTTTTTTTTTTTTTTTTTCAATTCCTCTCTATGGGTGGTGTTCTTCCCTCCACTGTTTTTTTAAAAATATGTCTTCACTTGGATCCCTGTATGGACATGTTCTTTGGGAAAGCTGAATTAAATTAAGTAAAGGTGTGAATTTAAAAAGGATTATTTAAATGTCGTTAAACCTCTGTGCTTGCTTACTTTTCAAAATTAAAGTTGCTTTAATTTGATTTCACTTCACTTCCTAAGTGGAGTAATTTCAATTTAATTAAGGCAAATTAATTGAGTTAATGTCCAAAGAAATATTTAATGCCAGGTAGAAATCAGCATTCAAGGAAAATGAGTGAAAGAAACGTTGAGCTTATTGAAAGCCTAATAAACCCAGAAACTCTTTCCAGTCTGAGATGTTGCAAGAATTAGGTGTGATCTGTGGCAAACACTGTAATTATTATCTTGTAAAGGATACTATCATCAAGTGAAAACAATTTCTTTTGGCTCACATGAGCAAACTCGTATCACTCCTTCAATTCTGGGCATCAGCCCAACACTGTGAAAGGAGAAAGCCAGGTATATTGGATGTCGTCTTATTTTGTTTTATTCATTCCTTTAGGAGCCAGAGTAGATTTATACCAAATAAAAACCTGTTTGGTTTTGTTTTGCTGCCCTGCCTCCTCCATCTGTTTCTCTCACGGTATTTTTCTGGTGCTTTTTCTTGAGGAGAAAAATGATTGGAAGAAGGATGAAAGCACATCCCTTCCTTCTTGTGAAGATACTTATCTCTACCTGTGTATGAGGTGCTCAGCCAAATCTCATTTCAGTCTTGTGCCCAAAGAAATTTGTGTTGAGGGGTCTTTATCTATCAGTTCTCCAGAAGGTTTGTCCAGAAGGTTCAGCAGCAGCGACAGTGAGAAAGTGAAGAGGTGTCATTGATGACAGCAGGAGGGTGAAGTGGAAAGGTAAGAGGTTGTATGATGCTGGGAGTGCTTGGCATGACATTAGGACTGATTTCTATCATCAGAGAAAAATGAAGAAGCTTCTTTGCTGTGGAGACAGAAATTTGAACAGTGTTAAACATCAAGATGTTTCATAAAACATAGGAAAAGGTGTGATTTACTGAGACCTTTTACCTCTTTGGAGAGGGTGAAACACAGACATGTTAACTTTGTTCATGCTTGCACTCTCAATCTTAGATTAGTAACTTCAAGCCTGTGTATGAGGAGTTCTGGAAGTCTTTTCTAGTTTCCTTGTTCTGCCCGTGTTGGAACAAATATTTAGTGAACTGGAGCACATCCTGGGATAAGCTATGCAGGCAGTTTGTTTATTCTTTATCCTCTTATGTTATATTTTTAATGGTGGAAACAGGCTTCCGTGGGCTTCTCCTTTGCTCCTTGGCATGCAATTGGGAAGGGTAAATGGGTAATTTTTTTTCCTTTGTGTGAGATTTGGGGTTCTTCCTCATCCTCTTTCTTACAGATCTCCATGCAAAGGGCTTTTCTAAACACTTCCTTCACCTCTGGGATGTTTTTAGGAGCCGAGTGCTTGCCTCTACCAGCTTCAGGGATGTCTCACTGTCATTCATAACCGAGCTCTGCCTGACAGCGCTGTCACTACAAACTCAATGGTCAGAGATATAGAATGAAAGTTCTTGCTGTTTCTTTTTAATGTAGTGTTTATTGGTTAGTAAATGTATGGTATGAAAGAATTTGTATCTGGAACAGGTGCTTCTTTCTGCTTTTGTTGCCTGAACTCTCAAACCCCAAATCCAAATTTTGGGTATCTCTTGAGTGTGCTGTGCAAGAAGTACAGATTTGGTTTTACATAACTTTGGGCTGTCAGGTGTACAAAGAAAGGGAAAAAAAGAGATGCAGTTAACGAATAAGTCTATGTGAGAGATAACATCTATGTTAAATTCAGTGACTGTTTAAACAGAGATTTAATAAAAAAGCAAATAAAATAAAAGAGCTTTAATGTATTCCCTTCAAATGTTTTTGATGGAGAAGGGTAAGGTGTAGGTCAGCTATTGGTTTCTCTAGCAGCAATAAATTAATAATGTACTTAAAACTTAGAAAAAATTATGAATAGAGACATAGGTATTTAGATTGATCTGTGTTAATAAGGCAAAAGTATATCTTACATAAGCAATTTATGCTTATATTTTATTCAGGCAACTTATTGCTGTGCAGGGATTGATGGTACTGGTCCTTAGACACCATTTAAAGCTAAAGCAATAGCTCATGAAGGTTAGCAGAAATTAATAATAAATCCTGTTATGTTTGATTTGTGTATCAGTAATACATGTTGAAGAACTCAAATGTCATTGGAGACCTGTCAAGGCTACTGTGTGGATTTGATGCTGACTTCTAGCAGATACAAACCTTATTTCTTACTTTGAAGTGGAAGCATCTATATTTTATGATCAGTCACAGCCAGCAATGGTATATGTTGGAGTTATAGGACTTGGTTTTCACAGGCTAAGCAGGCAAACTCAAATGTGAATTTGCTCCTGTCTATGTTCTTCAGTCAGCTAGCGCTGAACAGTTTTCAAAAGGAGATGCCCTTTGACAGCCGTTCTTCGATCATGGGCTTTTCTGGCTTCTTTAGTAGTCAAATGAAATAGCCAAAGCAGTGAATTAATACCTCTTGTCCTCATCAGCAGTGCTGCTGCCCTTGCCTGCAATGTGTTTTCTTTGTATTTGAGCCCTGAGGCTCATAGGAGAGGCAAGATGATGTTGTGCAGGATTTGCATTGAGTGCCAATGAAACATTTGTACTATCAATTTGGAATAGTCAAAAGGAAATATCTAAGGGCGTCACTTTCTGTCCCAAACTATTGTATTTTCATTTTAAACTCTCGCTCAATGTATCCTCTAATTTCTTAAGTTTTCTTACAGAAGACTTCGAGCTGGTGGGCTCCTTGGCACATGTTGTAGTCCTTTATCATGCCCAAAGGTGCTGTGTACCGTTAGTATCTGCTCTTGACTTTCACTGCAAAGCAAAACTGTCCTTGCCTCTCTTCTTGAGTTACTTCTAACTCTGTAACTGGCTCAATGAAATCATTCATTGTGTAAATTGCCCCCTCTCTGGAAGTGACCAAGATGGATGGGGCCTTGAGCAGCCTGGTCTAGTGGGAGGTGGAATTAGATGATCTTTGAGGTCCCTTCCAACCCAAACTATTCTATGAATTCTATGAAGGTGATGGAGGTGGTGCTGGGTGTAGTAGCAACCTGAATTCTGATGCATTGTGATAAAGTAAATTTGTTCTTCAAATGATGAAAGCTCCTGCTGGAGAACAGACTTCTTGTCTTGATAGTTGACTAATGGATGTACCTGATGGGTTTTGGCCTGTACGCAGTCTATTGTAGATGTTTTTGTCAGATGTCTAGGATATAGCTTTATTTGCTGAGATGGCACTAGAGGTGCGTCAAAAGATGCTGATTTTAGTCCTTAGACCTTTTTTCTTTTTTCTGCTGCAGCACTGTTACAGCTGCAATTAGAAGCTATTCCTGAGCGAGGTTGGTATGGTACTAAACTCTCATTTTGGGGCTATTGTTGTATGGGTTTAATGAATATTAAAAATTAAAAAAAGCTCCAAGCTCTTTCATTAGACCACTGAGCATCACAAAAGATTATTCAATAGCTGAAAAAAAATCTTTAGTAGGACATTAAGATGATACTTTTCCTGTATAATAAAATATCTTCCAGGACTGGCTGTAAACATCATTCTAGTAATTGTCCTGACCTTCACAGGAATTGTGCCTGCTGTTACCTCAAAAACTGTCTCAAGAAGAGAGGATGCTTGTAAAGGGGCTTATCTCCGCCTTGTGTATAGCTATAAGGAAGAATAGGAAATGAAATTCTGTCTTTTCTGACCTTTGGATATCTATCAGTTTGTTGGCATCTTTTCTTTGAATGGTGTCTCAGCTTTGCAGTTTTCATTACTGACTCTTTAAAAAAAAAATAGATGCAGCATTTGTCAGAAACTTCTGCGTTGGTGTTATCTGTCTTGAAGAGCTTGTTAGTGTTAAGGCAAACACTACTCTGGTACTTGGCCTATGCCATTTACAAGGCTTTTTGCCCTGTCTCAGTTCATGGCAGGCAGACAAAGCTGGTAGGCGTAGGGAACAGTCTCTTGTATGCTTCAGTATAAACTGTATGTAAATTGTTTCCTCTTGTTCTTGTAGGTACTTTTGGTAGGGAGAGGCCAAGGTACTCTCAGGAACAGACGGCAGGAGAAGCTTGTGCTCCAACAGGATCTAAATTAAAAAGGGAGAGATTCAGAGAGATTAGAAGGACATAACAAAGTTGTGGTGATGAAGAGGGAGATGCACAGCTGATAACTAGCAGAAGAGTCACAGCTCTCCTGTCACTGTTTTCCTTTGGGCTAGATTTCCATGCTTTTTGTACTCACACTACTACAAGATTGCCATTTGTTTCATGGTGATAAATACCACTGCACTCAGCTGGGAGCTGCTTGTGACAGTAGCCGCTGCCATGTTTTGTGTTTGTGATGGTACTGAGGGAAAAAAGCTTGTGATAAGCTGCTTACACCTGACTTTGTTTAATGCAACTGTGTTGGAGTTCATGGAAGTCTTGATGTATACGAGGATAGGGGTATATGTGGATGTGAAAGATGTCAAGCTTATAAATTTGTGCTGGGCTTTTTTGGTTGTGGTTTTTTTTTTTTTTTTTTTTGGTTTTGTTGTATTGTTTTGAAAGACAGTCAGTGACCAAGGAACAAACCCAGCTTGTCCCATGAACCCTCTTAGCAACTGCTCTCCCTGTTCCCAGAGGATCATAGAATCACCAGGTTGGAAGAGGCCCACCAGATCATTGCGTCCTACCATTTCCACCAATCTCTAAACCATGTCTCTCAGTACCTCATCCCACCCGCACCTTAAACACCTCCAGGGAAGGTGAATCAACCACCTCCCTGGGCAGCCTTTGCCAGTGCCCAATGACCCTTTCAGTGAAGAATTTGAATCATAGAATAACCAGGTTGGAAAAGACCCACCGGATCATCAAGTCCAACCATTCGTATCATGTCCCTTAGCACCTCGTCCACCCGTCCCTTGAACACCTCCAGCCAAGTGTCTTTAGTGTTGGTGAGGCTGAGGCTGGGTTGAGGGGACCATGTGAGGATGTTGGGAGCCTGGGTACCTGAGCTAACAGAACAGAATGGGAACTGCATTGTGGTTATGTGGGGGCTGGTTGACCTTCAGCTGAGCTCTGGCTGAAGCTCAGTGGATGTGTTGTGGCTTTTCCATCCTTTGCCAGTGCTTTAATGAGAAACATCTAAGGAAATATTAAGGAAATAGTTGTAATGTTTTTGTCTGCTCTATATGGCATAATCTGCATTTTGCAAATTCCATAGTGTAGCAAGACAAAGAGGAAAGTTTTCTCATCCTTAGTTTTGAACTGTGGTACAATCCATGAATGAGCTTCTATTATTAACAGACAAATGTTAATATTTAGAGCACATGTAACCTTTAATTTTTTCTGTCTCAAGTCTCTTCTGCTTCTTCATGTAAACTAATTAACAATAAAGCCTTTAAACAAGCACAATACTGAAGTAACAGTTGTCTTTACATATATTATTGTAATTAAAAAGCTTTTCCTTATGGTCTTTCAAATCTAAATCCTTGTATAATAGGATCTCCCTAACACAGGCATTTTCAGAGGTTTCATTAGTTCTCAGTGTACCCACATTTATCACTTTCTGTGTTCTCTCCTGAACATTGTGAATTGCATTGCAGTGCTGTCTACGCTAATTAGGTTTTTTCCAGGCTTGGTTTATGCCTCAGAGATGTGCTGCAGAAAAAAACCAGCTAGATAAAGAAAACTATTACCACACTAATGAATCCGTGCAGCTCAACTGTAAGGCAACGTACAGCGATAGCAACAGGCTGTGGGGTGGGAAAGAGATTTGGGTTTGACAGTCCACAAAGAGCCTGACCTCATGCAAGTGGGACATGGCACCTCTGCCTCATTTCTTTGACTGTAAAAACAAATTAGGATAATCCTGTTAGCAAGTAGAAAGGGTGACACAAAGAATGCTTTGCACTCACCTTCATGAAACGCTTTGCAGGTCTCCTCTGAGAGGTGTCATAGAATTATGGCTGGGAAAATCGTCAGCTCTTTCCCTTAAAATGTAGTGGTAGCTGGGGAAGGAGGTAAGGACCACTCATTTTACTGCTTTTCTGAATGACTGCTCATAAAGTTCCTTCTTTTTGTGCTGCAGAACATTGTCCTGTCCTGCTCTTTTGTTCTCCATAGTTTGATGGAAGTGTATGGAAGCCTCATGAGCAAAGGAAATGCTGATTAGTGGCCCCTGGCCAGCCTGAAGATCAGGAGAAGGTGCAGATCAATAGGTTGCAATTCAGAGCTCTTCCTTAGAGAGGCATAATCTGTGTGTGCAGCTTAAAGGCTGTAGTCAGCCTTTGTTCATGTGGCAGTTACAGGATAAGGGGAGGATGGAGAGCCTTGGAAACCTCTCTGCTGTGTTGTGGTGCAGGACCAAGCAAAAGTTTGCAGGCATTTTGGTGCACATGGTTAAGAGTGGTCTAGTTGACTTGACCTCTCTGTTATATGCTTACTGTTTTCCCCTTTGTTTAAAGGAAAATGGTGATACCAGATTTGCTATTGAAGTGTTTAATCTCCAGGACTACTGCAGGTACACATTCTTACTGCCTCTGAGATGCACGCAGATGAGGCATCAATGAATACCATTCCCTCTGGCATGAAATACTGGTCAGATACCTGCTGCTGTAATGGGGACGTCTACAAGCAACTGATCAAATGTGCAAAAGGGGAATCATAGAACAACCAGGTTGGAAGAGACCCACCCGATCATCGAGTCCAACCATTCCTATCAAACACTAAACCATGTCCCTTAGCACCTTGTCCACCTGTGCCTTAAACACCTCCAGGGAAGCTGAATCAACCACCTCCCTGGGCAGCCTGTTCCAGTGCTCAATGACCCTTTCTGTGAAAACTTTTTTCCTAATGTCCAGCCTAAACCTCCCCTGGTGGAGCTCGTGGCCATTCCCTCTTGTCCCCTGTCACTTGGGAGAAGAGCCCAGCTCCCTTCTCTCCACAACCTCCTTTCAGGGAGTTGTAGAGAGTAATGAGGTCTCCTCTCAGCCTCCTCTTCTCTAGGCTAAACAACCCCAGCTCTCTCAGACACTCCTCATAGGTTCTGTTCTCCAGCCCCTTCACCAGCCTTGTTGCTCTTCTCTGGACTCACTCCAGAACCTCAACATCTTTCTTGTGGTGAGGGGCCCAGAACTGAACACAGGATTTGAGGAGCGGTCTCACCAGTGCTGAGTACAGAGGGAGAAGAACCTCCTTGGACCTTTTTGTTTAAACCAAGGCTGTCAATCAACCTAAAAATAGTCTTCAGCTGTAGCCAGCATTTCTCTTTTGGATTATTGATGGGAAAGTCTAAGTGGAAGGCACATTCCCTGCAGCAGCCTGTCACTTTGCAGTGCCAGCAGACAGGCTTGAGACTATTCTGGCAGTGGAGGACTTACCCTGCTTACCTTCAAGCTGCACTCACAGCAGCACATTCAAGTCTTATGTCTTCTGTGGTTCTTTGTGCTGATGACTGCCCAGCCAAAGAATCCCATCTCTTTTATGTTATATTGGCATAATGTACTGAGGTTTGTTGTGTGTTTAAGTTAACACATAGCAGCTCTGAGCAGATAGCTACCATAATAAGACTTTGCAGAGCATTAACCCTTTGAAGGGGTAGTTAAAACTTGGCTCTAAGTCACGAGATGGAAATGCACAGGATTCTCAGAGGGAAAGCTTAATCAGAATCAGTTTTGATAAAAACATTGTGCTTTTAGCAAAAGTTCTGCTGAGCTCGCTGCATCCAGGACACTCAAATTTGTTGTATTCTTGTTTTTTTTTCTTCAGTTGACATTAAACACAATAATAAAAGTAACAGAGATTAACATGTGAAGCCAAGCTTTTCATTTACCCTCCTTTTTTCCCCTTTCTTTTTCTGTGAACTACTCAATTTTCCCTTAATTCAGCAGATTATGTCTTTTAAGGAAGGTTGATTCAACAGCATGTTGGTGGCAGAGGGAGGCGGGGGAAAAAGTCTTGCTCTCAGTCTGGAACTTCTTCATATAAAAACTTCATTGTACATTAATGAAAGAAAATTATCTTTGTAAGCAGCCTTTCTTCTGGCAATAAGCTTGACATAGCAGGCGTTTTGAGGCATTAAGAAGAGATTTATTTCCAAATGACCATCCAGACTGTTCAAAAGGATTTTGATTTTTGTAATTAGGTTTTCCTGTTTATATGTTTTACTGCCTTTATCTTCTTTGCTTGAGCAAAGTTAGCTTTTCATTTAACCGCACATACTTGCATTTCTTTGATTTCTATTCTACGTGATATAGCAAATGCATCCAGCCAGTAATGTAATTATTCTTCTGTGGGTTTTCTGCAAAAATGCTCATTGTGGTGTAATGAGTGTTAGTAGATTCCTGGTGAAAACAGTGTTATATCATAACAGTATTCTGATATGAGGAAAAATAAATCTATTGATCTGTTCCAGAGTGAAAAAGTACATTTAGGACTGTACTCACTGACCTCATTATCTTGCAGAGTAGACCTAAGAAGGCTGCAGTGAAAGGAGCCATAGTTCATGGGGTACTTTTTGCTGCTTTCTCCTTTGAGAGTAAATCTACCTGTGAGTGAGCAATTAGCGGTATCGGAACAGCTGTTAGGTACCAAGCCAAAGCATTTTCATTACAAAACATAGAACTGGGTTGCTGCGCTTGAGGGGTTTTGGAGGTTAGCCATGCTCTCTATTTGCTGGTGAGATGCCCTGTTGAGAAGGGCTATCGATGTGGTGGGAGTAAAGCTGGTGAGGAAGATAACAAAGATCTTTTTCAGGTGTTGGTTGGCTGTATGAAGTCCAACACAAAAGACCCAAACTCAACCCTATAGTTTGGGGACCAAGATTGGGAGAGGAGAGACAGAGAGGTTTATAGAACAAGTTCTATCCTGTCATAGTGAGACAAGGCTCAACTTGATCACTTCACTCAATACAAGTGGATGTGTGTTCAAATTCCAGATGTTTTCTTGCCCTCGGTCAGAAAATGTTGGCATGCACCAGCATTGTCTATGAAGTAATTTTTAACAATGTCGCTATGCTTAAGCCCCCACCCTGTTTGCCAGACCTGGCTCTCTCTTCCCAGCAATCAATTTGACACTCAAAGGAACCTATGTTTTTGTCAACAGTACATGTGAAAGCAAAAATGACTGACATCCTCAACAGTCTTTCAGAAAATAATCTGTGGAATCACTTTGAATGTTGGCAGCATTGTATGCAGCTGTCAGCTCAGAGGGGAACTATTTTAATTTTCTTAATTTGTTCAATAAATAAAAAGAGTTCCAGGCAGTCTCTTTTTTTTCTTTTGTGCTGAACCTTGTATCAAGTAGTCCAATTTTGCTCCTCTTCCAATTTGCATGCCTAAACCACTGATGAAAGTCAGACATCAAAGAACATGAGAAGCTGCTGTTGAGGTTTGTTTGCCCTACAAGTGTTTCCATGGGAAGGAGTAAGCACCCCTGTGGTCATTAAGATGGCATGTACTCCTCTTGCTTTATATCTCTTTAAGATATAAAATAGCAAGTGGAAAGCAAAGGTCTGATCTTGCTCAGAGGGCAGAGCAGAGCTGGCAACTGCCACCTCCTACTTTACAATGTCTGTCTCATTTATTGCATACCTGCTTTGCCTGACCAGTCTCACCTGAATGTGGTACAGGCTATAACCAGATCCTTATGGATGTCCTGCTGCCCGGTGGTGTTTGAGGGGCTGATGTAAACAGGAGTGGACAAGACTGAGTTTTGGCATGCAGCATGTTTGCTGGAACCGGGCACCTCTGCTGCTGCTTTGTGCAGCATGGAACAGGAGCATTTCTTTGGCAGTCTTCTCTGAGAAAATCAATGTGCCTTAGCTGCTAAGTCTTGTTTAGTGATATGTTAAACACGCATCCAGGAGGCTTGTGATGAATGAGCTGTAGCGGAGGTGCACATCTTACGTTTTTTAACAGTATGCTGCAGGTAGAATTAGAGCAAAACAGTCTCCCTAACTTGCGTCGTATTTTTATTATCTGCAAAACGTGCTCCCTGGCTTTGCTGGAAGTCAGAGTATTTGCCAGCCTGGCTCTTGTGTGTCTCTGGGATTTAGTTTCTGCTCACAAAGGCTGACTGCCGCTATGTAGACAGAAAACCACAGAACTTTGATTTTAGTTGGCAGTCGTACTTGGACCACTGTGAAAGAGAAAATGTATTTGGACTAGGTCTGCCTATAGCTCACCCACCCCTCCACACTTTGACTTCTGAGAAGAGATCAAGGCAAGTGCTCTGCTCTGGATTAGAGTTGATAGAGCTTTGAGGTGGACTGTTCTTCTCTGCAAATAAAGGGACAGCTTAGCTTTGGGATGATATGTGACCCTGAACATGTCTTTAATGCAACCAAGTTGTTACTGTGATTTCTGGATGGTGATCTTTAAAGTTTTGCTAGTTTGGGTACTGATCGATACCTGGATATTATTGCACTTAAGTGCAGGCTCCTCAGGGAGCTTGGGTGGCCCCTTCAGCAAGCTGTTTTACCTTAGATGTGTCTCCCAGGAATGGATCCAATTTCTCACTGCATTCAGGATATACTTCCTCCTCCAGGACTTATTCCCCTCAGAAATAATCAGCTTCTCTTGGCTGTGTATTCTGTGTGTGTCAAGGTGCATAGGCTCACCTTTCTGACCCTCCAAAATTGCTCATTTCTTATCTGTTTTATATGACCAGAAAGAGCAGAAGCTGTTCAGCTGAGAATGGTCCAGGTTCCATGTGGTTCAAGCAATTACAAAAAGAGTCCTTATTCTGTTGTTTAGCAAGGAACAAACAACAGGTGTTGGGGAGGAATCAAGCAGAAGATGCTCTTATGTCTTTATTTGTGGCTCTTTACAGTGGACTGCTTTTCTTCAGTTTTTTTTTGGCTTGGTTTTTTTTGGTTTTTTTTTGGTTTGTTTTTCTGCAGACCCTTTCAACAAGGGAGCTTCAAACTTCACGTTTTTTGAATGTGGACTGCTCTCCTGCTACACACACAAGCATGCAGGCACCCACGCTCACTCTCTTCTGGCATCGCTCAACTATTTGTATTTTTTGTAAAGCAAGCTATTTTGTTTTCATTACAATAGTATAATGCACGTGGTTGCCGACACTTATTGTTGGGAAAGTAGCTGTCATTATGTTATTCAGTGCTTAATGCAGAAGGGTCCTGCCCTGTATCCTCTCTGCTTTTTCCCTAGAAAGCCTGTTTGGTGGTTAAGTTGTTGCTGGTTTTTGTATGCTGGCCTCTTGCTGGCACTGCAAAAGCGAGTCGGTGGCTCCCTCTGGAGCCAGCACCACTCTGACTCCAGGGATTGTCTCTTGCTTAATCTGTCATGATTTTCAGCTAAATATTTCAACTCAAGTAGCTTTTTGTCTTAGCATTAAGGATGATGATTGCCTGCCAACTCAGTGTGGAGTGTACTTAGAAAACAGTAATTAGTTCAGAACTTTAAACAAAAGTTGTACAAACAGGGACATGGACTTGATACTCTGCAATTACTATTTTCTTTTACACCTGTATTTCTCCGTTGCCTTGCATTCCAGAGGCTTCTATAGGGATTAATATATCATATCTTCTAAAGAATACTTAATGCAGTGCTTCTATGGATAAATTTCCCTGAATTTGCCAGGCTTGAAGTGGAAGTACCCCTTGTTGGGGTAGAGGAGTAGAGCAGACAGTATGCAATGAGAACAGTGCTGTTGTTACTGTGCCTGAGCTCTGTTTAAGTGATATGTTGTTTTGATGGTCCCAAACAGCAGACACCATTCGTAATGTTGGCTTTCATTATTCAGATAAAGTAGAACTTGTTTGTAAAGAAATCCTTACATTCCTTGCAGGGAAGAACAGTGAACCGTTATATGGGGCTGTACACCGTGAATTTGGTATAGCAAGATCTTGATGTATCGTGCAGGGACCTTAACCAGGCTGCTAGAATCAAGCCCATTTTACAGACATGTGGATAGGTGAAAATCCTGCCTTAGGCAATTTAAGGATATGTGGCCACAGCCTGTAGACAAAAAAGTGGCTTAGAGGATGCCATCAAAGGAGGTGACTGCATTTTCTGCTGAGTGTGGTGGGCCTGATGGATGTCTGATGGAGCTGGGTTTGCTGCATGGCTGCTCCTGCTGCACATGCTGCCAAATATGTCAGGCTGAAGCTAGCTGAGAGGTCTAGGGCTTCCTCGTATCAGTCATCAGCCCTTTTTGTGACATCTACCACTGACAGTCTAGGGCTGAAACAAGTCTGATTTGAAAGCTCTGACTTTTATAGATGTGATGAAACAATGGGTCTGCTGCAGACTTGAAGTCTGTAGGCTTAATGGCAAACTGGTTTGTGGTCAGCTAAGCCTGAAAGGAAAGGGGAAATGCTGACAAACAACTGGGGAGAATGCTAGTGCCTGGGAAAGGGGAGAGGTGGCTGGGGCATGTTTGGAGTATGTTGTTTAAGAGTCATGTATGGGCTTGTTGCGTGTTAGCCAGGTCTTGGTCTCCTAGATAATAACTGAGAGTTGTTGTGGTTGTCTCAGTGGATGTTTGCCTGCCCAAGAGATTCCTGTGGCAGGTGGGGTAGGTGTGCTATGGACAGTCCTATGTCTAACCATCGATTTCTTTCTAATGATGCAGTCTCTGAAGTATCACCTCAGACATTGCTTGTGTGCTGTTGTCTACTAGGGAGATGGTGAGCTCCCCAAGAGACAAGGGCACATGTTAATCTCTGAACTATGGCACCATCTTCTGGAGATGGTGAAAAATTTCTACATGAGGAGGGGGAGAGAGGAAGGCTTGTTACTTAAGTGTTTTGTTTTGAAACGGTTTCAAAATTTAGGAGACAAAATTTAGTGTTTCCAGTCAGATACTTTCTGACCTTGTAAAGATAAGGAAAACACTCAGCCTTGCATTTGTGGCGTAGGTTCCACTAACATTGATACACACTAGCTCCTGAAGAGGCTTTCTTAGCTGCCAAGTGCTTCATGTAGATATCTGTTGGTATAGGAATGACCCACAGAGGACTGCATGTTGTGGCACACAGCAATCACGTTTCCCATGCACTCCTGGAACAGTTTTTGTTGTGCCCCTGGGTCTGGTGTGGAAAAAAAAGTCCTCTGGCATCCTCAATTTAAGGAATAACTGAACATCAGCGCTCTATCTTTGCCAGACAGATGTTGCTTCTCATACCCATTTGTGGCTAGATAATTTTAGCATTAGTAGGACTGTTGATGTTTTGGCTTAGGTTCATTGTTCTGCCAATATGTATTTGAATGACTTCTCTGGTGTGGAAATTCTCACTGAATTCATCAGATTTCCTTGCAACCTGAATTATAAAGGCTGGTTTCCTTAGTGTCGTGCACCTCAGTATTTCAACGTAAAAGAAGTCGGTCACAAATGCTGAGTTTTTGTCATCAAGGGGGTTTTTATTATCAACAGTTTTTGGGGTGATAAGGAGTGGAAAAAAAAATCATCCCTAATTGTTTCATTATACACAATTGTAATGTTGGGGTTGTAGATACCTTGGAGCAAGTTTGCTTTGAAATGATTTCAAAAGGTTTATTAATAGGCAGATTAGGTATGATATGGAGTAAGGGTAATGGAGCCAATATTGGCTGTTCCCTTTTTGAATAAATGTGTTTGTCATGGAAAAATATCACTATTTTCCTCCTAATTAAAAAAAAACAACTTAATAACTGTACCTATGTTTGAATCATATGTTCTTTTATAACTGTTGGAATAAACCACACTTTTTCCTTTTACATTGAATATAATTGATATATTCCCCACCAACTTGTTAAAATAACATGTAATTTTTTTGTTGTGTTGGAAGGTAATGTTTTCTACTTGTAATGTTTTACATAAATTTATGAAAAAAACCACTAGTTATTTATATTTGTGATAGTATTGTGGAGGGAAAAAATGTATCCTATAGCTGTCAGTGGCTATAATATAATCCAGTATTCATTAAAGCAGGTGATGGACTGTCCTTTGTGTTTAAAAGAACTGTAGGAAGAGAGGTCTACAGACCTCTGAAATGAAATAATGACCCTGAAATGAAATAAAGACCTTTCTGCAGATCTGCTTTCTCAGCTAACATGCAGCATGCAGAGCAGGAATGTGCTTCTGCCCTTTCTGCTGCAGATTTCCAGTGTGCTCCTGGCAACCACAGCTCAGAAGTAAAGCTGGCAAGGTAGCCTGTGTTAGAAAGGTGAATGTTTCTTTTCCTAGAACATGTTCCTATTGGTACTTTTGCACACAGTTTAACTGCATGCATCATTCACTTACTAAAAGGAGACACGCGGGGCTGACTTTGAACAATTTGAAATGTCAGCTGACATTTCTAGAGGAAAGCAGGCAGGTGAAGTACCTTCAGTGTCCATGCAGCACCCGTGCTAGTGGAGAAAATGAGTCTGAATGCTTGTCCTTGTCTCAGGCTTAAGTCCACTTATTGAGATCTTGCTTCTTTTAATCTTTATTCTGTCACTTCCCTGAGCACTGACCTCACTTGTCCTCAGACCCTTTCCTCCCTCACTGGAATAGCATCTGCTCCTAAGTGTTATAGTCTCCTGCTTTAGGTTTTTCAGAAGTGCCCTCTCGTGGTGAACAGCAGTTTCTGCTCACTGCTTTATTTATTAATTTATTTGGCAAAATCCTCCTACAAAGTACAGATATCATGGATGTCTCTTTAGTCCCGTAAGTGAATGTCTTGCATTCATACAAATAAGGATTCTTTCGACTCTGTTATGTTGTTAGAGTGGTGATTTTGCTTAGTGTCTCTTAGTCTTCAAGGGAGGGAAACCCTCAGGGATTTGGGATGGGGAGGTGACAGATGCCACTAGCTTTCGAAGTTGTGGCCTTTAGTCATTGTCCTTGGTGTTTTGTATGATACCATGTACTTGAATGTGAGTACTGCAAAGGTTGTATCGTTGACTTTTTCTGAGTGTTCACGTCTGGTACAGTCAGCAGTGAAAACTGATTTTTCAAATCTATTGGTTGAATTTCAAAGAAGCAATAATGTATATTGAAAAGAAAAGAAAAGAACAACATTCAGTGTGAGATTTTGTGCTGCAAGCTATGTGATCCTGTCACCTTTGTGTTGTAATACTCCATAATGGCTTGGACTGAAAATTTTAGGAGATGTGGGTGTTTATGAAAGATAAGTTGCATCTTTGTAAGCCCACTGCTTTGCCTGAGAGGTTTTCAGGTAGATATATGAATACTAAAGAGGATTCTTGGGGCAAAGGAGCAACAATGTGAGTTGAATTTATCATTTTGAGTAATACTTAAAAGTAGGGAAAAAAAAATCCCCTGAACTAGGAAGTAAATCTTGTTCTCAATAGCTCCTGTTAAGTAGGATAGGTGAGCAAAGTAGGTAATGCAGACATCTTAAGAGCTGTACTAACGGAGGTTTGAACTACTCGGGCTTCTGCTCCCATGTCTTATAAACTTACACCCCAATCCTGTATGTATAACTTGACAGACTAACCAGAGAAGCTACTCATCCAGAACATAGCTGTTCTGGATGTTCATCCAGACATAGCTGTCTGACTCGGTGGGATAAACAGTGAATCATTAGTATTTGCACCGTCAAACTCAAACCATAAATGCTAGACAAGAGAAACGTTGATTATTTCAGTCTAGGATGGCTAAAAATACTTCCTCTAAACCTTTCTAGAGGCTAATTGGGACCCTCGAATGTCAGTTCAAGATGAGCTGAATCAATTTGTTCACACGTAAGCTGTAGAAGGAAGGCTGTTTGCATTAATACTGGCAACGTCATTGCTTGGTGATGGAAGAGGTCGTATCTGCAGTAATGTGTGCTGGAGCATAAATTGAGTAGTTGAGATGAAAGGGAGGCTTGGTAGCTTGCTACTCTTGTGGAATTCAAGAAATTTACACTGCTTCTGGCAATCCATTTAAAAGTCAATGGCTGGAAACCAAATGACTGAAAGTGTGTTCCTTGGCCTTAAAGGCGCCTTTGAGTAATTTTTCATTAAGTGATTAGATAAGGGAAGGAGGGAAGAGCAAGAGAGGGTTTTATTTGGCAGTTTATCTCATTAATTGTACTTGCAAGATATAATACACCCAGAAATTCCTTTTTAAGAGAATGTGGTTTAAATG
The DNA here is from genome assembly GCA_033558105.1 of Coccyzus lansbergi. Lineage (NCBI taxonomy): Eukaryota > Metazoa > Chordata > Aves > Cuculiformes > Coccyzidae > Coccyzus > Coccyzus lansbergi. The sequence continues at coordinate 1,382,032 of JAUMJK010000431.1, forward strand.
CTAGTACTACATTGATATAATGTAAGAGCTTCTCAGAAGCTAAGAATAGGATGAGAATTAAAACCAGACCTATTTGAGGCTCGAGTTAGAGATCACATACTCCCTATTTCAATTCTGAGAACATTGTAATCATAAAAGACGCTTTGCAAGTCAAAACCTGTATTGCAAACTAGGGGTTAATACTAGCCAAAAGCATGGAATGTTGCATAGCATGCGACTTGCTGAACACAGGTTTGTGTCTCTTAGTCTATATGTATTTTAAGCATGTGCTGACATCCCATGTGGATGCTCTCTTGAAAAGTTGCCCATGTTAAAGCTCTTGCTTCAGGTAAATAGGAGATAAATCAAAATAACTTTTTTGTCTTTGAAAAAAAGTGAGCTGCCTCCCATTTTCTGTGTACTAAGGGCATGGAGCAAGTCAAAGGGAGTAGCAGATTTGTCATGAATTTCTGTTATAACAACTTTTTCCAGTGCCTGTATCCTGGAACCCCTTGGGTAGTGGATTTGGGTGAGGTGGATCACGTACCTCCCATGTGCGGGAAGCTTCATGTATTAAGGAATTTTTCCTAAAGCATGAAGCTAAGATCATCCTTGTATTAAATTCCTGAAAAACAGAAGAGAATACTGCTGTGAATCTGTGAAGTACTTGCTAGTTTTGCTGGCAGAAATGAAGAGATCTGTGCTGAGCATTTGAACAAAGCATTCAAACATGGATTTGGTAACAGGAGAACCTGAAACTGGAAGGGAGGGTTTGTCAGAGGAGATTAAATGACCGCTTGTTAACTAATCACACAAGTGTCTTTCATCTGCTCCTGGCTGTAGGCAACAGAAACATGGTTTCTATTAAATCTGTGGTTCCACTGAGGGGCACCAGCTTTCATTGTTATCAGCTTTTTTTTTTTCCCCTGTTTTTTTTTTTTTTTCAGTCTGATGGGTGAAGCTGGATTTCATTATTTTAGTGATATACATATCCAAAGTTCTTATGTCCCTGCCAAAAAAATTAAATCTTTTTGGAAACTGATACAATTGCAACAGATGTGGGGGTTTATCTATTGGTTTATTTTTAAAAGCAGCTTCATTGTATACCTTTTTTTAAAAAAAACCATAAATTTTGAGTTCTACAGAACTATGTTTATTAGTTCTAAGTGAAGATGATATTGCCCAGTAAAACGTGTAATCTCAGTTATGTTTAAGGCTATTCTGCAGATACCTTTGCTTTATGGTCTCTATTATTTTTATTACTATCATATGAGCGGTATAATAATATGTATTTCTGTCATATGGTACTGGACTTTTTTTAATCTTTTCATTTTGATCCCCCATGAATAAAATGACAAACCCAAGTATTATTTTGATTTCCTTTCCTGGTCCTAGTGATCTAATTTCTCTGTAATAGCTTGTTCTGTATTTTTGCTCTCGGACTTCTTGCTTTGCACGTAATATTTACATCCAAATGGACGGAGCACCTGATTTTAATGGACAACATAGCCCTACAGAGTGCTCAGCCAGAGTAGATGCTAAAATCTTTGGTTGGTTCTTGCTATCCGGGAATGTAGTGGAAGCTCTGTGGCAATCATGGTGTTGTAGAACCAGTCTGTGCAATGTGCGGAGCTTTTCTTTTACAGCCAGTTCTATGCAGATCTTCCCTCATCTCTTACAGGACGCCTTGGAAAAATCATATTCAGTTTTCTACAGTTTTCTCCTCAAACACAACACAAAGCACTAGGTAGAAGTATTGATAAGTCTGGCTTGAAGCAGGCAGATAGCTAGTGAAAGAAAGGACCTTCAAGGTGTGATGGCAGAAATCGATATGGCAGTATGATTATGTACTTACTGTATGGAAGCCTTTAAACCAAAGCAATTCTCAAAACTAAAACAGTGTTGTGTTTGATCTTTTGTTATGATTAAGAAACAGTGAAATAGACTCTTAAATAGGAGAGGAGAGTGGAACTCAGCAGCTGTGGGAAATCTGAATCTGTGTTTTGGTTTTTGGGTTTTTTTTTTTTTTTTGGCTGCTATGATTTAACCCTTCAGTCAGCAACCACGTCATGGTTTCTAGCTCTGTTTGAACTTCAGTCTGCTATTATGTTTTAAGCTGTGGAGGTTGAGAACCCTGTGGGACCTGCTGTCTGGAGCTGGGTAAAAACCATTGCCTTTCACAGCAAAGAAAAACTCAAGATGGCAATAGTACTGATGTCAAAGCGGGGTGGTGTGTTTGTAGTAATTTTCTGTGTGATGCCTGTTTGTTGTCTTTTGAGCTATGATTAGACCTGCTTACTACCCTGTTCCTTCTATACCTGAGAGTCAAAGGAGGACTGAGGATCCTTTACCTGCTCAAGTAGCAAGGCTGCTCTGCAGAGGACTGTCCTTTCTACCTTTTCAAGATAATGAGAGCGGGAATGTGGCCATCATCTTGGCAATATTCCCTTTTAATCTTCCCTCTTTGATGAAGGTGTTTCAGTAACACACCTGGTGAAGAGGGCATGTGCTGTTCCCACAGGAACTGGTGCTCGACTTCATTCTGCCTTTCCATGTGGGTGCTACAGCTTTGTGTAAGTTGTAATTCACATAAAGTGGGAAAACTCAGAGAAGATAGAATCATAGATCAACCAGGTGGGAAGAGACCCACCGGATCATTGAGTCCAACCATTCGTATCAAACACTAAACCATGTCAACAATTCGTATCAAACACTAAACCAAGTGAGCGCGGGCGGGCAGTGGGGGGCCCCTCCGGACCCCGCCGCGTCGCCTTCCTCCTACAAATGGGCCCTGGGCCCGCCGTGCCTCCCTTCTCTTGTAATGAGAAGAGACCTCATTACTCTCTACAACTACCTGAAGGGAGGTTGTAGAGAGGAGGGAGCTGGGCTCTTCTGCCAAGGGACAGGGGACAGGACAAGAGGGAATGGCCTCAAGCTCCACCAGGGGAGATTTAGGCTAGACATTGGGAGGAAGTTTTTCACACAGAGGGTCATTGGGCATTGGGATAGGCTGCCCAGGGAGGGGGTTGATTCCCCTTCCCTGGAGGTGTTTAAGGGACGGGTAGACGAGGTCTTGAGGGACTTGGTTTAGTGTTGGATAGGAATGGTTGGACTAGAAGATCCGATGGGTCCCTTTCAACCTGGTTGTTCTATGATTCTATGATTCTATGTCCCTCAGCATCTCATCCACCTGTGCCTTAAACACCTCCTCTGGCATAGTTTGTGGTTTCTGGTTGCCCCAACATGCTTGAAAGGAGCTGAGTTGGTGAGGAGGGAAGGAATCAAAACAAGTTAATGTGTTGCATGCTCTAGTGATCATAAAAAGAAGAAAAATTCAAGTGACTACACAAGACCTTGCAAGTGGTCTCTGTGTATAATGTGTTATGCCTTCTCTGGATGCTGCACTCAGCGATGGACTGTCAAAATGGTGCAAGCCGTGAAGATGCTCCTTTTACGTTGGTTCTCTCTGGGCTACAGAGAGTATTGCAATATTTTAGCTTTCTCCCAGTGAGTGGAGAGTATGGAATGGCAGAGTCCCAAGTCCTGGTGTCTGCGACAAGCTCCAAAATAGTGGGAACTGACATATGTTTAATTATTTTTCTGATCCTGATTCAGTAACCCTATATACTTGAATGAGAGGTCTTATCCCTTCGCTGGTGCTCAGTGGAAACAGCAAACCCATTCAACTCCTGCAGTGTGAAGGGAGATCTGGCTAAGAACTTGCTCATGTGTCTGAGTGCCTGTTTACTTTTTTTGCCTCTGATGTGTTGTGGGTTTTTTTTCTTGGAGATTTTGTCTTTTGTAAATGCAAGTCACATCATGGTTGCAGTGCACAGAGATAGAAGAAGAACACTTCCCTTGAATTTCATTAGTATACCTGGAAACCTTAAAAACAATAATAATGAGGGTTTCTGTTTCATTTTCAGTGTGCTGTGGGTAATTGCCTTCTGTGCCTTAGCTCACAAGCATAAAATTAAGTCTGTTCCTTACTGAATTGGGAGCTGTACCTATCAATAATGCTTTATGAGGGGAAAAACAAAGCTCTTTCTAGCAGATTTGTTATTCACATGAGCTATTTTTCCCAGAGATTGTTCAGGTGGGTGCAGGTGATTGAAGGGGTTGGGGAGGTTGTTGCTCTGTCTGTATAGGAGGGAAGTCTGCAGTGGGCATGGAGCTGGACAGATGGTCCTGGTCAGCAGGACCGTGGTTTGCCGTTTGTTTTGGAGGGTCCTCTTGAGATGGAGGAGGTCATCTCTGTGTTGTGTAACAGAAAATTGTTGGGTAATGAAGTCTGTCCTTGCTGTGTTGATGGCTGTAGTAGAAATTTGGTAGACACTGGACTATCAGAATGCCACAGTTGTGGGAGGTGAGTTCTGAGTTGTCAGATAGTGATGCAGATCTGAGGGGGAACAAGGATGCTGTTCTTATTTGTTACTGTGTGTTTGTGTATTGGGTGTTATAGGCAAGGTGCTGGCAGTGGGGGCTGCAGGGGCTGCTAGAAGGTTCCCAGGGACCTGCTCTTGGGCACAGCTGGGTGCTCAGCCCCATTGGGAAATGTGTTTAATAAAGGGCAAAATGCTACATGGCACTGAAGAGTGGGAAACAGTCGTGAGTGCAGCCACGTCAGAGGATGAGAGCCTCCAGGTGCTGGAGAGCAGGCATCTCCTCTCAGCCTATGGGGAAGCTGTGTTCACAGAGTAGATATCCACACTGCAGCCCTCTGGTACACTGACCTTGTCCAGATACCATTTACCCACCCAGCTGCACTCTCATTTCCCCTCCACAACAGGGCAAGGGGAGAAAATAAGATGGAAGAGCTTGTGGGTCAAGATAAAGGCAGGGAGAATGCTTGCCACTTGCCATCACAGACAAAACAGAGTCAACTTGGTGAAAAATTGGTTTAATTCATAACAAATGAAACCACATTTGGATAGTGAGAAGCAAAGACAAATTTAAATGGCTCTTGGCCAACCAAGCCCTTTTTCCCAGGGTCAGCTTGACTCCATCAAGAGAAGACTCTGTGTGGCACAAGACCTCTGAGATCTGGGAATGCTCAATAACCTCACCCAGCCTACTGCGCTTCCTTTTAGCTAAACTTAACTTGCAGCATAAGGTTGAAAGTTAGTCTGTGAATATTACACTCAGAAGAAAGTGTAGTTCTATGCTAATTTCAGTCCCTGGAGAATGACCTGCCAAGGAAGGCCCCTGCCTGATGATGCGATGATTATTTTTTCCCCCTTATTGAAGGAATATTTCTTCTGTTTAATGTGGTGGAACTTCAGCTTTTATTCCAGAGATCATGAGAAATTAGCATGCTGGTAAAGACAGTGTCTTACAGTGAGTCACGAGCCCTCTGTGGTTGAGTGAGGTGAGTTTTGGAGATGTCGGGGCCTCAGAAGCCCTCTTGAAATAACATTTTCTCTCTTGTGTATCTTGTGCATTCTTCCATTGCTGCAAAGGAGAATTTGCCTCTTGGGTTGGTTTTTTGTGTTTTTTTTTTTTTTTGTCGGTTCCATCAAATGCTACCAGTTGCTCTTGACAACAGGGATGCAGTTAGAGAGAAGCAATGGGCACTGCCTTCAGGGGATGTGATGACTGGCAGATAGGGACTGCAGGTGATTAAGATTAATTTTACTGACACTTTCAATGAGCTAGACCTTTTAAAAATGGAAAGATTTTCCGTCTTGTTAGGAAGGGGGAACAGGTAGTGCTTGTCAGACTACAAGGTTGTTTCAGACACCTTCACACTGACCTCTCCAAATTGTTTTTCTTGAGACACATTAACAGAAGGACTGGCTTTTCCATGTAGTTCACTGTCGTGCACGCTGCGTACCCTCCTTACTGTGCCTGTTTATGTATTGTTCAGATTTTTGGTTTGAACTACTGCTGCATGTTACCCATGGGTCCTTTCTTTTGCATTTAATTACATGTTTGGTTGCTTGCTTTCTTCTGATTCATGCTTTCCGTTGCTTGAGTGGGGAGCAAGTCCTATGGATGGTTAATCTGTGCTTGGGTTCTTATTTTTATTTTTTTAAAAAAATAAGTTGCAGTTGAAGCAAGCACAGGAAAACTTTGCCTTTTCATCTGTCACACATTCAGCCATGTCTCGGAACTGGTTTCTGCTAATGCACCCACTGAAGCCTCTCAGGGTGAATAATGATGTGTGGTACATAGCTGAAGGCAATGGTGTAAATGCTTTAAATTCAGTTGTGCTCATCAAATTGTCTATTATTCCCCTTCTGGGTTGGTTTTTTTTTTTTTTTTTTTTTTTTCTTCTTTTTTCATTTTACTGTGACAGCTCATGGTAAAGATGATGTTGGTAGGAAGCGAAGGTGCATGCACTGCATATCTTTACAGTTCATGGAATGAGAGGCAGAGGGGTTATGCAGCCTGTTTATGAACAAATGCCATAATGTTATTCCTCCATTATTTTGAAATTTTAACAAATCACACAAATGGTAGAGGCTTTGTATAAACTGTCTTGTGCTGTTATTGATGCGAGATAGTGGATTGCAACTGTGAGCCATCAACAGATCTAGTAATTTTTGACAATGTGAAAAAATAAAGATCTGGTGTTACATTACAAGATGCAGTGATTGGGAGTAGGAGCATTGCCATAATCTCGTGCATGTCATCCATGGCTGTATGCACAAAAATATCTTGCTGCTGAGATGCCCTGTGGGCACTATATCTGTGGAAATCTACCTGAGGGTCTCTTTTCTGTACCCACAGCTGTCTAGGATTAGGGAAAAGGAGAATTTGGCTGAACTTTCCCTTGCTGCCAAGGATTATCCCAAGGGTCATGTGCATCAGAGAGTTGTCTAGCAAATAGACCTTCCCCTGCCCATAGTCACATTGAATCATAGAATCATAGAATAACCAGGCTGGAAGAGACCCACTGGATCATTGAGTCCAACCATTCCTATCAATCACTAACCCATGTCCCTCAGCACCACTTCTTTCTGTAGGTCCAGTGAAATCTTCTACATTTTTTAGCAGCACCCGGGTGACATTGATGCTGATGGGCATGCTGCGCTCCTTGAAGGTGGTGGTGATGCAGGTGATGGTGAGCACCGCCATCACCCTCAAAGAGAAGGTGAAGAGCGAGTTGGCCCAGGACAGCACCGTGTTCATCTTCTGTCTCGCTGTTGTGCAGGCCCCCTGGCTCCAGATGTTGCTCAGGGGGGCAGGGGGACAGCTCCAGTGGGGCAGGTAGCAGGAAGCCGGTGGTGTTCCCGCAGTTGCACTTCTCCAGCTTTGTTGCCCTTCTTGGCTGTTGAGCCACACCGCTGGCTTGCTCAGCTGCTGTCAGCCAACACTCACAGGCTCTTCTCTGCCAGGCAGCTTTCCAGCTGCTCTTCCCCAAGCCAGTAGCGCTACACGGGGTTGTGCTGGACCCGGCATTTGCCTTGTTGAACCTCATACCATTGGTTGCAGCCCATAGATTCAGCCTCTTCAAATCCCCTTGCAATTTCTCCCTATCTTCCGTCACCTTCATGGCCTCTCCTAGAGGGTCTGTGGTGTTTCAATGTCCAAACAGTAAAATAATGTAAAAAAGAAAACTCTAAAAATATTCAACATTTCTACCAGCTCCCATCCCTCATGGGCTCCCTTGCCCATAAGTACTGTCTCCCATGAGACTTTACCAGCCAGTCTTCTGAAGAGTTCTGAGGGGATTGATTCACTGACTACTGACTGATAAGCAGAAGACCTTTATTGAAGCATGATGGCTCCTTTATATATGTTAACTAACAAGACCGTACTCAATTTTTCTTTAAAATGATTGGCTGGTTTTGCCACCCGCCCTCATGCCTAAGCCAGGTGTACAGTGCTGCTAATCAATTGGCTAAGATTAACCATTTATAAGCAGTGGTGTTATACAGTTGGCTAACATTAACTGTTCATGCCTTCTTCATGCTTCTTCTCTCAGCCAAAGTCCCTCAAGGATAGCCTCTGTTTTCCTGTGTCCTTCAACCTGCAAAAACCTCTACAGAGTTCAAAGTCTGCCCTCTGGGAATTGAATGCTACTGTCCTGCTAAATGAGTGCTTCACTCATTGTGTTCTTCACTACCTGCAGCTCTTTCCTTTCACAGTCTTGGAGCCTCCTCAACCTTCTACAGAACCCAGGAGGAGCTGCAGGCTCTGAGCAAGTTTAATGCAGTTTGACCCCACGTAAAGGTGGGGACCTCTGTGCAGACAGACATTGCAGAGGGAAGCTCTTGTCCAAAGGAGAAGCCTGGGGTCTGTGATGGAGGTGGTCACAGCTAGAAACAGATGTGGAGCTGCTGGGGCAGGAGTACCCACAGCTTCTCAGGATGGCAGGAAAACTGACGTCCATAGTCTCTGCTCCAAAGCTTGGTGACTACCTACCTGTACTTGTGGGGGTCGTCTCTTTGCTCCATCTCACTGAAAATGTTTAAAATCCGTTGGCTGATTCTGTCATAAAGTCAGACTTTTCCTGGCCCTTGCTGAAATCTTACACTAGGGAGGGAGAAAAGCAGCCTGAACTTGGTAAATATCACTTTAATAACAGTGTAATAACAAGTAACACTATGATTTTATATCTACAGTATTTTAAGACTCTAGACCAAGAAAGTATAATAATAACTGGTGTCAATTTAAATAAGAGAAAGGTGATAATCGTAACCTTTGAAATAACTGGAACTTTTTATATACTTTGCAAATGTCTTCTCTGAAAGGTTATGCTGGTGCTTTAGCTAGACACAGAAACTTTAGTGTCTTTCCTCTCCATAATTTCTTCAGTGCTATTTTCTCTTTATTAGTATGATTATTACAGGTTAGCGCTGCTATAATTTTCTCTTTTCATGGCTCTGTAGCATGCTATTATTTTCAGGAAGCAAAAAGTAGGTGTCTTTAATAGTACCATTACTGTTCTTCAGCCTTTAAATTTCATATAAAAACTAGTTAAAGGGTATGATCCAAGTGCTAAAATCGGTCTCCGTGAAATGCGATAAGATGAATTATTACATAAATATAAACCCTTAATAGGCACCCAAAGTGGCAACCTTCAGAGATTTAGTGGCAGCAATACTAAATGTTTGGTCATTTTAACAGCACATTCCTAGGATTTTATACAGTGAAGGAAAATTGTCAGTGTCAGGCTTGTCAGTGTTTCTGTTCTGTGGCCCTGAACTTTAGGTAATTTATTAGCAGCATTGGGATGTAAGGATGGCAATTTTAGGGGTTTAGGATGATGCAAACATGAACACTTGGAGTCAGTAGTGAAAATCTGCATCAGTTCAGAAGGGACTGAAGGTCTCATTAACAGAATGACTTGGTGTCCCCACCTAAGAACTCATTGTTACAAGTGGCACCAATTGATAATTCATCAGCTAGAGATCCTGGAACTGTGCTAGAGATAACTATGTGCTGGAGACCCTGCAGCTTTAGGGCTGCAATTTTTGATGCTTAAGGTTTGTAATTGATTGGTCATGTTTTTCCAACAACTTGTAGTCAACCAAAACTTAGGTTAGCCCTGGGCAGCTGTGGGAGTCACCCCAGCCTGCCATAGGAGTGGAGCAGTTGAGGCAAGGACCCTGTTTTGAGGTCACTTTATTAAGCACCAGCAATCCCTTTTAGACCCCTGCCTTGTTGAGGTAATGCTTTTCCACTTGCCCAAAAAACTCAGTTATGCTTACTTGTTTTCCAACATTGCAGTCTGATTTTAGCACATTTATCTACGGCTCTTAGCAACAGCCAGGGTCCTGCAGTCTTCTCCCTTCTGTATCCCACAGTCTCCTGCCTCCCAAGGCCATAATATCTTTATCTTTTTTGATTAACAAATGTCACCTGGCCCCACCGCTCTTCCTCCATGTGAAAGGGAGGTGGCAGCCCTGTATGGCTTGACCAGGCTATGCCGGGGCAGTGTTTCCTTCCCTTCCCTCGGAAAAAAATATGTAGCAGGTTAGTTGCTTTCCTGCCAGAGAAGGTTGTGTTTTTTGTAGGTTGTTCAAGTTAAATGCCTTTTGTCTGAGGTCCCATTTCATTGCAGTAAGGCGAGGAGTGGACCCCTTTGCAGCAGAGTGATTGCTCTCTCAGCAGCCAAACTCTGCACTGCTTGCACAACAATAATTAATTCCCCAAGTACCTTTCTCTGCATCCTCTCTGGAGCTTCAGTGTAGCTACAGAGAGCCGAATCTTTGGGCCGAATCTGATTCATCTCATTGTCTGACCTTGAACGCTGAAGATAGGTTTTTGTAGCTATGTTAGTGCTGTAGAGCTGTGCTCTTTCCCTGTCCAACCCCATTGTCCTCTGAAATATGCAGGACTAGAGGCTGTTTCCCATGGCCAGGAATTTCGCAAAAAGCGAGTGTGTGGGGCCAGAAAGTCATGGTTGAACCAAACATTTGTCACTGTTTAACATGAGAAGGTTTCAATTTCAAACATTTCCAGCTTTCATCAGAAATTCAGGTGATGACCTCATTTGCTGTCAATATTTATTCAAGCAGCTGAGGAATTACTTGCCTTCCAGGCTCCTGGAATATTAATTTGATTGCAGATAAGTTAACTTTTGCTGTTTCCCTCTGGTATTTCTTTATTTGCTACCAGTAAACCTCTAGCTCACCTAAGGTTTTGGCACTCCTAGCTAAGGCTTAGCATTTAGATAACGCTTATTCTGTACCTAAGGTTGCAGTCATGACTTTTTTAGCTATGACATTTTTTAGCCCTTGGAAGAAGTAAATGTTAGGAAAATAATTTCCTCCCTATGCAGCTGTGTTCGGAAAGCTGCTAGAGAAAGCTATTGCTGCTAAAATAACACTGAATTTTTAAACAAGTTCTTCATGCTGTTATACACAATAGGTTGTTCTCTTAAAGTTTTGAAGTAATGTGAAGATTATCGTCATCTTTTATGGCTTGCATCCCATGGAATTGTAGAGATGTATGTACTTCTTTGGCTGTGGCTGTAGTCTCCCAGCTAATTGTTAAGATAACACAGCTGCAACGTGTTCTCTCCAAACCGTTCAATGCAAGCAAGCATAATTGTTTGATATTTCAGGTTTCTATCCCATTGAAATTGCTGATGTTTGTTTCCCGAAGTCCCTGTGTCATATTCATGAAGGCATCTAAGAATAATTTCAGGGTGGTTCTTTTTAAGAATATTGGCTTTATTACTGGATATCTGGTATAAACAGTGCACTCATCACCAGGATATTCTCATATGCTAACTTGCCAAAGAAATTAGAAGCGTCTGGGAAAGATCAGCTAAATTTTCAGTCCTGTCCTTTTCAATTACTTTATATTTTGCGGGATAACCAAGTCCAGGGTTGGCAGGTATTCGATGTCTAAACGTTTGCCTGAAATGAGCAGGAGAGGGAAGTCATTAAAAAAACTTATTGTTACAACAGTCAAAGCCAGCTTTGTTATTCCTTCTTCATACCCAGCGTCAGGTGGGATCTGGAGTCTGCTGCAGGGATGGGTCTGTGGGGCTTGAGGGGACAGAAGGAAGACTGAGGACTGAGTTGCCCAGGACTGCCTGGCAGCAAAGTGGGAGCTTTCACCAGTTTTCCTCTCTGCTGATGGACTGAGGGATGTATGTGTGCAGCACAATATCCAGGGAGCTCGATTTGTGGGGCTGATGTCCTAGGGACTGACAAGGCTGCACTGAGCTGCTGGGGACCTTTCAGGGATGGGCCCCAGAGGTGGTTTCATGCTCCCCTTCCAGCAGCAAGGTCAGGCAGTGGTACAACCTTGTCAAATCTATTTGAAAACCTCTGCAGAAGTAATAGCAAATGTGAAGGAGGTGCTGATGCAAGGTTTATTTGTAACTTTCTCTGGAAAATATTTAGATAATTCCTTTACAACAATGAGCAATTCTGCCAGCCCAGCATCAAGTGGATAAGTCCCTCTGTTCCTTGTCCTAAATGTATGAATTTTAAATGGGAATGTCACACTTTAGATAAAAATCCCTGAACTATATCAGGTTCCCCGTGACATTGAAATCGTGCTGTGTAAACAGAGCCACATGTCACTGTCATGCGTTAATGATACCTCTCACCGCGTGTGACGACCTTGGACACGGTGGCTCAGTGTGGTGGTTAGCAGTGCTCTGCAGGAAGGAACAATCCTCTGTATTTAAGGGGTGAGGACGAGGCAAAATCTCCCCTCAGCAGGGGAACAAAGAGGTAATGCTGAGAATAAACAACTAGGCTTGGGACAGTTCCTAAATTAACACAGAAGCCTGTAAAGTAGAAATAAATTTGGGGTTTTTTTCCGTGTAATGTTGAGCTGAGCCAGCAACATCTGTGCCATATTTTCATCAACTGTGGTTAAAACTTGTCAGTTTTTGAGATTTTCTACATAACGTATCTGTAACAGAAACAATCATTTGAGCCTAACAGAGCAGAGCAGTGTGATCTATCGCTATATTTATACGTATTGGAGGGATGGTGCTTCTCATGCTCTGTGGCAGTGCTCTGTGACAGTCCATGATCTCTTTGCTCATTGTTGCAGGGCTCCATGATGTCCTGCTTATTGGGGGAGAGCAGCTGACATGCAGGCAGTTGGAGGCAGCCAGTAAACACTTTGGAGCCCATCTCCAATTTCTGTTTTGTACTGTTGAGAAAATCAACAGCTCTTGATGCACTTACACGCGATGACTGCCAGTCATAGCCCATCTCTTCCACAGTGGCCTATGATACTTCCTTGGGAATGCTCCGCATTTATGTGTATTGAATTTGGTTTAGTATTTGATAGGAATGGTTGGACTCAATGATCCAGTGGGTCTTTTCCAACCTGGTGATTCTATGAATACAGTAGCTGTGAGTTATGAGATTTGTAGGTAAGGGGAGAAGCCACATGCATTCAGGAGAGAGTAACGCAGTTGGTCTCTGACCTGTGAGTGACAGTGAACAGGTACTTGTGGTCAGACCCCTCTGGTTCATACTTTAAATCCCTGCATGCATATAAAAAAGCTCCCTCTCTCCATTCTTACCTATACCAATACTTGAGGTCATCTTGCTCGTGAAATACAGTAGTTCGGGAACATCTTGCCTGCCCAGTCTCTCTGTGAACAACTGGGTTTGTTAGATACAGGGAAAGCTTTGAGGGCTGGTCCAGCCCTTCATATGCTGCATGTCCCCCTGCTGTTTTGCATCACAAAGGTGTCCATGTCAGCTCTTTGGGGCAAACATGGTTCTTTTTTTGATCTCTGCCTACCTTGCCCAGGGTTGGACTGAACTGTCCAAACTGGCAGCGTTATTCCATCCTCCACCTGCTGCTGCTCTCACTACCTACCAGGGAGCAGGACGTTTTGTCTCATCCTTCATCTTTCGGCATATTTCTGCAGTAGCCTCTCAAAGGGTTCCTTCATGTGCTGGGTGATGTGGTTTCAGGCAGCCCCAAAGACCTCTAGGTCATTGGACAGTTCTGCTTGGATATTGTCTTATGCTGCAACCCTGTGGGGAACATACAGTGTGTCAGCTCTGAACTAACAATATTCAAGGATGTCCCTTGAAGTTGGAAAAGCTTTGGAGAGCCCTGTGAATGCAGCTTTGGCAGAAAATGTGTTGAAATATGGCCTGAGTCTCTTGTGTTTTTAAGCACAGCAGGGAAATTTGTCTTTCAAGTGCCTCCCTTGTACTTATGGATTTAGGTACTTCCAGAAATCCCAGTTTAAAGATATGGGGTGCAGGGACCCCGTGTTTCCTGTGTAGTGAAGTTGAACTTTTATCAGTTTAATTAATAGATATGGGATGGTTTCCTAACAGAAAGAGGAGCATAAATATTGCAGAAATGAGTACTTTACAAATACTTTGGTGGATACCTGTTTCTTTCAGCCTAAGCCAACACTCTATCCCAAGAGTCCATAGCATGTTTGTGTGATTAAAATACAATTAAAAACTTTCTGGAGAAGAAATTGCATGGAGTTGATGTGGGGTGGGGGAAGCTTAGAAGTCTTTCCCATGGTTCCATCTGAGTAAGCCAGGGAGCTGCCATGGCTTGTTTGCAGCTCCTAGAAATTTAGGGGTTTTTTCCTGGTCTTTTTGAAGATGGATTGTTATATGCAGCAGGAGCCTCAGTCTGAGCTTGCTGAAGTTTTCTTCCATTGCCTTAAATAGCAGGATTGGGAAGTATTTTTTGAGGAGGGAAAACTAAAAGGGGTATAATAGTTTTGTGGACCCAAATGAGATGAGGCACCAGGTGGCAATTCTTTGTTGTAATTTCCCAGGCGTTTGCCCTTTGGCTGTTTGGTTTGGCAGAGCTTCTTGAAGATATCAGTGAGGAGCTCTAGTGTTTCAATGTTGCTTTCTTTTTTTTGTTGTTGTGATTTTTGTCCCTTGTGGAAACTTTATACATTTATACCTTTTTAGAATGAGTATAATCCATCTATGAGTGCAGCCAAGTACTTCATGGATTCTGTCTAGACCAGTGTGGCTTTCATTCTAGGCTTATAAATTTATTCCTGTTTACTGCTGAGACTTGCACCAAAAACATTTAATACCTGAGCACAGCCTCAGGACTGCAGTTGACATTCAATATCAATTGATCCAGGTGGATAGGGACTGCAGATTGGATGTCAGCAGGGCATGAGGGAAAATTAAAGTGCTCTCTAAAGTTTCCCCTGAATACTGGTCTGGGATTCAGACAAGTGCCAGGTTTCATGTACAGCTTGAGGCTTGTCTGTGCACGTCTCCTACCCATCCCTTCCTGCCAGGGTTAAGTCTTGCAGTTGTGGTCGGTGTGTTGAAGCCCAGAGCAGAAAGGGATGCTCCCAGGAATGTGTGCCATGCTGTGGCTCATCTCTCAGAGGGCTTTCCCTGTGGGAGGACCCTTAGGAGGTCTGTGGCTGTTGTGGTTCAGGTCCTTGGGATGCTTAGAGCAGCCCTCATTTCCCCTGATGCTTGGGAGGTTAAAACAACTTTGGTCCATAAGCAAGGGGTAATTATGGAAAGCGTAGCACTCCAATGAGGTTCTATCTGCTAAGAATGTTAATCACGTCTCTGTATTTAGTATAAATATTTACGTCTGAACTGTTTTAATTGGAAACTCCTGTTGATTTTTAAAAACATTGTACACAAGTGATGCAGCGTCTTTGCATGCTTAATAGGAAAAACTGGCTTCATGTGTGATTTAGGGTGCTAAAGAAGATATTAAGTTATGCAGAGTAAAATGTAAATGCGTATTCCTTATTTATGTTTTTCAGGTAAGAAATTGCATTCCGTTAAGCAAGGCTGCCTAAGGGAGTTGACAGATGCCGGCTCTGTGCATTCATTTGTAAGGTACCAAATCATGCAAAGTATTCTAGGCTGCAAAATTAGGAACACTGATTGTAAGTAAGGTATTTTATCCCTTCTTAATATCCTGAAGAATTTTTAAAAGACAATGGAGGTGACGAGATCTCAGGACACGTTTAAGCCCAATTTGTCAGTTTGATAGGCAGCTGAGTGTCTTCTCCAGAGGAGGTGAGAGTTAAGATTTATTTGGCAAAATTTCTTGCCAGACTCCAAGGCCTGCCATATTTTAACAGCTAGAAATCCCAATGGGATGGTGAGAGACCATATGTTGTGCCAGCATTTCTTGTAACCCTTGGAGAACTGCTACTGCAGCTGGACAAGAGGTTTCATGCCTGCTGTCCCAGGCTGGACATTGCAAATTTGCAGTCAGGACAGTTTGCAAAAGCAGAAAAAGAGCTGATCTGATTCATAAAGACATTGCCATTGGGCTAAGATGTTTGTCAAAACATTAACAAGTAGTCCAGAGGAGGGTAAGGCCATGGTCTGCTTTGCTTATTTGTGTATCAGTGTTTCATCTGCGATTTATACTAGTTTCTCAGTTGTGCTCATGCTATCACATTTTGAAAGCAGAAATACAAGAGTAAACACAGCAAGTTCGATTTAAACATTTGAAACTTTCTTTTTTATAAATCTAATGTAATCTTCTAGTATTTTTAAACTTACCTTTATGAATCAGAGGTAAACTGTGAGTCTTCCTGGTTGCTGATCTTTAAAATACTTATGTACAGGCTTTGATCCTGAAATTGTATTAACTGTAAGTCACTTCTAGAGGAAGGCAGTTTCTAATCTGTGGAGAACTCTGTAATCATCTGCAATTTAATGTACCTGTTTCTGAATCCTGTACCTGAGGTCCATTCCGTTAATTTTTCTTTGGAGCAAGTCAGAGGCATTGTGATTGTTTGGAGTTGTTACTAAGGCAGCTGAAGAAAGGAGAGCTTTATGAATCACATGCTTGAATTATCAGTTCTTTTCTTGCACCATCACAAACATCAGTGGAAAGGCAGGTTCACTGATGTGTCTACGAGCATTGACTTCTTATCCCATAATGTCTCTAGATCTTGGATTTACCCAATTACAGATTTTCTCACCTACAGATTTCCTTGTTTGGGATATCGCTGTCTAAAAATATTCTCATGTTAGTGCTATGTGGCCAAAATTTAAGTAGCAAAGAAGAAAAATAGTTCCTGATCGCTATTAATTGAAGGTCTTCCCTCCTCAGTTTTGTCAGCACAATGACAATTAAAAAAAATAAAAAAAGGAATCATTTTACCATAATACGTGATTCTATTTTTTTTTATCCTGTTTGATATTTTGACGGCATTCTGAATTAAACTCTTGCTTTTAAAATATCCAAACAAAATGTTTCCTCCAAATTCTGTTCTTCTTTTCCTTCCCTTTGCAAAACTATTTCCTTAATACTATCCAATTTAAAGAGTAATTTATGGTCCTTCTATAGACCTGCATATTTTTCTGTCAATTTTGTATACAAGTTTTGCCTGATTACTTTAGACCTTTCTGATATCTCTCAGTTAATGAGTTGCACAGGTATTTCTTAAAATACATGTCACAAAAGGCAGTCTATATCTCTCCTTGTGCTGTGTATTTAAGTACTGCCACTCAGTATTTCATCTCCATAGTAATCTGATATATTCTCCCTCTCCTGAAAATTTTGCTCCCCTCCTCTTTTCTTTTTTTTGCCCATCTCTGTGGTTTGCAATACAAAAGGCATAAAAAAAAGTTACTTCCAGTCTCTTATATCTAGCAAGTCTACAAACTACAATCAATAATTGAATTTCTAGGGTAAATTAAATGAAAGCAATATACGTGATTCTCCTTCATTACACAAAAGAGGAGCAGAAAGCTAGAAACATGATCTGGGTGTTGCAGATATTTGATGAAAAATAATAAAGTTTTACAGGAAGGTAGCCACTAGGAGTCTAAAATTGATTCTTTTCATTACAGCTGTCTGAGATTTACATTTTTTATATCAAGAGACTTTTATAATGAGACTTTTTTCCTCCCCAGCTAGTTTATTTACTGAGACAAGGAGAAAAAGGATTTTTGCTTAGACAAATACCAAAGAAAGCTTCAAGCATCACTTCATAAAGGCAAAGCTACTGTCTAGCTGGATGCAGTGAAGCAGAGGTGCAAGAGAACTACTTCAAGTCATTAATTCTAATATGACCTCATGGCCTCAAGCTCTGCCAGGGGAGATTTAGGCTGGACATTAGGAAAAATGTCACAGAAAGGGTCGCTGGGCACTGGAACAGGCTACTCAGGGAGGTGGTTGATTCACCTTCCCTGGAAACGTTTAAGGCACAGGTGGACAAGGTGCTGAGGATCATGGTTTAGTGTTTGATAGGAACGGTTGGACTCAATGATCTGGTGGGTCTCTTCTATCCTGGTTGTTCTATGATTCTATGACTACATTTCCTGGCCTTTCAGCACCAGAATGGTTGTTTGAAGGAGGTCACCATTTGAATTCTAGAAGTAGATGGAGGAACTTGCCCTAAAATAGCAGTGTGGGCCCCTGCTGTTGCAGTGGGCTCCTGGAAAAGAGCTCTTGCTCATGTTTCTGTAGTCCGCTTTGACTCCTCTTTTAATACTCCTTTTTAATCCTGTGTTTGGGATTAATTAACAGCCATGCAGTTTGAGTGCATGTTTAATGTAAAGCATGGGTAGTCTCATACAAGTCCAATGGGATTTAAGCTGGTGTGATAGAAGATCCCATGTCTCAGTGTGACCTGGAAACATGGAGAACCTTGAGCAACACTTGGATCTCCATCCCACTGCCACATCATCCAGAATATCCCCCCTTCCCTCGCTGCACCAGAGCAGCAGGGGAGGATGCAATGAAGAGAAGCTAAGGCCAAGAAATAAGAGCTATTTAACGCTCTCAGTGGTAGTATGTATACACTAAGCACCAGGCGTGGCTGTAGCAAAGAGAGCAGCTATTGACCTTTTATACTGGAGAAGCTGCAAGTGTTAGACACGAGTGAAATTCTTGACTAACGTGCTGCCCGTCTACTTGGTTGCAATCTGTTCCTCGGCAAACACGGACTTGTGTTGGGTGATAGATGATGGTGTGTTATGAATGGCTACCAGTCTTCTGCATGATATGGGTGAGCCTTAATTATTCTGAGCTGAACATAAGGCTGGAAGATATTTGGCAGGAAAATGCCTTTGCATTTTAATTAATCAGCATCTTTTTTTTCCTGGAAACAAAATGAACCCTGTGCGCTCAGTTGGCTTTGACAGTCACGATCGCAGCTCACATTTTACCTCTTAGTTCCAAACTAAAGTGCTGGACCTGGGCAAAGAATGTTTTATGGGGATTATGCTCGTTTGATATTTGTGCTGCATCTTCATTTTGATTATTCCCTGCATGATGCTGTCAGCCATCAGGGGTGTCCCTTTACTATGATAAAGGGGATGGATGTGGGTGTTTTGTTTTGTGGAAGTTAAACCTAGATTTATATATCTGGGAAGCTGGCTTTCCTACCCAGTTGATGCAGCGTGTGAATTTTCAAACTGTGCTTTGCTGGAGAGACTCCTCTTGCCTGTCCTGTTTCAAACTATCTCCCTAGAAGGAGAAGTGCCAGCATAATATTAATAAGCATAAACTGTGGAGGCTATGATGATAATTAACAGCAGGGTGCCCAGTTTCGCAGTACTGTATTTTTCATTCCTTATAGGCTTTTTTTTTAAGCTTTTTCACTTTTTGTCAGGCTGTGAAAAATTTCTCCCAGGCAGACCTGAAGTTTTCTGGCAGGGAAGGGAGAAGATACATGATTTTGAGAAGTCAGAGCCTAGTCCTGCACTTCTTCAAATCAGTCCCAGGGCTGCCATGGATTTTACCAGAATGCAGTTTCAGCCTTTGGGCTGTAGCTCATACAGAAATACTCCCGGCTTTAGTATGACAAAATAACTAGGATAGAAATAGGTTACTCTGCTTTCACTGCCCATGCTGCTGCTTTTAGATTTAACACAGATTTCATTCCTGCACCAATTTTGATACGTGTGGAATATTAACGTCATTAATTCATTTTTACCATCTTGAAGAGTTTAAATCAGCTGGGAACATTATTCTTGCAATTCAAAATATAATTTAAATCCATAAGGAGTTACAGTTGTTGTTAATGACTCCCCCGTAATTAATTTCTTTATAAAATAGAATGAATGCCTAGTGTCTCGGGTACTAAATAGTCTGTATTCTTACAATACTATTTCAATTTTAATTTAATTAAACTGTAGGATATCTAGTTGAGAAACATTGTTTTAAAAAAAGAACTTGCTTAATATGAAAGGCAGAGTGGTATTATTCTTGCAGTGATAAAACCTAAATGAGATGGAAGTGGAAATCTAAATCAAGTGGAAGAGTAGTGCAGAATCTCTAATCTCCGATTAAAATGTAAGACACTTTGCAGTCAATAACTTAATCTCATTTGTTTCCAGGTCAGTCTTATTTCAAAAGTGACTTTTCTTTCATTATTTTGTGTTCTGTGAAGCAAGTCATGACACCTGATTTTAGTTTATCACATTTCTGTACAGCTATAAGACTGCGAGATGAGTACTTAGCTGGTCATTAAGTCTCTTAAACTCAATAGATGGCACTGGTTTGTGCAGTTCTTGCCTGTTGTCTTTGCCAAGGTGATTACTATCATGCAAAAGTTTTTGAGAAAAGAGCCGAGCTTTTGCATGGTCTGTACTTTAATAGGCTACTGCATTGAATTGTTTCGGGTTATTTTAAAAATTGCATTGTGATTCAGTGTTTTAGGAAAATATTGTCTTTATAAATATATATGAACTGACTATGACTTGTGCTTTTGAAGGATATCATCAAATCATTTGGGTTGGAAGGTTTCCTGGGAGATTGTTTTGTTCAACATGTTGCTCAAAGCTGGAGCAGCACTGAATTTGGACTAGGTTGCTCAGAGCTTTGTGTCTAGTCAGATCTTTATAGTGTCCAAAGATAAAGATTCTTCATCCTCTCTAGACTCTTGTTCTAATCATCACTCCAGGTGAGTTTCTCCAGTGTATCTATTCCAGACTGTTGTATCTCATTCTTCCACCATGTTTCTCGTGGAAAGCACAACTGCATTCTCGGTAAGCCCTTCCTAGGTACTTGTTGGCTTCGGTAGGAACCCCCTAAACCTTCTCCTTTCCTTGTTGCTACAACTCTGGATACGGATAACCTTCACCACTGCTTGGCCTTGCTGTCCATCCAGGCACTTGTGAAGCATTTTTCAGGTATGGTCCTAGACAAAATTTGCAGAATGTTTTTTTTTCACTAAGAAAGGAAAACACTGCATTAATATCTTAAAACTTCAACTCATGTCTACTCTCTTGCCAAGAGAGTGAACCAGCACCTGCTATTAATTAAAACCAACCTGCTCTAGCTAGTGGCTAAGGCCAAACTCGGGCATATGTGTCTTCTGTTTAAACAGTTTTATGCATTCATGTGGCTATTCTGGCTTCTTGTTTCTTTGAAAGGCCAAATTCAGCCTTTCCTCTTGACTCCCACAGGCTTTGGGCTGTGCCTAAAACATTTGCTTTCAGTCAAAAGTTGTCCAGCTACTGCTTCCTAGCCTGCCTGCACATGCACTGAAAGAACTGTTTGGAAATATTAAAGGGTGAATTAGAGGAGCCAGGTTTTATAAAGGCTGACAGAAATGCTAGGTAAATGCCGTTGACAGAGGGGAACTACCAGTTCCCTCAAGCTGAAATCTTGTTTACGACTTTTGTGTGTGTGCTCTTTATTTCTTTGCAGAACCTGCTGCCTCTATGCCCTTCCTTAAGAGCTCCTTGCTATCTTTGTCTAGAAAATTGCTTGTCTTCACTTATGGACTATATTTATCTTCGTCCAAGTTATTTTCTTTGTGGCTCAGTATTCTGGCTGGGTTTTGTTGGGTGTTGGTGTGGGGGCTTTAATCCTCAGGCTGAGCCCTCTGCTGTCCTGTTCCCAGATGTGGCTCTGTGAGACATTGCACTGGGCAGTCAGAGCAGTGCTTGCAGGGAAATCCCAAGCAGATCCCACGGAGCAGTATGTCGGTGACTGACTGAGAAGGGTTCCTGCCTGTGATTCGCAGGTGCTCAGGTTCAAGGAAAGTCTCTGTAGGGCAGTTAGGGAAGAAAGGAAGAATCCTGCTGTTCAATCTGACTGGCTCCTGCCTGGTGCATGCAAGGTATAGCTGCTGGAAACTCCCAAACCTGGCTGACCCTCAGCATATGGACAGTAAGAGTCATTTTGGTCTTGTTCTGCTAGGACCAAATGTACAAGGCTCTGGTCCAATTGTACGGTTTCCAAGTAAAATATTTGAAAATATTTTTTTGTCACAATAACTCCCCTTCTCTTGTGCTGAGGGGCATGGTTTAGTGTTTGATAGGAACGGTTGGACTCAATGATCTGGTGGGTCTCTTCCAACCTGGTTGTTCTATGGTTTTATGATTCTCTGAGCTCCATTATTTGTTTACTTTTAGAAGTTGGTGTTTTTTTGTTTTACTGTGGTTGATATCTGTTCTTTCTCTCTGGTCTGCATGGTGTTGAATGCTTTAATTCTTGCTATTCTCAGTGTGTGGAAATGTATTCCATTGGTTGTCTTGTCAAGTGTGATGTGACAGCCATCCAATGCCTTTTTTGTTAGCCTTAATTCACTAAGCCTTTATTGCTATAATTTTCAGTTCCTAAGTAAACTTTTAATGGCTCACTTGCATGGCATCTCTGCACAAGGACTGAAACTGTTGCAGCCTAGTGCAGCCTATTTCCTCTTCCTTCCTAAAACAGTATCCAAAGGGGCAAAACCTAAGGATGTCATTTACACCCTTGGCTGCTTAAATAACTTTCTGCTAGGGCTATGAGGATGAGTTTTCTAGCAATTACATTTTCTTAATTTGAAGTTTAGAAACAGGTTTACTTCACTAAACCAGGTCTTCACACAAAGGCAGCTGAGGACTGCTGCTTGCAGCAGTATGGCTTTTAATTGATTAATCTTCTGACAATGCTGCATTGAGAACCTTTTAAACAGTGCCCTGTGACTTTCAAAGTACTTTAAAGCACTTTCCTCAGAATCTAAGAGTCGATACTGCTTGGCATCATGGCTGTGGGCAAACCCAGCAGCTGTCACTGTCTGCAACTGTTCAAATGCCACAACAAATGGAAGACCTTGGGTTTTTTTTTTGAGGTGATGTCCCCTAGTCAGGCCACTAGCACACTCTCCTTGTTCTATTTTTTTTCAGATTTTGCAGCAAAATTTTGCTGTAGCCATTCTGTGTATGGAGCTTCCTTACTCTGAAAGCACTTTTAAGTGCTGCGGCACCTCTCCGAGCAGGGCAGTTGTTCAAGATTGCCCCTAATGCCCTCTTTGGAGAGTTTTACAGGGTGGGGTGCTGTCATTACCTTGTTCCTTCTAAGTATGACCTTCATTAGAGTGAAGTTTAATTTCAGTCTGGCTGATAGCTTGTGTGGCACATCACATAGGTGATAGGTTTTACTTCACTACTTTGGTTTGCAGGAGGCAACAGCACAGAGCTGTGCCCTTTGCTTTTCCTGTGCTTAGGCAATGTTTTGCTGCAGGATGTGTGGCTTCACCTGGGAGACAGTATTTAAGGGCAAGGGGGCCCATGAGGGCTGGGAGCTCAAAAAGGAAATCCTAGCAGCTCAGGAGAAAGCCATACCCGTGTTCCAGAAAAAAAAGCCGGCAGGGTTAAAAAACAGCTTGGTTGAACAGAAAGATCTTGAGCGATATCAAGAAGAGAAATGTTTATGGGCTCTGGAAGAGGGGCCAGACCTCTTGGGTGGACTGCAGGAGGGAAGCGAGATTGTGTAGAGAAAAAAATCAGAGGGGCTAAGGCTGAACTAGAAATCAGATTGGCAAATTCTGTGAAACAAAAAAATCTTTCTATAAATATATAAATAATAAAAGGAGGACTAGGGAGACCATACAGTCCCTATTGGACACAGAAGGAACAACAGTGACGGAGGATGAGGAAAAGGCTGAGGTACTTAATGCCTTCTTTGCCTCAGTCTTTAATTGTAAAGAAAGTTGTTCCCTCTGTGTACAAACCCAGGAGATAGAGGAGCAAAATGAGACTCCCATTGTCCAAGAGGAGGTGGTCAGAGCCTTGCTAGCCTGACTAAACACCCACAAGTCTATGGGGCCAGGCAGGATTCACCCTAGGGTATTGAAGGAGCTGGTGGACGTGCTGACCAAACCCCTTTCGATCATCTTCCAGCAGTCCTGGAAGACTGGGGAGGTACCGCTGGACTGGAGGCTGATGTTGTGCCCATCTACAAGAAGGGTCGCAGGGAGGATCCAGGGAAGTACAGGCCTGACAGTCTGACCTCAGTGCCAGGGAAAGTCATGGAACAGGTGATCTTGAGTGCTATCATGAAGCACATGCAAGAGAACAGGGTGATCAGACCCAGTCAACATGGGTTCACAAAAGGCAGGTCCTGCCAAACTAACCTGATCGCCTTCTATGACAAAGTGACTCGGCTGCTGGATGAGGGAAAGGCTGTGGATGTATCTTTCAGGACTTCTGTAAAGCCTTTGACACAGTTTCTCACAGCATTCTGCTACGGAAACTGTCAGCCTCTGGCCTGGACAGGCGCACACTCTCCTGGGTGTAAAACTGGTTGGATGGCCGGGCCCAGAGAGTGGTGGTAAATGATGTTAAGTCCAGCTGGAGGCCAGTGACTAGTGGTGTTCCACAGGGCTCAGTGCTGGGTGCAGCCCTGTTCAATGTCTTCATCAATGACCTGGATGAAGGCATTGAGGGTACCCTTAGCAAGTTTGCAGATGACACAAAGCTGTGTGCAAGTGTTGATCTGCTGGGGAGGGTAGGGAGGGTCTGCAAAGGGATCTGAACAGGTTGGACTGCTGGGCAGAGTCCAATGGGATGAGGTTTAACACGGCCAAATACCGGGTCCTGCACTTCGGGCACAACAACCCTATGCAGAGCTACAGACTGGGAGAAGTCTGTCTAGAAAGCTGCCTGGAGGAGAGGGACCTGGGGGTGTTGGTTTGACAGTGACTCAACATGAGCCAGCAGTGTGCCCAGGTGGCCAAGAAGGCCAATGGCATCTTGGCTTGTATCAGAAATGGTGTGACCAGCAGGTCCAGGGAGGTTATTCTCTCTCTGTACTCGGCACTGGGGAGACCCCTTCTTGAATACTGTGTTCAGTTCTGGGCCTCTCACCACAAGAAGGATGTTGAGGCTCTGGAGCGAGTCCAGAGAAGAGCAACGAAACTGGTGAAGGGGCTGGAGAACAGACCTTATGAGGAATGTCTGAGAGAGCTGGAGGTGTTTAGTCTAGAGAAGAGGAGGCTGAGGGGAGACCTCATTGCTCTCTATATCTACCTGAAAGGAGGTTGTGTAGAGGAGGGAGCTGGGCTCTTCTCCCAAGTGACAGGGGACAGGACGAGAGGAAATGGCCTCAAGCTCTGCCAGGGGAGGTTTAGGCTGGACATTAGGAAAAAAATGTCACAGAAAGGGTCATTGGGCATCAGAATAGGCTGCCCAGGGAAGGGGTTTGATTCACCTTTGCTGGAGGTGTTTAAGGGACGGGTGGACAAGGTGCTGAGGGACATGGTTTAGTGTTTGATAGGAATGGTTGGACTTGATGATCTGGTGGGTCTCTTCCAACCTAGTTATTCTATGGTCTCCTCTAGTGCTTGGAGGCCCATTCTTTATGTTTTGGGAATTGTTTGTTTCCCAGGAGAAAGGGTGTGTCAGTGTGTCCTCTGCTGTGTCCTGCATGGGTGCTTTCAACTCTCCTGGGTGTCAACTTTTTTCCATTCATCTTAAATGCTCTGGAGCTATGAAGGACACCAGTGCATAGGACTTGGCCAGGTGGTAATTGGCACCATATTCTATATGGTTTGTAAAACGTGCTGCAGGTACTGGAAGCCTCATGTAAACTGAAGTGATGATGGGTACTTGGCATGCAGCAATCTGAATCTGGGAGGAAGGAGTCCTGGGGAGGTGCCAGCAGAGGTGCATACTGCTACGGAAACCTCCTCTCCCTTTAACCTGCAGTCCGTGCTGGTTTGCAGAGATGCAGTGGCATTGGGAGATCTGATCTGTGGGTGCAGAATTAACATCTTGTCCCTTGAGCCATGTTTATAGGTTTGTCTTCAAGCGCACGACGCATCTGACCCTGCCTAAACCTTTTACTGTGTTTGGGCAGCTACTGGAAATGTTTAGGGCTCCTTCCAAAGGCTTCTGGTGATCGAGTGGCTGTTGGACATGGGAGCTGGAACCTTCTCTCTTCTGTCACATCAGTGTGTAGCCTCAGGGCAGGGTGATTAATCTCAGCTTGATCTCCTCTGAAGATCTGACCCTATTTCCCTACTGTATAATTTTTACAGCCATGTGAGGATTGAAGATTAATTAGTTAATGTCTGTGAAGCACTTTGAATGTGTTATTTAAGGTTGAAGTATTATCATAATTCTCTAGGGAAGTGTCACCATGTTTAATGTGTCTACTGGCATCTGTCAAAAACAAAACTCATAACATATAAATCCTATCTTTGATTTCCATATCTTCATTATTCATTTTGCCCTTGTTTGGAACCCACTTTTCATTTTATTTAAATTAGAAACATGCGTTCTACATGGCAATAGCATGTAAGGCTAGTTTCAACTTTTGGATACGTTACTAGTTGCAGCAGTGTTTCCGGGAACTACTGGCATAGCCTCTCCAGTCTACGGAATCGAGGGACTGCTCTAATTCCTATGTGTCACTCTTGCTGCATGTACTTTTCTAGAATGACTGTGTCTTTTACATTTAGCTTTCATCCTGATATGCTGCACAGTACTTACAGAGGGGAACTCTAATGACTCTCGGCAGTGAAGAGGATGCTCAGAAGGGAACTTACATTTGTTCTCCATATTGGCAAAGGAAGTATTCAGAAACACAGATGCATATGTGCAGTATTTCTTTGGAGAGCAGGCCATTACAATATGAGATGAAAAGCTGGCATCCTTGCCCTCGCCTTCAAGATAAACTTTTAATATATTTTGACTTCAAGTTTTCCGTGTTTTTCCATGCAGAGTTTATCCTGTGACATTCACTGTGCTGCCTATCCCATAATTTCTTGCTCCTTTCTATTTCTAATGCTGTCATCAACTGTTGTTCAGTGGAAAGCTGGCAAATATGTGAACTAATCATCTTTCCTTCTGCCTGAAGTTTTCTCTCCAGGGATCGTTAGAAGGCAATTTCTTTTCTCTAGATGAAGGCAGCAGAAATCATATAACCTTCATTTTGCTGATTCCATGCAAGGCCATTTTTTAAAGCTCTCCCACTTCTTGTTAATAATTTGTCTTACTCTTCAAATATGTATTCTATGCATGTCTACTCCAATGACTTCTTGCTTCTAGAAGAAACCCTGTAGTTGCTGTCAAGTATGTGGCCCTTTAGATATTGCAGGAATCCTTAAGCAAAGTCTGGGCCCAAGGCGACCCTTGCTGGGGGCTAAAGCAGAAGGACAGCAGGGGACAAAGTCAGACATGTTTTCTCCCTCTGAATGCGTATGGGAAGAGTGGGATTTGCCTGGCAGTACAACCAGTAGCACCTGGGTTTTAGTTAGGGTTGCTGGAGGGCACAGAAGCTCTGTCTGGGCACAGTGGTGTTTTCCCATGTACTCTTTGCAGGCTGTTGTGAAAGGCTCCCAAGGGAAAAATTGCAAAATTCTCCATTTGCTCTTGCTCTTTTGGCCTTGGCACCAACACGGGGCCTGTATTTGGCATGAAAACTGCTTTTCTACACTGCTCCTTGTTACATAAATGGTGGTTTAGGTCTCAAATGGATTAAATATGTCTCCACTCCAGCCCCTGTATTTTGAGTTTATTGATACCTATTTGTTGATTCATATGGGAATTGCTTTCCATTTTTAGCATCTACGTAAGAATCCACACTATATATAACTATGTAGCCTTTATAATGACCTGAAACTTATTCCCACAAGCTTTACTGACACATTTACAGAAGAAGGAGGATACAGCAACACAAAGATCCAACATTCATTTTCCTGAAAACATAAAATGCACTCATTTCTCACACAGGGCATTTTTTTTTGGTCTACCAATACTTTTGAATACTTTGGGGAGGTCCAGAATGGCCTAGCAATCTAGAAAACTACTTCGTGATTAGAAGTAACTGGAAGGTAGCTGACAACCACTACAGAAGTGTCAATAGAGAAGCATTGTCTGCATTGCTTACTCTGAAGTCAACGTGCACAGAAAAATTAGTGCTTTATTTCATGTAATAATGTTGAGTGTAGAAGTTGTGTTAAGGGAGAGGCTTTCCAGTGCTGTTCCTGAGAGGTCTGTGCCAGTTCTTCTGTCCTGTTCCGTTTCTAGGGAGGCTGCTCACGGGCTGGTGATGGGCTGAGTGATTACGTGGGCACTGAATCACACTGGGCTGTGAACTCAGCATTAATTTTCATGTTGCAGTGGTGCCTGGGAGCTCTCCTGAGGGCAGGACCCTGTGCAGCTAAAGCAGGCAATGAAAAGGTGATGTGTGTCCCATGCAGTTCAGTTTCAGAGCACCAACAAACACAAGACCGTACTTAAGCTGCCTGAGAAAAGTGAGCGGTCGCATCATCCAGCAGTTGCTTCAGTACCAGCCTGACCTCAGCCTGTGCATTATCCATCACAGCCTGGGCTCTGCGCCGACACTGAGAAGGGATGCCTTTCAATATTGCTGTTCCTCCAGGGCTGTGTCAGGACTGGTGAAGACAGCTCTCTCATAGTTGTACCTCCCCAGTATAGCTATTACTGCAAACAGTGGCTTGTACTCAGTCAGCCTTCTGGAAACCATTATCTGGGTTCTCATTTGTAAAAGGCTTGGGCTATAACTTTGTGTAACTCCTAAACTTGGTTGTTTCATTGGGGTTTTTTTCCACGATTATATAATATACAAATATCCAGAGATAAAAATGAATGTTTTGGTGTAATCATTTTCCATAAATATTTCATTGGTGTAATTACCTGGTACTTTATTTTCTTGCTTGGCTTGTGCCTGATAAAAATACAAAATTTAATTTGTTTCTGGAGTGTCAGTTTGAAATGAGTGTGTGGATGTGTTTGTAAATCCTATTAAAAGAAAGAGGGAAAAAAATTCAAGTCACGCAGGAAAAAAAAAATCCAGTCGTTTTTTGGCAACATGAGATGAAATCAAAAAATGCTATTCCAAATTAGTGAACGACTCAGCAGTTTACCTGATTAAAAAGGTATTTTGAAGTGTAAGTTGTTAGAACATACAGCAAAGAGAACAAATAGGGTTTAAACACCTTTCCTTCCCCCCCTCCCTCCCCTTTCTCATTTTAAAGATTTGTGCTTGAGAGCTGATACATAGTACTGCAGCAGGTCTGAAAAAAACCTCTTAAACCACTGTAAGAATTGCTGGGATTTTTATATTTAGATTCTTAAATTTAGAGGTTTATGACATTTTTCTTTTTTTGATATTTTGTTTTCACTTTTTTCACATCAGCTAATTTCTGTTAGTTTTTCAATAAATGATAGAACATGCCATAAAGTCAGAGTTTTTCTTTATAATTTTAAAGACATCAGCTACATCAGAGAGGCATAAGAAATCCCTGTTTCACTTCTGTGTGAAGGACAAAACTGAACTACAGGATAGATACGAGTTCTTCGTCCTTTGTCCAATTTTTTGAGGTCTTTTCTCCTTTAATCAGGATCTTCTTGCATCCGCACCAAAACCCAGCTGATATCAGCAGGCTCAGATCACCATGGAGATCTTCCTAAGAAAAGTCTGATATTAGTTACCATTGGCCAGTAACAAAGCATTATGGATCAACAAAAGGCAGCTCCCTGAAATCCCAAATCCTCTTGGGTGTTTCGTACCTCTTATAGAGAAGCTGTCAGTTCATGGCCCGATCCCTGATAAAACCCAACCCTGCAGCTCCCTCTGGAATTGTATGGGTCAGTTTTCCCGGGATGCCCATGCACTCTGGGAATAAAAAAGCCATCGTAGAGGATAAAGGAATCTATCCAACTTGGATACATAGCTTATTAAACTTGCATGAAAACCAGAGATTCTCATGTGCAAAGGAAGCAGAGAGAGGCTGAGTGCATTAACCTTGAGTTTTACCAGGATGATCTTGGCACTATGAGCAAATTCTGCCATGTGATGAGAAAATATTTGACCCCCAAAATGCATGTTTGGGTCTGAATGTAGGCTACTGCATTGAGTGCTTATTTGCTTACATTGAGTAGGGTTGCTTTGTATTTCAAGGCTCTCTAAGAGCGCAGTACCCAGTGGGTGGCAGTGTACTAGCTTTGGATGAGGCATGCTTGTTCTTATTTTTTTAATTCTTCATCTAGTTTCCATGGTAATGACTGCAGCTTTGATGGCTGTGCAAAACTGGAGAGGGAAAGAGAAATAAGAGGGCGATATTGTGTTAAACTAGTCGAATAACCCATGGAAGTCGTAGTGGTCACAGCAAACAGCAAGTGCTGCCAATGAGAAAGTAACAGGCACAGAAGTCACGGGTGCCTGAAGAGTGGCTTAATCAAGCTGTTTTGATGGAGTGGTTGAAGACAGCAGTAATACTGAAGGATTTAAGGGAGGAAAAAACAAGGCAAATTTGTCATGTCATTTACATTAGCTGAGCTAGATTCACTGCTGGAGATTTTAGAAGATTTTTTGTACTTTATGGGTGAAGTTGTGATAAAAAAATAATAATGCACAGTCAAATTGAATATAGATTCTCCTGCCAGTAGTTTAAAATGATGCATCCAAATAATATTGTGGATTTAAATGCTAGGTCAGAGAAGTGTTGGATTTTATGAACTCATTCAAATTTTGAGTTGAATCAACTTTATTTTCTGTTAAAAGAAATAGCTGCCAGGCTTGAAATTTGAATGTTAAAACTATATCTAAAATTCTCTTTTTGCAGCCCTTGCAACTCCCCTGCAGTATTACCCTCCAAATTACACAGCAGAGGTCTGGAAATTCATGCACTGCTATTATTGTCAATACTGTTGACTTTGCACCATAATTGTTTGTGACTCCTGTGAGATCTGGCTGAATTTAATGCCTGCAATCTACAGCTTATCAGCGTAGATTGATCTAGGTCTCTTGTGTAAAAGCTGCTGATCAAGGAGTGCTACAGGTCTGTTTGTCAGACCTACCTCTTCCTCCTGGCTTCAATTTGATCAGCTTGTCCCACTTAGCCTGAGCAGAGTTTGTCAGATGGAGAGGGGTCTGCTGGCTCTTGTGAGGAGGCAGAAGCTGAAGTCCTAACACACGCTGCACCATCTGGAGCTCTGAAACCATGCTATTTTCTTGAAATTTAACTATGCATCCAAGTTTTGGGTTGTTTTTTTAAGAAGAAAATAAAGGGAGGGATGTTCAGACAGATATTTTACCTGTGTGGCTTGTGCTTGGACTCAATGGTCTGATGGGTCTTTTCCAACCTGATGATTCTATGCTTCTATATGGATCATGGCAACCTTTCTCCAAGCTTCCTTAGACTTCCAGTAAAACTGCATCCCCAATTCTTCGTTGGTTATGTCCTAAGTTTTCACAGTTTTTCTGTCTCCTTCCATCTCTCATCACCTTTGCCCTCAGGCTCCTTGACCCCAGCACCCAGGCACCAACAGAAGTCTCCCTACGTGCCGTTTGATCCTGCCTCGCTTCACCAGCCCGTGAAGCAATTTTTTCACTGGTGTTGCTAAGCTCACTGTCAGTCTCCTGCCTTCCACAGCAGACCTGCAACATGTCTGCGTTCCCTCCAAATCATGTTCAACATGCAACCTCAGGTGGTACAGCGACAAGGCTTGAACATACTCGCTTCTGTGGCGGCTGGATTTAAAGCTTTGTGTCTGATGTTGATAATTTGGTTTTGAGGTATAGCTACATGTAGGAGGAGTTGCAGAACCTTTGTTGGGTAGAGAGATAGTTTCTTCTAATTGCTAGAGGGGCAACATAGATGACAAACCTTGTTCACAGATATTGCTGCTTGTGTTAGTGTTTCACAGTGTTCAGTGGGGTTTCCTAAAGGATCAAACAGGAGGAAAACCAGCCTTCCTGCAGCTGTGGAAGCAGGTCTATGCACAGGAGGTATGCTGGAGTCTCAGTAAGTGGCATATTTGAGCAAGAGATGAAAAGAAAGTAACCAAAGAGGTTGATGGATCTTCTGTTTCTTTTCTGTGGTTGCTCTGTCTCTGGATGTACCTTTCTATCTCATTGTCAGTGCACACACTTTAATGAAACATGATCAGCCACCTTAGCCACGTATTTCCTGGTCCTCAGAGCAGAGCTTCTGGACAGGGGATGTTTGGGAAATGCTAAGACTTTTAAACAAGTGATCTTTAGATCAAACCATGGCTAGACAAGATTAAATTTTCCCTATGTGTTTAATTCAGGATATCTGAGGTTACTTTTGTTCTGTAGAGTTTCAGGGAGGTGTCTTGGTCAAATTGACTGCATGGGCATGAAACTTTCATTGTCATTGTGGAAAATCAGCTCACTCAGGGAAGTTGTTTTCTGGACTTACACAGGTTCTTGCAAGCTGTTTGAGGGATGCTAAATATATCACGGCCAAGGAAAACTGACAGGGATTGTAGCTGCCAAATTTTTAATAGCAAGTACATAATTCCATTGCTTTTTCAACAACAAAGAGAAGAAAAATACTGTGAACTTGGCAGTACCTGTTTCTCTCTGCTTCTCAGAGTGTGGTAACAATCCTTACCTAAATAGCTGAATATGTCAACAAAGATATAAACTGATTTCAACAAAAATAAAAGCTATGTAACCCTACCAGTATCTAAAATTGGTGCATGACATTCCTTGTTTAAATATATCGCCTTTCTCCAAATGAATTGGACAGGCTGAGACTCAAGACTTGAGGATTAGCAGAGGGCTTAATTAAAGCATCGTCAATGTTGTCCCTGCAGAATTAAAATCCTGACACCCTGTTACTTTACCGTATTTGAGCCTTAATTTTAAATGACTGACTTTAAAGGGATCATCACTTAGAAACTTAAGCATGGCTTTCTTTTCAGAATTGTAGCCTCGCGTGTTTTTGCAGATCAGAATAATTCTCACTGTTTTATTACTGCTAGGATCCATTTTCAGGTGACTACAGTGCATTTAGAGTTTTGTCAAGTTAATAATGCTTTCTCCTGACTTTCGAAGTGCAATATTAATAGTTGAACAAAGTCTTTCAGATTTGCAGCCTCCATCCTCCCTAGAGGTCCACGTTTCCCAGAAGGCTGAATGCTTCTGGTTTGTCTCTAGCCTGTCAAATAAGCTTTAAAAATTTTTACCAATCTCAAATGCTAAGCTTCAACAAGAAGCAGTCTTTTTCAATCTGGGCAAGTGACACTGAAGTCAATAAAAATTAAAATTAAAAATACCAAAAGAGTTCAACAAGTTCAGGCATTTGATAGTGAAAAAAGACAGTGGATATCCAGGGTTATGATCATGTTTCCAAACTTGGACAAGAAATTAAAACTTCTTTTCATACTATGATTGTCTGGCCATTCTTGCTTGTTATATATTTGTGTAACAGAAGGTACAACAGCAATTGGTGTTTGGTGCAGCTTTTGGCACACTCTGGTAGAGCTTGGCTGCCTGTAGGTAACCCAGGGCTTTGCATAACATTTGCATGAGGTGCAAGAGGAGTGCTGAGAGATTTCTGTAGGATTTTTGGTAAGTCAAATGTATGAAAAGGAGTATGCATTAAATGATAGAAAACATTTGATTTTCAAAAGCCTGCAATGAATTGCGAATAAGCTTAAGTTGGCGTATTTTAAAGTTTGAGGAGAACTTGTCTCAGTTCTTGATTCTTTTTCTGAATTGAGACTGTGATGCATGTTATTAAAGCAGGCAGTGAGAGCCTGCCTTTTCTAGCAGTTTTAAAATCAATTTTGTTGTTTAAGCGACTCACCTTCCCTGAAATTGTAGGAATCCAATCCTGACGCTGTCCTTCACCTTTCTGTGTTCTTCATCTGGTGCATTCAACAGCTTGTGGCCAGCCCTGTGCCACTAAGTGCGTGACATTCATCAGACTTGCTGTGGTGGGTAACAGGATAAGGAGGATGTATTTTGTGGGCTTTTGCAGACAAAATGCCTTATGTCATGGTTACCTGCAATTTTTTGAAGACTGGATTTGACGTAGATGCTGGCGTTCAGCATCATGTTCTTCAAATGATTATGTGGAGATGCGATTATCTTTGCTTGCAGTCTAATGGTCTAGGATCACAAATGTTATTTTCTATCAGTCCTGTAATTGCATGGGTGTATTCTGTGTCTGCAGTCTGAAATCACATATTCAAAATAAATCAAATACATTTGGAGTAGCTTCTATCTTCGTGACTTGTGGTTAGAGCTATTTTATGAGCTCTGCCAATGTAGTGATTATAATCGAAAGACTCTAAGAAAATAATGACCATGCCATATCCTAGGAGTGAATGGCTGAAACTTGAAAGTTGAGTTATGAATGCCTTATAAAACTGCTCTCGATTCACCTCTCAGTCAAACGTGAGTAAATGAGGTATAGTGCCGCTCGTCAGTGGTTCAGAAGGAATGTAAATGATAGGAGTATGTGGTTCAGTATTTCAGGGACTCCTAGTTTAAGGGGCTTAGCTGCCAATTTAACCTAATCCGCATGGTCTCAGATTCTGATCTCTGAATGTCACTTCAAGATTGTTCCGTGTTTTGGATATAACACTTCCCAGTCACTTGCAATTTAAGCAGAACTCCTGGGCACAGAGTATTTAGCCAAAATGCCCTATCCGTGACTTTTAGAAAATTCAAAAGGGCAAATCTTCCATGTTAACTCTAAATGCCAACACTGAATCTACCCGATTTTCTGCAATAAAAGCATGTGTGACTGTAAATGAAATGCACATCAGAGCGGGTTTCCTAGTTTGCTGACCACATTAAAAACTGCAAGAAATTTCAAATAGCTCTTGGCCTGTAAGGATTTTCTCCCCTTCTTCTCTGAGTAAGAGTTTTGCCCCCAGGGAGTCATGTGGGCACTTCGATGGCTGCACATTTAAATTATTTACTGAGACTTGGTCTTATTTTTTTTTTTTTTGTGTGTGTGACATCAGCCTGAAGCCACCCAAACAATGGATCAGAGACTGGCTATGTAAAGTAACATCCTAGCTGGCTATTTTAGTCCCACAAACTTGCTAACTGCAAGTGAAAAAGCACAAACCATGCCTATGTTTGTGTTCTGGCTAAGCATGGAAGCGAAAGATTTCCTCATGGCTTTTAAAATAATGTGCTTTAAACTGCTAAGTCAGAGCTCTTATTTTCCCCTTGAGCTGGCAGCACAGGCCAGCTCCCTTTAATCCAAACATTAAACACACATTTTAAAGTGTGTTCTTTTTGGAAGGATGTTTAGCAACTTCCCTTTTGAATCCAGGCGTAGAGGTCTCTTTCCAGAATTGATGGCCTGTACTCGAGTGAACTGCTCTGTCTCTGGGCTTTGTGAAAGACCAAGTCTGTGAGTTCAGGGATCGCCTTTCGAAATGGGGCCTCATAACAGGCAAGGTGAAAGGAAGGGCAGCTTGAAGAGGAAAAAAACCCCCGATGGAACTCAAGAGTTTGATTTGGCAAGAAACAGCGCAAGTTCACTGTGCTCTAAAAACTTCTACTGGTCTCTCTTCTGTTTTAGTTATGCCTTATTACTTTCATCATGTATTAATATATAAAGCATACGGATGCGGCACTCTACAAGTGTGACTTGGTTCCTTCTTAATTTCTTTCATGGATCCAACCAGACTTACCAGAAGAGCGATGTCCTTATGGCCTTCCTCACCTTGGCTTATGATGGTACCCAGCATGGACGGCTTAATACTTGCCATGCAGAATGCAGGATTGACAGAGAAAACAATTATCCAGCTAACACTCACATCTCTCTCTAATGCCTTATGTTGCATGCAGAAGGGATGCCCCTGTCATTGGCTGGAGTGGCAGTGGGTAGAGCATGTACCAGTGATTGTGGTGGCCTTTCATGATACATTGTAGGAACCAACATCATGTTTTTGTGTCTCATCTGGTTGAGAAAGTTGAGTTGTTCTGTAAGGACTTACCTTGGCCATTGTTTATCATCCTTCCAAGACTGGTGTGCTTGCTGCGTGCTGGTGGTCATCTTTTCTTGCTTGTGACCCATATCACAGGATTTGCTGCTGTATCTCATTACTGTTTTCTGTGTGTACATTTCTAAGTAAGGCAGTTTATTTCATTTTGCATGTCTCAAAAAAATGACTTGGTTTCTAGAGTATTTCAGGAGACTGTATAATTTGTTAGCATTCTTTGAAGGCCTTTCTTATTGGGGTCAGTGATTACTAGAAACAAGTTTTAGACTGTGCTAGGAATAATCATTTTGGATATTTCATGTAAAATCTTCCTATATTTGCAGTTAAAAAAAAAAATCTCTTTATGTACGCAAGGCAAATGCTAAGACATTTTGCTTCCAGTCTGCTGATGGCTTTTGCAAACGTTAAAAGTATTGCAGTTTCCACTTGATTGATCAAGTGAGTTGCAGTGAAATTTAATTTTGCTATGTCATTTAGAATAGTTCTTTAGAGTCAGAATACCTATTATGGTGCAGCACCATTGTGCTTTTTTCTGTACGTTGGATATGTGCATAATTTCAGAGACTCATCTTTAGTGCTGAGAAGCTGGTATTTAACTGTACATAGTACTTGGGAAGGCTGTATCTACTATATACATGGCATGCACCATTTATTTCCCTTCTACACAGTCATTTTTCAAGGCATAAATACCTTACCTTCATCCAGAGCAGGTATATGAAATAAGAACATCCCTTCCGACCTTTCAAATCCATTAAAACAGGGAAAATTTTAATTTGTATTCAGATGTTTGAAAATCTACTAGGACACAAAAAGTATATGGGAGAAGATTTATATCTGTATTGTTAACTGTCTAATTAATAAGCCAGGGAAATATAGTTAGAATCGCTTTTGACTCCAGAAGGGAGACATTTGGGCTCAAATTAAATCTTTTTTTCTAAGTCTCACTTATTTCTTGAGCCAATTCCAAGTGTCTCAATTGAAAATTCAGTGTTATCCTTTCATTGCAGTTATGTCAGGCTTGTTTTTTTTAATGTATACATGAATGAGGAAAACAACAAAATAAATGTACTGGTATTCCTTTCAATGTGGATCGATAAACAAAATTCAGGGTCTTGTAACTTGTCACAAATTGCTGATGGATTCAGATGGGTTTTATTATAATTGGGTTTATTTGCAAGTATGTTCCAAGTTGTAGTTTCTGGATGCATTTTTACCTCTGTCAGTCACAGGAACTCATTAAAATTAGTCTGGGTAACTAAAGATAAGGGTTAGAGAAAAGAAATGCTGGAGTATCCCATCCTTAGCAATCAGGTTAGTTTTAAAACATCTTAGTTTATTCTATGGTTTCAAAAACATGCTGTCTTGGTTTAGAAGGGAGGATACTGTAGCAATACTGTGTTCATGCCAACCTGCAAATTAATGAGAGCCACCGAAAGGAGAGAGAATCGGGGACTGTGTCCCACTAGGCGCGTTGCGCTACTCCTTCCACCTATGCCAGCTGTTGAACCACACCTTATTTTAGATGAGGTATCAGCAATCTATTGAGGTTAGCAAATCTGAGAAATATGTTCTGAGTCTGAACATGAAGCAGCAGAGAGTGAATAACTTGCATTGAATTTTGAGGCTTAGCTGCATGTTTTTCTTTAAATCAGATACCAAAACCCAATCCCAAAGAAGTCTTCATTTAGGAATGAAAGCTTTATGTTGACCTAAATGGATCGATCAAGCCATTCTAGCAAAATAAGTTTCTCTCTCACATCTGTATTATGAATACCAGGCACTTTATTAGCTACGCTTTTTTCCGGAACCAGCCAACTTTTAATTCCTAGTAAGAAGGTACTGTTGAACTGTTCAGAGGAGCCCACATAGAAGGACTAGGGAGTGTCAGCAGTGATGTTTGCTTGTTGCTTCCCTCCTCCTTACTCTCTCCATCTCCAACTAGAGGGTCTGGCCAGACAGGTTTATATTCACAGAATTATAGAATAACCAGGTTGGAAGAGACACACGGGATCATTGAGTCCAACCGTTCCTATCAAACACTAAACCATGTCCCTCAGCACCTCGTCCGCCCATCCCTTAAACACCTCCAGGGAAGTTGAATCAATTCAACACAGTTGTCCACGCTTCCAGCTTCTCAGTCTCTTATTACTGTTGAGTGACCACCAAATTCTCCAAAGCTCCTCGGTCTGGGCACTTCAGTGGGAGTTTGTACAGGGCTGGAGCAAAGGCTACCGGAATGGTGCAGCTCAATGCTGTTATTGCAGGGGTTCCTGGAGAGGGCCGTGCTGAAGCACCGGGGATCTCTTCATACCCTTGTCTGGTTTGCTGCAGATCTGCTGTCAACACTTAAGCTTTCTGTAGGGAACCACAAGCCTGCCTATATTGATTTTTCTAAACAGTTGCTCTGTTTTACTGCCCTTGAAGGGACTATATGTCTTTTTAATTAAAACTAAAGTACATATCAAACGAGTGGTGAGGGGGTATAGTGGGTAGAAAACCAACTGCATATTGACTTTTTGTTCTGGAGGTGGATTCGTAGAAACGGCTTATGAGGACCTCCAGGACATGGAGGTGTTTTACCCTTACAGGTTATCTCGTGTGGTGACCTCCAGGGAAACATACTGTCCTGTCTTGGAAATACAAACTGTTGTTCGCTTTAGACTCTGGAAAATTCAAGAAGTTAAATTCACACAACAGGATCCTTTTTTTTTTCCCCTCCCCCAGAGATCTCAAGTCAGTCTTCACTGATACTGTGGTTTCATCCCTGAAATTTCTGCAGTTTCGCTGTGCATTCAGCTGCGTGTGATCTTGGGCTGTGATCTTCAATCTCACCAATGTGATATGTGATATGGGTACTCCTAGCGAGAGGATGATGCCTTTAAGGCACTGGGATGAAGTGCATGGTACTGGCATGGGATATGTTCTTAGGAAAACTTTCTTAAAGTCCTTAGTGTACATAAATACATTCATTTTCTGTTAATATTGTTATTTCTTATCCTTTTTTAAGACATGTATGTGTATGTACAGGTAGATATTTTAAAATAGTGCTAGAAAACTGGAATCATAGAATTGTTTGGGTTGGAAAGGACCTAGTTCATCTAGTTCCGACCCCCCTGCCATGGGCAGGGACACCTCCCACTGGATCAGGCTGCCCAAGGCCCTATCCAGTCTGACCTTGAACACCTCCAGGATTGGGGCAGCCACAACTTCCCTTGGCAACCTGTTCCAGTGCCTCACCACTCACAGTGAAGAAATTCCTCCTTCTAGTCAAATCAACCCCTCTCCAGTTTACACCCATTGCCCCTTGTCCTGTTGCCACAAGACTTTGTAAACAGTCCCTCCCCAGCTTTTGTGTAGCCCCTTTAGATACTGGAAGGTCGCTATAACATCTCCTCAGAGCCTTCTCTTATCCAGGCTGAAGAACCCCAACTCTCTCAGCCTGTCCTCGCATGGGAGGTGCTGCAGCCCTTGGATCATCTTTGTAACGCTCTTCTGGACCCATTCCAATAGTTCCATATTCTTCTTATGTTGAAGATTGCAGAACTGGACACAATACTCCATCTAGAGTTCTGAAGTATGACATATTAAGAAGCTGTTCAGATGCAGAAGTATATGCATAGATGGATGCCACAGGATGTCTCTCACATGATTAATTCACAACTGTCTTCTAGGTAATTCAGTTGCACAACACTAAAGCCAGTTGAAGCAACAGAAGCAAGCTTGTAACGCCACTAAAATGCCAGTTCATGAGTTGATTGTGAACTTGTGCAAGTATGTCAAGCTTTCAGTTGCATAAAGGAAACACCAGTAACCTCCCAATACAAAAAATCCTTGGTAGCATTTGTTTAGAGACCTGGAGGCATGAAAGAGGGGAGGAAGAAGAAGGGTTTCTCTTTCTCACTCTGTATGTCTTATGTATGGTTTATCAAGGGCATCAGTGAAATAATAGAATGAAAAGGAAAATATTCCAAATAAATAAACAGTAATTCTCAGCCTGCTCATGGAAAAGTGTAAATATCTCAGGGATATTGAAGGTTGTAGACACACTTTAACTTTCTGGGAATCATTTAAGTGACCAGGGCAGAAGTTAGAGCAAAGGTTTACTTTGCAGAGGTCCACTTTTAGGTGCCGCTTACTGGACCACCATGTAAAAGAAAAGGCACATTGGAATTGCATTTTTAATATTTCCATAGTAAGCATTGATTAGAATTGCTCTTATAGTTTTATGGCAATAAATCTTATTTGACAGTTTTGTGGTAGTGTAGTGGGAGATGGATGGCAAGGAGGATGCAAGCAATTGATCACTTCATCTAAGTAGGCAAGAGCAGGAGACATGAATTTACAGGAAGAATATTGAGGCTGTTTGGACCAACTTAGTTTCTTAGAAATTAATCTCAGTATTTTCATGTGGAAGAATATCTGTGGCCATTTGTTGCAGAAGAAATGAGACAACTTCAGGGCAAGCTATGAGGTTTATGGCCCTGCAGAGTGCTGGTTTGGTGGTTGGTTGGTGTGGTAGGCTACAATAACCGAGATGTTCTCTGGACTGGAGACAAATTGCAGAGGCAAAGGAAATCTTAATTTTTGTGATATAAATAGTGATTTAGAGAACCGTTTCTAAAGTGGATCAATAAAGTAATCTGTTTCAGGTAAATAGGTAGAGGAGAGAAAAATTGTCCAGGGAAGTACACGCCTTTCTCAATGTCCTTAATGTCTCTGTGGGCTTGGGCAAACTGAGCATGGTTTGTGCTTACTGAGACTGGGTAGTGTTTTCTCTTTGCTGCTCTTTGTTTGGAAACAGTTTCCTTTAAGGCTGATTTACCAGAGCAACAGTGCGTTGATGCACACATAAGCCTATTTCACAAGAGTAGAAACCAGAAATCTCAGATTACCCAGAAAAGGGGGAATTTTTTGAAATTCTTCCTGCTCCTGCCCCCCAAAATTTTGAAGGACAGGAAGTTTTGTACCGGTCTATTAATAAGAATTGTCTTTCTAATTCTGCTTCTGGAACTAATTACTGAATTGAGACAGCATTGTTGTCTGTGCCGCACGCAGCCTCTTAGTTTTCAAGAAGCTTATGGTCCAGTGGTTACCAACACAGAGCTGAAGTGAATATTATCTGCTTTTTTTAAAACTATACTGCTTGGCT
Source organism: Coccyzus lansbergi (assembly GCA_033558105.1). Taxonomy (NCBI): domain Eukaryota; kingdom Metazoa; phylum Chordata; class Aves; order Cuculiformes; family Coccyzidae; genus Coccyzus; species Coccyzus lansbergi. The sequence goes on from JAUMJK010000431.1 coordinate 1,422,496, forward strand.
GTCCAAAGCCACATGCAAGCATCTTCTAAGAGGAAAGCCAAATCATGGATAAAACCAATCCCTTACCACTGACAACACTAAATGACTGTTTTTGCTGATTGTTACTGCTTTTGTCTTTGTGTCCTGTGGCATTTAATGCTTTTGCCTCATGACTGCTGGTTTGTAGGGTGGCAGTATTCATCACCAAATAACGAAGCGCAGCCGTCATGGATGTGTTTCTTTGGCGAGACTCTTGGCAGCAGTCCGATCAGGAGGTAGCCTTGCTAAAACTCAGCTTATGACAGAATATTCTCTTTGAAGCATAGCTACCATAGCATTTGGTATTCAGTGGCTCTGGGCACAGCACATCTAAAGGAGTTCATCCAATATTGATGGTCTTTCAGTAAAATCGGGAGGAGAAAAAAAAATCCTATTTCTTAAAGCTCTTATTTTTAATGTTTCTTCTTATTCCCTGATCGTGGTCTGTAAGGTCACAAGTCTGAAGGCCTACTAGAGTAAAATGTGGCATTAAAGGTCTATTCTTCATCTTCTGTAAAGTCAAGTTAACGTCTTCTCTGACTTGCAACCTTATAGAGAAAAGAACGGGCTTGTTTCTGAGAATGCGGCTGTATATTCTAAGTCTGCAATACTATACTGTCTGAAAGTTTCTTTTGAGGAAGGTTTAGATCAGCCTTGTATTGGAGAATGCTGGCACTCAAAACCCCACAACTGTGCAGGTATGCTTGAATGTGGTTTTAAAATGGGTGCATTTGCCTCTCTTTTGTCAGCAGAGAAAGTGGGTTCAGTAACTGAGAATTAATTGCTTTGTTTTATGACATTTGCCTCTTGCACCATGACTTTGGCATCCCTGCAAGTCCTTAGGTAAAGAAGGACCACAGGAAACTGGAAGGTGCACGGAAGGCGACTGATGCTTTTGGCAGCTGTGCTGTCCAGATCATCTTAGGCTGATTGAGGTTTCTACATTTAAGCTGAGCTCACTTGTCACAGAGGATGAAATTGGTGCTTCTTAAGGAGCTACTTATCTCCAGGACAGACCCTGTAACTGGCTGTGTAGGGCAGGGCCAGACAGTTGCAAAAGAGGCGTTGTTCAAGCTGAGCTGATTTATTTTGTATTTTCTGAGAAGCTATAACTTCTTGAGATGCAGCAGCTTGCGGACCTGTATGAGCAGAAGGAGTTCACAGAGGTGTTGGCAGTGTTAGTAGCATTCGCTGATGCAGAACAGCTGCCTGGGTACTGGAGGCCTTAACCAGCATTGGTGTTTGGTGTGAAGGTCTTGGATGTATGATCCTGGCCTGCAGAGCTATCCTGACACAACTGAAAGTGCATTGATGAGCTACTTCATAATCTTTTTCATGTGAAATGGTGCCAGCTATGCTGTGTGTTTTCTGTGTATCTACATGTTTATCTTTAAAGCTATTAGATGGGATTTTGCATGGTGTGTATAGGTAAGCCTGATGCTCTTTTCCATGTATAAATACATCTCGGATAACTGAGATAACTGGTTTATAATGAGGAACCACTGAAGCCTTTCTTTGGCATTAGAGATTCATTCAGGGTTCATGGCTGAGGCTAACAACAATGAGGTTGTAATGTTGCAGTGCAAACAAATATGGAAACAAGGCTACAGTTTACTTAAAATTCTCATATGCCAAGGAGAGAATGAGTAAATGTGATTTCATTTCTGATATTCTTTATTAGTTTTACATACACAGTGTGGAGTAGAAGCATTTGTATTTCAATTTATTGTAGAGAAAAAGCCTTCTTTCATAATCTCTCAGTCAGCTCGTTATGAATAGCAACCTCTGATCACACAAGGCTATTAATTCTTAATTATCTGCTGGTAATTTACTTGTGCATGAATTTAGCAATCCATTAGGTGGTGATTTATTTTTGAGAGAAGTATGTAATGAAAAGTTTTAGGATTTGCTTACCCTCACCCCTGCTTTTGGCTGGCAGTGGAATTAGCTGATTGATTAGATTACAGGATTTATCCAAACCACACTCTGTGTGTGAGAGATTGTAGTTAAGTACATTAAGAAAATCTGAAGCAAGACACAGATAAATGAAATAGTGTTTTTGATGGCAGTCTCTGAATCAGGCTAGTGGCTGAGGAATTGGAAGTTAAATTAACAAACGCTAGAGGGTTGATCTAATTCAGGGATTTATAGATGCCTAAAAGTTTTTGAGTGGAAGTATAAATCCTACACAGCAGAGGAGCTCAATAGCAGTGAGCTGGTTTTCTTATGTACCGTGGGGGCTACATGGAATACAGACCAAAACCTTTGATCTAATGCTGCATTTTGACCCAACAGGGAGGGATAGAAAGCTAGACCTGAACCTCTCACTGCCAAGTCAGCTTGACTTTTTTGTGAAGCCCTGTCCTGACGTCTTTGCTCATGCTGAATGCAAGCATGACAAAACTTAACTTATCTTGCAAATAGTTTTCCAGAAGTGAAGTGTGGGATTTCTCTAAAGCACTCACTTTCGTCTCTTTGCTCCTTCTGCTGAGCTTAAAGTGAGTCTCGGTTTTCAAAAAACACTAAAGTTTGCTTTCTCCTGTGCCAGAAAATAAACACTTAATGGTGGCTGTCATCTGGCTGACTTGATCCGCATCTTAAATCTGTGATTGTGGCTCAGCAGGTGAGTTGTGGTAACTGTCCTGGTAGGCAGCTTTTGGTAATTTCATTTACTGTCACTTGGAAGTGGATGGGTGAGAAGTGAAACACAGTTACTTCTGTTAACAGTTGTCTTTTCATGCCTTGTTCTGTGAATTAAAGACAAAACAACGCTGTTTATACTTGAGGTACTAGAATATATTGGGACTTAACTGTTTTTTGCTGGTAGTTTCATGTGTACTGAATTAGTTCTTTCTGCTTAGCAGTTCAGCTTAGAAATTAATCAGTCATTAAAAGAGTTAGTTCTCTATTAACTCAAGTTAACTTTAGTGGGCTGTCTGATAACCAACTGCAGTAATGTGATTTTTTTGCCGAGTGAGCCTGCTGTGTTTGGCTGCTATTCTTGACAGCACAGAGCAGAGAGCAGGGGCTGCGTTTTCCTGCCGGATGCTCTGTCCTCACATGCTAGTTTGCTACTTTTAGCTCTGCTTGAAGGAGTGACAGAGTCTGTGGCACATTTTTCACATCAAAGATGTTGTTAGTAATTGGCCTCAAGTCTGACAAGATAAATAACTCAGAGGAAGGCAAGGTTGTCATTAAATAAGTATCATTCACGCACAGCAGGCTGTGCTGGGCACAGTGGTCCCTACACAAAGTATAGCGCAGCATGTCCTCACTGAAGGCTGAAAATAGCAAAAGATGCTGTTGATGCCCCAAAAAGACGCTTGGTTGTGTCTTGCCCCAAGACTGGGGAAAGCACCAGCATGAGGCTGGCAAGGGAGGATAGTGCTGGCAGCGGTTTCTTGGACCATTGCCTGTGGTTCATTTTTCCTCCTACCAGCATTGCCAGAAACATCAGCCAACCCCACTGGTAGCAGCTGCGTGCCCCTTAGAGAAGTGCTTCCAGGTGTTTGGCCAGAAGGATGGAGCTGAGATGCAGAAATTACATTTTGAGATAAGCTGTATGCATTCTTCATCAGATTTTGGACTTTGTCTTAATTGAGTTTAGCCTATAAGCAAGCTGATACAGTTAAGACAATTTGTAACCTCTCTTCTCATGCCTAGCTATGGTGGTAGGACACACAGCAGTGGTCTGACGTGATGGGCCGTGTTGACTCTTGGCTTTGTTGTCAGCAGCTGTAGATGAGGAGCAGTATGAGACGGCAGCCAGAAGCAGGGTCCAGGGGTGCAGGCACAGTGCTGAGCCCAGTCTTGGGGGAGCTGTGTACTGGAAGTGTGGCTGGTTTGGTTCTCCCTCCTTGGAGAGGCTATTTATCAAGCTAAATAATGGCATACCAGTTTGGGAGAGGGCACTTAATCAGCTATTTCTCCTTAGTCACAGATGCCTTTCCTTCAAAGGCATGTATGTACTCAGCAAAGCACACAGCCAGCCTAGCTGAAATAGCCATGAAACAGCCATCCCAATTGATCTGGAGGCACCCTAACAAAGAGTCATTTGTTTCTGGAGCATGAGGGTATTCAATGAAAACATGATTGCAGTACATTAAAAATTGCAGTTTATCTTTCAAGCATGCCTAAAGTGTCACAACATTAGCTCTGCCTGTGATCTGCAAGCATAGAGCAGTAGCAGTTCTCCCTTGCCCATCATTTTCTGGAGGCTGGTAACAGCAAATAGCATAGATTGTTTGGACAAAGGAAAGAATTTGACTGTGTATCAGCCTGGAGAACTCTTAATAAAACCATTGAAAAGATCTGGCAGATTTTTCTTCTCTCAGAACTATATGAAATGTAACTTGACCATTGTAACACATCATGATGGACATACAATGAAAGATAGTTGAGGGCAATTCAATAGGGCCTAATTGATTTATAGAGTATTTCTGCAAAGACATTGAAATTGGGAATGAATTAAAAAATGTCTAGAAATGGTCAGGTAGGAACCATAGTCCTTAGAGAAGAGAATTTCAGTGGGATTGCCTCACATGATAATCTGTATTTTAAGTCAGATATTGCCCTCTTGTCTGCCTGACACACTTTGGCTGTATGTTTTCCAAGGTAACTAACTCAAAATAAAACCCTAGGGATGATGCTCGGCTCTGTTGTTTACAAATGCATTAATAGAGGAGTTTAAGGATTAGGAAGAAGCCTAAAATGTAGTCTGCACTACTTTGTATATGTTGGCCTTTGAGTCAACAAATTCAAGTTGGGAAAAAATAAAATTTCTTAACAAAGCTATAATCTCATTCAAGTCAAAAGTTCCAGTGGAAAATCCTATCTTGCAGTTTAAGATCTGGAACATACAGAAGATACTCTGTTTTTATAGGCAAATTCATTTCTATTTAAGTTTCAAACTCAGGGTGGTTTAAAGTCTGGCTTTGAAGGTGCTTAGCGTAGGCCTAAGCAAAGTCTGTAAGCTGGCAGTGAGCACTTTTGAGCCCTAGAGCTCTGCAAAGCAATAAAGGAGAGAAATATAAAGTGTATTTTTTTCTAAGAAACAGAAATAAATGGTGGAATGAAATATTTCTGTGATTAATATTTCACTTTGAAATGGATTAGGAAGAAACTGTGAATTATGTATTTTGATTCAATCCACTGCTGCTTAAAATATAATCTTGGTAGAGTTTGCAGTTAGCAGTGCGCATTTTAATTTTGTCTTTTTAGTTTTCTGGAACTCAGACTTAATTGTGTCCATGAAAACAGGATTTATAGGCCTTAGTGTTTCATATTCCTTGTTTTTGTATACGCCCTTAAATGTTAAACCCTCTTTGTAAATTATTTCTGTATTTGATTTCACTGAAGTTTCTCAGGCTGCTTTATACATTCAGTGAGATCCCCCTCAAACCACACAACCAAATAACTTGCAGGCATACGTTTCAATGATAGTGGTGCAAAATCAGCAGTGTTTCATACCTTGGAGTTTGCAGATTGCTTGCTGAAAATGTCTGTAGGAGATGGTGGAGCAGAGCTCTAAGGCAAACTCACCTTCCATTTGAGGCAAGGGAAAGGATAGGGGATTGGCTGTTAGTGGTGGAGGAGGCACCACAACCTGTCCTGCTTACATTTTACTGCCCAGCAGGACTAGAATCATAGAATCATAGAACAACCATGTTGGAAGAGACCCAGTGGATCATCCAAGTCCAACCGTTCCTATCAACTAAACCATGTCCCTCAGCACCTCATCCACCTGTGCCTTAAACACCTGCAGGGAAGGTGAATCAACCCCCTCCCTGGGCAACTAGTTCCAATGCCCAATGACCCTTTCTGTGAAAATTTTTTTCCTAATGTCCAGCCTAAATCTCCCCTGGCGGAGCTTGAGGCCATTCCCTCTCGTCCTGTCCCCTGTCACTTGGGAGAAGAGCCAAGCTCCCTCCTCTCTACAATCTCCTTTGAGATAGTTATAGAGAGCAATGAGGTCTCCCCTCAGCCTCCTCTTCTCCAGGCTAAACAACCCCAGCTCTCTCAGCCACTCCTTATAAAGCCTGTTCTCCAGCCCCTTCACCAGCCTTGTTGCTCTTCTCTGGACTCGCTCCAGAGCCTCAACATCCTTCTTGTGATGAGGGGCCCAGAACTGAACACAGGATTCAAAGAGAGGTCTCACCAGTGCTGAGTATAGAGGGAGAATAACCTCCCTGGACCTGCTGGTCACACCGTTTCTGATACTAGACCATAGTGGAGCCCAACACATGACAAGTGGATCTGCTTCTGTAAGCTCACCAGCTCAGACAGGCAGGATCTGGAGGAAATAGCATTATCTCCATTTTGCTAAAGCTGAAGGAGATTAACTGTATACCAGAAGTCTGAGGCGGAACTGACTATCAAATCTAGATATCCTGGTTCATTTATCCCGTTCCTCTAGCAAAAATTATCCTCCAGTAAGGCAAAACAGTAGAGTGGCTCATCCCAATTATAGCAAACCAGAATCTTTCATTCAGAAGAACTGTGTGTTATCCTCAGTGATCGATAAAGCCAGTATAAAACCCTTCTGATTTAAAATACACTTAAATGAACCACTTAAGTTCCTTGGTCAAGTTACTGCTAGAGCCCTTTTGTTCCGTCAGTTGTCAGCAGAAAACGGACGGCAGTTGGAATGTGCAGTTTCGTGGCAAGTCACCAGTGGCTCCTGTCTTGCTAGTATTTGAATCTTACATATCTTTTTGATTTGCATCAGTATCAGTCGCTTTCCCAAATTCTAAGGTACAAAATCAGCCACTGTTTTGTCTATCTTATTCAAAAGTTTAGTAGCACTTTGTTTAATGTATAATTGATATAATAATGCACGCGCTTAAATTTAAAGTGGGCAAAATTGCTATTTTTTCCTTGCAGAGTTTTCATTAGACAAAATATGAGTAATTCGTAGCTTAAGCACCTGTTTTCCCAGTCTGCAACCTTACAAGAGTAAACATGAAAATGGATGTGTTTCTGGTTGTTTACAACTCCTGTAATTCACTGCTGCTTGCAGGTACTCATTAGAAGAAAATTGTGCTTAGTCCACAAGCTATGGAGCAGGTGAGAAATTAAGCAAGACTGAGAAGAACGGACTGAACAAACAGTACGTAAAATGAAGATGAGCAGTTTCTTTGTGATTAGAACCAGTTACTGGAGTGGAGATATGTTGATTCATAAATCTTGACAAGTAGGCTTATGGTTCTAAATTAATTAGAAGATTTTAATTGAAAAGAGCTGGTACCTAAATGCTGAGGAACGTCTTGAATGTTCAAGCTGAGGAAACTTCAGTTATAATAATTTTTATTTAAGACATAAATAAGAAATTATTTATTTTAATATCATAAAAAGGGAAATCTGAAAAGAATCCTGGAGGATGATAAAATAAATCTGATTTTATTTAATTGCTAATTTTGCAGCCCAGAATTTTCCAATGTGTTTCAGAGCCTCTTTTTTCAGTAGTTCAATATTCAAACATGTTGAACATGCAGTAACTCCTGCTGGCTTCACTGAGAGCTGCAGTTTAGTAAACTAAACTGCTTTGTTAGAGATAGGAAGAGATCTAAACTGGAGAGTACAGAGAGTGAATTGATCTGCTGAGAAAGGCTGTGGTAGATAAGAAATATTGTACTCCTTTAGGGCTAAGAGGGGCAGGTAAGGCAGCAGTTGGATTTGAATGAAGAATATTGATGCTTTGCTGTGTAGATCCAAAAAGCTCTTTGAAGGACCTGATAGCACATGTGACAACTTGAAAGCTTAGCTTCTGCAACGGGCCAGGAAAGGGTTTCAGGGTTGAAATCTGTGAGCTGTGGAAGATGCACTTGTAAAAACAGAAGTACTTTTCACTTCATACTTTGGCACATAATATCCTCCTTGCTGGCACTAATGATGTGGAGACATTTTTCTATCAAATGGTTTCTGACAGTTCAATTGCCAAAAATACTCGAGTGGCAGAATGCAACTGTAATTACTAACAGTGCGCTTGCCCCAGAGTCTGTAAATTCTCTCATAAAAGCCTAAAAAGCCCATTCATATTGTCTAGAAATAGCAGCAATAACCATGGTAATAAGTTCTTCTCTTTGTTGCTGTGGTTCAATTCTTTTCATGGGTAGGCTGCAAAAAAGCCACTTGATTTTTCTGTAGCTGCCTCTATTGTGAGGAGAAGTTTCTGTTCTCCAGGAACAGCAGCACTGAAAACCTTGCAGCAGCCAGTTTCCAGATTCTGAAATTTAGCTGAGAGGAAGTTTAAATCCCATTTCAGGCAAGTTTGAACCCAGCTTTGTGTTTGGGCTGTGTTCTGGAGATGATGTGTGCCGAAGGAGAGAGATGCTGTCCTGGGGAGCAGCACAACTGAGAGGATGGATGCTTGTTAGGGATTTGGGTTGTGCCAAAGCCACCAAGTAATACAGCGAACATCACATCACTCCTCTGCAACCCCTTCTCAATATGAACTTAATGACCTTTGCCATTCATGTGGTGTTTCTCTGTCCACGTACATATTGTCTGTGTTGCTCATGCATGCTCTATTGTATTCCTTTATTATTCTATTGAACTGTAGTGCAGTCCCTCCAGAAAAGGCAGGATTTGGAAATCCTTTCCATCTAGAGTAGTTTTACTCAGTTTAGTGGGGCCGAATACGCTGCAATCCTGCAAACTGCTCCCAGGTAGATTTCTGTGGGGAGCACTACTGACAATAGGATCTATTAAAGTATAAGATGTCCATAAAGAGTATCATGAATGACAGGAATATAGGAAACAGATAAGAAATAGTTACGTTAGGCAGCTTCTCTGTACCAAGTTGCTCACGTATGTGTTTGCAGCATTATGGCTTTAAATCTAGTACTTAAAGGCTACTGTTGAATTACATGGACAGTCAGCTTTGATGCTTGTTAGAAGCAAGAAGCATGAATACAGACTTACTCTCCCTGTTATTAAAGATTATTTTATTCTATAAGATTGTTGTCATGGTATGATGCTTGAACAATTTACAAATGTAGCTTCAGAATATAAATGCCTTTGCTTCTGTAAGCTCTCCAAATCAGAAGCATTGAAGATTTCAGCAGCCATTTATCAGAACACTTTGAATGCTACCAGCTTTTGTTTATTTACTTTGAATTTCTAGGATATTCCAAGGCACAAACACTGCAAGTGACTGTTGTTGAACAAACTCTGAATTTATTTTTAAAAACTTAGTAGTTTTTAGTGTTGTGAATTATCTCAAGAACTTTCGGGGCGGGGGGGGAGGTGTTTGGGGGAGAATGTTTATTTTGCTATCAATATTGCATTAGAGGTTACGTCTTTGCTGATAAATGTGCCTGTGAATGTTGTGGGCACTGAGGCCAGCTGGTACGGAATGACCCACATCCATACCATTACAAGTCTCTTAACCTACAAAACATTCCCATAGGACTGGAAACGCTGCCAGCTCTCAAACTGTGCCTAGGATTGCGTGGGAAAATGATTGTTGGCACAGGCCAAAATTGTGCCAGGGACCTTTCTAACAGCTTAATAGCATAGATAGTTGTGGCCCAAGGCACAGAGGCATCCCTCGGCTCTGCTGCTCTGTAAGTCTGGGCACAGCTGGAGTCACAGGTACAGCTGCTAAATTAACTTTCTAATGCTTTTAAGGCACTGTATAAATAGAGTCGCTTTGTTGCAGAATGTGTCTCAGAATGACATTGCTGCTTTTGCTTGACAGGAAGATTTGATATCGCACTTTGAAGAATATTAGTGTCATTTTTTTCCTACATAACTTTAAAACCTGCCAGCAGCATAATCAGATGCAAGTACCCTCTAACATTAAGCTCTGGTTCTTTGCAACAGTGGTAATCATTAAATCAGCAAAGAAATAGTTCTGCAAGTCTTGAGTTTATGCATTAAACCAATATTACCCAGAGATCAACGTGCAACAACAGTGTTCTTTGTCAATTAAACTACTCAAGCTGTGTGATATCTGGTCTTTTCTCCTTCACGCACTTCACCTTTTCCTCTCTACCAGCACTTAGACACCAGTGCCATTTCTTTTCACATGAGAGATCTGGGTAAGAAAACCCAGGGCAGGTTTGCAGGTTTTTAAGGCAAGATGTTAGCATAGTTATTAGAGATGCTTCTTGCACTTGCTATGTAAATGACTTAGCATTTCATGAATGCAAAGTAAATCAGTCCTCTCATGTTGCTTGGGTTTAATCATTTTTGATTCTCAGTTAGCATATTTCATAACCAAAGCCTGAATTTTTCATTCTGCATTTGTCAATGATGCAACAATCACCTCGTTATGTAGGATGAAGAATTATGTGTGTAGAATTTGGTCTGAGCTTTAAGCTTCTAGGAGAGCAAGAAGCTATTAAGACATCCTGAGACCATACATAATACAATGTCCTATATTGGGCTCTCTGACAGAGCAGTGTTAATTTATCTCTGTTCTAGCAGATGATAGCTCTGCTCTTTGCATTCCAGGCTTTCCCAAAGTAGTGGAATGTGATTTATTATTTCTGGAATATCAAGTAATGTTGTTTTTTTTTTCTAGGCCTTCCTAGACAGGGTCTCCCAGTAATTTTTTATGCTTTAATCTAATTTGAATGGACAGTCAGTACCAAATACGAGGAATTGTTGTGTGTCATAGCAAAACCCAAGGGTGAAGCTAAGTGGAAACAATTTAAATGAGTCATATTGTAGCTAGTGCAATAATTTGCATATGACTCTAACCCTGGTTTCCCAGGAACTTGGTTTCTTCTCCTTTTTCCAGGTTGCAGTAGAGCAAATCTTTCAGCAGTAGGCATTAAAACCTTTGCATTTGCTGAACTGTACTGTGATCTGCTGCTTTTACAGATTTTCATCATGTGACAGGTTTGTGCTGAAAACTCTGGATTGGAGATTCAGGAAAGTCAACTTTGGACAAAATATTGTCTATGCATTCAGCTTGCAAGTTTGTTGTGTTCATTCACAGCCTGTGGTTCTTTTGTGAAATGAACATCTAAACAAATCTCGTTATTAACTGCAGACTGGAAATCCCTGCTGGCTTCTTTAAGATGAAATCTTTTCTAGGGAAGGGGAAAAGTAATTTTCTGTTGCTGACCAAGAATACCTAAGTGTTCCTAGTCATCTTTATTTCATCCAATCTGCAATTCAAACAGTTGTATTCAGAAGGCAGCATTTGTGGAGATTAGTACATGCGAGTTCCTTATTCCAAGTGGCTTTAGCAGTATTTAAGTTGGATTCACAGAAAGTTTGTGTGTATTAAAACAAAAATTAAAAGATTTTTAGGTAATTACTCTAATGAAAAAGTATTTCCAAGAAGCTATCAAAGAGATAAAATACACTTAGAAGTGCCATGAATGCTTATGTAATGGCAGCCTGGATTCAAATCCATGATACTTTTGCTGGTGTAAACGGATGCCGTTGCAATAAAACCTCTCTAGCCTAACTTTAACCTGCATACCCAGAGACTTTAAAGTTTTTTTCATCTCGTTTTGGAAAAACAGTGGTTCTCCTCTTACAAATGTAGTGAATTAGAATGACAACCAAAGCATTCCCAGACGTGCTTCAGTAGGACAAAGCCCCTTGCCTACAATAAAGTGAATGAAATGTGGGAAACTGAGCGTTTGCAATCCATAAGTTGACAGCTTGCATTACAGGAATAAAAAAAAAAAAAAACCCTGATGCAAGTTTTATTGAAGGCTGTTACAAGTGAAAAGTCCTTGAGGCAGTAGTCAATGAATCAATGTCTTCAAAGAGTTTGGGTCTGTCTTAACCTGTTGTTACTCTGAGAAGTGGATGAATTTGTTCTAGCAAAGGAGAGAGGACAGATGGCTTTTCTTTAAAAAATGCCATGAGTTTCTGCTAGTTTATGTTCAGATGAGGTAGATTTACACAATCCATTAGGTTAGTAGCAGTTTAACGATGCCAGTATATTAAATACAACTTCTTGATGACTCTCTCAAGTTTTTGGATGATGAAAGCAGGCAGCTGAACTGCTTAGAACTTCACATCTGTGTGGTAAGAAAGATAAATGGGCAGAAATACTGGCTTTACAATAGGAATGAGCATCCCTGGTTGTATTTTCTGGATGATACCGTCATCCCCTCTTAACAGTAGGGGCAGATGGAGAGTGATTCTTTTCTAGTCATTTAGAGAGGAAAAATAACAATTTTAATACCTATTCAGGGAGTATTTTAGCATGGATCCACTTAGATGATTTTTTAAAGGTTTTTTTTTTGTCTTTGCTATTGGTTTCTTTACTTAGTTAGCTATCTAGTGAAGCAAAGAATGGGGTTGTGTGAATAAGAGAAGATGTAATGTGTGCCTTAATTCATCCCTTTCCTTACCAGACATAATGTGCTGGTCCCTCTCTGAACTTTTTCCTGGTTAGCTGCAGACTGAGCCTGGAAGCAGTGTGGTTGGGTTGGATTCCTGTCCCAGGCAGACAGCTCTACTTGGCCTCGAGACCCCTGGTCTGTATGGCTTTCAGTCATGAGAAACACTAAATTGACAGTTACTTTCAAGTTCATGCCATAGCACCAATTCCCTGCTGCTCTACACTGTGTGGTTTCATAGCTGCCCTTTGTATTCAATTTCTTCCAAATAAGTTTCATTTGTTGACAGATTTTGAGATTTTCATGCTTGCCCTGTGCGTTTCAATGCACAGCCCTAGTCTTTGGTCTTGAAATAATTTATAATGTAATGAATCGTTATACTGCTGTGTGATAAAACCACACCGAGAGGATGGAATTGAAATGGAAGAATGTGTTCACAAAATGTTTTATAAGTGGTCTGTGCCCCCAGAAGTTCCTGCATGAGTGCTCTCTATGACTGCTGGTAGCCCTGCTGCTCTCTGTGATGTCTCTTCCAAGGTCAAGAGTGGTAAGAGCACTTGGGTCAGGCAATCCTCGTCTGTTTGCATGCATTCCACATGTCCGTCTGAAGCAAAATTTTTCATATATAAAATGGATGCTTCCTTGCCCTACATAGAATTGCATTAGTATCCACAGTGGATGTTAGAGATACAATTGCATAGCAGGCTATAACCACAATATGTGTAAAGTGTGTATATATATAAAAATTGGGAGCTTAACAATAGTGGAGTTATGAGGTTTTTCTGGTCAGTGAAATAACAGATGTGACTTGAATCCTACAATGTGAAAAAAGTTTCAAACATGTGTTAGTAATTTTTTTTGTCCTTTTATTAGCAACATTTTTATTGCAACTAATAAGGAACTCAAGATGTTCTCAGATCTTGACTAAGTTACAATGAAGAGGATGTAAGCTTTTCAGCCATTTTAACCACCACCTCTAATGTTGAGACTGGAACCCATTCTCCTTTTGTGCCTCAGCCAGTTTGTATGGTCTGCTACTTTGTGTTGCTACAGCAGACTTTTGCTCTCTCTTCATTGTTTTATTAGATGGGTCTGTTTGGAAATACTTTTAGTTTCAGTGATGCTATTTGGCACAAAAGCCATAATCCTAGAATCGTGCTCTCTTTGTAGCAGAACTGATGGGAAATAACTTTGTTCTGCGCTTTGCATATGGTAATAACAGTAACTCTATATTCGTGTTTCTATGTGATTATTTCAGATTCTGTACAGCAAAGCAAACAGGCTAGCGGGTCTAGTACTGTCCTGTAGTGGGAACAATTAAACTGTTTCTGCTCAGTCACGTGAGGATGCCCAGAAGTGGTTATTTGGGTTTCTTAATATCCTTGTTATTCCTGAAGTGTCTGATCATGTTTCGGAGAAGTTAGAACAAATACAAATCTGTCCCCAAAACGTTTGTATCCTCAAGTAGAAGAAAAGGATGTGACAGTGTGCATGTAGCATGCACATATTTGTTTATTTGAGTCGTAGATATTGCAACTGGTATTGTATGAGGCTCAGAGTGATTGGTGTACTGCATGAGTGAGATTGGAAGGTGGCTAGTAGTTCATTGAACTTCTCATCTGAGCTGAAAGAAGACTTTGGTAAAGAAAATCACAGCAGGTTGCAAAGTGTGATAACTGAATTTGGGTTATTTGAAAAATATCCAGTCTCTTTTAGACACACACAAAAAAAAAAGAGAGAGAGGGGAAAAAAGAAGTTAGTATTAGGTTTACAGCTGGACTTGATGATCTTCAAGGTCTTTTCCAACCTAAATGTTTTATGATTCTATGAAAAGAAAAGGGGGGAAGGAGGGGGCAGTGATACCTAGTTAAAAATCTTCCTTTCCTTTTAAAGATTATCTGCCCTTATCATTGTGTACTTGTATCTCTCTTACACCTTCTGTCATTTACATCTGCAGTCACTAGGTACTTAAGCAGCAAAAACAACTTCTTTTCCTGAGTTGTGGAGCATTTTATCATGCATTAACAAAAGGAACATGACATTTGAAGCATACCAGTAAAAGGAGACTCTGTGGTCCCGAAAGGTTTCATAAGAATAGCAATCACTCACTTGGTTGTCTGGAGCTTTTGAAAAAGCAGCAGGCTAAAGGGCAAACTTGAACCACTGAAGGACCTCAGTGTGGTTTTGGAGTTTATCAATTAGAGTTTTTTGCCACTCTACACTATCTAAACTACGGATCCTGAAGAAAAAAGAACCTTCCTAAAACTCCCTCCATTCAGTGTTGTACTTCTGAAATATTTTCTCAATGAAATTATGGAAGTGATGACAAGCCATGCTGTTTTCATCTTTTCTCTTTTCACTTCCCCCACAACATTGTGACACATACCGTATTTGAAGCATAACTGCAGAAATGTTTGTTGTGATATTTAATTGAGAATCCATTGTGGTATGAGGAATTTGCCTGCTGCTTTGGTTAGGTGAAGGACTTCAAAGGTGTTTGGTACGATTTTTAGTTTCAGAACGGCATTTCATGGGAGCTGAAGGGATGGCAGTGAGTTCGTTTGCACAGAACCTTGTCAATCATTTCTAATGATTTACCATGAAGGAAAAACCAAGGTGGAATTGACTAGCTGTATAAAGTTCTAAGCTGTAAAATATGAATATTCTATTGTGAGGAATTATGAAGAAAAAGTTATGTAAGACACTGTCCAAAGACGTGTATGAATTCCTTGTGTTGACAACCACAGCAGGTGACTCTCTTTAATGCAGGCAGCTTATGCTATTGTTAAGATTCTTCTTGAGCTTATACAGCCATAACTCTTTTCATGTTCCTGGAATAGGTGATAGAAGCACAGAATTGAAACCTATCTTTTTCTGGCTTACTCATGAACTCCTGTAGCCCTCTTGTCATTATATGCTCTTTAAACAAGGGAACACAATATGACCATAAATAAATGAGTGAGTAGTTTTGTGTATGTTTGCACAAGTATATTTAACAGTCCCAGGTTAGTTCTTTGTTATCGCCCAAGTCAGGCTTCTCCTGATATTAGCAATTCTTTCTGTTGTATGAGCTGCATTGCTTGCAGTATTGAACAGATTTATCTTGAAGCAAAATTGGACTGAAGTAGAAGGTGAATTCTTAATAAAACATGTTGTTGAAGTGATGCAGAAGTTTTCAAAACCATCTAATTCATGTATGCTATCAAGCACAGAGGGAATACCTAATCCATTTGTTTCTGTTGGTAGGAAGATCAAAACAATTTGTTATGTTACTTAGGGAAGCTGAAATGTTTCAGAAAAGAAAAAAAAAAGGTGTGTGTATATATACAAGTATATAGCAAAAAAAGTCACTTTTAGGACTTGAGAAAAGTGTAGTTTGTTTAGCTGGCATTAATTTGCCTGTGTAATAAAGCCCAAGAGAGGAATGGCGAGTGCTTTGCATGTTGTAGTGGATGCTCTCTTTCGTGTGCTGCTGTAAAAAGTATTCAAGCGCAGAATTACTTGTGGCTGCTGGACAGTAAAGCTGCTCAAATCCTTCCCAAATCATACCTGGTGGTCAAAATACCAACATCTTAACCAGACTGGTGACTTTCAATGAAATACAAATGCTTCCTTTTGCTTTAGCATGGATATATTTGTTTAGTATATCATAACTGTATTTACTTAAAAGTAACAGCCATTTTATTGGGGGAGCAATGTGACTTTCCTTAGAAACTGATTTAAACATGGTATTTTATAGATAAGCAGTGACACTTAGCGACACTGTTTGATGTGAAATTCTCATTTTTTGTCCAGAGGACTGATTTCTACTCTGTCTTTGACTGTGGTATTGCATATAAGCAGCTCTTTTGTCTGCTGTATTTCTAAATTAAATTCCACAAAATCACTTTGCTGCTTTGCCTGGAAAGATAAAGGCATTCTCAGGCAGGAAATCTTAATTCAATTATAAGATGCATATTTCTTGCTTCCTTTTCAATAACGTCTGACTCGTTTTTCTTTGTGTTAAATGAGTTCCTTAGATCTACCTTTTGATGGTAAATTGCAATGTAAAGAGAGAAATGTTGTTATGAGAACAGTGTAGTAATTGTAGCCTTTATGTCCTGAACTTGATTATATCCTTTGCATTTTGACCCTATGTCAAAAGGTCACTCTTGTATTTGTATTTTGACAAATTTCTGCTCTGTTTTCACTTTGTGCAAATGAATTGTCATAGCTAGGAATGCTTTGCATAAATAGCTTATCATTTCATTAAACTCTGATTTATAGCTATAACACTGGAATGTTTGTGTTCTTCAGCCCTTCTGTTCAGTAGACACTAATCTGCTTGACAGAATGATTTGATCATTTATCAGACACATTTGCTCTTGACTTACCTCAGTCAGATTTACTACATTCTCAATTGTATTTTGCTATACTTCTCATTTCATTCTTTTTTGTCCTTTTCTTTTTCTTTAATTGCACGTGGATGTTTTTGAATGGCTTTATTCTTTGATTATAGCAAGTGGCATTGTATGTGTACAAGCAGTGATTGTCATTTGTAGGTGTTCAGGCATATAATGTCCTGTGTCGTCCAATAAGCAGGAGATATTTGTGTTTCTGCACATGTTGTTGTGCGTTTAAACAATTTGGAAGTACAGTAGAAGGATTTTTGTGTATGAGCTCTTGCACAGGTTATGGTGACCTGCAGTTTTAAGCTTCTGTGAGATGGGGAAAAGCACAGTGGAGTTTTCCAGAAGAGCTGCTGGCCATGGGAAGAAAGGCACAAGACTCTGCTCCCCTTGAGTGAAGTGTTGGTGTCATGGGAGTAACTGATTCTAGGACTGACCATTGCAAACCCCAAGCAACCTCTACTGCCCTCACCCATAAGCTGTAGCCATGAGGAACCTCACATCCCATGTGCTTGCCTCCTGTTGGGTTTGAATGTAGTGGTGGTGATTATTAGCACACAATTTACACTCCTCTGTGGTTTATAGAGGTGGTTTCCTCAAACTTTTAATACATTTTAAACCCACTTTCTACCTTTTTAATCTCTAAGTCTACATGGTGACTATATTGGTAAATAGTCCGTTGTTCAGATGGGGCTGTAGTCCATTGGCTTTGGGGGATGTGCCAGCTTTGGGGCACAGAGTGTTCTTGGCCCAGGTACATCATCCTAGTGGTGACAGAATGCGTGTACAGTGATGTCTTCATTTTGTCTTGTCTTTCAGTGAGTTGAGGCTTGGAACAGCAGTGCCTTGATGACAAATGTTTTTGTATTCAGAACACCACATAGGTGGGCATAAATTTAATCCTCTTGACTGAATTTGGAGCTACTAAAGCAGAATTATGCATTTTGGGGGTTTTGCAGAGTAGTAAAACACAAAAAGAACCTCAAAGAGGAAAAATATGGTGCAGTTGTTGCTTAGATGCACTTGAGCTTGCCCTTAAAATAGTCACGACATAGAACAGCATAAGCAGAAAAGGATTTTTTTTATATTGGCATTGCTGTGTTTGCAGTTACCCTTGGAGTCCACAACAGCCAAGTCAAAGCTGAGACTTTGCTTCACTTTCTCAGAGGGTACAGGACGTCTCAGAGGCACATACACCTTAATGCAGCTATTTTTCCTTTTGCATTAAAACGAAATTAAAAAAGAGTTATCTTGGTAAGTCATGCAAACTCCTTGTTTCTGTATTTTCAGAAATTTCTTAAATTTCTTTCCCTGAAATATGGATAGGGTTTTTTTGTGTCAGTATAGCTGTTGTATCAATGCAAAATTAGAAACCAACCTGCTACTACTTGATTTTTCTCTATATATTTTTGTTTATTATTCTAAATTTCTAACACTGTTTGCAAAGCTAATAACATCCCTGAAACAAAACCCGACCTGGTTTCTCTTGTTCAAAAAAGGGAAGAATAAACCTTTCAGTTCTTCCATTTTTCAGATCCAAAAGGTCAGAGTTGATGCAGCAGGATGAAGCTGTGAAAGAATTACACCATGTAGCATTACTTATAAGCCTTGTCTTTTTCAATCCCTACCGATATTTCTGAAATAATTCTGAAACTGATCAGGTCATGTGCTATATTTGTTTTAATTAAAATTCAGCACACTAAACTCCCTTGGATTTTCCCTTGGAAGGCAGAAAAACCTGTAGTGTCCCTCTGCCCCATCGGAGGTGTTCTCTTTTTCTCCACTTCCTCCCTGGATACATCTGCCTTTTACTTCAAGACACTAAATTTGTTCTCTGTTAAGATGTAGATGAATTAAATGAGAGAAAAGGAAGGCTCCTGCTGCCCACACCTTCACACTGACACGAGAAGATGCTGTAGGTGATAAAGGCGTCTTATGAAGAGCTTTATTAACAGCAATGTAGCCTTGAGCACCATTGAGCAGGAAGCATTTAAGAACTTTTCAGCAAATGACGTAAAAGGAAATTAGAGGAAAATGATCTGTATTGGAACACTGAAAATGCAGGGAGTCTGCAGAAGGCTGTTGTCTGTTGTCTTCCTGCCTCTCAGTAACAGCTAAATGGGATGTAATTCACTAAAAAAGCAAAAAGAAAGCTCCAAGTTCTAGCTCTTCCAGTTGCAGATAGAATACATTAATATTAATTTGTTCTGTGCCATCCTCTCATGCTTCAACCCTCCAGATGATAATAAAGACAATAGAAGATAATTTTTTTTACTGTATAAAATTGCATTCAAGCCTTAACAAATAAGAGATTATTCTGTCCAGTAAACAAAACATAATCATCCTGGCACCCTTACGAAGGAGAGCCTAAAATAGAAACTCTACTCTTTATAGGTCATGTAAAATGTCATCTTCTCTCTCATTATCTGTACGATTTGGATGAAAAAGAACTGATTAATTTAAAAGAACCTTGGTTTATTTGCTAACAAGGTTATTTTCTCATTGATTGCTAGGAAGTCTAGTTCCTTTGGAAGGGGTTGCAAATTATGAGTAAATCAATTGTCAGCCTGTGTAGACACATCTGCCATTTATGTGCCGGCAGCATAGGCTGGTGTGTATGCAGTGTTTATACAACAACTTTGGAGGTACCTTGTTTCAATAAAACATCTGTATCTGGGCATAGCTGGAAAGGCAGCAACAGGAGAGCATCGTATCACAAAAGGGCCTGAGCTTCTTTTTAAAGTTTGACTATCAAACAGTCTGTGTCTTAAAGGAAAGATGAAAACCAAAGAAAGGTAATGAATTAATATTTAGGTGCATAATTTTAAAACTTCCAGGACAGAAGTGTGCAAAACCACCACATTTCAAAGATGGTAGATTTGTCAGGCCAGCCTGGCTGGACTTGCTCAGAAACAGAAGCTGAATTTAGTTCTGGAACACTGAGGGCTTCCCCACAGGGCTCGTTAGCAGGACAAGTGTGATTGGCACAGAACTCTGAATAATAGCACAGCTCTTGTCTGGAAGATACTTAGGATTTTGGGTTCCCTGTGTGAGCTGTTCATCTGTGGTTTCGGGATGCCTGTTGTGCATTACGCTCAAAATTGATTTTATTTCAAAACTCTTATCTTCTGAAGTTCCTCCTTTATTCATCTACCCTGACTAAGACTCTAAGAGTGGGACTGCGCTCAGGCAGGACTAGTGCATTATTCTGGATTGCTCCTTTGATAAATAGCTATTCCTGTTGCATGCTATTTGTCTGACACCTTTTCTTGCCAAGCTGGGGGGTCCTGACCCAAACTTCTTTTAAGTCAGCAGAAAAACTTCGAATGACTTAATGAGTGCAGGTGGGGCTTTCCAAAGTAACATCAGAGCAGGAGCCGCTGTGATATTCAACCAGCGAAAGTTTGAAGCCAGTACTGTGCTTCCTTGCATCTCTAGCAAGAGGTTTTTGACCTATCCAAAATACTTTTCTCCTCCAGCACCAGATGGAGTACAAGGGACTCTGGTGGACTTGTTGCTTAGGAAGCCTTTTAGCCTTGCAGAACTTTCCGAGCTTTAACTTCGCACTCCCAAAACCAAGAGAAGCATAAAATGAATTTGAGACTGAGCTGATTAGAGCTCATTTCAGAACCAGAGTGAGAGACTTCCATCCAAATGCATTTGATTAAGTGGAGCAGAAAAATGTTTCTTAGCAAACCAATGGAGAAAATACAAGGGTTCTCTAAGATAATAAGAATAGGAAGAATAACAAATTAAGGAGGAAGAATTAGTATTTAGATATTTAATACTGATTTTTATTGCTTTCTATTGCAGCTCTTGTTCTCTGTAGCTGGATCATCAGAGTGCTTATCAAAATAATCTAAAGAATAAAGTGGCTAGTGGTTTTAATGCCAATAGGAGTAAAGTTGATACTTGAGCATGCAGACTTTCTGGCAGAACTGCAAATTGGTTAGAACCATGTGAGGCTGGAAGGCCAATACTTACCAGGTGAAAATGGGAATAAATCATGGTCAGCTCTACTTGCATCCAGGAAAATGGGAAAAATCCATGAAGCTGAAGCCAAAACCAGCAGCAAAGTCTGATTAAACTTTTCATTTCTGCTTTCTGTGGTAATCTTTCACAAGAGCCATTCATTGTGGATATATGAGAAAGGTATCAAGAAACAGAAATGTAAAGGGAATGAAACCAGTGCTTCTTCTCATTTTAAATTCTGGGAAACTGGTATTTTGAACACTTCTGGTCTTGTGTTTTTCCGGTTAATTGTTTTTTGTGTGAGATGCCTGTGGCTAAGTAGATGTGTTTACACGAGGGAGGCCTCACTTGCTTTAGAAAGGCCTGTATTTATTTTTCTACCAAACCAGAAACTGTGAAACTTCATTCTAGAAATGTCAGGTTTTGGTGTTGTCAGAGGTGACCTGGTCCTTTGTCTCTCCGTTTGCTACGTGAAGATCTAACCTGGGTATTGATAACCTGTAAGCAACCGCTTTCAGATTAGTGTGCTAATCCTTATTCTTGCATTGTGTATTTTCTAAGGATTGGAAGAAGGGGAGAGCTTTGAGGGATACGGGCCTAAGGGCTTGACTGGACCGAGCGTGGAAAGCTATGAACTGCTTGGCAGGATCAGGGTAGCCTGGGAAGCTAAGGCATGAGCCTAGAAGGCATCATCAGATCTATGTCTGCTTTCTATAGAAATGTCACATTCCTGCAGAATGTCTTCATTTTGAGAAGTGCCATTTTGTGATCAAAAGCATTCCATGGAAAATGTCTAAGCCGCCATACACTCTAGTCGAGCTTTTCTCTCTTTATTCTCATATTCTATTTTTCACCAAAAGAGACCACGTCCTTTTGATTCTATTGCAGAACTGCTCTGCTTTAAATCTAAAGGAGCCATTTGTATTCTGCTTCTCTGTCATTACAATACTTATCCCCAGAACTGTGTTTTGTATTAAAAATTCCTGCCTTGCACTAATAAATCTAAATCTTGTAGCTATTGTCTGTGGAAATATGAGTTTTACTATATGCCACATATAAACGTTTATGTCCTGTTTGAGAAAATGTGGGTTTTGCCATCTGTAATATGCATATTTGTTTCTTGGGGGGAAAAGTTGGGGTGATGGAAACATGATACAGGCTCTCCCAAACACATTAAGAAAACAAGACCTGTGACCACAGCAAAAAAAGAAAAAATGTTGCAGAGCCTAGTAAGATTTTTCTTGTACGTTAGTATTTTTTTTTTTTTTATTGCCAGACTTACTTTATATGAGTTATTAAATTTATCTTGGAAAGCAAAGCTATTCAAGGCTCATTTGGTTTTTGGTTTTGAGTGTGAGTTTTTTGATATTTTAGCTGTGGTTACAGAGGAGAACGCTTGCTCTGTATGGAAGAGGCAGTCCCAAGAATCAGGGCATTCTTGTTTTACATGACTCTATGGGGAATAGCCAGCAGCAATGTTGCCCTTGTTCACTTTACTTTAGCTGACAATTCGAGTTTTGCCAACAAGATATGGTAATACTTTATTAAAACTCATAATAAACTAGCTTGACATACTTATTGCTTGTTCTAGCCAATTCATTTATTCTGTCAGTGCTTTAAGATCTTATTTTAGAATTTCATTTCCATTTTGTCCACGAAAGGGAAGCCCATAATGCTGTGTATTGAATTGCTTTTACAACAGCATTGGCACATTAAGAATGTCCTTTTGCCAGTCTGGTTTTCTGAACTTCTGTAGGTTCAATTGCTGCGCTGACCAAGAAAAGATTTGGTTCATTGCGTCATTTTGCTCTGAACTCTTTAAAATTGATGTTGGATCTCCCATTTTCCCATATCCTCTACCTGCCTGTTCAGCACTGACTTGCTAAATTACATTTCCAAGTAATAGCTCAGGATATTATAGAACTCGTTTGAATCATTTCCACTTTAAACTTGAATTATTTTTTCAAGAAAAACATTCAATCTTGAGGTAACATTTTCCAAGGATGAAGAATATCCTCCAGCCATCAGAAAACCGTTCCAATGGCAGCCTAAAAATAAAACAAAAATATTTGCAGTTACAATAACAAACCAGAGCGAGTCCAGTTTCTTAGATCTTGTTTTCTCTTTGTCTGCAATATGAAATTAAGAAAAGGTGCAGTCACTTTCCTTGCAAACCAGGTTGGTTTTTTAACAGCTGTGACCTTCTTAATTAATTTTTGTGGCTTCTCGTGCCTCTTGTAAAGTGTGCTTTGACAACTCCCAACTGTTACACGTAGGTTTTATTTTTTCTTTGAATGTGTTTTCCCTAACAGATTTAATCATAATTATTTTCAGCTTTGAGAGCCTCACTTTCTACATTGTGAAGTGTTGCTTCCTTCGTGCTTCCTTTATGTACTGTATCTTAGTGGTTTGGTGATGTCTCTCCTCTATGTCCATAAATGTTCCAAAAAGCCCCTAAACTAGGTCCTTTTCAGGACCTATATGAGATATAGATATGAGCTCTCTAAAAATAATGCGGTAGGAACAGGACTTTTACTTGCTACTGTGAGACCACAGAAAGTCTTGTTTCTGGCTTTGTTTCTTGGCAGATCTTGTTTCTGGGGAATTGCTACAGCAGGCTGGAAAATTAACCAGTAGCTTTCTGTCTAAATGAATATATTTGAGAGAGATGGGGGAAAAACAGCTATTTTTCTTTGTTGAGCCACTAGTGCACTTGAGTGTGTGTCATCCAGCCGTGCTGGAGAATGGGCTGTCAGTCAGCACATGCTTTGGATCAAGCTTTAAAAAGACACCTTATGACTTTCAGCTGGTTTCTTCTAGGAATGTTAGCATTTTCTGTCTTCTAGAGATACTCATGAGGAGAAAAAAAAAATAATTAAAAAAGCAACAGTAAAATTCTCTGTCTCCATTTAGTTTGTGTTTATGGCTGGAATGTCGCAGGTTCTCGGCATTAGAATTTATATATTCAGAAGCTCTGGAAATCAGGCTGTTAATATTGACATATGCCCGGGAGCTGGTGAGGGCAGAGTGAAAAACTGTAAAGCTGTGATTAGCATTCAGAGGTGACCTGGCTGACCAACGGGAGCTTGTCACTGCAGCAGCTGAGGAAGAACAAGGATGAAAAGGGACATAGCTTGACTGCTGAAGGAGTTTGAGGTCAGGTTTTTTAAAAAGCACCAAAAAGCGCTATCCATGCGCAAATTACAGGGAGAGCAAGCAAAAAAATCAAAGAATACAAATAGCTTCTCTGAATTCCCCAATACTGCTATATACGTCACTTTCCCCCTCTTTTCTGGAAGAATCAAATGCTGTATTTAGGGAATGGATTTCAGATTTTGCAAATATTTTCCTAGTGCCTTTCTAGAAAATGAGTTTGTTGGCATGTTGTTATGTGGGGCTTGTTCTGCTAAAGCATTGTAAAATGCCGTCTGTTTCTCAAGCTGATTTGGCTTTTACAGCTCAAATATTATACCCTACTTTTAGAACATATGGTAGCTCCTTTCAGGAGGCATACAGAGATATGCGTCTGATTTCCAGAAACGGGTTGTTGGCTTTGAGTGAAAGACTGCAAGTGCTTTTCATCTTGATTTTCCTGTTCTTACTATTCTATGCAGGCTTTCTTCTTCACCCCCTGCCACGCTTCTGCTGTCTCCTGTAACCCCTCCCTGCATCCTACAAAAGGAAAGACTTACTGGCACCTTTGAGTTGGAGCAAAGGAAAAGAAACAACATTCCCTTATCCAGGTTGTTACTCCATGCAACACAGTTTTACAGAGTAGGTGTCATTGACAAACGTGGCTCCCATGCAGATGGTGCTTTCCGGATGAAGTGCTACTGGAAGATTGGGTTGCTCACGTAGCCCAGTCTGTGTTCGTTGATGGAGAGGCTTAGCGAAGACAGGGCATGAACCACTCAGCCTGAATCTTTTAGAGTCCCTCAAGGAAAAAGGCTGGATCCCATGCCACTCTCTTACAATGATTTCATTCTGCATTCACTTTGGATGTGTAGGAGGTTTTTTCTTTTCTTTCTTACTTTTTTCTGTTTTTTTTTAAAAAGCCTACGTGGCAGTATCAACGATTCTTGCTACTAATGACTGCTTCTTACTCCTCGTTGCTCTTTCTTGCTGGAACATGCAGCACAAAAAGCCCCAGCACAGCACTGTCTTTGTGTGCAAGACAAAATGCCTTCCTCAGAGGGATGCCTTTGCTTCCCTAAGTTCACCTCTGGGTCTGGCTGCCTGGAAAGTTTTGCAGAGTTGAGGCTTTGCTCTAGGCGCTTGGTTTAAGGTCACCGCCAAGAGGAAACATTTATGGACATGACTTTAATGTTACAGCTTGATTGTTCAGCCAGTTAACTTAAGCCCCTAGTTCAACACTGATCTGGCCACAGAACCGTCTAAAGTACTTAGTGTGATGCTAATCCAAGTTTCATTTAAAACAACTATAGATGTTGCATTACTTTGTCCTTTGCACACCTACTTCCCCAGTTTTCTGTTGAAAACCTTATGGCATGTGTGACTATTAATCAGTTTATCTTGGAGATTTTTCATTTGAGTAGAAAAATATCCTGCATTTGTGATCCCAACAAGTCCCTTCTCTCACCTTGCTCTCTGCTGCCGTTCTCAGCTGAGAGACTCTTTGTTTAAATTTATACTAAAAATATTAATCACTATTAATGCATGGTAAGTAAGGTGGAGCACCCTATGAATACAGTAGATTAGGTTAGATGCTCATAGAATAGTTCCTTGGTGGATTTATGATCTGTTAAGTACATTTCTGCAGCAGCAAATGCTGAATTACCACTTCAGTGCTGGTTCATTCACCCATGTAGACCAAGAGTGATACCAAAAGGTACTGTGCCAAAAAAGCTCTTGCCTGCTCCTGATTCTGAACACGACCCGAG
Source organism: Coccyzus lansbergi (assembly GCA_033558105.1). Classification (NCBI taxonomy): domain Eukaryota; kingdom Metazoa; phylum Chordata; class Aves; order Cuculiformes; family Coccyzidae; genus Coccyzus; species Coccyzus lansbergi. The sequence goes on from JAUMJK010000431.1 coordinate 1,448,089, forward strand.
AGTTTTGTACGAATGTCTCCTTCAGATTCACAGCTTACACCTAAAATAATATTTTAAGAAGCTCTGTTAGGAATAGAGTAACAAGTGTTATTTCATTCTTCAGACAGAATTACTTACTACACTGAAGTTCTCTGCTGAGTCAGCAGCTAGGTTGCTGCTGAAGGCTTAACCGTGCTCCATCAAAGCTGAGTTTTATTGCTGTGTAGGTAGTTCATCCTGTAACTTTCTGCAATTCTTTATAGCATAACCCTCCAGCTTATCATAATTTTCTCCTACTGAAGGATTTTGCAATGGACTTGGCTTTGTTGTTCTGAGCGGGTTTTAAAGCATCAAAATTGGAAAGTATTTTATGTTTTACTTCAGGAAGGGGTGGTAAAGAATGGGCATTTTGTTTTGTTTAGGATATGGATTTGTTAGGAAAAAGGGAAATGTTTAGGCTCTGATCTGAACAGTTCATATATTGGGAGTCCAGCTATAGCAGGTACAATTAAAATAATCCACTGCTTGGGCCTGGATATAGCATTTACAACCAAGTTACAGTTTCTGTCCTCAGACCAGTAGTTTTCTCAACAGAGACTCTTCGAATTGGTGTGAAACAATCATTGGCAATGACAGACGAGGCTTCTGAAGGATTTATGTTGGACACCCGAACATCTGGACTTTACGGGACTCATTTGTACCCAGCAATAAAAGTTCATTGATGATTTTTGTTTGTTTGTTTTAACAGAGGGAAAAAAAGAGAAGGAAATAGAATTGGAATGAAATCAAGTGTCTACTGAGCCACGTTCATTGTTGAGCTGAACTCCCATGGCAATGTTTAAATATCTTTTTAGCACACTGAGACATAAAAGGTTTTTAAGTTTACTTGTGTCAGGAAAAAGTAGTAGCAATTAATTTACTGACAACTTTACATGTTTACAAGGTGCCTTCATTTCATGCGTGGCTGCAAGGTAGAACATGCTTAGGTTATATTGAATTTAAGTGGCCACATGAATGCTTAAGGCTTTTAAACTGGATGGTTTTGCTTTGTGATCTTATTTGATCTCTGGCCAACGACAATGAATGTTTTGTGTCTTACTACATGTCCTTGAGTCTTTGACCTCACAAGAGACATGAAATAACAAATGTGGGTATGGGACTTTATTTACTTATTTACTTAGTAGTTAAAACAAGAAAGCAAACAAAGGCTTGATATATTTCACCTCTTCTCCCCAGCATCCCTTGACAAATGGCTGTTGGAACAGTGTTAAACCGTGACCTTAAAGCCACAGGCGTAATGAAACCGTGATCTGGCAGATGTGACAGACTCATCTTACATAAATCACTCTCTTTTGTCACCGCTGGCATATGGCCAATGAATCTTCTAATTATTGAATGGCTTTTATAGCCCCATTATTTATAATCACTTTTGGACAGCAGCTGGAAACAAGGATGGGACAGAATGAAATGATATAGCACAAACTATTATCATTTGTGCAGCAACTGCTGGGATTAGGAATATTTGATGATGATGTGGTTACCAGTGCAGTCTTGTTAAATGATAAAAATCCACTCCGCCTTCATTTGTCTTCTAAGATTGGCTGCTGCCTACTGGACCTTGCCATGAAAATTATCGTACTAATTGATCCAGAAACAGAATATAAATCTCTTCAGACATCTATAAAATACATCTGTGAGTATCAGGGCCGCCTTTATGTGAGGAGGAAAATCCACTGCAAGCATTATTAAGACACAGTGGTGATGCCCTGGCACTACTGTTGTGCCAAGTGCTGTACAGAGTAGTTTTTAAAAGTAGCTGCTTCTTCCCAGGAGCCCTGTCTACACCCCTTTTTTTAATAAGAATTTAACAGCAGATATAGAAATTGTCTTTAGTTACTTTATTAATATTTTAACATTTCTTAAAAAAGATACTAGGTGTTTTTTGTAAGGGAGATGATGGGTTTAAAACACTTCGAAATTAAGGGGAGCTATTTTGACTCTAATTATGGATTAATTTATGTTGAGTACTGTCTGTTGGGTCGAGCAGCAGCCTTGAAGAAAGGAGCACAGCTGAAGTCACACTGCCTGCAAGGCCAGTTGGTTGAGATTGCAATCCCCTCACTAGTTTAGAAAATGTGAGCTGCAGGTTCGCTGCTGCTGCCCCTAAACAGATGGGGCAGATTTTTTTTTTTTTTTTTTTTGAATTCTTTTTCCCCTTAGCTGCTGTTCTGTGTTTTGTAGCAGGGAAATAAAACTGTGCTACCATGATGGCTTAATAATGTTTGTTAAATACCTTCAGATAGAGATCTTCAGATGAAAGGCAGTATGTTATAATCGGGGTTTATTCTGCAAATCCAACATATGCAACCTTTGTGTCTTTAAAAAACAGAATCCTTCCCTCTCAATGTAGACATCAGTGCAGCAAGAGAGGGTCTTAATCCAGATGACTCTATTGCACTTTTATCCCTTTAGCAAGGCCTTTAACCTTTCATTGCTTCATGGCCCTGCTGGTTCGAAATGGTCTTTGTCTGCCTGCAGAGAATCCCTCTGCTAAAGATGCCTTTAAATGGAGATCCCAACGCAAGAAGGGGGATTCTGCTGCAATTCAGGGCTGGAAAATGAATTTTTCCAGTTCAGATGGCATCAGTCGCTGTGAATGTAGCAGTTGGTAGCCTTCCCAAAGGAAAGCAAAGCAAAAATATCGACTCCTGTAAACCCACTTAGAGGAGTGTAAGAAAGGTCAGAGACCACGGTGTCCCGGGCTTGACCCTGACCCATCTTCGCTTGGGCATTTGTAAGCTCTGTCAGGGTATAGCTGTTTATCAGGATTATCTATGACCATATCAAGACCTGAATGGGATATAACAGCTGCAGCAATTAATATAAACAAACTATAAAATGATAGTTTCCAAATGCATAAAAGAGGAGTTGAAAATACACCCTCAGAATATCCATATTGCAGAGTTCTGGCATAGACTGCCTACCAGCTGGCAGGAAGGTGCTGTCAGCCCCATGATGTTCATACTTGGCTTTTCTTGAAAAAAAAAAAAATGGATTTTGCTTGGTCATTTATGCAGTTTGTTTTCCTTCTTGGAAACTCATGTGTCAATAAGGCAAGAGGCTTCAGTCCCCTGGCTTTGCATTGCTGCTCACTGCTGGCAGTGCTCTGGGAGAGAGATGGATGTTCTTATCCAACAAGGACAGTGCTAGATAATCTTACATGCAGCTTTCTCCCCTGCAAAAACTGGAAATTGCAGCAGTAAGCATCAGAGCATATTTCAAAGTGTGGTTTCTCTAGTGACTCTAATATTAGGTAACCATTGAAAGACAAATGTGTGACAGTGGACTGAGGATTTGAAAAAAGTGTATTTAGAAACAGTCAATATTTTTCATTAACCATGAAGACATCTAGGTAACACATTTATCTCCAGAAACTCGATAAGTAGAGTTTACGGCTTCTCACAAAATTGTATGTCAGTAATATTATTTTTTTATGAGAGCTATTTTGTTTCCCTTTGGGGTTTGTTTGTCTTAGTCAGGTATAGGTGATGTAATGGTTTGGGAGGACAATTGATGTTCTCTAAAATGCAGTGCTTTAATTAAGAATAGTTGAGAAACCCAGCCATTCAGTGAGTCACACTGTGTTTCATTCAAAGGTGAAGAAGGATTCGGATAATGATGGAAACATCACAGATTTGGAGTAGTACAATAGGGAGCAAAGCAGTGGAAAGTTGGTTCTTTGACTGCATCTTCACATAAGGAACGGCACTGTTTTTGTTCAGCAGGGGTAAAATAGAGAGGAAGCTGTTGCAACAAGAGAAACCAATCTTTGAACATACTTCTCAAACTTAAAAATATGAGTTTTGGTGAGTTTAATACTTAAGAATTTAGTTTTGCATTTTCTGTGTCTGCTTTTCTGAAGTTAAAGGTACCAACCTAAATTTGATTACACAAAAAACCAAGGTGATTTTTCTACGTGCAAATAAATTTGTTTCCAACATATCCTGCCCAGCAGGAAAGAAAAACTGAGCACTGACTCATAAGACCTGTCCCTTCTGCACTGAAACACCCTCTTTCTACCTTGCATCTTTTCTTCTGCTGCTGTTATAACTGTAGGATCTCTAGATGCTTTGAGCAGAGTAGAAAAGAAAGGATCTCAAAAGAGTAATAAACATAAGATCCAATTTCCTTGAGAACAGAAAAGTATTTTGAAGGATTGCAGTGCCGTTCTGGTTAACACAGCTCATCTCTAGGGAAACTGGAGCCAGGTATTTTCTTGAGAACAGCTTATGCATGGAATTAGACTTCAAAAAGGGAGGACTGATGCATAACATCAGGTGGTTGTGGGCACCTGCCCTTCAACCCATTCTAGTGGCAGCTGGTGTATGGACAGAACTCATCAGAAGGGTGAGACTCATTTCCAGTGCAGAAACAAAGGGTGTTCCTAATGATCAGAATGAATTTTCCTGCTACAGTTTGCACATGGAAGGTACCTGAAATGTCTCTGTCACATCTTTCTGATTCTTGGGAATTGTGAGTACATACATTTCAGGTTCAAAAAAATTCATCAGAATTTATCAGCTTGTGTCTAGCACTGGAATCTCCTAAATAATGCATGTGACCTCTGAAGTCTGAGGAGATTTTTGCAAAAGATAATCAGAATGGATTGAAATATTTCAAAGGGTACAGAATCCAACATGTACCAGGATGGATCCTTTTGGTAGTTTTCTGCATAGTGTTAGCTTCTGTGTTAGTCTATTTTCCTCTTCCATGCTTCAGAGTGAGTTGCATGGGGTGAGCCTGCATTTGTCCGTAGTTGTGATCTCAGTGGCTATTGGGCAGAGGTCATTCAGACTGCAAGAAGCCTTTATTTCCAAGAATTTTCTGGAATTTAATAACAGAAATGTGGCTTAGCAAGCGTTTGGTTTTGGTTTCCCACCCCCCTCCCCCAATTTAAAGTAAATGTGATAGGAATGAGCAGCACTGTGCACTCCCTGAGGGGACAATCATGTGAGTTTAAGTATTGCTGTAGCCCCTATTTTTGCAACTGCCATCTTGGCTATCGCATCAGTGACTCAGCTGGGAAATCCTAGCTACTGCATAAACCAAATAACCAAACTTTCCGGCAGGGGCTGTAATAGACCGAGACGCTAGATGGAATGGGCACAGAGGGAAGCTAAAAGCAGATATCATCAGTAAATTGCGTATTTTCTGTGGTCAAACAAGCCCTTGCTCAGCAGAGCTTTTTTCACCTCTAGACATTATTATGACATAAATCATCGAATCATGAATCACGCGGTTTTTCAGAAGAAAGCCTACGTTACGTGATACATACGTGTCAGTGCATTAATTTCTTTGCTGGAATAAGCCCTTGCATTATGTCCAAACTACTTGTCTTATTTGTTCTTTCTGCTATGAGAAAGCACCTTGTAAAAAAAAAAAAGGCAAAAAAAAACCAACCCCAAAAAAACCCCACCAACTCCAAAAAATTGGACTGTTTAGTTGAAAGAGAAAGACATGCTTTATTTTTTATTTCAGCAAATGCTCTTTTTCTGTGCCTGGTCTTCCTCTGGAGTAAAACAATATGGTTTGCAGTCAAACACCTGGAGTTTGGAAGGTCAGCTCTGAAAGTAGAAAACTGTAGCCCATGGGTTTACCAAACCCTCCAGGTGCCTCCGATGTGGGGAATCGTTTCTATAGTGTAGTAACCAGAGACCATTTGTTTGGAAATGGATTGACAATCTGCTCTTAGAGTGAAGGGTGTTGGTGGGTAACTCGGGAAAGTTTGATGAGCAGTTTTATCTGCCTTAATTTCAGTGATGGTATTTGACCCATTTCTGTAATGAGCATTTTGGCCTTTAAATTTTTTCCTTCTTTTAATAGCTGGGCCTGCTGCTTAAGCCTTCGTTTTCTTAAGAATCTTTAATCTTAAAAAGTAAAAACTGACTGGAGAACCTAAAGACAAATTACCTGTTTATTTGTCAGAACCTGACCTAGTATTTCAGACTAGGAATTTTTGTATTTAGTTTGGTTTTTAAATTAACATTGCTGTTAAAATGTTGCAGGACTGTCAGGCAGGTAGGCTGTACCTACACATGGTAATTTTCTCTTTTCACTCTTTTGCTTTTGTCTGGTACCACTGCTGCCTCCCAGACCCACTGCCCAACTGCGCTCTGTTGCAATATTATTATTCTTAATTTGTCCTTCCAGAGACTCCAGGCAGGAATCTGTGACTGTGATGCTAGGTTTGGTGTCAAACATATTCACATGACCTGTGCATTACATATGCACAGTCCAAAAAATCATAATGCAAATTATAAAGGACCATAGAAACAGCTGGAGTGGTTCAGCCCAAGGTTCATGCAGCTAAGTGGTTTCGCTCCAGCTGTGGCCATGGATAAGATGCCTAGGAAAAGAAAGGAAAACAACAAGATATTTGATATTCTCCCCTTTTTCTTTTCCTAGATCTCCCAGCCACCAGCAATTCTTTTTCTGATCAAGGGATTTCCTACACCCTTGTAGGACCAGTGGGTCCATCTTCCAAGTGCTTTTCCAGTCTTCCTGTGGAGCTCCTCAGTAAGCTTCTTATACCCACAGTGCTCTCCAATGAGGAGATATGCCATAGCCTGTGTGAGTTACTGCTCCCGTTGTGTGGTTTTGAATAGAGCTCCTGTTGGCTTTGATTGGTGTCTCTTAGACCGAGTGACTGGAGAGGCAAGGAGCAGCCAATCCCCACCTGCCCTCTGGGCATAGAATCAGCAGGTTGGAAGAGACCCACCCGACGTCCGCCACAGGCTGCAGCATCCCAGCCCACTCTCTTGGTGCATGTATGGCAACTGCTCCAGACTTTGATCACCCTGGTTGCATTTCTCTGAAGCTTTCCCAGTGATTTTTTTTTTTTCCCTAACTTCTCTTTTTTAGAACAGAAGAGTTCCTGTCCCTATTCTCTGTATGTTCTTGTGGGGTGGGTTTTGCTATTATTCCAGATTTGGGCGTATTTAACTTCTGGGAAACAAATTCATTAAGTTTCTTCAGTTCATATGTTCTGCTACAAGAGAGAATTTGGTGCTCAGCAACTGGCAATGTTCATTAACAATGACTTTTTTTCTTTGTTTTGTTTGGGGTTTTTTTTTTTAGTAGTGGTTGTTGTTGTTTGTTCTGTTTTTAATCATTTATCCTTATTTCTGAAAGTGTTCAGAACTGAATGGGGAAATAAATAGATTTAAGGAAGAGTGTTGGTTGTTCTTCTGTTGTTTTTAAGGACTTTGGGTGCTCTTTACTCTTTCAGTCAATTTTTTTCCTAACTCCTGCTGTGTGCTGGGATAGATAGATACAAGTGCAAAGTATAGCATTTGTTTGATTTTGTGCCACGTTCAGCTGTATTAATACCCCTGATGGGAGCCAGTCTTTGCCTTCTGTCTGTCTGCCCAGCTCACCCTCCAGTGAGTTGCAAAAGCCATACTCTACCTTTATTATTTTTTCTCTCTTTTTCACATCATCTGTCTTTCTCCATTTGCTCAGACAAATAAGTGATAAAAGCGAATGATGATCTTTTTAACACCACAGGAAGAAAGATGCATTATGAGGCAAGAGAGACCTCTTGTTTACAGCGAGTTATTTTTGGTAATTAGCCATTTGTAGAGGAAGATGAGCCTCCGCTCATAAAGTCAGCATGCTGTAATTTAGGGGACTCTGAATGGAAGTCGAACGTTTGCCTGAATTGGAAATGTTAATTGTATGCATTTAGAAATAAACAAATGGCTGGTTTTTTTCTTTGCAGGGAACAGACTGAACAAAGACCTGAGACATTACCTCAACCAGAGATTTCAGAAAGGATCGCCAGATCACGATCTACAGCAGACTATTCGAGATAACCTTTATCGCCATGCTGTGCCTTGTAAGTAACAAAACATTGACCTGCTGGTTTACAAGTAGTAAAATTTGATTTTTATTTGAGGCAGCCTTCATGTGGTGGTGTGTGAGGCTCCAGGGGAAGCTCGGTTTATAGCTTGGGCAGGTGTCTGTGAGTGACAGAAAAGAGAACTAAGGTAGGGTTGAAAAAGAAGCCAGTTCATCCTTGCTCTGTGCTTTTTTGATACCTTTTTGGAATAGTTGTTGGTTTGATGCAGGCCTGTGATGCTCACTGCAAAGAAAAAAAAAAAGCTCAGAAGCAGCCATGAAGTGAGTACTTGCCTTAGAAATAGTCTTGATTAATATCATTATGGTGGATGTCATTTTATTGGTTTGAAACCTACGAAGGATAAAAACCTGCTTGTATTTTTATTTCCTTAGCAGAACTTTGTCTGGTGCTTATTTAACTTGTGAAATTGAACAGCATTTTATGGCTTGGTGCCATTTCAGCAAGCAACTGCCACTTTTGGAAGGTCATCCTCAATCCGAGTAGGAGATAGCAGCAAGAGGTAGTAAAGCTGAGAAAATAATGCTCTTTTTCACTCAAAATGCAACCAGGAGGAAAACTGTGAAGTTTAGAGAGTGTAATCTTTAGAAATTCAGAATTTTTATGGAAAATCAGACTATCCTTCACATTTTGAGGAGATATACTATGAGTGGGGAATGATCCAGTTTCATTGCCCTGCTGTTTGGTGTTACCCAGCTGCCAGGAGAGGCTGTTGTAAAGCCAAGGTTTTCCAGCCTGAACTTTGATGAGCTGTGGGGATTATGGTTTGCCTTTCAGATCAGGCTGGGATAAAAACTACTAAGTATCTTGGTTATAGCCTACTGAGATGAGCAGCAAAGTATTTTCAAGTTTTCTTTGTCGACGTGAATCAGAGATTGTTTATCTTGGTAGACTTATATAAATATTGAATAATGATGTTGCCACTCAGAAATCAGTATTTGGCAACAAATATCGGCTAATGGTACATAGAGTAATAGCCATTTTCAATCTAAGTGTGGCATTCAGTAGAAGTGTGTAGGATCAGAGTTAAAATTGTGTGGTTAGCACTGACAAACATTGATTCTTCAAATGGCAGATGCTGTATATCACTGTTGAGTTTACTCTCATTTTATCAATGGGAAGCATGGACCAATTTATGTTTAAAGTGTTCTGCATGGACATAAAGAATAAATATGGATTGTTATTTTCTATTGAAGACTTCCATTTTCTGTTTTGTTGGTGTGAAATATCATTAGTTTTCAATCATCTAACCTGCCAAGCTGCAGGTTTCTAAAGTATACTGCGGAGAATGCCTTCTAGGAGAGCATGGGCGATGTTGGGCTTGGGAAATGCAATGTCCTGATGCTAATGTCCTTCTGCTTATGTGTTATATTCCAATTTCTAAAGCAGCAAATAAAGCAAATGAGCATAAGTTCTGTGGAAGCATTTTGTGCGTTGCCAAGGTGACATTTTGAAATGCTTCCTATTGATTCTTTTCTCTGATTTATTGAACTTGATGGTGAGCCAAACTGCTTGGACTCACTAAAGACTTCTGATTTAAAATTAAGAGCAGCGAAAGTGATTCCTGCCTTTTAGAAATAGCTGGGGGAGGTACAGGTTGTCAATGTATTAAGAAGAACATCAGTACTTTCATTCCATTTATGAAACAAATGGAAAATCTGAGAAGCAGAATCCATTATCACATGTCTCTCCATACTTGCTGCGTTGTAAAGCAGGTAGCATTTAATTTTTTTTCCCTTCGTGTACTGTGGGGATGGCATTAGTGGTAGCTTTTATGAATAATGCTAATGTTCATATGTGAATTTGAATGAGACTGCACGCACAGTGGGTTGGAATGCTTTTCAGGTTGCAAGATTAATCTAGCTGTACAATCATAGTTTTATTCCTTGGTACATGTGATCAGAAAATCCAGAGCCCTGGACCAATCTCTAGTGCTAATGGATTATGAAGTCTTGTATTTTGAAAATGGAATTCCCTGCTGATTATGTGGTAAACATGAACCAGAACACAAGGTCACTTGGACTGAGCATGCTTGGCCTGACAGCTGCTTTTTGTTGTCCTAATATAAAGGGTAAATGAAGTGATAATTAATGAATGCAAAATGGAGAAAGGGATGTTAACCAGTTCTTCGCCAGTAAGAATCCTGTGTGCTTCAGCTCTGACTAGTTTGGTGCAGGCAGTGAGAAAACCCAGAGGGCATCTGTTTCCCACACAGCAGGTGCTGGTTGTTCAGCTGACTCAGGAGCCAAGTGGAGACATGGCTATAGCTTTTGTAGCAGACAGAGGTCAAGCAGAGGGGAGGAAAGATGCAGGAAGTTTGACTTGACCTCATTATTACATGACTGACATGCTTCTAAAGCATCGTTTAAATTTTTACTTCTGGAGAGTTGGTTAAGAATTTGCTATATCTTCTGGTGGACAATCAAGGGTAAGAGAGAGGGTTGATGCAGCTCCCAAAGGGCATCAAGAATTGCCTAAATTGGTGACAAAGGGACAGTTTTCTGAGAGACTAGAAGACTTTATCTCTAAATGTGGGAGCTGTCATAAAGAAATGGACATGAAAGTACTGAAATACAACAATGAACCTCACAGTTGTTTTCCCAAGCTGAAGTCTTCCCCTGCTCCTCAGTGCCGTCCAGCATGCTTCCCTAAAGTCTTTTTGCCCTCAGCTCCCTGCTCCCCATTGAGCAGATTCTTTCCTGCAAAGATCTGTAGTAAACAGCAGCTGTGAGGAGCTTTCAGGTGGCCTCTGAGTTTTGTTGTCATGCCATCAGGAGTGTTCTGCCGTTACTATCAAACCAAACCCACAAGTTTATTTACAGACCCAAAGTGTTCTCCTCCAGAGTTTACAACTTCAGCATTCTAAAAGGGAGAGTGGCAGGAATTCTTATTTATGCCTTTGGATGGTGCATAATTGTTAAGGAAACCCTACATTTATGTTCTACAAATATTTGAAAGAGTTCAGCCACTGAACTAGCTTTTATTTCAGCTGTGTGTTATTTCCCTTACTTTCTTCCTGATGCTCTAACCTCACTGTTAACTTCATATGCTTTTACAGTGCTTTTTAGTCCTGGTTAAGAAAAAACAGCACCTTAAATTTGTGCAAAGTTATTCTCCTTATCTGGTCGTGTAAACAAACTGTTCTTATCCTGAACGTGTAGGATCCAGTGTCAAAACTAGAAAAAACCCTCAAGTACATCATCCATATCTGTGAGATATTGATCCAGACTCAAGTGATCCCCTTTGCCTCGTTTTGTTTTGAGGCACCACATTTTTCCTGCTGTCTGATGTGCCTAATGAAGATCACCAGAAATAATGCTCTGTTTGTGGGCTATCTGATGGCTCCATTGAGCTTGCAGTAGACTGTGAATTGGCAACAGTTTGATGATTACTGACTGGCTATGACTGTACCGAAAGTTCTTTGACTGATGCAGAGGCTTTGCCCACAGCTTATTACTAGTGCAGATTTCACTTGTTCCAGCTCAATTTTGCCAGCTTAAGCTCTTAAAAACAAAAGGGTGGGTTTACCAACTGCATGGGGCATCTCACTGGGGCCCTTTATGACTTTTCCAAGCCCACCTGTGCTATCAGAAGTTGATGTGGCTTGTAGTACATTTGATTTGGGGGGGAGGCTGGGTGCATGGTGCAGAGTGTGTTGGCATCCTGGCATTAGATTTCACAGAGTGTTTCTTAGGATTGGTGTATTTGAAGATTTACTTAGTGGAAAATATGATGAGTTGGAAGTACATATAAGAATGTGTCTATTAAATAGTAGCCTTACCCTGGGACATCTGTGCAGTAATGTTAATTGAGAAAGGTATGTGATAGCAACTTACTTTAATGTTCCAGTGCAGCAGCAGCATGCCTAAACCACTCTTCATGGAAGGCTGAACAGACAAGATTATCTTCCTCATTTTGAAATGATGGTAGAAGGCATCTGTTTAAAATAAACAAGCACTGGCCATTTGTCCTAGTTGCTTTTTCTCAACAACCTGACAGCAGCTTTCTTTTCACAAGGTATTGAGAAGAATCAGAGAGATGGTATTATTTCCGTAAAACAAGCTTTGGGGGTTTTTGTGGTTTTTTTTTTTTTTCCCCTCCTCTGAGCACATTTACTTCCACCTCTACTTGTTTGAGTCCTGTGGGACATGCAGAAGCGGCTGTGGTAGCTCTGACATCTGCAGCTTTACTTGTCAAAACAGTGTACCTGGTGCAGGCATGACTGAAGTAACAGACCAGTGGTCCCCTCCCTATCCACGTGTATTCTGTGTTTGTCTTATTTTGTGCCATGCAATTTTTTTTTTTTTTTTTTGCCAGGCTGTGGTCTTATGAAGCAAAACTCTGGAAAATGCAAGGTCTTTTTGATGGTAGATAAAGCAGGGACAATGGGATGGCTAACCTAGAGTTAAGTCTTAGATGTCAGCCTAGACACTCTGTGGCAATCTTTTCTTCTTCTTATTCCCAAAATTGGCTTTTAAAACCTCAGGAGGTCATCATTCAACAGTTGATTCACTTTCCCAAAACAAGTACATGCCCTTAGATTAATTGGCTGGAGGGTTTAATGTTAGAGATTTACCACTTTGATGTCTGCTGTCTGTTCTCTCACCTTCCCGGAGTTTGATCTGTTCCTCTGTCTTCAATTACAGCACAGTAGCTCCAACTGTGCTATGGGAGAACATGTTGTGAAATGGAAAGGAATGGATAAAAATCAATAGTATAAGAGTACAGTGATCTGTAAGGAGGCTCAGAAAACGGCAGTGACACCCAGGCACCTGGCTGGTCTGAGTGCTCACATACCAGTGGGTAATCTGAGAGTGTCTTTATTCCAAGTGATCTGCTGGTGCAAAAGAAAAGTTTCCTTTCTAAGGAAAACCAATATTGTAAAAGGAAGCTTCACAGTATTTACTGGACATACTTGAGTGGATGTAGAAGAGCACATTGAACTTCATTATCTGGATTAAATGTTTTCATGGGTAACTGATCTACCAAAGGGTGTTTTGGTTGTTCCAGGAACAGGATGAGCTGCTGTCTGCATAACCACCATCATCCACAGCTAATGGAGGGCTAGAGAGACCCAGTGGGCTGCGATGTGATGAAACTGCTGTCAAACATGCAGGCTTAGGTGATTTCCCAGGATAGCTTTTAAAGTCCTGTAGTACTGGCTTCTCCATAAGTATTGCTGAACTTCAAAATGAATTGATGGAAGGGATATGCAGACCAGCTCACAAAAAGTTCTTTTCTTAAGAATATTGAGTATAATAGTATATCAGTATACTGCGAAAAATTATTGAAATGAAGCAGAAAGACCTTTTTGATACAAATGCATGTGGTTTTTACATGTGGGAATATTTGAGTCACAATTTTCAAGTTATTTTTAGTTACCAATTTTTATTAAGGCTAAACAGAATCACTGACAGTGCACATAATTTTTCTTCACAGGTAATAAATCATCAGTTTATGTACACAAATGTTCTTTGAATTCTCAAAAGCTTTCCAGACCTGCAGCAGTATTTATTATCCAAGTACCTTTTGTTGCAATTCCCTTCCTAGAGGTGTGATTCTGCTTTTGTAATGAGAAGAAGTTGCGGTGTCCATGAAATATTCATTTCATGGCCTGCATTGATAAGGTGATGAACAGCAGACTGATCTCTTTTTTTCTAACACACAACACATAATTAATTGTTTTACAAGATTTATGTTAGGAAAAAGTTTTAAGTATTTTTTGCTATGGTGTCCTTATCACTAGGGTGGAACAGGCAGGTAGTGGCAGTACGAAAAGGTAATTTCCTCAGGAACACTTGCTTGTGAGCCAGTCTAACTCTGAAAAATGTGAGGCATATTTTCCATGCCAGCTAATGTGCACACATTTGCTTTTTCCTGTATTTTCAGCAGGGACTGTGCACAATGAGTGGGTTTAGAAAATCCTTATAGCTGTGTCCCTGGGAGTGCAGAATTGCAGCAGAGTCCCCTGCAGTTTTCAGGGATATAATTATTTCATGTATTAGTGAACCAGACGTGTTTTCACTTTTTTGAGAGAGGAAAGTGCCCTGTTTTGAGCAACAGGGCTAATGTTTCTGTAGTTTAGTTCCTTTCTATAGACAGTCATTTCTGTTAAATCTGGGAAACTTCAGACCTTTTTTCCATCTGCCCTTCCAGATCAATAGTGCATTTTGTGCCAGTGGAACTATCAGGCATCTTTTTTTCCCTTTCCCCACATTTGGAAATAAAAGCACTTATGATAGCAAATATTGCTCCATCTGCTTACCCATTTGTGAGGAATAGCTTTTTTTATATTTCACTGTACACCCAGTTGAAATTGCATGAGGCACCAGAGAACAGTACAAAGCAGAAGAGCTCAGCCTTATAGGTTCTCCCATGCCACTTGCCAAAGGAGATTTGGGTAAGAAGTGTGGGAAGAGATTACACGGCTATTTTTCTTTGTATTCTTTGTCTAGTCCCTAGTGTACTTAATTTCGCATTTTTTTTTCATCGCAGTTGCTTTGTACTATGGTAAGGCATCTGCGAGTGAGTGTTTAGGTAGTGTGAACAATGGCTGTGCATATGTTTTAAAACTTAAACGTTTCTAAGGTTGTGAGTCTCTGGGAAAGCAGAGAGCTGCTGCAGCTCTTAGGAGGCTGAAGGGGTGGAGATGAATTGCCTCATATTATTTACTTCAAAACTGGCTCTGTCTTGCCATAGTTTTTCATATGATGTCCCAGGCTCCTGATTAGGTCTTTTGTGATGGCTGCAGTGTCCCAGCTGTTCATTTCATTGTGGTGGTTTCATTTCTTTTCACCTACCACCATGTATTTGTTCAAGGTTTACGGTGTATTGATTATGCTACAAGCCAAGAGAATGAGTGTTCCAGGCAGACGGAAATTTCAAATGAGTAAAAATTAAATGTGTAGCTGTTCTTTACTCTGTTCTCCCACTCCTCTTTCTGTGTGGGATTCATATTTGATATTTCATGATTAATGACCTTGAGAAAGCATCCATTGCTCTGTATAGGTACATCTGTGCTTGGATGTGTCAGTTTGCATGGTGGTTTCACAGTTACAAAAGTCCCATGCTTCTTTCATCAATGATGTCATTAATTAAAAGAGGAAACCATAAAACCCTATTTACGTGATATTATTCTGGTCCAGTGTGGTACCTGCAATGTACTATGGGCAGAACTAGTGGCATTGCAGAGGAGGAATTGCCTGTGTGGTTCTCAGTCACATCTATTTCTGCTGTGACAGCCTGTGAGCCCAGGAGGGCAATGGCAGATGCAAACTCCTGACAGTTTGATAGGGATGCAGACTTGCTAAACTTCATCTTCAAACAATTATCTTTTTTTTTTTTAACATTACCATGCTTCTTCACATAAAGCATGCTGTATCGGTCCTCTAAATCCTTTCTCTCTTTATTTCAGCAGAGAGATTAGCCATGTAATCATTTATAAAGCTGTTTAGATTCTTCTAGCTGGTTTTCTCTGGGGAGAGTCATACCCAGTACCTTTACTAGGAGTAACTCCGCAAATTAATCTTCATTGATTTCTTTTCCCCCACCTCCAGTGAATAAGAAAGCAGAAAAAATAGAACAAATATTTCTAGTTCTACCCTTATTGAAGAAGAAATAAATCTTCCCTATTGCTCAAAATGGTCTAGATGTATCCTCTTGAATAATTAGAGCTTTGAGTTATGAAGTCAAGATTCCTGGGTCTTAGCCAGAGCAAATTTGTTTAAGGGGGACACTAGTTCCCTGAATTCCTTTTAAAGGGCTTTGTAATATCCCAGACTGCTCTTAATTAGTGATTTAAGACAGAATACATCTGTGTAAGTGAGGATTGTGAAAATTATTATGTAAATGGAAATGTTTAAAAAATGGCTCTTTGAAAGGCTAATGTATCTTCATAATGAGGTGTGTATCACGGAGTTATCAAGTGGATAGTGATCTAGCAGTTCTTCTGGCACGTTCTTTTGGGAGCAGAAGATGGAGAAAAACAACAAAGACCCTTGGAAGCATCATCTGCCATTGAATTATATTTCATACTTCATCATTCACTACCTACACTTTTTCTTTACACTTCAGGTTTAAAGCTCCATTTATTAGGGAGGATAAAAATGAACAACTGATGGTGTTGGTAAAAGGAGGTATGTTGGAAGAAGTAGCATTACTTATTAGGTAAATTGATGATATCATTATTGTCTCGGACCATAATGGCGACTCAAATACTACCACTACAGTAAGAGTTTTCCTTCCAAATTTAAAACTACTTAATGAGCATTGCTGTATACTAAAAATGTGCAGGTATCTTTGCTGTATTAAGGCTATGAACTGGCGAACCTCAAATGCGGGACTGGACAGGTAATGGGGGAAAGAAGAACTCCAAATTAAGAAGCTACTACTTTTAGCAAACTCTTCCTTGAATACCTGAAGAGATGGATATTTATAAATGCAGCATTACCATCTGTTGTTCATGAGTGTTGAATTAGTAATGAAAAACTTGAAACTAGGTATTTTGACTCTTTTTCATTTACCTAGAATCATAGAATGGTTTGAGTTGGAAGGGGCCTTTAAGGTCATTTAGTTTCATCCCCTTGCTGTGGCCAGGGACACCTCCCACTGGATCAGGTTGCTCAAAGTGCCATCCCAGCCTGGCCTTGAACACCTCCAGGGATGGGGCAGCCAGGACTTCTCTAGGCAACCTTTGCCAGTGCCTCACCATCATCACAGTAAAAAAATTCTTCCTAATAAATAACCAAAATCTCTCTTCTTTCAGCTTAAAGGTTTTACCTTTCAGCATATATCTGCACTCCCTGATAGAGAGCATCTCCCTAACTTTTTTGTAGCCACTTTAAGCACTGGAAGGCTTAAATTGTCCCCAGAACCTTCTTCTTCTCTAGACTGAACAACCTCAAGTCTCTCAGCCTGTTCTCATAGGGGAGGTACTTCAGCCTTCTGATCATCTTTGTGGTCTCTTCTGAACTCTTTATAACAGTTTCATGGCCTTCCTGTGCTGGTGGCTCCAGAACTGAATGCAGCAGTAGTAACAGTACCTGTTAGTTTCTGAGCCCTTACTGCCTTCTTTGCTCATATTTCCCTAAGATGTGGGGGATTGGTGTTTCGTTTTGTTCAGAGGAGGCTAATAGGTGAAATGAGAGGTGAAAAATCTGCTTGGGTAGTGAGGTTATTTTCAGCTTTCCTAAATCCCAGGTATGTAAGTTTTGAGAAAAGCAGCAAGTGTTGCAAGATGTGCGATAGAGTTGAGAAACCCAGGAGTACTTTAAATGGCAATGCAGACGTAGGAAGATGGGACTCAACAGTGAGCAATGTACACATCTCATAATGTCCGTAAATATCTTTCCCATCTTTGTGTTCCCGTAATTTTAAATGTATATTTTGCTACCTTACTTACCCTTCTGCAATGCTCTGCGAAACACCCTGTGTTTTCTGGGAGGGAGCAGCTGATGAGATGCGATAATGCTGCTCCTGTGTAACCGCACATTGACAGACATTCTGCAAATTGCCCACATTACAGAGCATTGATGATACCATTAAAATGGTAAATTTAATATTATAGTATATTAGATTTCTCCCTCATTAACTCTGATCTGATAAACAACCTCTGGCATATTTTGAGGGTAATAGTCACCTTGCAATCATTACTGCTCCTCTCTTTCTGGTATTTCAAGCTCCTATAGATTTATAGTTCTTCTGTCATCTAATCTGTACTTACTCCTTTATTTTTTTTTCTTTGAACTTGTGCTCACAAGCAGATCTTTTCCTAGAGGGCCCTGGGCTTGCGATTAACACTTCACAGCAAGAATTAAGTCATCCTAAATTCCATTCCTGAGTTTTAGGACAAAATTGGTTTTAGAGAATAAAATGAACCCGATGGTCCCTGGGTCTCTAGAGGTGTTTTTGTACTAGGTGCTTTGTAAGGGTTGGTACAGGGTATTGCTGGTCACAGTAGTTGAGCTCTCGGCTTTTGCAAACAGGTATCAGAGCAACACCTAAAAATTTAACTCAGAAGATGTAGGTGGTGGAAAAGCAGGTGCGTGCTGAGGCAGGGGCTGTGGTGAGTGCTGGGTGCAGCCCTGCTGCCGCCTGCTTGGGAGCTGGAAAAGCTGAAGAAGCCATTTTCAACTCTGTCTCTCCAGCAGGGACAACTTTTACTCCCAAAAGTCAATCCTCAAGCAGCCAAGCCTTGAGCCACAGTTTAACAAAGTAACCTTAGCTCCTCTCCACTGGCAGGGAGGTTTCTGTGGAGGTACCGCTTGGCTCCTTGTTTTCCTAAGTGAGTCATGGTTTAATTAGAGCACTGTCTCGGGGAGGAGGTGGTTGTTATACATCACCTATCACAATGTAAAAGTGGAAAGCGGCACTGAAAATGCTGACCCTTAATCTGAAGTGCACCATCTGTGTTTTATTTCCACATCTTGCTGAGTTTACAGTTATTTGAATTCACAGTTTGTTCCCCATTTGCTGTTCCCACATGGTAAGTGAATTGGATCCAAACTGTACTGATGAAAGATTGAGAAGTCTGTTGGAGAAGTTTGTTCCTACCTACAAGAGTGTTCTATCTCACACTTCTTCCACCCTGTGAGTTAAATCCCAGCTGTATAATCTTGCCTCAAGATGGTCTTCTTTCATGGTGGGAAGCTGGGGTTACCGTAAGGACAAAGGCTCCTTTCCCCATCCTGAAGTGCTTTATGGTTTCTGCTCAGGAAAAGGTTGAGAGTTCTCTCACATTTAACAAAGTATTTGCTTTACTGTTCCAGTAAATTTGTGCGGATATTTGTCTGGTGGTGCTTCGTATTGGAGCACCACTCTTAATTAATAGTTTTTCTTTGTTAGTATGAGCCAAAGGGTTTGATGCTAAAATAAGACTGGGTATAACATAATGAAAGGTGCTGTAATTACAATTATAACAGTTTTCATGGTGCATCTTTGAATTACTCTGATTTTAGAATGAGCAAGCAGCCCTCAACCAGGTTGAATTTCATTTATTCTCCTTTGTTTTTTATTCTTTCTACTGACAGTAACCATTTTCTTCAGACATAACTAACTGTAAAAAAGGATATAAAATTTAAACATGTTGTATTTCAAAAGCAAACCATCAAAATGCTGAAGGCTGTATAAACTTAAATACCTTCTTTGGCTTCTGCTGTAGACCACACAAGCTCTGAGAAATTGATTACTCTGGTGCTGGAAGGGGCTTTCATGATACAGAAACAGAGGTTTGCATTGAATATCTTTCTTTGTGTGTGGGACTTTTTTTGGAAAGAGAAAAAGCCTTTAAACCCCAGATTAAAAATAAGTCATTTCATTGCTTCCTCCTCCCCCTTCTAAATCTTTTGAACGAGTTTTCATAAATGATTGGGTAGCTGCATCTCTGAATAAATGTAAAGTGAAAAGTTCTGTTTCTTTTTAAATGAAGAGGCTTTTTTTCTGGAATGCCCCATTTAGGTGCTTGCCTCCTTGAACTATCATCTGGTGAGGGAGTTGTGGTCTGGCTTGTGCAGGTTTTTTTATTTATTTTGTGGACATGAGAAGGAGGGGCAAAGAATTAAGAGTCACTTATTTTCATATTGCAGTTTTCAAATGTAGGGTATCCAGTACTCCAAACCCATCCACGTCACAGGCTTTAGACTTCTCGCATGGACTGTTAGCTGACCGGACACATACACAAAGAACAACCTACACCCCAGTGAGGCTTTATTTGAAAGAATGGGAAGGTGAATCTTGAGTAAAGAATTTTTGTCTTTTCAATCAAGAGACACATAATGGGCCAGCACCTTGGGCCAGATGATGTTTTCAGGAAAATATTTATGCTCCATAAAATTAGGAGTGTTTTATTTATTTATAATTAGGCTAATCTCCCATTTATGTGTGGCTATTCCTCTTATAAAGGGAGTATAAGGCTTGCTGTCTCTTATGGTGGCATTTTGCCCCATTCAGTTCAAACTCATTGGGGATCAGGTACTTCAGCAAGAGCAGCTGCTCTGTGGAACAGAGAGGTGATGGTTTTTCCTTACGTTGCATAACCCTCACGTGCTTGGGAGCAGTTGCTTGCATCCACACCAGCACCAAGCTGCTTTGCAGGCAATGACCGTGAGCTGATGTGGTTCAAAACATCTGTATATTCCAGCAGCAGTGGTGGTTGCTGTCCCTGCCGTGCCTGAGCCCTGGTCCATGGGAGTCCAGCACCCTGCGTGTGTACATCCCGCTGGCACCTCCCCTGTGTTCTGCAAGATCCTCATATCTGGGCTACCTCAGTGGAGTGGCTGTTGAACAGCAGGGAGCAGGTTTCCTTGCAAGGCTGGAGTCCCCTGTGATTTCAGTACTGCATCTAAGCAATCCTGTCCTGTGAGATATGTGGAAAGCATCCAAGACAGACACCTGCTGGCTCTGAAGCAGTCAAGTGCTTTTTCCAAAATATCTTTGGCCCCTGTTCTTGATGTTTACTTTTAAAAAGACACAGGCATGTGTTGGCTGTAAAAGAAAGGAAAAATAAAGCCAACCCAATATTGCTACTGTCACTGAAATTCCCTGCAGATTTTAAAGGAAGATGAAAGTTTCTGCTTTAAGAGAAACTCAAAGCCCTTGGGACAAGCACAACAGAAAACAGAAAGATGCTCTGTATTCTGTCTTATTGCTTGTAGAAGTGAGTGCTGCATCTCTTACGAAGGGAGACAGAGCTAGGAATAAATATACACATAGTTCCCCCTTTCTTCAGCCTCACAAACTAGGACAATACCATTGTGCGCTTCCCTGGGCATATTCTCAAACAGCAGCTCAGTGGAGGTGATTGAGAAATAAAAAGGATGAGGGAGAAAGAAGAGAGGAGGAGGGGGGAAATCTGCCTGGTGGTATTTCACATCTCCAGCATACCCAGGTGCTTTTTAATCCCTCTGGCCTACATATTCCACAGCCCCTAGGAATAGAGGAGTCGTGATGTAATGCTCTTTTCCTCACACTCCCAGCTTAAATACAGATGGAAATTGTTGTCATGTGTTAGAAATGTCACCAATAATATAAAAGGCAGCCTTCTGCATTCTCCCTTTTGCACTGTCAGCTGCTGCTGCCAGCTTATTCTTCCCTCTCAAACCTATTGTCATGTGGCAGAAGCCCTGATGTAAGTAAGCCCTGTCCTCCCCCTGCTTATGATCCCTGCATTTTTTATTCCCCTCTGCTGCAGTGCTGAGGATCATTACATACCACGACTTAAAGACAAGACCTCACAAAGGAAGGATTAATCTTGTATTTGTGCTTGAATTTCGAAGGACCCAGGCAAGTGTGAATGTTCTGTTGTATTCTCTTTTTTTTTTTCCTCTTTCCTAGATGCTAACATAGGAAATAATAAACGGTAAATGTGATAAGCTAGGTCTGTGTTTACTGAGCGATCCCAGCGGCTCCTCAGCTGCAGGTTGCGTGCATGGAAGGAACCGAGCGGGTTATAGGGGAGCCTGTGGGGCTGGGGAGGGAGCTGCACAGCGGAGCTGCGCAGCCTTAGCCCAGCCCGAGAGGACAGATGGCTGGTACTGCTTTTTAATTCATCAAGCGAGCTTTACGTGAGGCCCGTTGGCGAGCGGGTGCGCTGCGAAAAGCGGGGTCACTGGGCACGAATAGGCTGAGATCAGGACCAGATGCCTGCCGAACAATGGGGCTTTTGAGAGAAATGCGGGAGGAAGCGTGGCGCTGGCTTTGTACTGCCTCCGCATTGCAGGTTGGAATGGGGCAGCTCCGATTTAATGAAGTGCATTCCTAAACGTGGTCGTCAGCCCGAGCTGCGAGACAAGGGGACATGTCAGAAGGGGGCTTGTGGGGCCGGCGTGGGGGGGAGCGATCCACTGATGGATTGCCCCGAACAATGCGGTCTTAGTGCTGGATGGGAAAAACCATCAATACATCCCTGTGCATATTAATGCGATATAGCAGGTGTTGCTAAATGTCTGTCCCTGCATTGTTCTTCCGCGGCTCAGCTGAGTTGGGGGCAGGAAGGAGACCTTATGAGGGACGCACTCATCTGAGGTAGAAATGTAGCTGCTCCCCAGATGGCCACGCGTGACAGGAGTGAAGCGGGAGGCGAGAATCGGTGCGCGTTTCTACTCTAGGGTGACAGTGTGGGGCAAGGTGCTGGCTGCTGTGAGCTGAGCTGGGCAGTGGTGCCCTGTGCTGGCTCCAGCAAGCAGCGGGATGGGGAGGGCAGGCTGAGAGAGGCTGCTCACAGCTTAAAGGCATCGCAGGACCAGGAGGAGCCCTTTCCTGCAAAATGTCCCTAAACTAAGCAGGTGTGAGGGCTGGGACGTGAATCTCCTGAGAACAGGCTGGGTCACCGGGGCAGAGAGGGAGGAGGCAGAGGTGGTGTTTCAGCTGGAATTAAGCAGCGAGAGAGTTAAAAAGGGCATATTTTTTCAGCCTATTCAGAAATACATCAATTGTGAATGAGTTGCAGAAGCTGTGTGTGAATTGCAACAAACAAGGTGTACAACATCTATGAAACAAAAGGAAAAATCCATTTCTGCATTTGTGTGTATCCAGCTGCTGGATATAGCCCTCCTTAGGAGAGTTTTCTATGTAACAGAATCAACGGCCCTAAATACTCACAGCCATGCTAACCAGTGTAATTCCTGAAGGCTTGGGGAGGGAGGGGGTGTATTCATAGCCTGTCATGATTATGTGTATTTCTTAATAAAAAGACACCCATTTAATTGTTGCCATTGTGTTGTGTGCTCCCCTTGTGATTTGTGACATGCTATACTGTATTTGTCAGCAGAATGAAAGGGGTCTTTGTTCCTTATTCATATTATGGCACACAGCATCTCACTGAAAATGGAATATTTGCCCTTAGAGCTAACTTAGCTGGTGATCTGTGCCCACTGCTACCCGGGGAAGGGTTTCTGTTTTCTTTCCCAGCAGTTTCAGAGAAATTTACAGGCAAAGTCTTGTTTTATTTTATTTATTTGTTTTTGCATATCAGTGTGTTAATAGTGGTGAAGAGTGATCAGCTTCATTTGCCCACAGGACAGGTAAAAAGCGTGGTTGATGCCTGCAGCAGCTTCACGTATAACAGCTGCCTTTCCCTATATCCCTTGTCTGCGGATGAATGGCCAAGTTGACCATGAACTAGGATTTAGTCCTTGTGCACCTTTGATCGTTTACTGCTGTGTAAACTGCCAACAAGAGTTTAGAAAAATAAACTGGGAGTCTGTGAGATGGACAAGCTTGTGTGTATTTTCAAAGGTTGACCAAGACCACAGATTAACAAGAGCAGTTACGGAAGGGCCAACTATCAGAGAGACTATTTGGGGATGGACTTGTAGAGTGCATGTGCTGGATTAGGTTACGGTATCATCTAACATTAACAGTGTTATCAGTTGCTACCTATTTACTGCCCTTTTAATGCTCTGGCTACTTGGGTATCAGCCTGTGTGCATGAGAATGGGAATGGTTTACAAGTGTAGTGGCTGGAATTAGCAGCCAAAAAGGATCCAAATATAAGGCAATGCATGCCCAGGAGAATAATAAGACTTCTAACACACTTGCATTGCATAAATGTACAGAGCTCATTTTTAAATTGAACTACCAGGGTCAGCAGCTTGAGCTTTTTGTTGTTAACTCGCTTATTTTCTGCTCTGCAGTGCACAAGGGAAAATGGGCAAAATGTGAAGTGTAGCTCAGTCTTGGGGTCTGGCTTAGTAAAGGGCCAGATTGTGAACCTGTTGCCCGTTTATATGTGGCTCCTCCTGCAAAGTGGGAAATGATATTGAGGAGTAACTTTGCTCTGGAGAGAACAAGGATTTGCTCAGTGGTGCAGAAGAGCGGGGAGTGTTTTTGCTCTTGCCAGTGTGTTTCCACTTGTTGTTGCCCACTGCTAGCTCCTGTCAGATGGAAGCAATGATGGATCCATGTAGATCCAAAAATGATGCTTCACTTCCTTCTGGGGAGCTGATAAAGGGGTGGTGAGAAAGAGCATAGGCAGCTGCTCCAGCACACTTCAGCTGCTCGCTGTCAAAGTGTTGGAAGAGCGAGGTTTTGCCATCACAGCAGTAAGCCTTTTAAAGTTGAATTTCTTTATTAGCTCTTCTAATGCAGATAATCCTACCTGCATTTTGAAGCTCAGAGTATCTCTTTTGCTGTTACTGACAACCCTTAGCACCAGAAAGGCTGTCATAGCAGTCCAAGTATTGCCAAAAGGAAAAAGCAGCACTTCAAGCTATTAATTCAGCAGCAGAAGTTGATCAAATGGTGCTGAGTTCTTGACTCTGTATTTGACTGTAATAATATGTACCCTGTGTTTCAGTCATGGAAGTTCATATGCTGCAGGTAAGGCTCTTGCCTGCACTTTGAAGCTTGTGTGTAGACACCTTTCTGACAGCTTTCCATTCCTTCTAGCACACCGAGTCTTTGGTAGTCAGTAAAGCTTATTCAAGATGTGGGGCTATTTTCAGTCAAATTCTGCTAAATCCTGTCCAGAAATCCTCTGAATATTTTGCTCTTGAATATTCCAGTAAACACGATGACTGGTTCACTGTGTTAATCCTATATGGTCTTTCTCTCTGCAGCTAATCCTGAGCTGTTGTTGCTGTTCTGTATATACATGAGTATGATTCTTTTCCCCCTCCCCTTGATGATATCCAGTAGAGTTTCAACTGACTACTAGAAGATAATTGATCAAATGTGGTACTTGGCCTTCTTTTTTGTCCCTCTGAAGTATGAGAGTTGAGTTTCTCGTGGTTGAAAAATAAAACCTGGAAAAGTAGGAAAAATAGCCTTGATTTGTTGTGCTCTGTCTTAAGACATTCTCTGGCTCTGTGCAGGATGTCTTCAGGAATTTCAACTGTAGACAAGTCTGGAAGAAAAGACAACTTTAAAACAGGTTTCTAAATTCACATAGATGTGACTGAATTTCTGCCATGGCTTCTCATTAATTAGAGATTAAGCTAATAATGATGGCTGTAGTTAATAGAGTTCCACTCAAATAAAGTTACTGCATTTTTCTAGTTTTTCCCTTGCACAGTGAGGGGTTTTTAGTTGACTTTTTTTGTTTGAGTTTTCAGGGTTTGCGTTTTTCTGTTGTTCATTAGGTTGTTGGTGTTTTTTTGCGGGGAGAGGGGGTAGGTATTGAATCTGGACCTACCTTTGGGATATGAGCTTTGACAAAATCTGTCCTTTTATGTTGGGGAAAAAACTTCCCCTTTAGGACAGTTTGTATCACCTCAAAATTACTACTAGAGCATGTTTCAGATGTAGTAGAAAAGCTTGTGTAAAGAAGGGAGATAGTTTAACCTCGGGTGGATTCCCCCAAGCACTGCTGATTTCACCCATGGGACAGACATTGTAGCAAGAGTAGCATTCTTGCATAAAATGTGTTAATCTCAATATGCCTCACATTGGCTCATTGCATGGGTTGTTATATTTGACGTATGTGTGTAAATGCTCACACTTGCATTTAACTGCTAACACCAAAATCTCATGAACTAGAAATTCACGATCTCTTACATCTTTCTTGGGAAGAGATTGAATGGTGGGTTTTTTGTTGTTTTGGGGTTTTTTAATTGTTTTTTAATAGATTTTCAAGGTATTCATTAAGGGAATTAAATCCAATATTATCATCCAAATACTTCACCCAGCAGTCTAAGGCCAATGAGGCAAAGTCATGGAATCATAGGAAGTCATAGAATCATAGGATTGGAAAGGACCTTAAAGCTCGTCTTGTTCCGCTCCCCGGCCATGGGCAGGGACACCTCCCACTGGATCAGGTTACTCAAAGTCCCTTCCAACCTGGCCTTGAACACCTCCAGGGATGAGGCCTCCAGGACTTCTCTGGGCAACCAGGGCCAGAGCCTCACCACCCTCACAGTAACAAATTTCCTCCAAATATCTAATCTAAATCTCCCCTCTTTCAGCCTGAGTTCCCCAAAAAATTGTGTAAAGTCAGCCCTAGGTGAGCTGTGACTGAATGACTTTGTTATACATTTTCCTGAAAAATATCATGATTGGAATAGAAGAAAATCTTCTAGATGAATAGCTTAGTCCTGTGAACAACTGCAACATGGCAGTGGATCTCTCTTACTGTATTGAAAAGTAGCTTCTTACACAGAGGTGGTGTCCCACTTGGAATCAGCAGTGTTACCACCTTCTTCGTTGGCCGGAGAAAACTCTTGATCCATTGAAGATTGGAATTTTTTGGTTTTTTGTGTTTTGTTTAGGATAAAACACTGCCTTTTAATGCATTTGGAGATAAGATTAGAATAAGGTGCACACACACAAAAAAAGAGCTTTGAAAGAACCCTTTTACCGAAGTCATGTTATATTAGAAAAAAGTAAAGTTGCTCCTCTTTTTCCCTGTTTGTGTCCTCTCTGAGCACAGGTTACACCAGCACCTTTGGGAGGTTTATTGCTAGCATTGAAAACACTGGAGTTGATTTTTTTTTTTTACATTAATTTACATGAATGGAGAGCAGGCTGAATAATATCATGTAGAAGGTGCTATTGGAAATGCACACATTGTCAGCACTGCAGTGGTGATTAATAGTGTGTCATTTCTTTGATGGAGCGCTAACAATTCGGCACCAGAATGCAAGTTCTCGATAATGGCGGGAGGTGGCTGAGGGAAAAATAAAAAGTCTGTTCTTCCTCTCTTCCTGACGTGGATCACTGAAATAGCCTGAGGCTCAGACTGTCTCAGGAACCCAAGTCCTTTTCTGTAGCAGAAGCTGGGAGTGGGCTGTAACCGCACAAGCTGCCTGTGCAGTGCTAGAGCGTTGACTGGTGAAAGGTGTGTTTTGAACACCTTTCAGCTGACAGGTGCCTGGTGTCCTGGTGTTGACAAGGCAATATTTTAACATATGATAGTCTGTCTTCCTAAACTCTTGAGGGGAAAAAAGAGTTTACCACATTCACTTGAGTCACCTTCTGTAGAAGTGTTTAAGGGATGGATGGAAAAGGGTGCTGAGGGGCATGGTTTAGTTTTTGATAGGAATGGTTGGACTTGATGATCCGATGGGTCTTTTCCAACCTAATGATTCTATAATTCTATGATTTAGCTAAAACTGTCCTTTGCCTTTTATACACAAAACCTTCCATTTCTATTTTTTTTAATGGCAAAGATGAAGTCAACTAATTTTGAGTCCTAATCAGGAAGCAATTCAGAGTCTATGCTCATTATATCCTTCCCTTCACTCCTGGGACTGCCAGCGAGGATGTTGCACATCACCTGCTGATGAGATGATGTTTTTGTGAAGGAGCTGAATGCCCCAGAAAGTATTCTCAGAGTGCCAAACAGCTGGAAAACTGGAAAGGGCCTAGAAGGGCACAGCGAAGCTGCAGTTGTAGTGCTTGAGCTAGTTTTATCATCATTCTGCTAAGCAGCTGCTCACCCCTTAGAGAGAACCCATCTTTAGTTGTATGTGGTCTGGGGGGGTATGAAGGTTGAGCCCTACTGTTCTCATTACATGAAGCTTCAGATTTTCTTTTGGTTAATAGGGTACAGCACAGAGCATTTAATTCCCCTTATCAGCTCCTTTAGACGTCGTCTGATTTGATGGATTCTTTTCAATTTTTTATCCATTTTTCTCTTTCTTGTACTTCATATATTTTATTGTTTTATTAGTTCACTGGCCTTTTTGGGTCACTGCAGTCTAAGTATTCTGACTTTTATAAAGGTCTTGGTGACTAAATATTAGTGACCCCTATTTATCTTCCTTGTGCTTCTCCAAGGCACTGCAGTTTGATTTTGAGCTGCACTGTGCTACAGTGTCAGTGAGTCCATCACATGGTGAATTAAAACCCATTTCTTCTCTGCAGATGAAGGTGTCCATTCAGTACATTATGTTGCAGAGTTTCTGCTTCAGTGTTTGGATAAATAGGATCCCTGTTAAAGAGGTGTAGAGAAACATGCCTGTGGAGCTTCCCCAGCCTAACTAAAACAGAGAAATGTACCGTGACACAATTAAAAGTATATTGTTGGATCCAGGAGAGTCCTAGGAAAGATGAACAACCTAGGCATGATTGACTTGAACTTCCAATTGATATAAGAGTAAAGAGAAGTAAATGGAAGAATTTATGGCATTAGCTTCATTAGGGAGCTTGTTATGCCAACAGAAGTCTTTGTGGAAGACTCAGCCTTATATTGGTAGGCTCATATTTTTGGGCATTCCTTCCTGGGTACCATCCATGAGGCATTGTCCTAGCTCAGGCTCCGCCTCGTGTCAGAGCTGAATAGACATGGTTTGAGGTTCCAAGGGTAGGAAGTCTCAGAACAGATGCTGTCATGTCTTGACCAACTGGTGTATTATGTTCTGCCATTATCCTGGAAAGTCTCAGCAAACTTACATGTAACACAAGAGCTTTCCTCTTGCTTGGACTTGCTTTCTCCTGGTAACCCTCTGCCTCATTTGCTATTCCTTGCTGCCCACTAAATTAAGTGAGAAATAGGTTTTATAAGTGAAATAAGAATATCCAGCATCGGCATGGAAGAATCCTTGCAAAATATCTGCATGCACAAAGGGAATCAAAACCTACTCAAAAACGGATGTGGCCTTTGGTGGCTTGGGCATACTTAATTTGGGAGATATTTTTTGCAGGCAATTTTTTCTGTCTAATGTTGTAGCCTTTTTAAAAAAGCAGGGGGGAGCAAAGGAACATCCCAAAATTTCAACGTTCTACCTTCCTCCTTAAACTCAAAGTAAGCTGTTAAGGAGGAGCAGAGAACAACTATGAGGGATTTCATCCTCAGTATTTAAAGTTTGGGAAACTTTCCAAAGGGAGCCACAGACGGCAGAAGTTTATAATGAATTGTGTGGAACAAGATTTTCAGAAGTTGCCACTGGCTGCATCTGACACATGCAGTGCTTAAATTTTTAAGCAAGAAGAGATTCTAATGCCACCCAAATGTTGCTTTTACATGTAAAATTCTTTGCATCTCTAGCTGCAAAATGGCACCCTGTGACTACAGGGAGATTTTTAAATTGAAGGACCTTTCTCTAGCAAAAGGTCTGCTTCACTGGAAAGGAGGTATGAGGGTGATATCATCTTTAAGGGCAAGCTGGTAAATGAGATAATAGTATCTCAGTGTGTTCTTTTAGTAAAATATTTTAAAGTGGCTCATTCCTGGTGAATTACCTGCTGACCTGATCCTCCAGCAGCCTTATTAAATAGTTGCCTGTTGTAATGTTCTTTGTGAAGTTAAAGTGTGTCCCACTGCACTAAGCACTATTTCAGATATCCCCATTACAACAAAAAGTCTTTATATAGTAATAGTGCAAGCTGATGGCTCTCATGGGTGCTTTATAATGAGGTTTTATGGCAACTGTTCTCTGATCCCTTTTTGCTTTTTACCAGTGTATCAAATTTACTCGATTTCTCTATATTCAAAAAGCTTAACAAATTCGCTCTTTTGACTCCTCCAATGTTCCAGACAACAATACTGCTGATACAGAATGAGTTTACCACAACAAATAGTGGCGTAAAAACAAGCTATCTTTGCGCAGCACAGTTGCTTAGGCTGGCATGGCTTAGTGAGCTTCTACCCATCAGCTGAGCTGCTGTCACTACCCACGTATGTACTCCTTGCCATCAGCAAATGGAGAATGAGATGAGTTAAAGTCTTAAACTTTTCATAGAATCATAGAGCAACCATGTTGGAAGAGACCTACTGGATCATCAAGTCCAACCATTTCTATCAAACACTAAACCATGTCCCTCAGCACCTCATCCACCTCTGCCTTAAACACCTCTGGGGAACGTGAATCAACTACCTCCCTGGGCAGCCTCTGCCAGTGCCCAATGACCCTTTCTGTGAAAACGTTTTTCCTAATGTCCAGCCTAAACCTCCCCTGGTGGAACTTGAGGCCATTCCCTCTTGTCCTGTCACTTGGGAGAAGAGGCCAGCTTCCTCCTCTCCACAACCTCAGTTGTCAGGCAGTTAATCAATCAGGCAGTTATAGAGAGTAATGAGATCTCCTCTCAGCCTCCTCTTCTCCAGGCTAAACACCCCCAGCTCTCTCAGCCGTTTGTCATAAGGCCTGTTCTCCAGCCCCTTCACCAGCTTTGTCACTCTTCTCTGGACTTGCTCCAGAGCCTCAACATCCTTCTTGTGGTGAGGGGCCCAGAACTGAACACAGGATTCAAGGAGTGGTCTCACCAGTGCTATTTTGTTATTGAAAAGTTTGTACTGCGCTTGAGTATTGGGATGTCCCTGATACTGTTGTGTGGGCAGGGGTAACTTGATTTCTTTTGGTCATCTCTCTATAACCCCACAAAAGTTTTAAAAGCAAACAAATGTTTCTGTTCTCCATATGGTTGTAGGCAGCTGCCCTTCCTGGTGCTACTTGAGGCTTGTAATAGTGTTACAGCAACAGAAAAAAAGGGGATGTAACCAACACCTGAACAAACAATTGCACTTGTGCCTTGGGCTTTGAAACTGTATTCCTTGGATATTCTTGGGTGGAGTGGAAGAAATCTTAAACTCCTTTGATGTCTTTCCTGACCTCATGTCTAATTACATTATTTTTTGATCGATTTCCCTCAGGAGTTCCTTATTTTAAATGCATTTCGCAAATACACATTTAAATAAACCCGACACTACTAATTTTTGTAGTCTAGTTATTTATGTTGCTGACCATCCCCTTGGGACTTGAACCTCTTCCTACAGAGAATCTTCAGTGTGCTTCAAGAATCTGTGGTCTGTCCTTCGCGAAATGGAAAGCATCACTGGCTTTAAACCTTCTGGTTTTATTGCCTTGACTCTTATGCCTTCTCCCTGTGGCACAAGAGGTGGCAGCATGCAGTAGATGCTGGTGGTCTGACCACAGCTCTGCAATAGGCCAACAGCAATTAGGATAGGCTGATGGGCATCTCCTACCTCTGTATTCTCTGGGAGCTTCCTGTCTTTGCACTGGCCTCCTTCATCTCCAGGGATGGTGACTCAGCCATCTCTCTAGGCAGCTTCATTTCTGGAAAAGTCAAGGTGCAGCCTTATCTGTCTTTAAAAAAGGGTATTGAGAAAATGACCCATCCTAGAATACTGCAAGCTCTGTTAATAGGGGAGTGCTATGGCCAAGTGCAGCAATTGATCTTTTCATAGAGTCATAGAATTGTTTGATTGAAAAAGACCTCTGAGATCATCATGTCCCACCATACCTTCCCACTACTAAACCATATCCCTGAGCACTTCATCTACCTGTCTTTTAAATCCCTCTGGGGATGATGATGCAGCCACCTCCTTGGGCAGCTGTCCCAGTGCCTGAGGACCCTTTCACTGAAGATGTTTTTCCTGATGTTTAATCTAAACCTCCCCTCATGCAACTTGAGGCCATTTCCTATCATCCTATCCCTTGTTACCTGGGAGGAGGGACCAACACCCACCTCGCTACAACCTCCTTTCAGGTAGTTGTAGACAGTGATAAGGTCTCCCCTCAGCCTCCTTTTCTCCAGACTAAACAACCTCAGTTCTCTCATCCATGATGTGCATATCTTTCCACAGTTTATCTCAACCCAGAGAGTCGTTTTTGACCTCTGAAAAGCTGTTTTGTTAGGCGTTGGCTGTGTTTCAAGAAAAAGTACAAAATTAAAAAAAAAAAAGATAAATTTCCAAATATTACACGAAACAACAGCAAGGAATAATCCTACTTTCTGGAAAAATGCCGTAGTAGCTGGTGAGGCTGCTCCTTTGGTCCCTGCTGCTGCTTGACAGCCTATGGATTGTCCAAACTGTTTGTAGCAGTTTGGCTAAACCAACTCCGTATTCAAAGCTGCTCTAACTTAAAGCTTTATTAAAAAAGATTTGTTGGGCTCTGCTTGCAAGCCAATACGTACCACACTACACTGTGAGGTCTGATACCATCTCAGTAATTAAGTGCCGGCATCCTAGAGCACAGTGGGCTTAATAGGCTGTCAGCAGCTTAAATACCACCTGATATTAAATTTATCAGTCTAACTTCTTCAGCATTCTGAGCTGACCCACAGTTACAATGACTGTGGCAAGGTAGGTATAGACGGCGCCTCCTGCACAGGCGCTGCTTGGTTGCTTTAATTACTGATCTGTTATCTCCCTCAAAAGATTGGAGGAGTGAAGGAGAAGAAAGGCAGCACTACAGTTAAAGCAGGTTTTTGCCCAGCTCCCATCAGCCATTGTCTAGGAGACTTATTGAGTTTAGAGCACATCGGGCAGTGGGAAAGGGCACAGGATGGCAGAGCATTTTGTGGCCATAACAGAGAAGCCTTGCGCCTGGGTGCTCAGGGTGCTGGGAACTGGGCTCTTCCCTCTTCTGCACAGGACTCTCACAGCTGCTGCTCAACTCATGCCAGCAACAGCTACCTGCTTTTTTGATAGGTGTTTTTTTTTTTTTTTTTTTTATGTAATGGCCCAGCCTGCTGCAAGGAAGGGAGTAAGAGTGAATGACTAGGAGTTAACAGAGGGCCTGAGGCTTGAATTTACAGTGCTGCACCAATATTGGCTGTTCCTTTGTGGCAAACCCCTCCGTTATTCAGCTTTATGTAGAAGACATGGTGGTGTAGGGTCCTGGTTGCATTAGAGTTACTCACACCCTCAAAAAATACAAATAATGATGAGAATTCATCCCTCTGCCTTATTTTCTGCCTTTGTAAGTTGAGGCTAATGATATGCTCCTTTTTTAAAGCTCTTTGGGATCGGTGGATGAAAAGCACTGTGTAATTATTAAAGTGCAGCTTTTGCAGTGCTGCCTTTAGAAGGAAGGGAAAAAATACATTCACTTGGCAAAATACTGTATTGTAGATGGAGCTTTGGAAATCTGACTTTCATTATTAAAGCTAAAATTAAAAAGGATAGTTCTGCTGTATATTCTCATACTGAAACCAGACCTGTGTTGAAGCTGCATAGAAGTATTCTATGCCAATGGAAATGTATAAAAAAGATAAAGAAGGTCTGGGCAAAAATTAAATGAAGTAAAGCCAGTGATGCCTGCGTGTGCCACTTGTCTGTCTTTAGGACTTCCAGGTGCTTGGGCAATTGAGGTCTTAGCAGTGTATGCACTTCTGGTCATAGCATTTTCAAGCCATCAAGTTCAAATGCTTGTCTGTTTCCTGAGATGAAAGAAGTCATAGATCTCAAAAAAAAAAAAAAAAAAAAAGGCTACATTCTGAAACAGCTCTGCTGCATGCAATATGCCTGAGAACTGTACCTCAAAATACAATTTTTACCTACTTTAAACAAGTAGAGGCCGATACGAATGCCTCATTATTTTGTCTCGAGATTGTTTTCTCAGAAAATATCTTTCAAAATATTTACTTTTTTTTGTAAATGCCTGTGTCTCTGAGTATTGTTATGTCAAAATGGTTTCATACCAAAATGGGACTTCACATTTAAATCATGCCTATGTACTTTTTATATTTTTACAATGAATTCAGTAGCTAATCATCACCTAAACTGATTTTCCTAAATAACCTGCCGTACTAGGTAGCCTAATGGTTTACTTGGAAAATGGGAAGGAAAAATGATACTGCATTAGGTGAAGACTGTAATACTGAAGTTAAAAAGAAAAGAATAAAAAAAAGCCATGTTTGTCTGCCCATGTGTCCTCAGCCTTGCCAAGCACATGGATTTGCTGATCTCTAGAATGCTGGAAAGTGTGATGAAACATAGTGAAAACTAACAAATAGATAATTTTTTGTAGTAACATCCAAACCGCTAAGGAAAATTCTTCCTCAGAACACCACAGGGTGTTACCAGTACTCAGACCTTCATTTCCACTTAAACGCTACCTGTGTGCAAATTTTTAGAAAATGAGAATAATAAAGTCATGATATTGTCACCACTATGGGATTAACCGTATCATGGGGAAAAAAAAATTAAAAGGTATGGAAGTCAGTTCTTTCGCTGTCAAATAAGAGCGAAGTATTTCAGGGTAGAATTCTATATTTCTATGCATTGGGCCAAGTTGCTCAAGCTTGCTATTTATTTTTTCCTCTGTGATATCAGCTGAGGCCAAACAGCAAATAAATCTGTCTGTCACCCAGCTGTAAAAAACTAATGCAAGGCAATATACAGATTAGCTGGTGTTCATATGGGCAGCCTACATGATGATGATTTAAATGATTAAAAAGTTCTTCTTTTCATAATAAAGAATAAAAATTTAAAAGAAAAAGTTACGTCGTAGGCTTTCTAATTGCCAGACTTTCCAGATTTTTTTTGATATAGAACTGTTTAGAAATTCATGTGAGATCTGTGTTATTTATTTGTAAGCCTAGATGAAAATGCTCAACTAAATATGACTGCAATCAGTTAAAGCATTTGCAAGTTATAGAACTGTGGCCAAAAGAAAAGTCCTGTTCCTGCCAAAAAAATACTTAATGTAAAAAAAAATGTCATTTTACAGGTAGTTATTTTTTAACGCAGGCAGGTGTCTTTTTGGTGTTTAAAACCTGTCTTTTATTGGGCAAGAGATACTGGAAAATTAAATAGCTACAGAAAGCTTGTGGAAACTTGTTTTGGAATGAATAAAGCAGCAATCTTAGCAGTCGGTATTCTTTTGGTGTGCTTACAAATGGCTTTGTACGGAGAACTGAGAGGAAAATGTTTCCTTTATGGCCATGATGCCTTCCAGGTTTGAGTTGTCCAACTATAATTTGTCTTAATTCACTTCTGATAGATGCTTTTGGAGTATCAGAGAGGGCAGTTGTGTTCCGAAGGTGCACAACAGAGATACAAGGCACTTGCATGTGGCCTGGGCCATGGATTTCGGGTGAGCATCAGGTTAGGGCTTGGTTGCTTTAGTGGGTCTGTCGATGATGCTTTTTGAGGGAGGAAGAGGGAGCGTCTCCGGCTCACGTACTGCTGCTTAGTGGCCGCTCACCAGTGTTAGAGTTTGGTTCAAGCTACTTGCTGCCAAATTTCCAGAATTATTCCAACAGATGAGCATCCTCTGACTTGGGTGATATTCATTTCCTTTACAATGTGTGCTCATCAGTTGAGCTTTAATTTGTTTGTTTGTTGTGCTGCTAATTTGGTGGGAGTCATCTTTAATGTATGCACATGGTTATTTGTATAAAGAACTGCTGCTCTGATACTGGTAGCTGACAGCTCTGACTCCTCAGAACAGCTCTTGTCCCTCTGGAAAGGCCTCAGCCTTGTGGGTTTTGCAGAGCTCTAGCTAGAGGTTTAAAATAACAAAACAAGCCTCCTCTTGTCTGTCACTTGAACTGATTATATATACTAGCTTTGTCATACATCCATAATAGATCCTGGTGAACTTCTGAAGGGATAAGTTGGATTCTTCCAGTCTTGGAGACATCTGAATGTTGCAAACATCACCTTAAAAGTTGCTGCGTTGTTGAAGTTATAACTGTGATGGAGGAATTACTGGGTGAAATGTTCTTTACTTGTTCAGAGATATGAGACTAGATTATACTGGTGTTATTTTCTTGTGGAAAAGATTCTTCCTTTTCGATTGTTCTAAACTTGAGTCATAACAGCAAAAAATCCTCATGCATCATAAGAGAGGGCCATCTCCTAGTTTAACCTTCTCAGCTGGCATAAATCACTGCAGCCTTTTTTCATATCAGAACACAGGCTTGGATAAGCATATTTATTCATCCCAAAGTGCTGAGTGTTTTGAGGTTCATTTATGACTAACTGAAAGTCTTTAAAAATAGACCAAACATCAGAAAGCTCTTGAAATGTTTTGTGATATAATGTCTACTTCAAATAAATGGGTTAGTCTCAATTGCCAGTTATAGTTGGTTCATTTTAATGGATTTTTATCCTCTTTTTATTTCCTTGATCAAAACAAATGCAGCTCACCTCTGGTATGAGGTCATTATGGGTGCTTGATGAGATCTGCTAGAGCCTGTGGTTGCAACAACAGGCATGGACCCACCTGATGTAAAAGGCCTTATCAGCTGTATAAAGGGTGAGGCTTGGTACATGGGTAACTATTACCTGTTGAAAAACATCTAATAAAGACCAGTTGAGGGGCCATAAGACCTAGCATAGGACAGCTTTCTAGACGAGGCTTCCTGTAAATTAAGGATCTTGTACAGCATTGCGCATGCCATTTACTGAGATGATGTTGTTCTGAGAATCCCTGTGCCTAGGCTTTTTTTCCTTGAGAATTTGGTGCCTGTACCAGGATGCTACTTAAACAAGGCTTGTGCTAATGGATCTTGGATCTGAGCCCATCAGTTCTGGGGTTTTCCGTAGTAGATATTGGCATCAGTTCAAACTGTAGGTAGCTCATATGGTAGGGATGCAAAATATAAAGGAGACATGCACTGAACTGTTTCAGATGAATACCAGGAACAGACAGTCCAGGGCCATTGACACCTACAGAGGTCCCAAAAGATGAGTTGTTACTTTTTTTTTTCAATTGTATAGGGTT
This sequence comes from Coccyzus lansbergi, assembly GCA_033558105.1. NCBI lineage: Eukaryota > Metazoa > Chordata > Aves > Cuculiformes > Coccyzidae > Coccyzus > Coccyzus lansbergi. The sequence continues at coordinate 1,484,335 of JAUMJK010000431.1, forward strand.
GAAAAGACTTCTTAAGTTGAAATTCAGTTATGTTGTTTGTCATGAATTTAAATGATTTGGTGCAGCAGACAATATGAAGTGGAATCTGAATCCAGTAATGTCATTGAGTCCTACACTAGAGAAATAGGTTATGGACCACACATGCAGGCTTGAAAACATTTAATTTTAAAAGTCTTGTTATGTAAGATTATGTAAGTAAGGACACAAAATAATGTAAAATGCTTGGGGTCATGCTTGCAGCTAGCATAGATCTGTGTAGCACCATGGATTTCAGGGTACCAACACTAATTTTTGCTAGTTGAGATCCTAGCTTTTAATCTGTCATCAATCTAATAAAATCGAGCTGCTCTAATTACCACGGTGTCTGTCAGAAATATGTTTGCCTGAAATGAAAAAGCTGAGTTGGATCCTGGAGCCCACACAAGTCAGCAAACACTGTGCAAATCTGAGTTAAACCATTTATTTGCCCACTTAAGGAGAGGTTGTCCACGGTCACGCTATGTGTGGAAAGACAGCGGGGGAGTGAGAGGAACAACTGAAACATATGGCCAAAGTGAGCTGTCTGTTGATTCCAATGCATCAGGATAAGACAAGCTGTTGAACTGATGAGAGAGCTTCTTTATATATATATATATATCCTGTATTTCAAGATTAAAACTGGAAGAAATTCAGTGCCACTGATCTGACATGCATGTTGAATGAAGATATAGCAAACTGTTAAAATGAAAGCAAGGGGAAAAGCCCCCAAGCCCAACCTCCCCAAATCTGTAACAGCCGCATCATTATGTAAAAGAAAATAGCAGTTTCTCCACTGAAGTGCCCATAAACTCCAACCTTGTCAATATCTCCAGATCCTCACTGACTTTTTGATACTGATAGTTGAATTGTGCTGATATAATGGGGCTTGTATTTGCATGAAACAAGGTCTCGTCAGGATCAGGTTTGGGAAGTGTGCGGTCAGAGGGGTGGTATAAATTGAACCATGCTCTGTACTACATTTAAACTGATAATTTTGATTCTGTATTTATGGAAGAAAAATGTGGAAGTGGCATTTTCCCAATATCCGCAACCTCCTGAATGGTCAGATTACAGAACTTCCAGTATTGCAGCTGCGCTTGCTGCAGTTTATGCTCTTGCGGTGACAGTAAATTTAGTTTTTAGTAAAGAATATCACTTTATTATTTAACTTTGAGCCAAGGGTTATGATTTTGAGCTGTATTTCTTGGGCTGATTCTCCCCCAGTCGTGAAAAGAGGAGGTTTTCCATTAGTTTCAGGGTGAACATAGAAGCCAACATCCAGTGGGTCTGAAAATGCCAATTTGTGATGCATCCAGGGAAGCATTATGCCTATTCTTGAAGTCTTATCAGTAAAGGTTTTCCATCAGCAAAACCTAATATTTGCAGATTTTATCGTCTGTCGTACCAGGATAAATTAATCTTGTTGTTCCCATCATTTATTCAGTATATGTGCTTTGTTTTATAAAATGCGGCCATCGACAAGTGTTGAAGTATCAGTAATGTTTCGTAGCATTGCATAATTTTTGAGAAATTCAGAAAAAAAGCACCAATATTCTCTTGCTGCCTGTCCCCCTGAAAACTCAGACACCTACAGTGATTTGCTATCTCCATCCAAGATACAATTTCAGAGCTAGGAATAAAAACAGCATAGATTTTGTCATTTGTTTTTTTAGTTACTTGTATATATAAAGATATCTGTATAAGAACTGGTGGCTACAGTATGGTTCATTGTAAGATCCGACTTTGTCTTGGCAATAACTTCTGAAACGTCCACAGTGAAAAATGCAAAGGCCAGAAAGACCATGTTTACATTATAGCATGGCCAGTGCCCCAAGTCAGAGACAACAATCCTGTTCTTCATGCAAGAGAACAACCTTAGTGACCACCCTCCTACAACAGACAGAAATTGAAGAGCATATTTTTGGTTGCCCAAAGCTGCACATGTTTTGCAAGATACGTGGATAGGGTTTTTTTTTCCCCTGAGTTTGTGTCTGAAAGTATTGCTAAACATGACCTGACATGGCAATATCAAAGGAATTACTCTTTATGTAATATAAAATATTGGTGAATCTTCTATGGAAAATATATACAATAATTTTCAAACTGAAAAACAGGATTGTGACAATTTTTAAGTGGGAATAATGGGAAGTCTGAATTCTCCTACTTATTTAAGCATGCAAGTACTGACAAGACCAAAATCATAATGTATATTTTGGCTTCTGCTGTCAGTTTGATGTCTTCTGTGCTTTTAATAAACATTCATCGTCCTGCATTCTCATCAAATGGGCATATTTATGTTTTAGCATTCAGTTGGGAAGGAAGGATTGCAACTGTTATTTTATAATGGAGAAATTTGTTTGGCATCAGCGCATATGCAAAACAGAGTTCTGCTCTTGGAGGGTATTGACTATGCGATCAGCTATTGCAATGAATTTGAATTGAGTAATGCAAACAAATGGAGAATTTAACCAAAGGGCAAAGAGGGTTTTGTACAATCTGTATTGGGATTGCTATCCCGTCTCACCTAAAATGGAGAGTCGGTGTTGGGTCCTGCACTTGGGCCACAACAACTCTGTGCTTGGGGAAATGTGGCTGGTAGCTGTCTGATAGAAAAGGACTTGTGAGTGTGCTAGTCGACAGATCCAGTGGGTCTCTTCCAACCTGGTGATTCTGTGATGGGGAATGGAGCTGGGGAAGGGTCTGGAGCACAGGGGTTATGGGGAAACAACTGAGGGAACTGGAGCCCTTTAGTTTGGAGAAAAGGAGGCTGAGGGAAGACCTTGCTCTCTACGGCTCCCTGAAAGAAGGTGGCAGCGAGGTGGGTGCTGGTCTCTTCTCCAAGTAACAAGTGGTAGGATGAGATGAAATGGCCTCAAGTTGTGCCAGGGGAGGTTTAGACACGATATTAGTCAAAAGTACTACACTGAAGGGGTCGTCCAGCATTGGAACAAGCTGCCCAGGGCAGTGTTAGAGTCTTTTAAATCCTTGGGGGGATTTAAAAGATGTGTAAATGTAGTGCTTAGGGTCGTGGTTTAGTGATGAAGTTGGCAGTGTTAGGTTTATGGTTGGACTTATGGTTTTCCGACCTAAACAATTCTGTTATTCTGTAAAAGAATGTGTTTTCTTTTTCTTCTATGTTCTTCTAATGGTCCAGCTCTCGTTACATTCTGACTTACCTGGTATTGATATTCTGCAAAGTACTTTGGGAGCTGTGCTTCACCAAGCACATTTTTGCCTGCTGCCAGATGCCAAGTACAATCTTTGGGTTCACGTGCTGGCTGACAGAGCCATGCTATTTCATTTAGCTGTGCTGGAGTGTGTTCATTGCTTTTTGATTGGCTTTCAGTTGCAAATCATGCCTTGAAATACATTTTATGCAGTGTTTGTTGTACCACATAGGACTGTGATGAGCAATTTTTCTAATGACAATAGTTTCACAAATTCAGCAGTGAGGGAAACAGGCAGATCACTGTGGGTATACACCCGCAAAGTCTTTTCCTTAGATTTATGCTATTCATGTCTGCGAAAGAGTGAAGCACCTTTGTTCAATATTTTCTCTTTATGGATATGTAGGAGAGAATAAGATCTACAGGATAACTGCGTTGTGGAGAGCCTGGGTGCTTCACAGAGGATTAGTGAAAGCAGTGGGGTGGTTTTCTATGTTACTTTGAGGGCTTTGAGCTAAGACTTTTTTTTTTTCTCTGCGACGTATTTATGGTATTTATGTTATATTACTGAAGTGGTTTTGGAAATTGATGGAGTGCTAGTGTTGGCCAACACCTCTCACCAATCTTAGGACCACCACCTGCCAATTCCCTCCTGGAATTGTATTCCTCTATTGTTACTCTGGTGTGTGTTTTATGTTTTTTTCATCTTGCCTCTCTGAAATGATAGTTGCTGTCAGAAATCTAGACCTACAGCAGTCCTGGTTTATTCTCTCTGTGTGTATAAATATAAGATATGTATTTATTTTTCCATTATTTTAGAAGATTCTTGAAAGTGTTGCTAAGAATTGCATATCTCTCTGCTTTTTTTTCTCTGGGTGAAGTATTCCCTTTTATTACTATAAGAAAATCTCAAGCTCTTCTCCATTACAGTGTCATTTAGTCATTACAGGCAGATGAGTTTATCTTCTGTAAAGTGCCTTAAAGATGTTAAAGTGATAGCATTACAATTTAAAACCCTTCTGACATTGTCTGTTCCACTGAAGTACTAAATCTTGTCTTCACATGCGAATGAAAATCAAATAAGTCTTTCACTTGCTTGACAATTGTTGCAAAATATAAGAAAATGCTCACGCTTTTATAGTGTAATGACTGTGTCTTCTTAGGGAAGTTCAAAGAGCAAACCCTTTTATGCACATAGACAGCATTTACTTTTGAGATCCATCGCTATTTCTTAGACTTTTGTGGCAAGAGAATAACAAAGGATTTTGTAGTTACCATGCCATTTACCACAGTGTCACTTAAATGATCTTACTCGTTTGTATTTTGAAAAAGAAAACTACTTTGTCAAAAAAGCTAGAAGTTCCTAACCAATGGATCAGAAACAGACTGAGAAGCATGGAAGGGTATTTTGGTTTTTTTTTTGTCTTCTGTGCATGATAGAGTAGCTGACATCTGCATGGGGCCATTTAGGAGGGAAGGAAGAAACGATGTATTTGTAGTTTCATCTCTAAGGGCCAGAGCTATAATGAAAGCTGTAGAGCATGTGAAGTTTTACAAAAGCAAGATCTCTCCAAGAGCGTCACAGACTTGAAAACAGAGCAAAATTTCATGGATGAAATGCTGTCATCAGGGTTGAAAGTTTCCTCTGTTCTTTTCTTCCAGGTAGACTAAAGCTAATAACGCTGCATGCTAGTTAATTCTCTAATATGTGGTGATGGAGAGAGGATAATAGTTCTTTTTTCTTTATTTTTATTTCTGTAGTTTCTGAAATTTGAGTTTCCATAGGGTTTTGTGTATGCGCACATGTAATTGTTGTTGCGAACAGCCTAGTCCAAGACCTACTGCTCTGTAATAATGGAGGAACAACTGCCGAGTATGACTTGCCTTTTTAATTATCATTTCAGTCATGGGTACTCAGCATTTGTAATGGCAATCGATGCAATAATCAAGGCATAACTAGGAATCGTTGAGTAGAGCAAAATCTATCACGTTTACTTAGCCTTTGTGACCCCTGTTTTTTACTGAATTATTGTACCCATGCTAATTACAGGCAGAATAGAACAGGATAAGTGGCAACTTCTGATGCCAGATACAATCTTCTCTCCCTCTGCCTCCCAGGACAGAGGATGCCTAGCTTGCAATGTAATGGGTATTTTATGGGGTACATTTAAATTGAAGGGACTTGATTGGAGGAAGCGTTTCCTTCCTCCATGTGCTGTGCCACGGGAATGAGTGGAATCTTCCTGGGCAGGGGGATGTTGAGCTTGATCAGAGCTGAGGGCAAACTGACAGTTTTCAGATTCAAAGGAAGGTCCTTTGCCTTCTGCCTCTGTTTATCATCTTTGCAAGGCCAATCTCCTGCTCTTGCTTTATCTGCGCTTGTTTTAATTGTGCACATCCCACTCCTCCTGACTCTGGGACCTGCCTGTAGCTTTGAGCAGGACTTGGGCAAGCTGCCTGTCTCTCTGCATGGAGTTTGCTGAAGCTGCTGCTCAGTCCTGCAGGTTGAGTCTTCTGCTCCTCCCAACCCACATGTGTAGAATCCTGACCAGATCATGATTTGCAATGTGGCATGGGGACCACTGATCTCTCAGGCACAGTTTGTAGATTCTGGGCTACAAGTTCAAAAAAATGGGAAGATCTGCTTTGGAATTAATACAAAAGATGTCTTTGGCAATTAATTCAAATGTCCTAATGAACCAATATCTAATATTCTCTCTCATTTTTTCCATTGCCCAAGTTTATTAGCCCATTACAGTAGTGTTTGACTTGCCATATACTTGTTGTTACTTGTGTGCGGGAACTGGCATGTGCTCTGTTTTTAAACTCCAAGTAGTTCCTTCTTGCAAACCTTCCTTTTTCCTTCTTTGCAATTTCAGTATCGCTCCATAGAGATAAAATTGACATGAAGGGATCAACTCCTACAGCAGTTATTTCAAAGTAGTTTTGTTGGATAAAACTGATTACTTACGTGGCCAGTGAACTTGTGTTGCTTGTTTTATTTGGGTTGCATTGTATGAACTGAAACAAAACCCACATCCAGACTGCTTTGGAGTGGAAGAATTCTGCTATCAGTTCAATCTGTTTTCCTTGTTGTTGTTTCCATGTAATGAAAAGATAAATATGCAAACATATTTACTTCATTAATTTTAAACAGTGCCAGGAAAAAGGCTCTGTCTAGGGATGGTGGAAAAATATTGTGAAAATTAGCTCTACATATTTTGCTTTCAGTCAACTCTGTTAATTAGGATCAAAGTACTGCAATTTTTAAAAGTTTTCACTGCCTCTTCCCACACATTTCCATATTTCAAAAAGATGCAGTTAACTAAGTCTGAGATTGTCAGTAAAGCCTATGGGAATGAAGGTTCGCTTCATTCACAGCTGGGTACCAACATCACAAGGCCTCTGAAAATAGTAGGATTAGCTGTGGGATGAGAACAGGTCTGGCTGCGGGGATGGGAATAGAACAACCCTTTTCCCACCCATCCTCCTTGCAGGTTCTCTTCTGTGGGTTGGTTGTGTGTGGTTTCATCTTCACTCTGGTAAGACAAACACTGTAAATTAGCTGCTTTTACAGGTGTGAAAACAACACTTTTTGCCTTGTGATTAGCAGTGGGATACTTGGAGGAAGAAGGGAAAAATTAATAATAAACAGGGTTGTTGCTTTCCACCAATAGACTGTGTTTTCCAGATGAAGACCACAAGGTAGTTGTGGTCTGGAAAGGAAGCTGATGCATAGGACAGTGATGCGCAATCTCCCAAATCACCTGCTGGCCAGGGACAGAGGTGCCACATCAGTGTCATCACAGATGGAGGTGCTCACGCTGTGTTTCATTTGGCTTTCGTCTCAGCCATGAAGACATTTCAATTTTAAGCAGGTACATAGTTATAGAAATACGTTGAGTCAGCTCAAAAATCATGCAGAGATATGTAATTTGCCTTTATTTGCACTGATAACACTTAAAATTCTAAATACTATTATTTCTGTATTTGGGGGGATTTATGACTGTAATTTACGTTGCTGGTTTGCTTTTTGTTGGTTAAGACATGAGGCTTACTAGTTTTATGCTTTGCTATATATTTTACTTGCCAGTTATCGTGCATTAAAAGACCACAGCATTTGGCTTTAAACCGTGTAAATTTCTGTGGGTTCATTGCTGGGTCTCTGGTGTTCAAACTGTTAGTCAAGGCTTGTTAGAGTTCTGCTTTTGAATATAAATGCTCTGTATCTGTTTATCAGGTGGGTCTCTTCCAACCTGGTGATTCTGTGATTCTATAAATCTAACATGGAACTCTATACATTGGGCATAGATCTGACTTAATATAATCACATAGTGAAAGGGGCAGGAGGTTAATTTTGCCCTGTTACAGAAGTCTGAGCTCTCTTCTCTCTGTTCAGAAGCTCTTGGTGCTCTGCTAGTCTCTTCTCAGTGAGACAAACATTGCTTTATAACTCATGACAGTTGGATGAGTGGTCGCATGCATTGAATGCATGTACCCCTGACTCGAATGATTGACAACAGCGTATCTATCACAATGGGTCTGGGACTTAACTGTATGTGCCTTGGAGCAGGAGTTATTAGCATCTTCCAGAATGTGGACCTGGTCTGTAGTTCGGTTGTAAAACAGATCCTACTGCATGCTCTTACTGCTCTGTTCTATGCGGCTGGCTGCTGAGCTATAACTGCACCAGAGAAGAGACAAAGGCATAGCTAGGCTTTCATTCTGAAAACAAGACCGTGGAAAGAGTCTGGCTTTGGTGCCAGAAATCATCCTCTTTTGCATCTCTTCAAATGCTCTATTTATTTGAACTAGTCACGTGCTCCACCTTACAAATGGTCAACAGCATTGTCCCCTGTACAAATGGTGAGCGGGATTGTTCTCTGTCTTTCTTGGGATGCTTCCTGGTAATCTGATCTGGCTGGACATGCGTAGCAGCTCTTCTCTTGTTCTTACTTCTAATAACCATCTTGATCATAGCTCCTGATCCAGACTACTGTGGTTTGTTGTTTTTTTGGTGGGGTTTTTTTTTTAGCGTCTGGTAGGGAGATGATTTCTTGAAAAGTTCTACAGCTAACTGGTTACCTTTTAAACCAAATCCAAAATCAGTCCTTATCTGTCTTTGGGTATGGTTTAATGGGAGACTCGTAGTGGGCTGGTCAATGGCTTTAATCATTGCAGTTTTCTGCAGGGAAGCTGGGATGCATTTGTATTCAGGCAGAGAATTTCTGGGTGCAGTGGGAGATGCATGCCTCTTATCCACACCTCACTTGTGCATTCTTCTCAGCTCTTGGGGCCACTGGCCTGGCAAGTGCGGCTGAAGCTTTTGGGCAGAGATGTGGTCCTGCCTGGCAGCACACTGAGCCTTCAGGAGCTGCTGGTCCAGATCTCAGCACTGCCCTTGCTTGGCTGCTTGGTTTTAGGAAAATAGCCTCCCTTCCTCTGTGTCCTTTTGTATTTGTGTTTGTCCTTTGTTAATAAGTAAGAATGCTGTTCAGTTCTCCTACAGAGCGTATTGAATTCAATAAATTCCAAAGAGTCAATGCGCTATTTAAGGGCTTGCTATTACCTATTATTTCATCAAAGTGTAAACAAAAAGAATGAGCTATTTAATGTTCGATGTTTGGTAGCAGAATTGAGGAAAATCACCTTTAGATTGAAATAATAAAAGAAAGAATAAATGAGTATTGCGTGTTCCTAACTAATAAAAATTAGAGATGTGGTTTCTAATCCTCAGCCTGATCTCTCCTGTGTTTCAATTAATAAGAATAGCTTCCATCACAGAATATTAGTGTAAGACAGAATTAAAAGAACCGCTTGCAGATGGGTTGTAATTCAATCTGTGGTAACACGGGGTGGGTGGGCAGCGTGTGCTGTTCTGAGCTGTTCGCCCCTCCTGAGCAGCTGAATTGCAGTGCATGATGGCCATCTGGGCTGGGTGGGGACGGATGCCTGGAGTAATCCAAATCCTCAGCAAGGAGTGTGGAATTAGCTGGGGGACTGCATGCTGGCAGGTCTGCTCAGGCCCACAGGCAGGTCTGGGCTGGCTTTATGGCACAGAGGAGCAGCAGAGCTTATCATGCCTCTGAACTGCCGATGGGATGTGTCTCGTGGCATCTTCACAGGTTTGCAAAGCTCAGTCACTGGTATCAGTGTATAAACAGCCTGGCTGCATTGTGCATGCTAAACCTAGAATTTCCTTTATGTGGCCCTCCTGAGCAAGGTGTGAAGTTGTAGGTGTCAGTTGGAGGCGAGGAGACAAGGGATCTGGGAAAGCAAACTAGCTCCCTGATTCATCTTTGCTCAGGAAAGTATCCTTGCTCCTGTATGAAGGATGTCACAATTCTGCTTAGAAGGAGACATCCTCCCTGGCTGGGGAAACTCCTGTGGATTTCAGCTTGTGAGGCCACAGTGTTCATGGAAAAAGAGCTGGCTTTCCCTTTGCCGGAGTGAGCTAAGCTCCCAGTGCTTGTGATCACATAGGCTCGAAAGTATGTTGCAGCTGCATCACCAGGATTGCAAGCTTTTATCATTGTTGTTGTTGATTGAACCCTATGCAGATGAGTAGATTGCTGCCAGTTGTCCTTCACTTATAAGAAGCATCAAGCTATCTAAAGTCAGTGATATTGTAGAACTGGTCTGAATGGGCAGCTCATCTTGGCAGACTGGAAGCTGTGATCTGATTTGCACTGGTTTAGGTTTAAGTCTGGCCTCCTGCAGCACAACTCCACAGTGGTCATTAAAATGAAATGGTTGAGAATGGAATAAATTGCATCAAGTGGATCCTTTGATGTCAGTCGACTGCATATCTGAGCCTGGCTCACATTAACAGCTAGTGTCAGGAGGAGGAGGTGTGAGCAGGGCAGCATTCCCACGGATCCCTGGATGGAGGATCATCTAGTGTGTAATGAAGTAAATTGTGACTGTACCTTTCTAAAATGCTTGGTTTATTCTTCTATTTGTTTATGACATGAAGATGGGGAGGAATGAGGATAGCGTTGTCTTCCGCTTACATCTTTTCTAGAAATGTCAGACCTAAATTTTAATGTTTCAGTATTGCAGGGAGAATTTTTTTTCTTAATCATTTTGTCTGTAGGGTTTCCCCTAGAGTCTGCATCACCCAATTTTATTTTAAAATTATGCTTCTCTTAGGCCAGTAAAGAGATAGCAAGGGACAGGGTTACAGCAGCAACAACTCTGTAACTCCTCTGAGAGGAGCAGCTGGGCACCGAGTTGTTAGTTGGATGGTGTGCACATACCCGTATCCTGGCAGACTATAAAGCCAGCCATAATTTTCCAACCTCAGAACACTGAATTGGTGCTAGGAAAGTGACATAAGGCACAGGAAAGTCTGGACCTTCCTCCCAGCACAGGTGTTGGTAGAAGTCCACCTGGGCTCTTGAGGACTTGAGGGAGTCATCTCTTGTCCCAGTGCCCCTTTGCTCTCACACTGTCTTGAATGTTTCCAGTATTTCCATCTCCTTCTGTCCAAAATCAGCTGAGTCCTAAGCAGGGCAGTACTCTTTTGAATGGAAGCTTGGTTCCTTGTGGTCCATCACCTGTGGCTGTCACAGCCCAGGTACGTTCTTCCCTCAGCAGGGCTGCATTGACACTTCCACCCCTGAACATAATGGCAACACTTTAAGTCTGAGTATCGATTTATATATTGCTAGTGCTAGTTTTCCCTATGTTAAAGAAACATTAAGCACCGTTAACATAATCGTACATGTCACTGGCAAGGAACATACCTTCAGAGGTACCTCAGCTGAGTGCAAAGTGAGCTGCCCTCCAGCTACGCGGAACACAAGGCTTTGTGTTAACAATATTAATGGTTGCGTGCGACCAGTGCAGATGAAATCAGGCTTCCTTTTAATCAGTCTTCAGGGGTTTCATGTGCTCAGGCTATTTGTTTATAGGGGAGGCCAGGTTGTGCCAGAATCTATTAGGCACTGGAAAAGTGATCAGTCCTTTTTTTTTGCTCATTCCTAATAGGAAAGAGACACTATGGCAGAGAAGCAAACCTGAAATGGTACTTTGCAGAGCATTTCAGCAGTTTGAGGGAGGCTGGGATACAGCAATAAACACCGTGATGAAACTGTAAAAGATCCTTTTAGCATCATTGATTCTACTTACATCTATAAACATCAGACCTAAATGCCGCCTGTGTGATGCTGTGGGGGAATGCTTTTGCTCTTCAGCGGGGCTGTGCATCTCCTAAGGGGGAAGGAGAAGGGGCTTTTCAGGTCTAGGTAAATATAGCATCTCATAATTTGCTTGTGGATTGCATACTGGTGAAATATTAGTCATTGACCATCTGAGTGAAGTGTTTCTCTAATTCAGTACAGCAAGAACCATTTCCTTTAATAGAAAGTTTTATTTGGATGGACAGTTGTCTGCCGTCTTGCTTTCTGATCATGGTAAGTATTGCTTACTAGATATCAACTAGAATCTGCTTAGCTGAGACACTTCATGGTATGGAGGATATCCTTTAAAGATTATTTTTATTATATAAAGCCATGGAGAAGGTAAAAAAGAGAAGTTTTAGTGTTGTAACACTTTAAAAATTTTTGTGCTTCTGCTCTTGCAAAACAAAGAAAGAATTCACATTGACATGTCCAAGTGTACCAGACGTACCAGTGTCAGCTTGGGTGTTTTCATAACTAGACATTTTCAAGATCTATATTCAGTATACTTCTAGTGATCAGTAACAATATTACTGTTCATAGGAGGTAACTGGAATACATGCTTCCAGACAGTTTATATAAAAGCAAGAAGGAATATCAAAACATTGTGGTTTGAGGGATTTCATTCTTTTGGTTTACTCTTTTTCAAGCTGATAATAGTTCTGCAATTTTATCTTCCTGGGCTCAGTACCAGAGGAACTCAGAATTTTTAGGCCTGGTTTATGCAGTGCAGATTAAATGATCTGTTACTAAAATGGACAAAAATAAGAAAAAAGCAGTGTGTAACAATGCACATGGTTGATTTGACAGTGATTATTGCTTTTCAGATTTATGCCTCCTTCATCTAACTTTGTGTAGTATCCTGAGAAAAGTGAGATTTGCTCTCCCAGGACATCTGCATGTATTCCCTGTTCAGCCAGGGTACAGATGTGAAGGATGAGTTTACAGATGAAGCAATAAACTGAGATCTTCCTCTCTTTGAGATGTCTGTATTACATTGATCAGGCTTTTCTATCTTTCATCGTCTCCTATCCTGCCTGAAATAAATATACAGTCAAGTAAGTGTCTGATCAGAGTCTGAGAGAAGTTGGGAACCAACAAGTTGTGCTGCCAGCCAGCTCCAAAGGATGAGGCTGGCTTTGTTCCTCCTCCTGCACTCTTATGGACATGGACTCCAACTGGTTTTCCTCTGAAGTCACTTTTTCAGGCTGCTTTGAGGTTGTTTCTATGTTTCTCTCCTCCCTTCCTTCCTTTCTGCAGAGTGTTGGCCAACTCCAGAACTACACATCAAGCGTTAGTGTTGCAGCAGGAGACTGTGAATGTGGAGATATGTGTTACCTGTACTGGAGTGGCACTGCAGCCTGTGCTGGTCTGAGCCGTGCATCAGGGATGCTGAGATCCCTGGAGAGAAAGATCTTGAAGGATTTTTTGAGAACTAGATTGCAATCCTTCAACGTGACTTCTAAATCACTTTATCCTGCTTCAAATTATTTTTAAGAAATCTTAAGTTAAATCCTAGCAAAGCTGTCCTTTAGGAATAAAATGGGATGTAAAGAATTGACTTTCATTTTCACCTACTCAAGATGATGAAATGGACCCCTTTCTTTCCTAATGTCCCATTTCCTGCTGCCATCAAGGACAAATTCTTATTGACTAAACTGGGAGAATGTTTTGGCCTTTTATAAATGCCAAATTGGCATTGTGGATATCACACCTGGCCCGCATATCTTTGCCTTGTGCATACTCAATCTTTTGTTCCTGCTTGAATTTTCACCACCTTTGTCCCTGTGCTCTGGGCACCTGGAGTCCCTCTGAGATGCTGAGCAGTGGATCTTGCTGAAATGTTGGGGGAAGATGAGGGTGTTCACTCCTTCGAGGTGCCAACTGTGATCTGATCATCAGGAGCAGCACTGGGGGTGCAGCATCCCTCACCTCTCCTGCAGTCATGTAGATTGTGCTGCTGTTTGTGAAAGAAAACAGGATGAGGGTACTTCGTGTCCTCCTGAGGATCAAAGTCATGCCCACAGCTCTTGGGTGGATGTACTTGAACCCCTGTACTGCTCCGTCTGTTCACACGTTAACGTGAGCAGCAGCTGCAGGTTTAATGGCAGTATAGACTGCTCTTACACAGGATCGTGTATCCATGTGGGATGAGGGACAGTGATGTGTCAAGCTTATTAGTCTTTAACACAATCCTGAAGTGTCCTCAACCCTGCCTCCTGCTTCCTCTCACCTTTCAAGCAAGAGAGGTAATGAATGGGCAGAGATAAGTGAAGGGAGGTAGTACCAGTCCTCCACACACAGGCAGGAGCAAATTAAAGGTAACTGCTGATTGCTGACACTGGAAATTGCTGGCAGGTGGAGAAACAGCTTTAACTTTCAGGATTGCCTAAGGTTCTACTGTCTCCCTGCCCCTCCAGTTCATGTTTATTTCTTCTCCCAAATTTTGAAATGAATTTATAGCCAATTCTAAGAGCTTTCCATGCTTCAGTCTTACCATTATTGAGGTATCTCTTACTGACCACGGTCACATTAGGACAAGGGTCCTCGTTTAAACCTTTGCTTGCTTTTGGGCATCACCAGCCGTACAACACTGATGCTGGGAACGGCATAGAAAGCATGAGGTTTGTTTCTTTTCTTTATTATTTCCCCCTCCCCCTTAATTCTATTCTCTCTTTTCTTAAGCCTCTGTGGAATTTCGGGAGTCAGTTCAAACTTTTCTTTCAGAGCCATAAAAATACTGAGCTCCTTTCCCTTTTAGAAGAGCAAAAAGGTTTTATGGAGGTTTGTGCTTGTGTGGTTTGCATGCGATGGCTCCAGGAGCCAGGATTTAAGGTAACTACCTGGCTGTGGGGTATTATGTGACGGTGTATTCCCTTTTTTTTATATAAACCCTTTTTTTTTAATATCAAATACTTAAGGTGTTTATCTATGGTTTGCATGGATGGTATATGCTAACTCCTAGTTGAGTGCAAGTGCTGCTGAAGTAGGCAGCCTTCAGTGATCAGCCAGATTGTTTGGAGAACTCTACCAATTAGCTGTGCTATTTTGTCAAGAGAGAGTTTAGATAACCAAGAGAAACTGTGTTTAGAGGAGATGAATATGGTTGTGCATATTTATAGCACCCCTCCATATGCATTATTTTCTTTCCTGTGTTGGATGGTAGGAATAAGGCACTGTTAGGGAGCAGGGGAAGAAGAGAAGGGCTTAGTCCTCCTCTCCTTTGTGCAATGATAGGAAAATCAAAAAATGGCTTTTATAAATGTTTCTTCTTCGGTTTTGACCCCGTGGATCCCACTCATAAGTGTAAGAGATGCGTGATTCCTGTGTGCTGCATCCATTAGACTTGCTCCCTGCTTCCAGGGATGGCAGACAGTGTGTGCTGCCTGCCAGATCATTAGAGCTTTATTTCAGTGCCTGTGTTTATTTCTGCATGAATATCTTAAGATGGTTCACCTTGGGAAAAAGTGGGGGTGGGGGGGAAGGCTTGTTACATTTTCATTTTTAGAACAACAACATTTTAAATCCTTGGCTTTGTCTGGACCAATGATGCACTGTCTGTGGACAGCATCCCTCCCCAGGACTGTATGAGGTTTCATTCAGGGTCTCTGTCTGATGCTTTATGCTTGATAGAAATCTGAATGACATTTCATTTCAGAGTGATGCTTCGTTATCAGAACTGAGTTGGTTTGGAAGCTATTATCCATCATCAGATCTTTGCCTTTGGTTTATATCTTTTCCTTCTAGAGGGTGAGGGGGGGGAACTCAAAGGTAAAAACCAGAAGAAAAAGAAGACTTTTTCCCTTTACAGTAAACCCATTCTTGGGCTTTGCCTGTTTACCCAGACTGTGGTGCCTTGCTCTGGTGAAGCAAGAGGTCCAGGCAGCGTTCGCCGGCGTTGTTGATTGTCAGGATCATGTGGTTTGCTCGGTGGGTGCTGCGAGAGCCGTGTTTATCCAGGGCCATGTGGAGGTGGGCGGGCACCTACCCAGGGACAGGGGGACAGGAGAAGCCGGGTTCGCACAACAGCCACGCTGTGAATAGCCCACATTGACTGAACTGTCTAACCGGACTAATTTGCTGTGCCTGTGGGCTTGATAAAAGAAGCAGCTGCTGGTAAGGGCTTGCTCAGATGCATGTAGATGAGTCTGTGGACTGCCAGAAGGATCCGAGCAGATAATTTTCTTCCTTGCTGCATTTCTTCTGGAATCCCTACCTCCGGCTCCCGTGAAGTTGCGTTGATCAGGTAAACTATTTTAGTTCTTCCCTGCCTTCGTGCCCGCGGGCTGGGCGGATAGCGGAATCAAGGGGCTGTGCTGCAGGGGTGGCACAACAGCTCCCTGTAGAGCAGACACACATTTTCCCTGCTCCCTGCAAGCTGGCAGTCGTGAAGCTTTGAAAATTGTGCAGCCATGTTACACAGCCACAATTATTTCCCTTCCTCCCTCTCTCCTCCCTGTTTAATTTTGCTGTGATCTAAATAAGGTTAAGTCTGCTATTTCTCGTTTGCATCTGTCGATGCACCAGCCAGCCATGTTTTTCATATGATTATGTACATCGTGCGTGTCTTGCTGGGAATGCAAAGATGTTTGCTGTCCTTTGGGTGTCAGGCCCTTTACATCTTCTCCTAGCAAAAAAAAAAAAAAAAAAAAATCGGAAAATGTCTGTAGCATGCTGCATGGATTCTCCTGAGCACTGGGGAAGCGAGCTAAAGGGCTCGTTTGGAAGCAGGGAGAGGATGAGCGCTGAAGTCTTCATCCCCTCACCCACTAAATCTGATTGTTTGTATTAAAATACATGTTGCCCCATATCATCCCCCCACTCCCTACTCCCTGCCGCATTTGCATCTATTTTTTTAAGTGTTGATTGAATGCAGCTATGGCTCAGCTGGAGAAGAAGAAGAAGGAGAAGAAAAAGGGGTGAAAGGGATGGCCTTTTGTGTCGAGATCTTTTGTGCTGCTCACCCACCCCCCTGCAGCTTCCCGGGGTAGTACCAGCAGCCTTTAGTTTCACTGGCTGCTGCCTGCAAAAACAGCCCTTCAGAATGGGAGGGGGGAGCTCAGATGTGTCTGCTTGCAGTGTGAGAGAGATGTTAAATGGGATTGAGAATCCACAGACTGGAAAATGCTGCACAATTTAACGGAAAGGGTATTACCTGCAGGGATTAACCCTATTTACGGACAATCTCTTCTCTTTCTGCTTCTTCACTTTACACTTGCTGTGTAATAGTGGTTGAGTTTCTGCAGCCAGAGCCTGGGTGCTTTGGAGCACAGTAGTGATTTTAACTGACACGTTTAAGAAATGCCTTGTGAATGCCTTAAAAGCTGAGTGTTTCACTTCTCCTGAAAGGGAGCATCAGAAGGCATTGTGTTGTGTAGCAGGATGTGTTAATCAGCAGGTTACATCTTGTGAACTAGTTTAGAATTCATGCACTGAATATTTTGCCACTTTTCACCCTTGAAGTGCTCCCATCCCAAATACATCTTTATGCAATCATTCCTGTAAGCGTTTCCAACTTTTAGGGTTGAGGCTGATTTGCTGCTGTGGGATTAATGGTTCCTACGGTCTCTGTTACTGGAGGTGCTACGTCTCTCTAGGACCTCTGGCATCCTCTTTTGTGAAGAAAGCCTTCATGAGAAAATGTTAATTTATCCTCACATATACACGTAGAAAGATATATATTCTGGATAAATGGGGTATTTTAAGGTGGTCTTTGTCTGCATTGTAGAGTGGAGCTTATCTTTAATATCAGACCTTAGTTTTGGACTTTAGACCTGGGGGAGCACAATACCTTGAGCACCTTTGTCCACTGGAGACTGGAGTACTTACTGCCGTGGTCCTTGCACTGCTCTGCTTTCCCTGGATCTGCAGCCCTTCACCTATGCAAATTCATACCTGAAGATATGAATTTGGCTTCATAGCATCTTACAGGCTGTTGTCTCTCACAGTCCAAGTTCAGCAATAGCAATGTGTCTGTAGCACTATTGAGTGTATAGATGAATCCAAGAGCTGATTTTCCCTGTCTCACTGTGAAGAACTTAATAAGGGTTGCAATTCTGGACACAATTCATCCAACCTTGCGCAAAATGGGGTTGTCATGAAGCAAACATTTTTCAAAGTTTCAGGGAGACTGGAGTGGATCCAGACCATTCCTGGAGGGGTCTGAACCCTAACCCAGCAGTCTGTGCTTTGTTGTTCTCCCAGGATGCTGCTGCCTGATTAATCCCTCGTCTTGTGGACTATGGGCTGAGCAGAGATTGGCTATTGTCATTGTGAATTATGGAGTGGATGAGTGTATCATCTGTTGCTTTTGTGGTATGCGCTATAAAATACTGATACAGGCAGCTCAAATAAGCTGGAAAAAGATAAACCTGAAAACAGTAAAAACTGTGGGATTACAGGTTGCCTGTGGATTGTCTGACCAGAGTGGAGATGCTTTGTGGGGATTCAGATGCCTCTGGTAGGATGAACACATGAAAACATCATGTCTGGCTTGTTTGTCAGTAGAGTCAGGAAAATGTAACCAACAATTCGTAAGCAACAGCAGCAATAAATCTATGGGATAGAAAACCCCTTTCAAATTCCTTATTTCTGAGTAAATTGACACCTTTGGTTTTTATCTGTTTTTTTAACCTTCGTTTTTAGTCCAGGATGAGGGCAGGTTAGCCTGGAAAGGTGAACAGTACACAGAATATTGCCAACTGACAGTGTAAAATGCAGAATTATTAAAAAATGAGAAAAAACCCAACCCTCTTTTTTCCCCTATAATCTGCCTTGCAGGCATAATCAGAACTGGGGACCAGACTTCAGACAGAGAAGTGATTTTCAACCTAACTGTCAATTTTAAGCCCTCATTGGTTTGCTTTCCAGCCATAGCTGTCTGGATGGACATGATTGGAAGAGCACAGTTTGCAATGTGAGGTGCTGTTTTTCAGTTGCCCCTTCACTATGTTATTTAGATTTCTGGTCTTTATGTTTCTTCTGAGGTTTTGTTGGGAGCTAAGATTGTCACACCATTTTCTTAGATTTCACTGTAAAAAGGAAAGAAAAAGCTTTTCAAAACATCAGATAGTAATAAGTAAATAAAAAAAAAAAGCCTAAACAAATAAACCCTCCGTGCTACTGCTTAAAAAGAGTTTCACCCATGACAATCTGCTGTATAGGTTGTCACTCTGCTTAAATTCCACAGCAGAACTGTGACACCATCTGTTCCCTTTCACTGTGTGCAAAAAAATGGTTTCCTTTCATTAGCATTAAGCTGCATAAAGAGACTGGAGATCTAGAAATATCCTAGTCTTTCAGTGACACATACCTTCTTAAGACAGAGTTCACTACAAGCATCACTCTTATTCCTAAGAGAGGATGAGAGTTTTTGAATAACATGCCATTAAGGGTCTTTGAATAGCAGGGAAAAAAAAATACACCTCCACCCCCTTCAATTCATACATTGCAATGAAACCAGAAAGCTTTCAGATGTGTTAAGATGATGTTGATTCAGAACAGCCGTCTATGTTATTGCATTCCCTGAAGGCAGTGGGTCTGCTTCATGCTAGTGCTGATGTGGTGTCTGGGCTGCTTTGGTGGCTCAGGGATGCAGCAATTGCCTGGACGTGAGACAGACCCCACTATGCCCATCCTGAGGGACTGTCACTACTGTCCTCTTCCACTAGAAGTTAGGTCAGGGACCTCTGCAGAGTCCTAGGATGGACCTCAGTTGTAGACTTGTGCTTAAAGTTATGCATTTTGCTGTCATTGTCTCTTTCATTGATTGCACTGCAATTTAATGCCATTTTAATGGTATCATGCTGCACTGTTGGCCATGACACGGAGCATTCAGCAGTGCCCTGTTGCAGGCTTGTGTTCTGACTGGTCTGCTAGGTTGATTTGGTAAATAAATGCAAGACAGGAGAAGTCAGCATTATTCTCGTCTGAAATGCTATCTATATGTAAATCCATGGTGCCATTTTTTTACCCCTTTAAATGTTGAAAAGCACTTTCAGTTCCTGTTTAACAGTCGCTCCCTCTGAGTTACATGAAGCAAGGAGAGAGGTGAACCAATGCTGTCCTGCGGGAATGAAACTTCTTTTTGTTGTTGTTCCGTGAAGCTGTTGCAAATAACATTGGAGATGCAGCGAACGTAGAGCAAAGCAAGCCACCAGATCACACTGCATACCCAGTAGATCATAATCATAAAATATTAATCAGGCACTGCAGATCTGAGTTGTCATCTCCTTGTATGAAACAAGGCACACAGCCCCACTCCACCCCTTCCTCCCGAAGGTCCCAGCATTAAAATATTTGTTAGTTGTGATTAATAAAGACACCTGACTGGGGCCTTGTTGACAGAAATAATCTCTCAGCATTTTGGATGAGGTTTAATGATCACACTGTGGAGCTTGATAAGCACAAACCTGCACTGAGTACTGGAGGGAGTTACGTTATTTGGTTTAAACTCATGCCAGCTGGTGAAATGCAGTTCCCATGGATGCGACTGTGTTGTGTCATGACTCGAAAAGTGGGTTTTCCCAGTTATCTTTTAGCAGTTCATTTTTTCCCATTAAACCCCATTTATTCTTGTCATTTCTCTTTTGCAGCAGTGGAGAGAGCTGTGTTGCTCAGGTGTATTTTGAAATTTCAATTCTGATGACATCCTCTGTTTCAAACCAATTCAATACCACCACAGCTCTTTCTCTGCAGCCTTAGAGGCTGGGATGAACAAGTTGTTGAGATGTAGGGACTACATTTGCCGCATAGTCACAGAGAAAGACTTCTTTTAGAAGATAGGCTCTTTCTCAGGTTTGGTGTTGTCAGAGCAGATACCTTCTCATTTGCCCATCCAGTGAGTGTCTGCTAGTTCCCAGTCAAAGGAACAGCATGCCCTGAACATGCAGTGTGGTTTGGTTGGTCAGTTTATTCCAAATAAAGAGATACTTGGGTCTGTGGGATGTTCCTGGTCATGGCCTGTGTGCTTAGAGAAGCCTAAGCTTCTCTCCACCAGAGGCTTCTCTCTAGCCAGGCAGTAATTATCACGGAATATCTTGGAGCCTGAGCAAGTTTGAAGTTTTCTCTTGCTGCAAAATAAAGTTCTGATTTTACTAATTTCAGATTAATTGGAGAGAATTTGTCTACAGCAGTATCATGATAATACTGAAAGAGAAAGCAGATGTCTCTAACTAGCTACGATGTGGAAGTCCTAGGAGCAACAGGAATCCTTTGCAGTGCTGTCCTACTTGGGGAAATGTTCCTCTGAATTCTTCCTTAAATCAAATTGCTTCAAATTTTTTTTTCTTAAAATGACCTACGAAACATGAAATCTGATTTGTGGCAGCAATTTATGATCCAGTGTTTAATAAACTGATTGGAGATACAGAAAAGAGGAGACAGGACTTGTTTGGGATTCAAGGTGCTGGTCTGCAGTGTTAGCTTGTCACTATACAGAGTTACTCCTGTCTTTCACTGCCATGTATTGGTGCAGAAATCCCCATACCAAGTCCAGAGGGCTTTCAAGCCTTGTGGCCGAATGTCTGAGCAAGGTGCATCCCACCACATGGGTGAGGGGTGTGTACCCAGGATCCAGTGGTTTTCTGGCCAGTGGGAAAGAAATGGTGCATAGCAGAAGGAGGCTTGAGAAAGGGTAAAGCTATGATGCCAAAATGTGCTGAATATCTGTAGATTGTACACTGAAAAGAATCAGATCGTCCCTTTTCGCCTTAGCTAGTGTGTGTGTTGTTGTGTCTTGCAGAGGTATTGAAAATCTGTGTTAGAGCTGTGAGCAATTAACACATTTCCTGAGGATGCATGGAGAGAAACTGAACTTGCATGTGATCTAGTGTAGTTCTGCCTTAATAGGCTATGCCTATGATTTAAAATTGTGTTACTGACACAACAATATTTAAACTCTGCTGGTGGTCTGGTTCTTTGGAGAGGATTCATGATGGTAGTGCAGGCTGCTTGCACTCCTGTATTCAAATAAGTTGCTGGGATACTTCCCATTGAAATGAACTTGAACTTCAAATTTGGACTGGCAGTTTTCACCTTGAATACTATGCTTTGCCTTCTCTTTAAGGAGATACCTTCAGAAAAACTACCCACAAGTAATGAGTTGAGTTGAATGGGAAATTTTTCTTTCCTACAAAGTATTTTAACATACTTGGAGCAAGAATGTTTTTTGTAAGTTCAGTAACCACTGCATTTTCTGTTGAAGAAAGATGAGACACTAACCCTCATTGCAGCCAAAACACATGCTGGGGAGAGCATGGGAGAATTACATTTAATGAACAGATTTGTTACTCTTGCTGTGTTCGTGGAGCATGAAAAGCACATCCAGTTCCTGTTACTGCTAAGTGGAGACTGGGTGCCCACAGCAAGGAAAAGGACCAGGTTAACCATCTTCCTGTGGAGGGAAACAGCAGGTAATGGGAACTCTCAGAGAAGAGGAGAAGGTGGAGATGAAAAGCAATAGAGCAGTGTTTCTGGTCTGGGGAACATTTTTACATAGCGTGGTGTGGATGAGGTATGAAGACTGTGGGCTTTTTTGAAGTAGACTCTCAGCCTTCAGAGATGTGAGATTTGGGTTGAGATTTCAGATTGATTTGAGATTTAAACTGTGTGACCTGGACATAGCAATGACTTTTCTCTGAAATCAGAGCTTCTGATACTCTCTAGGATGCTGTGCGTATGCTAAGACCTTGTTCAAAACACTTGAACACAGATTTTAATCCTGTGCTGGATTGGGGCCACTGTGATAAATAAAAATGTTAATGATTTTTCAGGCTCATACTTAAAATTCAGTGGTTGAAGTTTGCAAACTGATTGTGCAGATTGCCAAATTAGTTCCAATTACTCAAATTTAGATGAGCTTTGCATAAAACATACAAATGTCTTCAGTGCAGTATTCTGCTTAGGTCTGTGATTTTTGTTTCACCAGGTTTATATTTGCATAAGTTCATTAAAAGGAGTTTCATTTCTCTTTTTCCTTAGCTTCGCTTTGAAAAGGGGGTATTTAAGATGGGGAAAAATAGTAAAGAACAGGCTTGTGATTATAAAATGAAGCTGTATGAAGTCATGCAGCACCACTGTGCTTCATTCTGTCAAAGAGTGAACTTGAGAGCTCATTACTGAGCCCAAAGTTCAAACTGACCACTCTATCTAACATTTCTAGTAGATCAGTCAATTAAATGTGACCTGCTGGATGGTTACCGAGTCTCTGTGGCCCAGTTGTTGATTGGTGAGAGAGAAAAACTTTTCTGCTTCATCAGGACTGCTTTTGGTTTGTATTCTAATTAGTAGGCTTTTTTTCTTATTAAAAATAATAACTTGGACAAGGAAGCACTACTCCTCTTCTGTTTGCTAATCCCTTTGAAAAAAGCAAGACATATCTCGGCCTGAACAAATGAGAAAATCTCCAGACAGACTAAAGGCTTTAATGAGGTGGTTACCTCTCTCCAAAGCCACACGACCCTTTCACAAAGGTGACCGTCTTGCATCTCGTGAAGCACAGAGACATGCCTTCTTGTCTTTATTAATGACTTTGCTTATTGCTGTGTTAGCTATGCAGGTGTCAAGATAATATTCTTGTTTATTTAGAAGCACCATTTAGTGCTCCATTAAGTTATAGTTTGGTACTTGGAAATGAATTTATCTAGTTCATGGTCCAGATGTGAAAACACGCACTTACTTTGCATGCGAAATCATTTTTAGAGGTGAGCTGTAATATAGCTATACACACACACTGTGTGTGTTTCTGTATTAGCATCAGAATGAATTATCCATGCTGTGAGCCAGTACACTTTTAAACAGCAGTTTAAACAATAACCTCCAATGGTCTCAAAAAAGCCCTAGTGTTTCAATAAATTGGTAATAAGTTGCATTAAAAATGCCTACGCTAACTTAACAGCAACTTGGTAATCAAGACCGCAAACCTGTTTTCTGTTGTAGGCAGGTTTTGACCTTTTGCCTTTCCCCAGCTCTCCCCACAGTGTGGATTTCAACTTGAAATTCCTTGTGTATGTTGGGGAAGGATTGTTCCACCTCTCCCAGTCCCCCATCATCTGAGCGTGACTGCACAAGGTGTTTACTTTCATTCTCCTGTTTTGTCAAGATACAGTGGTTTTTGCTTTTACTCTCAGACAGTAAGAGTCCATCAGAAACAATCTAGTATAGGAATAAATGTCAGTGTTTCAGTCATTCAAGTCTTTTTAGGATTGTAAATTTGTTCAAATTTTGTAAAAATTAGTGTGACGGTCTTCTGACCTCAGTAAACCCTGTAAACCTTAGTTACTGCTCGGATGTGTTAGCTTAAATACTTTTCTGTAGTCCCTTGGCTTGTAAAAAATAACCATGAAAATAGAAACCAATCTCTGGAGAGTCCAGCGTGTCCTATTTCCCCACAATTTCCAAGAGCAGCAGTCTGAAAAATCTTTATGTGCTGGATCTGCCTTTGTTAGTGCAGCACCTCTCGGTGTAGGTGCTTGTGAGCCACGCACTTCTCTTGATTGGAACTGGGAACAGTAGCTCCATTATTTCTGGAATTATTCCTGATGAATGCTAACATTTCAGCCACTTCCTCTGAGTGCCGCGGAGGTGTCAGCGTGAGTTTTAGCTTGCAGAGATGTGAATTTGTACAGAATGAGGTTGTATTTTATTTCCACCTTGTCACAACCGAAACAGGCAAGGAAGGTCTGGGCAGAAAAGTCCAGCACAATTGCTTATCAGTTGCTTTCTTCGTGAAAGCTGTTGCTTATTCATTTCTTTTGTTTCTTTGCCGTATTTCAGAAGAAAAGATATAGAAAATACAGACCCTCATGTGGTGACTGTGTTACATTTAGGGGCCAACCTCAGTGACTGAGCAGTGAAGCAGAGGGTTGTAAATAAAGGCTGTGGTTATCCTTGAACTACAGTCTTTTATGAATGGTTCAACATTTTCACTCACCCTAGCATTTCCAGCAAGGCACACCTTCCACTGCATCGGGTTGTCCAAAGCCTCATCCAAGCTGGCCTTGAACACTTCCAGGGGTGGCACAACTTCTCTGGACAAAGTATAATGGCATTGCTCATTTTTACCCACCTCTCAGGAACGTGGTGAGACTCCACAGGACAAGCAGTGTGTGTTGCTACCAGCAGCCCTGTGCCATGGGACAGCCCAGCTTCATTCCCACTTTTGTTGGCCAAGCAGAGTCCTGCTTCCCTGGTGCTCAGTAGTGATGATGCATTTGTGCTCAGCAGGAGCTGAGGTGTTTGACACCTCTGAAAAATGAGGCTCATATCAAATAGCCTGTTCAAGCACTTTATAAAAATGAACTCTTTAGTCATCGCCATATAAAACAAGACAGCAGACTGAGGCAGAGGAGGGAAAACCTTCCCATGTCTGGACTGAGCTTGCTCTGCCAGGATAATGCCCTGCTCAAGAATCAGGGAAGGCAGCGAAGGCAAGCATGCCGCTGACTGCTAGCAGAAACCAAAGAAAACAGTCACTAAAAAGAACATTTCAGCTGGAATATTCTAATCAGTGGTGCTCTGAGGTTTCCCTATGCTTTTGGAGGTCAGGGGGGATTGCCATATGCAGCTAGTCTGGTCAAGATTAATGCAATGCAGAGCAGTGTGCCTTGCAAGCTGTGTTTTGTGGTGCATTGAGATATGGGGGGAGGTATGGTCCAGAAAGGATGATATCTTCTGAGTGCCACCTCCCTTCCAGGGAACAGTAGGAACTCTCAGCTGCAGGGGCAGACTTGCTATATGTGTCACTCTGAACTTCCGTTGTGGTATTTTCTGTTATTTTTTTTAAAAAAAAAAGATGGATTTAGACGTGTGTGAATGAATTAACAGGGGAATCTGGCTCTTGTGACTTCCACCTTGAGATTTACCAAGTGTCATCTAAACTTATATTGTCAAGACTTGAAATATTTCTGGTTCTTTCTGTTTAAGTGAGGTTCATTGGGGCCATCCATTTAAGCAAAGGTAATGCTACCACCCTCTGTATTTCCAGAGATGGAGAGATGGCCCATTAGTGTTGTGTACTTGTATACAACAGAGGCTGGCCTAATTCAGTCCAACTTAGAAGACAAAATATTGTGAATGCTCACAGGTTTGTTGAGAAATGAGTTAAATGCTTACATAAAACCTCAATCTCTGAAGCTCTTATAGTGTGGCTTAATGAACAAAGCATGGCAATTAAGGTGTGGAGGTGTTCATAGAATCATAGAAACACCAGGTGGGAAGAGACCCACCAGATCATCAAGTCCAGCCATTCCT
This sequence comes from Coccyzus lansbergi, assembly GCA_033558105.1. Lineage (NCBI taxonomy): Eukaryota > Metazoa > Chordata > Aves > Cuculiformes > Coccyzidae > Coccyzus > Coccyzus lansbergi. Next base: position 1,509,953 of record JAUMJK010000431.1, read on the forward strand.
ACTAATCTCTAAACCATGCACCTCAGTCCCTCATCCACCTGTGCCTTAAACACCTCCAGGGAAGGCGAGTCAACCATTTCCCTGGGCAGCCTCTGCCAGTGCCCAATGAGCCTTTCTGTGAAAATTTTTTTCCTAATGTCCAGCCTAAACCTCCCCTGGTGGAGCTTGAGGCCATTCCTTCTTGTCCTCTCCCCTGTCACTTAGGAGAAGAGCCCAGCTCCCTCCTCTCTACAACCTCCTTTCAGGTAGTTGTAAAGAGCAGTGAGGTCTCCCCTCAGCCTCCTCTTCTCCAGGCTAAACACCCCCAGCTCTCTCAGCCATTCCCCATAAGGCCTGTTCTCCAGCCCCTTCCCCAGCTTCACTGCTCTTCTCTGGACTCGCTCCAGAGCCTCAACATCCTTCTTGTGGTGAGGGGCCCAGAACTGAACACAGGATTCGAGTTGCAGCCTCACCAGTGCTGAGTACAGAGGGAGAATAAGCTCCCTGGACCTGCTGGTCACACCGTTTCTCATACAGGCAGATACGTGCTTATGACCTCCTTTTGTAACCTTGGGAAGCTTTTCCTTTTCTGTTAAATAGCGATAACCATACATCCCCTGCTCTAGTAAAGTACCTTTAAGTGTAGTGATGAAGTGCTATATACAAGCAGCCCAGGATAAGAGCCTTTATCTGCCACGTCAGTTATTCCTATGCTGAGGCTGGCTGCTCAAGGAATAAATAGAACCTGTTCTCTATATTAGGTGACTGCCCAAGTTCACGTCTGTTCTATATTTAAGCATGCAGTTATATGTTTTAAGACATACTTCTTTACAAGTTTTGTTATTAAACACATGTGCCTTTATAGTGTCATCGAGACCATAAAGTTTAAGTGCTGGATGCAGAAAAGGGAGAACAAGGAAACCTTTTAACCTGTACATTATTAGGAATCCATTTCAGATGATCCCCATGGAAATATTACCAATAGTTTTTTTTCCTGAAGGCAGACAATAACTAGACATGATTTTCTCCAGAAAGGAATTAATATGAACTGTGCAAAACCTAATGAAGGGGAAGTGGCTGATTTATTGTGAAAATTTATAGCTTTGTGATGTTGCTTGTTTTTTTATGTTAATCTCGTTGTGTGGAGTGTATATTGGTAATAATTGAGAACCATGGAAGATGAAGTAGTTTTTGTAGTCCATAAATTATTATCTAGTGAGTGTACATTATAGCCTTGATCAATAGCAGCTCCGGTCTCTTCTAAAACTAGTCTGGAGTTTTAGCCACTGTAATATTTCCAGTTATGAGGTATATTAGAGTTCAGAATGAAGTTGTGTACTATACAAGATTGTTTCAGGAGGGATTCCTTTCAACCTCAAGGAGAGAGGACAAGAGAAAGCAAGAATTGGAAGAAGATATAGCCGATGTATAGTGGAAATTCTCTCATTTAAATTGTGAGCGTAGGTTTCTTCAGTTATAACAAAGATACAGTGGCAACGCTACTGCTGTTTGCTGCTATTGCAGAAACTGGAATGCTACATAAGACCTCCCATGCTGGGAATGATCAAAAGTCCTCCCCAGGTTTTTGGCTTGCCCTTTGGTCTTAAAACGCCTTTTGAAGAGAACATATGTGGAAGAAGTAAGAGCAGAGGATAAAGTGCCAAGGTTTCTGCCGCGGTACCTGACTACCACTGAATTTCAGGAGCAGCTGGTGCAGTGGGAGGTGAGCACCTTTGGGCATACTTTGAGATGGCTTCCAAAGCCCTGTTCTGCAACTGGCTTTGCTGCAGGTTTGTCATAAAATCCTTTAATTTTTCTCCTCGTCTTCATGAATAGTGAATAATGCATGATCCATAGGCTGTATCTCCATATAGACTCTAGATTAGAAAGAAGCAGCCATTCTGCTCCTAAATAGCTATTTTACTGGGGATTCTGCTGCAGTCTTCTTTGGGGGGTGAACTGCAGCATGTTCCAGGCTTAAATCTATGCCTGCAACTTTTCTTTATTAACAGGAATTAACACATTAAAAAGAGATTTAAAGGTGTATTATGTAGATTAATCCTAGGATTCAGAGAAAGAGTGTTTTTTCTGTGTAAAATGTGCTTCTGTAGAGTAAAATATGTGTTTGTCCGTGAATTGTATAGCAAGTATGTGGTTGTGATAATGGAGATAAATTTATCATAGATATTTGAACTCACCACCTCAGCTGGAGTTTGAACTTGACATCTGCTTAAAAAGAAGAAAAATCTGTTTCTGGCAAAAGCAAATTCTTCTTTCCTGTTCTCTGCCCACAAATTAATCTTTTACATGACATTTTTAATATCACACAGATAGCTGGGAAATCTTCCTCCTTCCTTACAAAATTCAATTTGCAAGAGTTGAGGGCAGGATGGAGTGAGTTTACCTACACCAAGCATGGCGTGTCTAGATGCAAAGATGTAGAGATTTTAAAAAGCCTTTCTGGAGAGCTTGAGAAACGAGAGGTGTATGTTACTGAAACATGGAAGTCTTTACTCACCCTACGAGAGACCTGCCTAGATTTGAGAAAGAACCACGCAATCAGACTGAAAGCTATTGCTCTCATTTTATTGGGGTTTTTTTTCTTGAGTTTTTGTATCAGTGCAAAGATGTTTCAGTGCAGTGCATGTGTTTTAATTAAAGCAGAGTCTCTCTAAATTTTCTGTGCATCACTGTAGAAGACAGAAAATCTGCAGAGGGCTTTAGAGACTGGTGCTGGGAGTGACCACTGTATCTGCAGATGGGTTGTAGTGAATGAGGATCATAATAGCTGAGGAGTCCCATTCATGTTGGCTTTAATATAGCTTGAACTTGAAGCTAAAGAGGACAGCTTGCCATACTGGACAGCAGATTTAAAGCTGTCTTGCTGCTTGTTATTCTTGGTAGTGTGGAGTCGCCTAGAAAGGGCATCCTACAGCCCAGAACTGTGCCAAGTGCTGTAGGCGCTCAGGTCAGAATCAATATATTTGATAGGAACGGTTTGACTCTTCCAACTTGGTTGTTCTATGATTCTATGAATATGAAAGGTTACCAACAACATATAATACATACTGATGTAAAAATGAAGAGACTTTGGGAAACAACTTGTTGGGCAGTACTGGGTGGTCCTAGCACCATTACAAGCTAGTTGCTGTCAGGAATGTCTTTTGATTTTAGAGTGTCATGGAGAAAGAAGACTGGGAAAGGAATATGTAGTACTGATAGCTTCTCACCATGAATTCATATCAGTGTTATTATAAACTGAAGAGAATAGTATGTGGGAGGATGGAGGAAACACTGCTAAAGGCAAGTGGACGGGATAAGTTGTTAATGGATGCTCCCTAACGTAAAATAACAATATGTAAGATAAAAAGGCATGTATTGTCTTAGTAAGGTCTTGCATTAACTCGTGTTCAATGGTCCCTCTGCTTTGGAAAGAGGAGTTAGCAGATGCCACTTTGATTTTCTCACCACTGCTTGGGCTCCCTGTAAGCTGGCCGTGACTGTCTATAATCTCAGAAGCCGCAGAAGGAAAGGTAGAAAGAGATTTTGTGCCATTGCTCTGTTTTTTCATTCCTTCTGCTTGGAGAAGATTAGGAATTCTTCTAACTTTCACCCTTGGCACTCTTCCATGTTGTTTTTGATTGCAAAGCAACGTGATGCTTTTTCCTCAGCCAGAATTGCTGGCACGTAGTTCTTTTGTGCAACGCAGGCAATAAACTGCTATATTAATCAGTTCATGCAAGGTAATAAACAATATCAGAACTGTTGCTTTTACCTTTTGTGTTTCTATTAAATGCCTGATTTCCCAAAAGCCTTAGAAGTGAGATCCTTCAACTTGATTTAAATCCGTATCTTCCCTGTTATCCTCTGCCTAACCTTACACCATTTGAGGTGCCAAAACTAAATTCCTAAATTCGAGTGTAATTCCTAAAAGGTGTTTTTATGTAGAAGCAAGGTTGTAGACAAGCTTTGTCTCTCACATATATAGCAAAGTATCATTTAGGTGTGAGGAAAAGAACAGTCACTTTGCTCTGCTTGCATCCTGAGCCATATGGCTTTCATGAAATGTTGCTAGATGCAAGGTGCCTTTCTTCTCCAGCAAGATTGAAAGGAAAACCGAGCTAGGATTACCCATTTGGGATGATTAGAGATGGGATGTGAGAAATCTACAAAATTCCCCTTCTCAACGTTGCTTATTTTGCCAACAGTACAGATCTCTTTGCACACCGCATCAGATAAAGGGAAAACAGTTTTTCAGTAATTTTTTTTTGTCTTTTGAGATTGATACTACTTTACTTTCCCTTGTAAACACCAGTATGGGGAAGCACTGTGGGAACAACGATTTCGGAGACTTCACGTGAAGGTTGTAGGCTGGTGAGATCCCCAGTGTCCAGGAGGAAGATGTTGTGCTCTTTTCTCTGCTGGGGGCTGGGAGACCAACACAAGAGTTTTGTCAAGATGATGTTACAGTTAGAAGCAAACAGTCAGGTGAGCTGCAGAATGTGAGCATTTGAGTGCTTTGAGCCCAGTGTGACAAGTAAAGTTAAATGAGTTTTCCTCTTTTACCTCATCATGGTTCAATTGAGTAGTTGGTCTAGAGGGACTCTGTGGTGAGGTGCTGCAGCACAGCTCACACCTGCACAGTCCGTGCGAAGTGGTGGCACCTTGATCCAAGCACTTCACAATCTTCACAACACAATTCTGTTTTTTCCTTTAATTTTTGAAAGCAGCCAAGGTTGCTTTCAGTGTAAATTCTTGCTGGAATTTAAATACACTTAAGATAAAACAAATGTCAGAACAGAGCAATTTTTCAGGTTAACGGCCTTTGTGATGTTGGTGGCAATATTTCTGTACAGGGCTCTCTTACAAGCTAGGCACAACGTAAGAGTGCTCGGAAGGCAGAAACTCACAACATTTACAGTAGAAAATGCTTTAACTTACCCTTCTGGAACAAGGTACCTGTCAACTGAACAGCTGTTCTGCTCTGCAGAGGACATTGTCAAGGTTGTCAGTGTCTACAGACTTGAATATCTTGATGATCTTTGGTGAAGAATTTAATTTTGAGGTGACGGAAGTGGGAGTGAATAAATTACTTTATCCCTTGTCAGATCTCTACATTGTGAAATGCAGCCATCGTACTCCCTGTTTAGGATTGGCTTCTGTATTTTTCAATCACAAAATTAAAATACCATGATGATTAATATTTGTTGAGGAGCTATAGCAATCTCACTTGTTTAGCAAAAAAAAAAAAAGCCATACCCCTAATTTTTAGTGTGTGTCATGTAAACATTAAATATAGTATGATATCTTCAAAAACAAGGTCACGTAAATATTTCAGTATTTCAAGGTGGTTTTGCAGTCTGGTTGTGCTACCACAATTTCCCATCTGGGACCAATAATGGTACCATGAGGAAGAGAAAATGCCAAAGTTGCATGGAAAACTGTGAATTTTTTCAAGAATTGTCTGCCAGAGTAGAGTGGGCTCTGGGAAGATTTGCTTATAAAAAGACCCTGCATGATACTTATCTCAATGAATTGGACAGCCAGAATTGTAACAGAATCAAGAAGTGATCCTGAGCCGATTCTTGAGTGTTTTGAGTATTTTTTCCACTGTCAAAACTGGCTTTTTTTTTTTTTTTAAGATGTGGAAGAATAATTTCCATTTTCATGAATGTCATTCAATTTGCATGAGTTGCAAGCGTGTTGTTGGCTTGATGGCATCAGGGAACAAGAATTGTGTGTGCTTACCTGATTTTTTCCTTTAAAAAACAATGGTGGATAGATTCAAAATTCAGAATTCATAAAAGGCTTCTTAATAACACAGATGCAACCCAGAGGAGCACTTTTCCATTCCAAAATATATATGCTAGGATTTATTTAAAATAAAACTTGACCTGCATTAGCAGTCCCACCTAAAATAGCACACCTTGCAGGTGATTACCAAGTGGTTTTATTTTCTAGCAGATTACTATGCTGATGGCAATTTTTTTTCTTTAATAATGCAATAAAATTGTAAGCAAGTAACAGTAACTTGGCTGTCAAGCCACAGCCAGAGGCTCATGGTTGATCAGCGGATGGAAGAAACCTTGAGACGGGAAGAGACGGTGGAAAATGTTCCTTCTGTCTTCAGTGGAGAAGAGACTTGTTGTATATGACAGAAATTCAACTGGGGAAAGAACCTGCCACAAGGAGAGGGCACTGATGAGGGAGATGTGGGGGAATGTACCAGTAAGCCTGAAGAAGCTGTGCAATTTTGAAGGAGTGTGCACAGACGCGGGAGAAGAGATGGAAGAGGGAGAGGAGAGTGGATGGGTAATCCCAGGAATAGAATGAAGAAGCTGAGGCCATCAGGTAAAGTACTGAGGGCTTACAGTGATTAAAGCAGCCAGGAGGAGTAGCAGTTTGAGAAGTCTACCGTGTCGGCCTCAAAAACTAGGTGAGATAGTTGTCACCTCCAGGACATGACCCAAGCCGCGCTGTAGCTAATGGCAGGCTTTTAGGTGGACATGAAGGGACAGCAGAATTCACACTAATGAGCAACAGTACAAAAGGTATTTAAATAGCAGCAGTGGGAGAGGTTTCTAGCAGATAAAACTGAGCAGCTCCTTGCATAACTGGCTGCTCTGAAAATACAATTTGTTTGGGTAGGTGCACACTGGGTGCTAATAAGATGACTTGTATTGCATTTTTTCATAAGGTGATGTCAAGGGCTACAGAATATCTTGTTAGCAGCTATGGAAGGACTATGATGTATTCTGATTTTGTTTTCTCATCTCCCAAAGGAAAAGGCTAATTTAGTATTTTTCTCATGGGAAACGAGAGCTGGAATAAACTCCGGGGTCATGAAATCCAGTGACCCTGTTCCCTCAGGCAAACACATAATATCATCCCTTTTATAAATTGATCAAATATTTGATCTCGCCGAAACCCAGCAAACTACAGGTTATGCTGACAAAAATAAAACAAGCTTTTGTAGCAGAGAAAGAAGCATTGCTCTGTGCCTTTCCCCAGCTCTTCTGTTTGTTGTTTCATGTACTGTGGTGTCAGTACTCAGGGCTTTACTGAAGCTGTAAATATAGGCTTTAAGAGCAGATTTGAGTTTGTTTAGTATTTGAGCATCTTTGTGCTGTCCATGGTAATTCTCACCTATCTCCTCTGGCTTTGAAATAGCAGTCATGTTTATACATGGATTTAAGATAATTGATGAAAGAGATGATTTGCATGAAGAACAAAGTAGTGCTGAAACTTTGACTGAGACCTACCCACACCTTTCTGGTGCTTGGGGAAATAAAACATGAAAAAGTGTTTTTGCTGGATTTTTCCTCCACTTCCAACTTGCCTTTGTTCCTGCTGGTGGAGATTGCCTGGAAAACCAACTGCTCTGTTCCCAAGCAGACTTTTGAAAAGCAGTGTGTTGGTCGAAAGTATAAACTCTGTCAGATTAAGCAAAACAACATCCCAGATTTGATATTCCCACTTAGTAGAAATCGCCTTTCCTTATTACCCTGGAGGGAGGTGACTGGCTGGGTTCAGGGTATGTTCTTGCAAGAAGGCTGGAGTGCAGGTCCTTGGCAGTTGCTGCAGAGTGGCTTGTAGTAATAAAGCTTAAAAATAGACCTAAATAGAGAAATAAGTGTAAATATGCATTGAAAGTTTAGGGCTGATCACTTGGGTTTCTATGTTTGTTTGTTTATTTATTTGTTGGTTTTGGGGATTTTTGTTTTACTTTTAACTGTAGAAAAACTGAGCAGTAGCTCACAATGTAATGAAGAGAAAAGCTTATGAAATACCCACTAAGAAATTTGGTCAAGGCCTCTATTGATTTTATTCCTTTGAGGTTAATTTCTGTGAATAACTTGTGCAGACAATTGCATGTCTGATCCAAAAATAGTAGCCCCTGGACCAAGAAGGCACTAAACTTTCCCAGCGCTAATGTTTGACAGAGGGCTGGAGCCGAGAGCTGATGTTGATGTGTTGTGAAGTGCTGCTGCGTGTTCCGGAGAGGCAAGGATGCTTCTTGGGTGGTATGGAGTACCGAGCCACAGCAGCTGCTGTGAGGGGCAGAGGCAGGGGTGCAGGCAGCTGCTGCGCTTTGCCATCTCACCTTCACATCCCCACCTCCTCCAAAACCTTTGCCGCAGGGGGCTGGCATCAGCATGCCTCTTCCTGGCAGACGCCCTCCCAAGCGTCAGATTTGTGTTGACCACTCCTTGCTTGTGAAGGTTTTGCTCGCTTCATGCTTCCTTCTTTGCTTAGTATCTCTGCATCAGTGCATTTGGGGCGATGTGGGGCTGCGGTGGGGCTGCCGCCTCCTCCCGCTGCTGTTTGGCCCCACTGCCAGCAGCCGCTTGTCGACAGAAGCCAATGATTGATGTCAAGGCTGGGAGCAAACAGCTGCTGATTTGATTATTACTGTTTCATCTCCTAACCTTTTGGAGCATTATGGGAATATTTATTCGCCTAGTCACACTTAATGGCATTTGGTGCAGTACTTCCCCAGGAACAATGAAGGAGTGGTGTTCTACAGAGGTAGCTTAGAAATTCTTGTTCTCGTTCTTTGTATTTATTTACAGGGATGGAGAGAGAAGTGAAGGAGATCGTGCTATATGCGGGAATGGAAAATTTGGTGATTTGACTGGGAGCAGTTAGAGACATAGATGTGCAATATGTTAATAAAGTAATTGTGCTACGTTGCTATAAAGAGGATGGCTTCATTATAAAATTCCTGTTTTAATACTGTCATTATAGCAGATGTATAGCAGATGAACTAATTTGCATGCAGATAAGGAGGCTCTGACAGCTTGGTAGCATAATTACTGCATAGCATACAGCTCACTAGTGCTGGGAGCTGAAGCTGTTACTGGAGGGGTGCTCCTGGGACTAATTACGTTGCCTTTGTTAAATTTAAAATAAGGTATAGCCAGGGACAAGACCCCTCTCCTGTGCTCCGTGACGTTGTGTACAGTAAGTTATAGAAGCCTTGAACTGCTGCAGCCATTTTAAGCCATGCAAATGCCTGGATCTCGGCATCTCCCAGCATAGTGGAGTAATAAGCTTTTATTTAATTTGGGTACCTGTATCAGCTTTCAAACAAAATGTTTTAAAACTAATATTTCTGTATATTAAAACTCTAGTTAGATCTTTCCGATAAGACAACAAAACTGTGGCTGCAGTAACTTTGGTTTTGTTACTGTCTGAGGAGAATGGGTGCTGACTGTGTGACCTTAGACTGGTGGATGGACTCTCTCCCTTCTCCCTGATGTGCCTATTGCTTTGCTTCACCATATCTGTGTCTTAGTGATTTGTCTCTGCTTAATTTCAAGCATATTTCTGCTTCCTTTTTTTTTCTTTGCTTTGACTGCGTCTGCAGTTTTTAAAGATCTTATTATTGAGGTTCCAGTATGGATTTCAAAATGTTTAATTCATTACCAGGCCGTTATAAAGTGAAGGCATTTTATTTTCCCAGGGAAATCAAGACAGTGCCACAGGAGATTATTTTCCCCCATTACATTTCCCCCTCGCTGCTGTCAGATTAGCTTGTAGAAAAGGGAGGAATTGCGAATGCACAGTTGACTTTGATTACATAAGATGGAAATTGGCAAACAGTATGGATTTATTTCAATTCCACTAACTTTAAAAAGAAACACATACTAAACTGGAAGTGCCTCAGGGCATCAGACAAATGGGAAGCCAATCAGAAAGTGTGTATTTATTTCTTCCCTACCCTCTCCTGCAGTGTAGTAGGTGATGCTGGGAGCTGCTGAGGTTGCAGGTTGTGCCAGGGCGAGCAGAGTGGTTTTGGTGTGGAGGGTGGGAAGGAGACTGAGATCAATTTGTACCCAGGGAGCGAGGCTGCGGTGAGATCTCTACTGTCAGGAAGGGAAGAGACTATGCTTCTGGGGCGATATCATTTCTGGCATATGACTGGGAGCAACCAAGGGAAACTCCCATCTCCCTGTCCATCTGGTGACACAGGGCAAGGACCAGGTTGTCTGACGAGTGAGGCTGATTGGGACACTTAGCTTCACCCAGCTCCCCACAGGTTTTATCCCAAACTGGACAGGGCTGGAGGGCCCTACTCATAGAATCATAGAATCACCTGGTTGGAAAAGACCCACCGGATCATCTAGTCCAACCATTCCTATCAAACACTAAACCATGTCCCTCAGCATCTCGTCCATCCGTGCCTTAAACATGCAGCCCCATGTACCCCCAACTCACCACACTCCTCTCACGCATCCTCGCAGGACTGGACTTGGCATGGAGATGTGCTCCTCGAAAGCAGATTGTTGGCAGCGAGGAACCGCTGAGCACCTCTACCCCATTTTATGGGGAAGGATGTAGTGCTTCATTGTCTCAGTGCATTCACTCCTTTAGGGGAAGTGTTGCAAAGCCCCTCCATCTGTTTCCATAATACCCCCTGCTAGACACATACTAATTCACACCTTTTTTTTTCTTCAATGATAAATATTTGCCCAACTATTTTGTTTTGCAAAATTCAAGTTCATCCTTGCATGATCTGCTTGCATTTTGTTAATCTGGGAATATTAAGATCCTGCTGGCATTAGCGCTAATTTAAAGTTTATGCTGTAGAGTGAATATAGTAACGAATTATTGGAATGGTTTGTTAATCTTATCAACATTCATTATGCATTTATTAATAGTAATTAGAGCCAATCACAGTGTCACATTTGGAACTTTTTCTATCAATCAAACAAGCGGGGCTTTTTTCAGAAAATTATCATTTTATGGGAAATTTAGTATGTAAATATTTAAAAAGTGAGAACTAGTGAGATGAGGGGTACAAGAAAACACTGAACCTAATTAACAGGTTTTGCCAAGAATCTTCTCTCTTCCTTACCTTCCTCCTTCTCCCCCAAAGCCAAGGAAAGAGACAAAGTGGGAAAGACCCTACCCTATTTAAACAAAAAATTACTAATGGAAACAATTTTATGTGGCTTTTTTTCCCCGCATAATATCATAAATTTCTAGGTAGTTTTTGCAGGTTATGCAGGCAGTTTTACTCTAATACCTCATGTGTGTTGATTTTTTTCTATGTGCCTTCGTGTTGGGGCTGAATTTGCAATATTTTAAGAGTTTTGATTTTTAAGAGGTTGGGAAGGAACATAGTTCTTTTGAAAAACTAGTGCTCTGTGCTCTTTTTTTAAAAGGATTTGCAATGTCCTTTTAGCACAAGTCCTGAATGACTCCTTTAGGTCACTTGCAGTTACATGAACAACAAAATGTAACAGCATCTCTAAGGATTCATTTATCCTCTTCAGACCTGCTGTTACCTATTAAGAAACAAGATTATCCAACATAGAACCATAGAATCACCAGGTTGGAAGAGACCCATCGGATCATGGAGTCCAACCATTCCTATCAAACACTAAACCATGTCCCTCAGCACCTCGTCTACCTGTGCCTTGAACACCTCCAGGGAAGGTGAATCAACCACCTCCCTGGGCAGACTGTTCCAGTGCCCAATGACCCTTTCTGTGAAAAACTTCCTCCTAATGTCTAGCCTAAGTCTCCCCTGGTGGAGCTTGAGGCCATTCCCTCTTGTATTGTCCCGTTACTTGAAAGAAGAGGCCATCACCCTCCTCTCCACAACCTCCTTTCAGGCAGTTGTAGAGAGCAATGAGGTCTCCTCTCAGCCTCCTCTTCTCCAGGATAAACAACCCCAGCTCTCTCAGCCGTTCCACATAAGACCTCTTCTCCAGCCCCTTCAACAGCTTCGTTTCTCTTCTCTGGACTCGCTCCAGAGCCTCAACATCCTTCTTGTGCTGAGGGGCCCAGAACTGAACACAGGATTCAAGGAGCAGTCTCCCTAGTGCTGAGTACGGAGGGAGGATAACCTCCCTGGACCTGCTGGTCACACCATTTCTGATCCAAGCCAAGATGCCATTGACCTTCTTGGCCACCTGGGCACACTGCTGGCTCATGTTCAGTCGACTGCCAACCAACACCCCCAGGTCCTTCTCCTCCAGGCAGCTTTCTAGACAGACTTCTCGTAGTCTGTAGCTCTGCATAGGGTTGTTGCACCCCAAGTGCAGGACCTGGCATTTGGCCTTGTTAAACCTCATGCCATTGGACTCAGTCCAGCGGTCCAGTCTGTCCAGATCCCTTTTGCAGAGCCTCCCTACCCTCCAGCAGATCGATGCTTCCACCCAGCTTAGTGTCATCTGCAAACACTTCTCGTTTTTCCAGCCCAATCAGGAATTCCTCCTGAATCAGCTCTGCTTATTGTCTCCAACTATACCTAGTTGTGGTAGAGCTGTTGCACCACTGTAACTGTGTGAAGTCAGCATTTCTATTAGAGCCCCATAGTTTAAATGTCCTGAAATATAGATATGTAATTCACTTTAGCTCTGTAGTCTTTCCAGTGGCAAGACATAAACTGTGTGCTATCACCCTTTACACAATTAGAGGAACCCAGAACAAAAAAATTACTCTTTAGGACTTCAGTTGTATAGATGTGTTGTTTAACTTGAGCTTTGCTCCCCATTAGGCTAGAAAGTGTGCAACAGTCTGTGGATTTTGAGCATAAGGCAATACATATTTCTTTCCTGGTTAGAAAGCTTGTTACTCACAGGGGTCGATGCCGGTTTTGCAGAAGTATTAAGCATCTGATGTTAGTGAAAGGCTGTGGAAAGATCAATAGTGCATGAAGGCAGAAGGGTTTGCTGGTTGGTACAACAATAGATAAGGGTTCCAGTTTGAAAAATGGAACTACTGTGCCAAAATGTCAGGAATGTTTACTAAGAGTGAGGAATGACTCCTGTGGAGCTGTTCTAGTTCAGGAAACATCTGAGTATAAGCATTTAACAATCTAATAATGCAGTTGCATAAAAACTTCTTCGTATATTCAGTTATGAAAATGGTACTTAAAATGTAAGTCTGTTTTACAAAGGTTAGCTATTCAGTTATTTTTATTCAGCGGCACTTTTAACCCTTTTCCTCACTGCAGAGCTTGGCCCCTTCTTCCTGCTGCTCCTGCACCCATTTTCAACACTGTGCGTTCAGAGGGGGAGGCTGGCGTTGAACTAGGTCCCTGGGGTCACTGCAAAAGGAACCAGCCTGATGTTCCTTAAAATGTTCAACATAGTCTTTCCCAAATGGGAAAAGACGATGATAGTTTAAGAACTTGATAAAGTCCAGCCTCATACTATGCTGTTTATCGTATTAATGCCAGCAAAGTGGCCAGTGATGGTTGCAATGCTCTGCCTGAGCTTTGACATGCTTCTCATTATAGCAAACAGTGGTGTAAACTCCAGAGGTGATAATGAAGCCTAGATCCATGTGTCAGCAGAGCTTTGAAGCATTCCTGTCATGCTGTTCGGCACCACTGTTCCTTATTTGTATGCTTGTGGGGATCTAGACTGATGCAATCACATCTTGCTTATTGTCACTGAACTGAGAGGTGAAACATACAGTATAGTGAAGGTTTGTCATTTTATCAAAGTAATTGAGTATTAACTATTTGTGTTCCCTTTGGGAAATGCATGAGGACAGAGGAAAGGGCAGCATGCTGCTCATACAAGACCTCCATAAAAACTTGTTGCCTAGAACGTGGTGAGAGGTCTTTAGTGCTTTGATGTCCTGTGCTAAGCTCTCTCTACTTCTGAGCTTTGTGTGTAGGAAACGAGTGACACATGTAAAACAGCCTTTTTTATATTGCACAAAATCAGGATGTGGAGGTGTGCAAAATAAGGGAGGGATTGCATTGAAGATGAGCTAGAAGCTTGCCCTGAAAAGCTTTTGGCAAGTGGTGAAGGTTGTGTTTTCCCACAAGTGGTGAGTACAACCCTGGTGTTCTCTTGTGCTTTCATAACTGAGGTATGAACACATGATGCAGATCATGATGCATTTTGCTCTTTAATTTGAGATTGTGAACCAAGCTAACTCTTGGAGAAGGAGATAACATCAACATGGACTTTCTTTCAGGTTCTCAAAGGAGAGAAAAAATAACCTTCCAGCATTTAATCACTTAGAACACCTTTGTGTCTACATGACCTGACAAGTTTAAGTAGACCTGCTTCTTAACACAGATAAATCAGTACAGTCCATGTGACGGATTTGTTCTTCCATTTGCTTTGACAAGAGGTGTGTCTTTAAGCGGAGTGTGAGGGTGCAGAAACTGGCATCGTCTGTAGCCACTGATGCTTCAGTGGGAGAACTAAGTAGAAGTGGCATTATGGTCCAGTGTTTCTTCAACCTGTGTGGAAGTGTTGTCCCCATATGGAGTTCTCACCCCTCACTGATGAGACGGTTAGGACCTTATCCCAAGGTCCAAGTTATGCATTTGAAAGGTGGAATCACTTGCCTGTGATTGATGCATTAGATGTGGGCCAAGGGTACTTTTCTACCAAAATACCTGGAATAAGATGCAGGAGAAACATATGGATGTTGTCCGGTGCTCTTTATGTTGGGGTAGAAGAGGATGAGGAAGGGAGAATCATAGAATAGTTTGGGTTGGAAGGAACCTTAAAGATCATCTCATTACACCTCCCCTACCATGGGCAAGGACACCTCCCACTAGATCAGAGAAATCTTAATTTAGTAGAATTTTAACAGTTAAAATGCTTCAAAAATTTCAATGTGTGTTGGGAGCAGATCTGGCGTACTGGAGTTACACAAAAAGCAGGAAATTTTCCGTTCTGATCTCACCTGTTCCTGTCCAAAGAGGGACAGAAACACTGCTTTTGTGAGGGACGGGGACAATTCCTTGAACTGGTATGAAAAATAATTAAATATAACAAACCCTTCTAGTATAGTCTCCTGACGTACTAAGCCAGGAAAGTGCAGCCCTGCACAAATCTGAAAGCAGAATAATAATGGCATTTTGGTTCATCCATCTCTCTCCTTGTCACTCTAACCATGTTCTTGCTGTCATCTATTAGCAGCTTTGATCTGCCTGGACCATGATCATCATACACAACTGTCTCCAAGATTATACAGAATAATATTTAAAAATAGTTGGTGTATTTTAAATCCAAATGCAGCTACTGAGGGCTGCCAGGCTTTGCCGCCTGAAGGGATGTTGTGAGGATGAGCCAGCAGTGGGAGGTGGTGATGTGCAAGTGGACCTGGAGGGCAAAGGGCACTTGGAGGTGAGAAGGAGGTGGGAACTGGCCGAGCATCCTGCTTGTCTGTGTGGAAAGTCAGCATCTCACAAACTTTTAAACCTTTAATCTGCTTTGTGAATTTATGTAAGCCTGCATGTGGATGTGAGTGTGTGACTCTGTCTACACAGTTAAGTGTCGATCACAGGTGTGTAAAGGTCCTTGGCTGGATTTGAAGTTGAGAGTTGCTCATAATCCAGTTGCACAATCTCTTGCCCTTGGCAAGCTGCAGCACCTGCCCTAACAAATCCATAAAAATACTTGGCTGCTGAGCTCTGTCCTCAAGCGACTGCATTGTAGATGTGCACTTTGTAAAAACTCATTTAAAAGAGGCACCCTCTAAACAAATAAATGAGTTGGCTTGGTTACCTATTAAAAAAAAAATCCTATTCTGCCAGCACACTTTACTACAACTGTGACATAATTTAGAACAACGCTGCTCTCCTAAAATTTCTGCTACGTGATTACAGTGTTGCCAGCTCTGTGATTTGCAAACTTAAGAGAAGACCTTGAAAGAGGTCGTTTAGTCAATTCCTGTACCTCAAGGCAAGAGTGACTGTGCCTAGGTGTCATCCCTGAAAGGAGTGATAGGGAGAGTGGGTTTACTCTCTTTAATGGTTTCAGAGACTGGCCACTAGGGCCAATTGTAGGTGCCAGTGGTGTTCTCCACTGACAATACCTGAACACTGGCAGTAGGTGCCCTTGGTGGACAGTCTAAATAGTTTAAAATTTGCCTTTTTCATGGTGGAGATGGGGGTAGGTGTTGCCCTGAAAGAATGAGCTGTTTTTTAAAGTTATGCTGGATGCTTGGAATGCTGATGCTACCGATGTGCCTGTGACAGCCCTAAAAGAAACACTTGAGCTTTCATTGGTGTCTTCTCAAGGCCACATGTGTAATTCCCACGGGTGCTAATGGGAATTGCTTACGTACACCAAGTGGAGAATAGACCAGGAGATCACTTATTGTCCTTGAGAGACGCTGTTACGTACAAGAGTTGCAATCAAGCACTATTTGCTGTGAACCATTTCTGTTGAATGACGCTGATGCGTGCGCCATGGAAAATAGCCGCTTAGGTTGGCAGTAGCAAAAGACTCACATTAATCAAAGAAGCTTTTTCGAAGTTAGACTTTTTAAAAGTCTAAGTTCACCCTTGTGCATTTATCTTGCAGAAAAATTCTGAATCTGAGCTCCCCTGATCGATGGTTGCATTAATTATGCACAAAAAGTTCAATTCTGCCAGCCTTGTTCACTTTGAATGCTGCTTTACCCTCGGAGGAATTGACTTGTGTTATGCAGGCTGGACAAATTCACCTTCAGACTGAACTTCTGTAAATGTCTCCAGGGAAGGTCAATTTTCTGTTATTTTCAATAATATATGAGATTCCCATTGAGTAAAATGATCCGGGAAATCAGCTTCAGCTCTGTGAATAATGGGCGTGTGGCCTTAGGAGGATTTGGAAGAACCAATAGAGCTGGGAGAGAGATGCGTCTCTCCAAACTGCAGGTCCTCCAATACTAACCTGGAAGAGTTGGCTCCAGCAAAACACAAACGCTTTCTGTGTGTTTTGAAGAATGTCTCAGAGCTGTGATTCAAATACACTTGTTTACAGTTTAGACCTGTCTCAAGTCAAGTTCTTGTAGGTGAAAGAAAGCTACAACAATAAGAGGAGAGGATGGTATTTGTGTAATAGACCAAATACAATATTTTCTCACAACTCCAGGCAGTGCCTTCCCCTCATCACATTTTTCTAGCCAATGGATGTTTGGAAGCGTTAATAATAGCATTTTCCCCTTCAACTCTGGAAGTAGCCTAATTTGGCTTAACAGTCCAAGGGAAAAATAATAAAATAATGTGATTTATTCATCTAGAAAGTGGCATTAGTGGTAGGAAAGATAGTATAGCAAATGTTTCAGTCTTCAGATTTTTCTGTTGAGGTGCGAAGTGACCTGAAAGGACTGAGTGGCAGTTCCTTGAAAGGATGTGTCTTTCCTTGTAGCAGTGTTTTATTGGCTTTTTCCAGTTGTTAATCTCAGATTTGCTAAAAATATATGGCATAATGGATAATTGCTATGCAGGGCTGTCATTTACTTTACTACACAGTCATTGTGGGAAAGTCCTTTAGCTTCTTTGGCTCTTTTGTATTGCCTTGAGAGAGAATTTTACCCATGTGTTTTGCTCCAGAACTCATCTGTTGTTTTTCAGTGTATGCACATAAACAGCTCTCGCAGCTACGCCTAAATATTGAGTCAGCAGTTCCCTCTGATGAAGCCATCACTAAGGGCTGTCACGTTTATCTCAGCAGATCAGCATCACAGAGCATGTAATGCTGTTAGCCCCAAAACGTTGTCTGCTAACCAGAATCATGGGACACAAGTGACCTTCTGCTCTTTTGCTTCCTAATTGACTCTGAGCTTGGGCTGCCAGCTTGACTGCTTCGTGCCTCCCTAACCCATCTCAAAGGTGGGTGCAGTTTCATCTTCCCACCCTGCTGAAGGCATTTGAATATAACGACGAATGGGATCTGCTCAGTTTTTCTGATAGATGATGGAGGGTTTGGCTGTTTGTTTTGTTTTAAATATTTAAAATACCTGTGATTAGGTTGCATCACATCCATTGGGCTTTGGTCACCCTCGTCCTGCAGTTGAAGAGGTCGAAGGGATTTCTCTATGATGTCCCTTCTGACTTTCTGCAATGCTTCCTCAGTGGGGCTAGAGAACTGCTTCTTTAAAAAGGTGGTTCCAGTGTTCACAAAATAATACATCACCGTGCTCTTAGATGTTTGAGCTTTATTGCTATATTTCATTTATTGGTTGATCTCAATTTACACCTGTATGTCATTGTACTGGTAATTTAGACTCCTAGTCTGATAATCAAGGCTCTGATTCACAGTGTCTCATGGATTTACTTAAAATCGGGTAAGATGTCACTAGCCTTTCTGATTGCCATGCTGCTCTGCCACTGGTTGTCACCTTTGTGAGAGCAGGCATGAAGAGAGAGTGTGTTACTCTTCACAGCCCAGCATGTCAGCAAGGGCCTTAGGTGAAATCTGGGATGTGGAACCACTGGTTCCTGCCAGGCTCCTTCGCTCTTCCAGTCTGATGGGCAGCAGGGACTTCATATCACCTTGAATCAGCAATGTCCTGAGTCAGAACCCCAGCTAAGTTTTTCTTTTTTTTTTTTTTTTTTTTTTGATCCACAAAGCATTTATTGCCTCTTAAACTGCTGTCACGCAGAAACTTGACCCCATGCTTTGCATGAAGCATAGAAATGGGTCTGGAAGCAATTGGGATACCTGTGTGCTTTGAACCAAGGAGGAGTTCTGAAGGGAGTACCATTCCTCATCCTGTAACAGCATGTCTGGCCAAGGGGTGTCACCAATGTCAATTATCTGAAAGACCGGACACAGTTGTCAAAGGATAAATGCCTCACACCTTGAAAATAATTGCTGGAGTTGAAATCCAAACTTTATATTTTTTTTGGTAAGGTCTTATCTCCTATGTGATATCGTTTCCCTGAAGAAAAACATTCTGTCTTTCTGATAATCACTTGACTGTCCTCTGAGTGAAAAAACACAGAGAGATTTTTGAGAGACTCTCATCTCGGTCTTTTTCTGAAGCCTAGATCTGATTGTGTGTTTTCAGGCATTCATTTTCCAGGCATTTACTGCTCTAGTGGCACAAGAAAGCAGATTTCTGGGGAAACTGTCTTCTCAGCATCCCAAATCACAACGTCCTCCACCAACCGTGTCTAAGCTGAGGAGGTAATTGTGGGTTTGAGGATTGCTTACTTATCCTTGATGTGATGCCTACACAGGTACAACTGAAAACCTGGTGGTGTTTTTGTTTGTCAGGAACTGGAGTCAAAACAAGGAACAGCTTATTTTGTTTAGGTTGCCAGACAGTTGAATGAGGATAATTTTTGTGCGCTGTTTGTTTATGTTGGATCCAAACCAGTAACGGTAGGGACTTGGAGATGCTCTGGAATTACTCACCGTAGTGAAAGCAGGAGCTGTGGGCACTGTGGATCCATGTGGCTTCTCGTGTTGTCTGTTGGCTGGTCAGTACCAGAAGGGCATTGGCAAACCAGCAAATGAGTTGAAAATGGCATTTGAAATCATGACACTTGTAGAAAATGGTTTGCAGGATGCTAATAAAATGCTGGAGTGTGTAATGTGATTGAATAATTGGGGTTTTTTGAATGTAGAGCTATAAACACCTACACAGGGATATTTAACAGAGAGACGATATAACCTGAAGTCATCAGGTGAAATGAAGCAAAGACCATTTAAGCCAAACACTTTGTCATTGTCCGCAGTTTTAGCACTGTAGTATTTCATAGGGAGGTGGGTTGGGTTCAGGAAGGCAGAGTAGAACACCCTGTGAGTATATATGTATATATCCTATGATATTCCTTGGTGATTACAACATTTGGAGGCAAGGTTTTTATTATTTGTGTAGATCTGAAAAAGCAATAAAACAAATGAAGAAGCCTGTGTACACTGCCAAGAGCACGACAGTTAACTTAGGGCTGCAGATGCAGAGTTACTCAGTATCTAACCAACAGGCTTTTACTGTACCAGTGAAGATTTTAATTAAAAGTGAGGAAAATGTGTTGTAACTTGTATTTTCCTTAGTATTTCTTTGCACTTACAAAAGTATAAGGATTAATAAACTCTTTCTGTGTTAGAGCTGGGAGCGTGGAATTTATGGCAAGGGAGCTGTAGATAATAAAATGTGTAATAGTTTTTATTTCCATGAAATAGGAAAAAATTAAAATGAATGTATTTGTTTTCTTTTATATTTTAACACTTCCAATTATCAATGGGGATGAATCTGAAACTCAAACTCCAGCCAGTTTCATAATGTTTGGTATTTTTTCATCATCCTGAGTGGTTGCCTAATCACAATATTACAGAAAGTGAACCAGGAGAATGTTTTCAACCAGCTGAAGCATTAGCAGTCCTGAAGTTTCCTGCACTTGGGGCATAACAACCCTGTGCAGCTACAGACTGGGAGAAGTCTGTCTAGAAAGCTGCCTGGAGGAGAGGGACCTGGGGGTGTTGGTTGACAGTGACTCAACATGAGCCAGCAGTGGCCCAGGTGGCCAAGAAGGCCAGTGGCATCTTGGCTTGTATCAGAAGCTGTGTGACCAGCAGGTCGAGGGAGGTTATTCTCCCTCTGCACTCGGCACTGGTGAGGCTACTCCTTGAATCCTGTGTTCAGTTCTGGGCCCCTCAGCACAAGAAGGATGTTGAGGCTCTAGAGCAAGTCCAGAGAAGAGCAATGAAGCTGGTGAAGGGGCAGGAGAACAGGCCTTATGGGGGACGGCTGAGAGAGCTGGGGTTGTTTAGCCTGGAGAAGAGGAGGCTGAGAGGAGACCTCATTGCTCTCTACAACTGCCTGAAAGGAGGTTGTGGAGAGGAGGGAGCTGGGCTCTCTCCCAAGTGACAGGGGACAATACAAGAGGGAATGGCCTCAAGCTCTGCCAGGGGAGGTTTAGGCTGGACATTAGGAAAAAAATTTTCACAGAAAAGGTCATTGGGCACTGGAACAGGCTGCCCAGGGAGGTGGTTGATTCACCTTCCCTGGACGTGTTTAAGGGACAGGTGGATGAGGTGCTGAGGGACATGGTTTAGTGCTTGATAGGAATGGTTGGACTCAATGATCCGATGGGTCTCTTCCAACCTGGTTGTTCTATGATTCTCTGAAGAACTAAAGCATGCTGTGCATACAGAGCTACTGAAACAAATAGAGAAATTGCTAACAATTGAGAACAGGTAAAATTAAGGAATGGTGTCTGTAGGGAATAGGACCTAAATGTGCATGTTGCTGGGTAGATTTGCTGCCTGTTCTAGTCCCCTTCCCTTGAGTTTTACAGTAAATGCATCCATATGGCTACATAACTGTGTGTTTCAATAATCTGCATACTTCTTGCTGTATCTGATACATTTGCATTTATTCGTTACTGTTGAAAATGAAGCTGGAAGTCTGCTAAGCAAAGGTCAAGGAGGGTTTGTTAGGGAACAAGACCCATCTGAACTAAGGGTTGGTAAGTGGGCAGAGTTGAAAATTGAAGAGCCTCAGGAGACTTGTGGCTTTCTATGACTGCAATGAGGTTATCACAGTTGAAACTCCATTAGGTTTATCACATTTTGCGGCTCTGGGTTAGAGGAGAAAGTATACCATGGAGACAGTAATCTCCAGTACATTGTTCAGGGGAAAAGACTAGTTTAAATAACTATATTGGAAGTCCTGTGGAAGTGTGATAAAATGGTGTTCTAGTTTTTTGTTTGTTTGTTTTTCAAAAAAGGGGAAAACCTCTCTCTGACTTCTTTCTTCCGTAGACTTGGTGCGGTCACTGAAACAAACTTCAGGCAATACCTTGGAGATAAATGTGTTTGTTTTTCATGACTCTTTGCTTCTATGGTGGAATTTTAGAGAGATTAGACTAATGAGCTGATCTAGTTTTAGGCACCTGCTGTTAGGTGAGGTATTTTATTAAGACTTTTAACTGCAAATTAAAGGTCTGCTAGAAGAGCAATTAAAGTCAATAGAAAGAGTTTTATATCACACCCAGCCAGGGATGACCCACATTGTGTGGTACTTATCTCGGCAGCACAAACAGCATTGGAAGGCAAACAGCAAGAGAGGGAAGTAATCTTTGTTGAAGCAGCTCAGGTGTTGGACGTAAAATAATCTCTTATTTATTAATATGGCTTTAAAGTGCGGAACATCTTTTCATGGATATATGTGCACATATGTATGCAGATGTCAAAAGCAAACATTTCTTTTCAATAAAAACTGAATTGGAATACTGCAGGTGTTCAGTCTTTGTCGGATGATCCATTTTTATGAGCTTAATTACAATATCTGTTCATAGGACACATCTGACGACTTGAAGGAGACTGAGAAATAAAATACATTGTTTTGGGGGGTTAAACAACTTTCGAAATCCAGGTCCTAAAGAAGAGAGCTAAGTTTTTTATTCCAGTGGTGGTGGCAGCTTGTGTGTAGTGGTGTTATGAGGAACAGTCAGTCTTGCTCCTGGGAAGATCTACTGCTCATCTTAGTGAGAAACAGATGTACTTCTATATTCCTATCACTAGTTTCTCGTGTGAGTTTTTTCATTCTTCCTGTGTTTATAACAGTCACATATATTGCCCAAATAAGTTTTCATTTCTTTTTAAAAAATCCAAGATAAATCTGTCCGTTGTATTCTTGTTCATATTTCTGCTTCAAGACTCCACTGCATCTCTTCCACCAAACTGGGAAATTTCTCCAGTACTTCATGGTGGGTGAAAAGGACTGTGCAATGTCTACAAACCCTCAAGTTTTCCTGGAAAACCAGTGAACTCATTTCATCTGACTTGCACAGGTTTGTGTCTCTTTTTGCTTTGTGACTTGGCAATTCATCTTGGAAGAATTTACAGTACACCCAGTCCTGACTGCTGTCTTAGCCCCTCATCTTTCCCAATGCACTCTCCTCCCACTCTTCAGTCACTGAGGAAAAGGTCTGAGAGTTTTTTTTACCCATTTTATTGTTCTACTCAAATATGACCTACTTAAAACTTTCACCAATCTACATGAAGATCCAATAGTTAATTAAAAACAATTTTCGATACTACACTGTCTTAAGGTCACCCTCTCAGCCAAGCTGACAGGTAGCTGGTGGATGTTTTGTTTCTCAGCAACTGAGTGTCTCTAGTGATGAGTTGACTGCTTGGTTTTAATGCTAGCCCTTGACCTTTGAAACTTGCAGACTGGATTACACCTTCTCTTTGGAAATTTGTAGAAATTAGATAGGTTTCCAAGTAGCCAGAAAAAAAAAAAAACAGATATAAAGCAAGATGGGCTGTACCTTCAGATAAACTACTGAGCTATAACGTGGATGTATAAATAAGATAATGAGGTATTTTAGAAGTGCTGTTTGTGTGGTAGTGACCCTAACACTCAGGTCTCCTGTGGTTTATTTCGAAGTAGATTTTAAGCACTCGCGTCCCATCCCCCACCTTTGACCTAATATGGATGTGCACATTCATATGGAATAGTCACCTTAATCCATGGTTTGCTTTTCCACAGCTGTTTTGGGCATGCAATGTAGAGCACTGCTGTGCCCCAGTGTGACAAGGCTTGGGACGGCTGATGTGGGCAACCCTGAGCAGTGCTACAGGGATCAGATTAGGCTTGGGTTGATGTAGTCTGATGCGCTTCTTCTGCAGGATTAAAAATAACCAGCGAACAAGGAGGTTCTGTAGTTTTCCAGTGTGTGTGTTTATTTTACCATCTTCAGCTGTAACCTTTCCCCAGATAGATAAAATTATACTGAAAGGAAATACAACAATTTTTATATAGAAGAGAGGTTGTCCTTTTGAAATAAAGGTGTGCGCGTCATGGTTGAAGCATTATCTAGACTTCTAAAATGTGTAAAGAAGAGAAACAGTGCATAAATGTAAGTATATAATCACCCTGTTAATTTATTTTCAGCTAATTTAACTTCCCATAAGTCACATACTTACACAAATGGCAATTTTCGTTCATTTCTGTGCCAATATTTAAAAGCAGAACATTATAGTGCAATCTTATTGCTACAGCTTTATTGATTTATAAAATTACACTTTATTAAACTAACCCGTATATTAGAAAGAATAAAATTGTGTGTAGTTGCTGCTAAGGTCATTCTGCCGAGGAGGTACATAGTTTGCTTTTTCATCAGTAGTTCACAATTTAAATTAGTGGATGTCATGCTGTTGGACTCCATGAACACAGGATTAATGGCAAACTCATTAGTTCATGAAGTTTAATCTTCCTGGTGGGTGTCCCACCTCGTGGGAAATGAGAGGGATTCAACTGCAGGTTTCTAGTGAGGTGACAGCAAAGCGATCACTCAAAAAGAGAAATCTAGACGGTGAGCTGCTGCAGTTTAAAAACCAGGAAGATTTATTATTTATGTTTTATTTTATGCTAGAATACTATTTTTTTTCCTTAGGGGGAAAAAAAAATCTTTCCTTAAAAGGCAATCGCATATTAACAATCTGGCCATAGTATTATTGAGGCTCATGTTGGGTGATTCTGAAGGGCACAAGAAGAGGTTGTAACTGCACTAGCAACTGCCCCACTGCAATAGTAGCATCAGTAGTACTTTTCCAGGTCAGAGGGCTGCTGTATGTGACTATTTGGC
Source organism: Coccyzus lansbergi (assembly GCA_033558105.1). Classification (NCBI taxonomy): domain Eukaryota; kingdom Metazoa; phylum Chordata; class Aves; order Cuculiformes; family Coccyzidae; genus Coccyzus; species Coccyzus lansbergi. The sequence goes on from JAUMJK010000431.1 coordinate 1,534,236, forward strand.
ATAGATCCTTTAACAGGCTTTCTTAGAGAGTGTTGCAGATTTTGTACTTTTGCTTCTTGTAGTCATCATGTGATTGTCAGGTTCTTTTATAATTGATACTACAGTGCAGAGTGAACCTCCTCATACTGAATTGGCTTTGTGCAGTCTTGGCATGTTTTTTCACAACACATAAAAATGAGCTTGCAAAGCCCTGTGCCACAGCAAGTTATTTTCGTCCCTTTTAATCTGTTAGGCCCTGATCCTGATCTGTAGGGTTCCCTAAATCCCATTGATTTCTCTAGAATTAGGCTCCTGAAGTCCTTTGAGAGCCTGGGTCTGGCTGATCTTGTGCTATAAAACAGGAACGAACCCACTTTCTCGAAGCGCTCTAAGGATAAATGTGTTGAAGATTACCAATGTTCTTATTTGGTGGCGGTGAAGGCCACGGAAATACCAAAAATAGATTTAAAAGGGACAAAAATAACTTGCCGCCTGGAGGGTATAGAAACTCTGAGCTGTTGCTGTGCGGCTTGGCTGAATCGATTCTCCAAGAAGGCTTCAGGCAGCCTGTACTTCTTTGGCAGAAAAGACCAGGGGGATGCAGCTGGACACAGCGGCTCAGGAAGAGGGAGAGTGGCTTTTCCATGCACTGGGGGTCAACTAGTCATCGCTTATGTGAGTGGCTGACTCAGTCCTTTGCACAAAAGGGGATCCTCCCAAGTTGCTGCTGTGGGATCCAGCATTGGCCGCTTAGTGTTGCTGGGAAGGCAGGTGGGAGTCAGAGATACTGAGCTCTTTGTACAAACCTCTTCCATCTTCCCCTGTAGAAGAAAAATTACTTGAGATCACAGCCATGAAATGCATCTTTCTCTGAAATGGATCTGTAGAAAGACAAGTTGGTCTTGGTCAACTGTTTTCTGGGTGTAATCAGCCATTCCTGCTGACCACGGTGACAGAAATTTGCTTTTAGTACTGCAGTTATCTGTATGCCCAGGAAGAGTCAATCAGCATCTATCCCTGTGCATGCATCATTAACAGAACTGTGAATTAATTTCTAGCAACAGACTACATTCTCTTTGGACTGAATTTCTACCCTGCTATTGAGACGCTTTTGAATGCTTATTGCATTCTTGTGATTTATAGGTATCAAGTCACCGGCTAAGAGGGGATAGACAACATTGAAAATCCCAGAATGAGCTCGCCGAGTTTTGAGTTTCAGGAGAAAATTATATTTATAAGTTGAGCATGTTTGGTTTGTAACAGTCAAGAACTCAGAAACTTGCATGTTTGCACGTATTCATGACTATAAATTACCCTGTACCATTGGTAAGTGGGGACACACACGTCTATAATGGATAGCCTAACTTGTCCAAATACAAATGCTTCCACTGCTGTAAAAAAAAACACAAAAACAAACTCCCCCCCCCCGCAAGCAGTCAATAGTTTTAGTTAGGCTAACCCCAGAAGTCAAGAAGACAAAATAGTTCTGTGTACAATGTTTTCTTATAGATAGGTTGCTTCATTTTGGGTTAGTGTAGAGTAAGACTCTGATACTGGGTTGCAGATTAGCAACCAAGCTTAAGGCAGAATTTATCAAGTTGCCTCTTGTGGAGACAGGTCAGGTAGTCTGTCTTTTTCCCTTTCTACTTGCCCTTAGCAGATCTGAGGAGATTGTCCTGCCTTCCCGTTATCTGGCACGATAGGTGACAGATGCAGGAGAGCCAGAGCAGGTGCTCCAAAGTATCCTATGACATGAAGGAAGAAGGTGACCTCTAATCACTGTGCAGAGGGAAGAGGGGCTGTTTTCCTAGTATATTTCTTCCCTGGCAGCTGAAGATTTTTTTCAGCGTGGGTGATGAGAGCAGTTTCTTCTCGCCGAATGAACAAAAATATCAATCTTCCAGAGCAGTGGCAAGAAGAACATCCATCCTCCAAACCTACCTGCAAGCAGAAGGCTCTGTAACATTGTTTGGCATTTCAGCTTCATGAGTCAGTTGCACACTTTTCATTAAAACCTTATTTACTACATTTCTACTCACCTGTGATAACCAACAGTAACTTAAGTTTGTATAAAATACGGTTGTAGCAACTATTGCATTACTCTGAACATACAGCTCCCACACTGTCTGTCATTTTAAGAGAAGCTGGTCAGTGGAAAAGGGGAGCAAATGACTTATGATCACCTGTATTTTGGTGGCTAACCAAGATATCACTGCCAGCTAGTTGACTTTGATAAAGAGTTTGCAGAAATCATTGCTTTGCAAATGGGAGATCTAGGTGTTATGCACTTGAGAAGTCAACTTCGGAATGACTTGCATGGGACTGTTTTGCTACATGGTAACAGAATTATCACTAAAGAACTGGTTTTGTTTTAACAAGAAAGTAATTGAAGTGACTGTGGTCCCTTTGAATTCTTACTTTTAGGTTACAATAAGCAAGAATCTGATTAATTTAGCGGCAGGGCATCAGTGGCTATTAACAGCTTAACATGAGGCCCTGGTAGATTGATAAGGAGCTAAAAAGGCTCTGAATCACATATTAACAATCTGGCCACAGTATAATTGAGGCTCGTGTTGGGTAATTCTCAGCGTGGTTGATAGGCAACATAACAGCAGCAGCTATTTATCTTTCAAAAGGGTACTTAAATTATTCAGAATAATAGTTGATAGTCATCAGTACTTATAAGCCACAGTCCAGTTATTCTAGGCATGGATGTCAAGCTTTAATTCAGTTAGCTTAAGTACAGCACTGGACTCTGTGTGGGCAAACTCACTTGTGTTTATAAGCAATGTTTCAGGTCAGATCTCCAGCCTATGATCAGATCCATCTTCTGTGGCCCAAGAATGAATGTTGTATGAATAAACTAGGATGCACCTAGTTTAGGTGGGACAACGAAACCAATGACTGAGTAGATGTTTCATATAGCGCTTGGTTATATATAGTTTTATCTCCCCAGACCAAAAGGGAAGGTAAAACCTGCAATTCTAACCAGTAGCATTACCTTTATTTATCTGTTTTCTTAAATCTGCTGTGGTTTCAGGAGATATGAGCAACTCCCGAGTGAATATGTCTCTAGCTAGTTATATATGTTGTAGGACATTCAAGCCAAATAAGACCACAAGTTTATGAACCATTAAATGTGCAGACGGAGTTGGTAACCACTGAGTTTCTCCTCTAGTTCTTTCTTATTGTAGCATTAACAGTTCTGAGCTAGTCACACAGTGGGATGTAGCTCAAATTAATTAGCTGAATTGTTATCTAAGAGCAATAAGATTTAATAGCAATAAGATTTGATGCCACTTAATATTTCAGTGCAAACATGGCAGGCAGATTAATGCATTTAAATACAATTGACTTGCCTTTTCTAGTGGTGCATCTTAACTCCTGTTTGGACTGTCTTTAGCACTTGTGCTCAAATACTTCTGCCATTAGTAGCGATCTGATGTGCTGATAGCTCTGATAAAGTGTACAGCACAGTCGTGTCCATAGCCCTCTCCTTCAGTGGTGACCATCCTGTGGTAAGGATACTGAAATGCAATTTGAAGGAGGAAGGAGGACATCCACCAGCTAAGGTTTGCACATAATTAAGTCACTTTAATGATGAGAGACTTGATTGCAATTTGGAATTTACCAGCCAAAAGCTCCAATGGTAGCTTGCAGCCTGTGATGGTGTTGGGCTGTGCTCACACGTGCTGCACAGTGGTCAAACAGTTTTTTTGGGTTGTGGAAGGGCTCAAAGTGGAAGGTGTTGGCTATTCTTAGCATCCTGTGCCTGAGAAAAGTCATTGAGTTTACTTATGCACCTCTTAGTTTTGTTTTCTTTCCCCCTTTCTTCCTGCTTGCTTCCTCCCCCCTCCTTCCCCCTTGTGTAGCAGCCCTTCTGGCTTTGTTGTAAGCGTGGTTTGTAATCATTGTACACATCCCAGATGGTTCATGAAAACTCTTTGAAATGCCATCTGCCAGGCGTGTGTCCAGCCGGCAGCCTGTCATTCTGCTACAAGAAAAATGAAGGCGGGTTTTCCCTTCCCCCTGCCTCTCTGAATTGCATTGAGTAACACTTGCTCAGATGTGAAGCGGGATAACAGCCTGAGCATCTGCAAGCAATCTTTGCTCCAGACAACAACATGGAAAGTTGTTGGGTTTTTCGCCTTCGCCCAGATAAGATATCCTAACCAGTGTAGTTTTTATTTTCCCTCTGTTGCTGAGGACCAATGCGAGGTGACAAATGTTATCTCTGTGATGCAATGTTTTTCTTTTATGCAGCGACTTGGCGTTTCTAATGCATTCAGCGTGTGTTGCAGGCAATCGCACTGATAGCAAGCACATCTGCGATTTTTCGACTTGAACATATTCAGGAAATTAAGAACACTGAGATGAAACAAATAGATCCATTAAAATGGCTCAGAGGAATTATGGCAGAGATATAATTGTCATGTCAAATAGGCAGCCAGCACTGGTAAACTGCTGACTGTGATTTCACAGCTATGAAAATTCAGAAGAAAAAAAAAAATAAGATTAATAAACACTCGCCATGGGAAGATTTAGATAAAAAAAAAGAAAGCAGCTTTAAAAGATAAAGTAAAATGAATTCTGAAGTTCCCTGATCTTTGTGTCTCACGAATGTGTGTTGTCAGTTACTGGGAAGGAGTACGTCCTGATCTTTGTCACTTGGCTTGCATGCTGCATGGCTCAGGGTGACGTTTCACTGATGCACTGGATGAGGAGCACTACAGAGTCTAAGTCTCACTTCCATTGTGCTGCAGGCATGGCACAGCTACAGTGCATTCCTGAACTTACTGCTGAGGCTTTTTGTTCTTCTTCCTTCCCTCTCACTGACCTGGCATACAGGAGCCTGACCACTGTGCTCTTGTGAGGGTCTTCACTGCCTGAACATCTACAGCAGTGTTGGTGCTCAGGGAGCAGATGCTGTGCCCAGGCTGACCCTTCGTCCCCAATGCTGGGTGTGTGCATGCCTCTTGTGTACCAGGGAGGGACCTGCATAAACATTGCCTGCTTAGCTTCATTGCCTGTCTTTAGGTGGAAATTCAGGCATTTGAGGGGCAGTTCCAGGATTTCTCTGGTCTAGGTCTCTGAAAGACATCTGTCCTCTGTTACAAACAATTCAATAAAAGTTGTTGTAGTCTTACTGTGAGGAATCAAGAATACAAAGCATGCAAAATCGAATCCTTTCAAATAGGCAAGAGCAATTCTGCTAGTAGGATGAAGATATCCATCATAATTTCCTTCCCCCTTTCTTACTGTTCCTCCCCCAGCCTTCACCCATTCACATAGCTCCAGGAGAAGGAATGATAGAAAAAGCACAGGAATTTATAGACTATCTGAAGACTGATGGTAAATAATAATAAAAGAAAAAGAGGTTAGTTTGAAACAAGGAATGGAGGGTGTTAAAGAAAATTAATGTCTGTCAAGGAAATTAATCTAGTGATAGTCTTTCAAGGGTGTCACTGTCAAGACTGACCTCTTGAGCATTCTCTCAGATGAATAGGGTATAAGCAGAATTTCTGATTCCCTGGTACTTGAGGAAAACATTTGCCAGATGCAGGCATGGTAAAATTATGCTCCTTTGACTTCTGGGAGCTGGAACCATCCCAATTAGTTTCCAGAAGTTCAGCTTCTTTATTCTTTCTTCAGTCCTTTTAGAGAGGGTTTAAGAAATTGTATGCACTAAGAGGGCACTGTCCAGGGGCCAGAGGAGTCCTGCAGAAGTGAAAAATTTTGCTTAGAATCATAGAACAACTGGGTTGGAAGAGACCCACCGGATTATTGAGTCCAACTATTCCTATCAAACATTAAACCATGCCCTTCAGCACCTCGTCCAGCCATCCCTTAAACACCTCCAGGGAAGGTGAATCAACCACCTCCCTGGGCAGCCTGTTCCAGTGCCCAATGACCCTTTCTGTGAAAATTTTTTTCCTAATGTCCAGCCTAAACCTCCCTGGCGGAGCTTAAGGCCATTCCCTCTCGTCCTGTCCCCTGTCACTTGGGAGAAGAGGCCAGCACCCACCCTCCTCTCTACAACCTCCTTTCAGGTAGTTGTAGAGAGCAATGAGGTCTCCTCTCAACCTCCTCTTCTCCAGACTAAACACCCCCAGCTCTGTCATCCATTCCTCATAAGACCTGTTCTCCAGCCCCTTCACCAACTTCACTGCTCTTCTCTGGACTTGCTCCAGAACCTCAACATCCTTCTTGTGGTGAGGGGCCCAGAACTGCACACAGGATTCAAGGAGAGGTCTCACCAGTGCTGAGTACAGAGGGAGAATTAAACATCAGGCATGGTTTTCACATCTCTAAAGTTATTCCTAAGCCACCAGATTGGTTATGGCCACAGCACTTGTGCACCTCCAACTCTCTGATGCTGCTCTTTCTTCTACAGTTCAGTTGCCTGTACCATCTGCAAATCCAACATTTACATTTAATCTTGGATGTATGGAATCCAGCCTTCCTTTAGCCTCTGGAGTTATGGAAAATAAAGGCTGTTGAACAGAAATTGATCCTAATCAATTAAGCTGTGCTCAGTGACATAAAATGCAGTGGCCCAAGCTGTCTTATCAAAAAGGCATGAAATGACTCATCTTACATCATGCTTTGAAGGGCTGTAAATTAGTCAGAAGGGGGAATAGTTTCAGAACTGGCAGAGTAGCAGTCATCAGAGCCCTGTTCTGCATGGCTACTGTTTAAATTGTGAAATACCAGAGATTCAGTATGAATTATTAGTTAAAAAAAAGTATTTCTTGAAGTTGAATGAGTTTACAGGTGAACTTACATAAGAAGAATTCTCAGATTGTCTCTTTAGTAAGCTCACATGGACATCATTACTGTCTCGTGGTACATTTCAATAGTGAATAAAAATAATAGCATGAATAGAGATAACAAAATAGTAAGAAATTAAGGAGAAAAGATGATTTATGATGCCAAAAAAATATTTAGTGAGATGGATTAATGGAAGCTAGAAAGAACATGGATAGCAATTTTAGTGAAGTTGGAAGTATGAGAGACTGTGCTAATGGCAGGAAGGTAATTGCTGGCACATTCACAGATACGAGACTGTTCCAGCTGTGTTTCTGCATATGATATGAGAGATTTTTTTACCAGTGTCTTTCTGGGAATATCAAAAACGTTGTTGGGTAGAACAACTGGTAGTGCCAACTCAGCCTGTGATCTTTGTCTTCCTTTTAACCTCTAACTGAACTCTTGACACTGATTTCTGTGTAGCTCACCAAATTGTATTTTATAGATAGTGTTAGAATTTCGTGATCATTTTTATTGTCCTTTTCAGTTCTTGATGAATTAAAAAATATGTTAATGTGCTGTTTTTTCCTTTCAGGCACAACACGCCCTCCAAGAGAAGGAGAAGTGCCTGGTGTGGACTATAACTTTCTGACTGTGGAGGAGTTTCGGGAGTTGGAGCGAAGTGGAACCCTTTTGGAAGTAGGAACTTATGAAGGTATGGACCTACAGACAGTGAAAAAGCACTTGAAATAACCAGACTTGCATCAACCTTCCTTGAATTAAATAGCTCAGATTAGGACCTTACTTTTCATCCTAGTGCTCTGCCTCCCTTTTCCCTGTGTACCCTGAGAGAGGAAATTCCAATATTGCTGTGCTTTTGTCTCTTCCAGAGAGCTACCTCAGAATATTAACATCAGAAGGTCAGGAAAATCCAGTATGAAATTTGGTAGCCAGATTCTGAGGGAAGACAGCGTGGCAGTGAATGAAACTGTGTCTTTTCTTTGCATCTGCCATAGCCTGGCTCCTTGTTCACTTTGCCCTCCCTCCTGCTGTCTCCCTCTCCCTTCCTTTTTCCTAAGTACACATCCTTCATCACCCAATTGTGTCTCACTGTCCAGCTACATGATGCACTGCTTTTGGCCTTTCATTTTCTTCTTTATTCTTGGATAATTACTTCTAACTTGGGTCATTGTGTTCATCCTTTTTAGAGTACAGCTTTACAAACAACAGGCTGAGACAGCCAGGGGCCACTGAAATGGCATTGAAATGTCACTGGGGTGAGAGCAGGAAAAAGATAGCTTTGACTTTCAAGAAAATGCAAGGCAAATTGACCATATTTAGAGATACACAATAGGATTTGTGTAACTAAACTTGCAGTCCATCTCTCCTTTAAATTGAAAACCCTTAGAAGATTCTAATATACCTCTTGAGAAGGCAAGGAAAAGAAATAGGTTACAGATTTGAATTCCTTCCAGTGTATTTCAGGTCTTTCATGCCATGTGTCCATTTGCAAGAAGTTAAATATCATAGAATCACCAGGTTGGAAAAGACCCACCAGATCATCGAGTCCAACCATTCCTATCAATCACTAAACCATGTCCCTCAGCGCCTCATCCACCTGTCCCTTAAACACCTCCAGGGAAGGTGACTCAACCACCTCCCTGGGCAGCCTGGGCTGCTGTTCCAGTGAAATATGTCTTGTTGTAAGTGGCAAAAGCCTTATTCTTGCAGCTGTTACTAAGAAGCAGGAAATACATTTATCAATAGGAACTACATCCAAATAGCTGATAGTTTTAGAAAAGTATTTATCAAAGATGAACAAAAAAAGATTATGATGTTTTAGTTTTAAAGCTCTAAAAAAAGTCCTGAAACACTGTTTAGACAACTACTTTAACAATTCCCTGTAAGGTCACCTTTAAACCTTGCACTTATTCCCAACTGCAGACAATCGCAGTGTCAAACTCAGTTTGCATGAAGATGCTAAATGTATAATTTGGTTTCACTCTTCCATTTCTCTGAGCTGATTAGCTCCATCAGCACCAACACTAATGTTCCAGGAGCCGCACTTCTCCAAAATGAGCTTTTTCCTCTCTGTGTTTCTAATTATAACACTAAATTAGTTTTCTTTGTTGTGGTGCTTGAAATAGATCAGCTGTACTGCCTTGCCAGTGCTGCCTGATCGTGTTTGTTCTGGTGACCTTTCCACTTGGAAAGACGAAATAGGCAACTGGTCTGGCTCCTGGAATATGGTGGGAATGAATTTTCAGGAAATGCTGTTCCCATCCAGGGTAGCTATAATGTGGTTGTTTTGTTGCATATGTGTTTGCATGCAGTAGCACCAAAATTGTATAGATTTTGTAGGTTGTTCTTTTGAATTGCTGAAGAGGAGAATGTTTTCTCATAAGCCTCATGTGTATTTCTGTGGGTGATAGAAATGTCTGAACTTTAAAGAAATAATTTATCAGAAGTGCTGAGAAGCTTCTTTCCCTGTTGACATCAGTGACACTGGTGCATAGTGGTTCTGCAGAGCTGGCCCATGGAAAGAAAAATCAATAAAAATAAAGCAAATAATGATGATGCATGTGTGCACATATGCATCAAGACACATTACTATTTGATTGTAATGTGAAATAAATAAAGTTCATTTTTCACTTGTAGCTTCGAGAAATGATTTTGCTGCCTTCTGAGATTTCTTTAATGGCTTTGTTGTATTTTTTTAAAAAAATCTTATTTTACAACTGTATCGATCAAGACAGCGTTGATCTTGATTAGATCTTGGAAGATGATGTGATTCAGACTCAGTGCTGCAATTACCAGCACTTTTGTCTACAGGAAATTCCAAACAGTCTGCCAGAAAGTGCAGACCACAAAGTTAGACGACTTATAATGTTCATGTCTTTGTTACTGCACAGCTTCATAGTAAATAATAATATTATGCTGCATTTTGCCTATGGGTTGTTTGGGTTTTTTTTCTAAATGTGCCACCAAGATGGAGTTGATTGTATTTTTGACCTTGCCAGCAGTGGCTCATTCTAAAGTATCTAAACTAGAGGGATGGAACCCTACAAAAGGAAATAATCTTCTATTTCACTACTATTATATACTATAATAAAATAATACCTTTAATTCATGGCTTTTATTATTAATAATGCTACCTATTGTACTGAGTAGGAATCTGCAAAGATAGGGTTGCTTTTTATTACAATTGGGTAATTTCAAAAAGAGGGAAGGGAAATGCTATGAAATGGAGAGTAGTGGTGATGAATGGGAAGTGTTTGTGTGCCTGGTAACCGCAAACTCAGGTGGCTCAAGCAGGATGGTGGTTTGAGGTCTCGAGGTCCCAAGGTCCCTTGTGTTCTTTAATTCCTAAACATCTGCTTGGGCAGGTCAGGGAGTAGATGGATGTTTGCTTCGTATTTCTGATCTGAACAATCAAGATATGTTTTATTATTGCTGGATGACAATTGTTTGTCTCTTGTAGGCATAAAGCCACGCAGATACTGTGCTGTTGTTGGGAAAAAACTTGTGGGAGAAGATGTAACACAAGCACTTGTTTAGTAACAGTTACTGAAGAAATCTTCTGGGGACAGATTAGAAAACAGGGAGTCATCAGAAGAAGGATGATATAGAGGACCTTGAATCCAATATGAATACTATTGATTTGGAAAGAATAAAGAAAAAGCAGAAGAGAACAGTTGGAAACCATAAAAGAGTAGGAGAGTGTTGGGTTTTGAAAGAAAAAACTGGATTTTGAAAGCTCTCTAATTGCAAAGAGAGAAACTGCAAGCTGAATAGGACAAAACCAGTACCTCCTCCCTACTGGGCTGCATAATGTCATAGCTGTTTCTTCTGGTGTGCTGCAAATAGTTTCCTCTGGACAGTTTTTGAATCACATCCTGGTGAAGGCAGAACAGGCATCACAGCTGCTTTTCGGGTCCCCCATCACCTCTTTGGTGGGTTCCACACCCAAAATACTCCAAAAATCAGATGTGTCCTGATGGGAGGGAGCATTTGCAAGCATTAATCCCTGAATTCCAGTTTTATCACGCTGATTTTCCACCATTAAGCTGGAAACTCCTTTTTTCCCTCCCCCAACAGAAGCTGCGCATTGATCATGTGAATCCGGGAGCTGGAGCTAAAATCCCAGAGTAGCTGCCCTGAGCTGTGATGCTGCACCAGCACTGGTGTGTTTTGCACCACACGCGTGCTGGTGAAGCTGCACGCAACATGCTCGAGCCAGCTAATAATTCCCATTGACAATACTCATCAGGAAGGAAAAATCATTTTAGATGCACAAGTAGTCCTTCTGGTGGTTAGGAAACCATGATAATTGTAATCTCAGGCATTTATTGATTGATCCTTCAGGGCATAAAATACTGATGGATGCATGGGAGTAATTGTGTTGGTTACTAATTATTTAGCAATTACTTCTGCATTTGAATTGTGAGCTCTCATGGGGACCCCAAGGGAAGACTGTTTTGAGCAGAACCGCACCTTCTGGATTTGATTCCCATTTCTTCCCCAGCTGCTGAGTGGCCCTGGGCAAATCAGGTAACTGCGCTGTACTTCAGGTTACTGGCCTGGAGAATATTAAAACAACACTTCTCTCTTCATTAATATTTCAGGAGATATTCTGTGCCTGCAGTTATCTCCTGTTGCAGATAGGAAGGAGAGAGCAGATGTGGTGGTATTTTGGACGGCTGTGCCGAATGTAATGGTGGAGATAGGAGCTGTGCAGAGGTGCGTGGGAATATCACCGTGGTGACTGACTTTGGAATGGGGATGGCTGTATCGACTGGGTCTGGCAAGGCTGTATTAATGAATGCCTGCCCAGCACTTAGTGATCCTCGAAAGAAAAAGTGCTGCACTTTATAACATGTGAAGGGTTATTACATTATAGAGTATTATTGTCAAGGCATCATCTTTCATTCTCAGGACAAGCGTTATGTGATTGCCAAGAGAAGTAATAAGTAATCTGCATTAGTCTCATGACTAAGATGTAATGGGGTGACTTGCTAACATTTTTAAAGTGTATAAAACTAGCTACTGTAGACAGGGTCTCCGATTGTTGTACTTAATGAGTGTAATAAATTACCTTAATAGTGCAGTTAGATTTTCAGCTGGCGAGGTGTATTCAGCAGCATGCTTCAAATCAAGATGCCTTTAGCCTAATTTATCTCATGTTCTAGCTCTCTTTGGGTTTCTCTGCAGCCGCCCCTCTTCCCCAACTGCTGTAGCGAAATGTCTGGGTTTCCAGTGCTTCTCCTCTGGTGGCTTCATAGCCTGTGGGTTTCACCAACGTGGCACGAACACTGTGCTTGTGGCTTGCAGAACGTGACAGGAAGATTGGATGAGTAAGAGTGGCAAATGCTGGGGATGCCCATGCAGTGGAATAACATGTTCCGCTTAATAAGATAAGATCCGCTTATTAATGTCTTCATACTACAGATTGACTCAATAAATCGTAAGGGCTCCTTTAGAGCCATTACAGTGTATCATGGCCAATACCCACTTATTAACATCTGTGTGCTGCAGAAAAATTCCTGTTCCAACTTTGGCTTTTATACTTTGCCCTCTTCTTTTTAATTATTATTATTATATTTTTAAATCACTAGTAAAAAAAAGATTATTATATTTTTAAATCACTAGTAAAGTATCAGTGTTCAGCCTGTGTGCTGCTATACTGAAGTGTCATTTGGTAACAATGCATCTTTCTACAAACAGCTGAAGTAGGAGCTGAGTAACTCTCTCTAAGGGCAAATATTCAAATATCTGACATGACTTTAGAGTGGCTGTGAATTTCCTGTGGAATTTCTGATTGGCTTCTCTCATACTTTTTGAATAAGTTTTCCAATGTGAGCTCTGTCTGGAATTGTTCATTAACAGTCCTGCTTTTCACTGTTTCTTGGTCTATCTTAAAACACAAACCCTGAGGGAAGAGGTTATCCCCAAACACCTCTGGCCAAAAAAGGGATATGGTGAGTTGGTTGTTCTTTTCCTAAGTTATATTTCTGGTTGGTTTAAAGCATTATTCTCTAACCACAGTCTAATGTATTGAAGGCTGTCATTCATAGTCCATTGATAGATTTTATCCAGCCTCATTTGGCGTTGTTTCCTGATGCTGGATGTGCTCAGGATTATCTCTGGCATTGCCTGCTTCTCACTGCTGTTGCCCAGCTCTCTTTACAGCCAGGCAGTCCTTCCGCTCTGCAAGCCGTGGCATTTTGCTGCAGCTGCAGAGCTGGCCCCACACTGCAAGCTGCTGTCCACACACCCACCACCTTCTGGAGATGCAAAGTGTTAATGGGACACATCCTCCTGGTTGGAGTATGTATATAGATATTGAAGTATTTGCTCGAAGAAGAGTTACATATTACAGTGGTTTAACATAGCATTTTCTTGATTCCTGCAGCCTTGTGCTAGGCAGGGTGTGTTCCAGCTGCTTCTTCTGTGTTCTTTGTATAGGCTGTACACAGGCACTTGCTCATTTGTGTTCCCTGGTAAATTTTTTTGAAGTATTTGCATGTGGATATAACAATTCCTGTAATACATCTGGGGTCCAGAAACAGCCTGAGCTTCCACAGCCACCTCCTGCCCCATGCAACACTACTTATGTGTTACTTTAAGCATCCTTGCTTTGTTTGGGCTTGTTAGAAATTTTTCCATGCATAAAATGTGCTTGGACATAGCTGTACATGAGCGTTAGCAAGAGCATGTGGCAATACCTAGTGATATCTAAACACAGGAGAAATCCGAATAAATGAGACTGATTTGATCTGTAGGTGACTTTCTGCTATGCTGTCATTGCCTATAAGGATCCTAATTGGTGTCTATGTTAAATTTCAGACATAAATTGAAATGCGTGTATATTGCAAAATTTTTACTAATTTGACAAGAAATTCAGACTGATCTTTCCATTAACCACACCATTAACAACTGCAAAAATTGCCAGAGAATCTACTGTTTTAAGCAAATTTGATTTGTATATATTGCAGGTTAATTTATCTGAGATCTCTTTTGCTGCCTGTGTTGTGCTTCCGTTCCAGATGCTGTATCTGCAGCCGCATCCCGGTTGCCTGGATACTCTGAATTTCCTCAGGGCAATTGCTAATCAATGTGCAGTCGCAGCTAGGTGAATCCTACAGACAGCAGCCAGATCTGTCATCTAAATGTAGAAATCTGTAGCAGAATGTGGTCTGGGAAGAGAACAGACAAAACACTGGAGCAGGAACTCTGCTCCAGGAATCAATTCATCCTGTGCTAATCAAACACAAGCACTCTTGCTGGATTAGATAAGCAGAGGCTCTTCTGCTAAAATTAAGGGTCAATTGTTTTGCTTCTTTTACAGTGCAGAGAAGAAGGGCTGCATCTCAGAAAATAAGACAATTACATTCATAATTACGTTCCAAGTCTTTGTGTCAAGACCTTGCTTAATTTTCCTGCTTATCTCCAAGTCTCTTTCCCAAAATACCCATTTGCATGAATACAGTAGCCTACGAACTGCTTTTTAAAAACACAAGATGTTAATGGAGTCCTTGTTAACACAGAGTGGTAGCTTTGAAGATCAGATGCACTTCTGGACGCAGAGTCCTCTGTGCTACATGGCAGCTTTCGAGCTGCTTGGGTTTTTTTATAATGGCAAAATTATGCCTCACAGTGGGCGTCAGTAAATTCAGAGCTGCGAGAGCTCTGCTCGCTACTTTCCTGAGAGGCAAATGCATTGCCAGTCCCAGACCTAAATCTCTTCACAGCAGAAAAGCAAGGCAAATTCTCCTCCCCAGAGGAAGAGAATAGCTACAGCAATGCCAACACCTGCAGATTAAAGTGACTGAAATATACGGTTTGGGACCAGAAACTTCAACTGATGTTTTACCATTAGGATTAATGCTGAAGCTCGTGCTTGACCCTGCACACAGCTCCTCTGCCTTCTTTCCTCTTCCAGTGTCAGCTCTGCAACCCTGTCCCACCCCAGCAGCCTCCATGATGTCAGCTTCCCTCTCAGCAAGGTTAAACGTCTACTTTCCAATCCTTTTCCACCTTAGACCCTTTCAGGTTGCATTCTTGTAGTTCTTTTGAAATGTGCATTTCTACCCATTCCAGAAGCAGCATTTTGGGTAGATGAAATCCTTTCAGCTGTAATTGAAGGGTGATTGACAAGTGGTTTTAGGGATTGGATTCAGTTATTTTACTTAAGGGTAGCTAATTTGTGTATTTTTGCGAATTATATTTCAAATTCCAGGTCACATGGAAAAAAAAAATCTTATCTGTGAATTTACAGCCCATCGGGGGAATATTTAATAAGAATAGGTTTTAGTTTGAAATAAAATAAGTTTTCCATTACCACTAGGTTCCTAAGCTGTCAAATGAATGTTCTCTTGGCTGACAGTGTTGCTGTAATTCGTAAGCTGCAGGATGGGGTAGAAGCTGCTGCAGACTGTTTTCATTGATTATGATCACTGCTTGAATTGGCAAAGGAAGAAGCGTTATGATGTTGAGAACATGTCTTATTGTTGTGATTAGCTGTTACCAAAGTCTAATTACTGTGCATGATGCTAAAATGTGTAAGCTGCTGACACTTGGAGATAAGGAGATGAAAAGAAATCAACTCATTCCAAAGAGCTGTTCTGGGTTTTTACATTGTTATTGTTATTTTTCTGCACTCTCCTGAGTGGTGCTTTAGGGTGCGTGGATTAAGTCATGGTTTTGGCTGTAAAAGTTGCCGTCAAACTTGTGTTGTGGCTAAATAAGCATTAAGCACCAAGGGACTAAATAAAAGAAGGGTTAGTGAAAGGTGATGACAAGGAATTCAGTTAATGGTATGAGCATCTGCTGAGTGAATGTATTGTTATTAGCTATTAATTTGGTTGCTGTAGGCAGGATCCAAATGTAGTTGTGAAGAGAGTAAAGCTTAGAAGCCCCATTCCTGTAGGAATGAGGTATGGGAAAGTGCCATTTCTGTCATATTGGCTGCTTCAGAACTGGCATTTCCACAGACAAGAAGAGGTTTTTCACTCTCTTCATCAAGAAATCTCCTTCACCGAGGAGAGAGGCAATTCTATTCCAGCTTTGGGGGGGTCTCTTTAGGGACACAGTCCTTGGAGGTCCTGCAGAGCTTCACCTGAGCTCATGGGGAGCTCAGTGCCCGGAGGAGTCCTGCCATACAGAGGAGGGAGCTGAACTCTTCTCCCAAGTGACAGGAGACAGGACGAGAGGGAATGGCTTCAAGCTCTGCCAGGGGAGATTTAGGCTGAACATTAGGAAAAAATTTTCACAGAAAGGGTCATTGGGCACTGGCACAGGCTGCCCAGGGAGGTGGTTGAGTCACCTTCCCTGGAGGTGTTTAAGGAACAGGTGGATGAGGTGCTGAGGGACATGCTTTAGTGTTTGATAGGAATGGTTGGACTCGATGATCCAGTGGGTTCTTCCAACCTGGTGATTCTATGATTCTATACCCACTGTGCTGACTTCAGAAAATGTTTTGGGATCCTCTGGGATGACAGATGCTTGTGTATGCACATGTAACGTGCTGTTAATAATTAGAGCTGATTGGATATTCAGTACAAATTACACTGGATATGAAGTTAGCCCCTTCTTTAGTCTTACAAGTGGCGCACAAAACACTGTTAAAGCATATTTCTAAATGTATGTTTTTTCATAAACATTGACAGATTTAATTTGAACTAATAATGCCAAGTCTGAATGTTTTAAAACTCTTGCTGGGCTGTTCACTGTCAGTTATTAATGGTACACGTTTGGATTTCTGAGTCACAGGGTAAATATTTTCTCTTGTGAATTTTCAGGATTACACATAAGTTTTGATGATCATTTTAAGTGCCAGTCCCTTCCTTATGGTGTGTCTGCCCCCATGCCCAGGCCCACGTGCCGTATCTTTAAAAAGATGTGCTTGGAGAAGAGCAATAGGTGTGACTGCATTGAGGAAACATGAGGGAAAGAGAATATTTCCATTTTCTCTCGTTCTGTGTCTCCCAGAAGCAGGGTCAGAGCTTCCTTTTGCATTTGTTCGTCACGAGCTGAGTTGTTTGCCAAACCTGTTGTCCTTGTGTGAATCTGAAAGAAGAGCCGTGATTTTTTTTTTTTAATATTAACTCAGGCTGAATCTGCCTCCTGTGGAGGAAAAAGGAAAGTTCAACCCTAATAGCTGCATTTCTCATGTTCTGCAAAACCAAACCTAACACACGCACAGCCTTCAAATTCATATTTGTTCTTTGTATATGTTTGTATGTGCTTGTAGGGATCTTCTGAGGCAGCACACTTGTGTTGGTAGAAAATAATTCACCAATAGTAGTACCAACAACCATGGCTGGTTTGAAAAGCGACCAATGATTTCTGTGTAAGCAAATCTGAAATGCTATAGAGAAACCTGCTTTTCTGCTGAGGAACAGCTCTCTGTGGACTGTTAGGAACTCCAGCTTATTACTAGAGGAGCTGAAAAGGAACAGAGCTCAAAGATATAATCATGTATTTCTCTATAATTGAGGGAGAGATGATAATATCGGTACAACATTCCTGTCCAGGAGAAATAAAAAGCTACGCTAGCAACATCTATATATCCCCTTCATTGACTTTGTTGCACACATCCCAAAGAGGTTTAACCCTTTACAACAGAACTGAAGTAAATGTCACACAAAATAATGTCTGCAGTGCCATAAGTAAAAGCTGTTCTCACATATATGGCACACATGTGGCACTCTGCTTAGCAATTAACATCCTTTGAAAACATACATTTTGTCTGGAAAAACAGAAAAACACCCAAAGCAACCAACCCACTTCCCGCTCTCCACCAAACCCTGAAGTACCAGCATTTTTTTGGGTGAAATGCTGGATAGGATGGCAGTGGGATCTGTTATCCTTTTTCTGCCCACCTACCTTTGTGTTTTTCCTTTGCACTCTCCCGCCCTCATTCCTCCTCTTTTTATATAAAATAGTTCTGCAGTATGTAGAGCATAAGAATCATTTCTCTAGCAGAGACTGCAACCTGCTTAAGGAGCCTCCATCCCCATTAGAGGCTCTTTCCAGAAGAAGTAATTTCCTTCTCCCTATAAATTATGCATCAATGTACATTTAAGATTCTGAAATGATGAACAGAAGATGAAAGAACCGAGGAGTGTTACTGCTTCTATGGAGCTGAATCTATGCCATTGTACACAGGCTCGAACACACCTTGTTAAGACAAACTGGCACGTGTTGCAGTCCTGGTACTCTGGCAGTAAAAGCATGGAGATAGGAGTTCCTCTGACTTCTCCTGGTGTCCCTTGCTCCTGATGTGTCCGGATTGCTTCCAGAGTCACAGGTTGAGGTCTGCAAGTGCAGGGACATGCATGACCTGTGTGTTCTTACCTTACAGCTGACAACGCACACAGTGTTGTTGGGGATGTAAGGGACTTAAATGCTCTAACAGGAAAGGCAAGTCAGTCACCTAAAGATAAGTTGAGATAAACTCTGTACTTGGCACTGGTGAGGCTGCTCCTTGAATCCTGTGTTCAGTTCTGGGCCCCTCACCACAAGAAGGATGCTGAGGCTCTGGAGCGAGTCCAGAGAAGAGCAACAAAGCTGGTGAAGGGGCTGGAGAACAGGCCCTATGAGGAGCGTCTGAGAGAGCTGGGGGTGTTTAGCCTAGAGAAGAGGAGGCTGAGAGGAGACCTCACTACTCTTTACAACTACCTGAAAGGAGGTTGTAGAGAGGAGGGAGCTGGCCTCTTCTCCCAAGTGACAGGGGACAGGACAAGAGGGAATGGCCTCAAGATCCGCCAGGGGAGATTTAGGCTAGAGATTAGGAGGAGGTTTTTCATGGAAAGGGTCATTGGGCATTGGAATAGGCTGCCCAGAGAGGTGGTTGATTCCCCTTCCCTGGAGGTGTTTAAGACACGGGTGGATGAGGTCCTGAGGGGCGTGGTTTAGTATTTGATAGGAGTGGTTGGACTGGATGATCCGATGGGTCTCTTCCAACCTGGTTGTTCTATGATTCTATTCTATGATTCTGTAAACAACTACTACTTAGATGTCATTTTAAACCTTAAGAGTGTGATGGCTGAGCAGTATGAAATGTCTTGGGTGAGTGAGATGACTGCATGCAGCTCTGGGGCAGGTCCGTGGGGTGCTGCGTGGCTAACTTTAAACTCTGTCATAGCTCAGTGTATGAATGCTGTTCTTGGCTTCTACAACAACAATACATGTGCATACACATGAAAAATAAATGAAAAAAAACCAAACTTTTTTAGCGTACGTGAGGTTTTAAAGTGCTTTTGCACAATCTGCCTCTGGTGTGTTGTTGCCAGTGTTACAGGGATGATAAAGAGGCATGTGCACTTTCTGGGGAACGGATATTAAATATATAATGTAATTATGTTTTGAAAATTTGAAAAATGCTTTTAGGTTATCCATAGCCAATGGAGAACAGTGAAGAATGTAATCAAATGTATGTGATATTTTAGAGAAGAATTTTGTGCTGCTGCCACAGTTGAAGCTATGAGTGTGCATCTCGACATGGGCCTATACAATGTTTTAAGGAAGAGCATCCTTTATATTTTATCATGTCAGAGGGTATGGTTATTATTGAGTTCGCCCTTGGAATCTGAAGGTGGCAAATGAAAATTAATGGTAATTCTTGTAATAGGAAGTTTGGAGTGTTTCATGTTAAACTGTTGTAGATCACAGTTCATTGTATAAAAAGTAAACAATTCACCTTGTAATATGCCTGAATTCCTATAATGCCCAGTGCTGCAGGAACATATTCCAGATGTGAGGTTCCTGTAGAGCATTTTAGGGCAGGCCAAGCACTACTGTAGTGTTTGAGATGAAGTAAAACAGGAACAGTGAAATACCTCTGTGCAATTCTGGCTTCAGTGAACCCACGCTTACTCTGTATTTCTTCCGTGGTCACTTACAATAACAGTGAAGCATCCTAGGCACTTTGTCCTGTGCATCACATCTGGAGATGGGTGTCAAGAGCTGAGCTTTTGCATAAGTGTGGGTGCGTCTTTGTCCCTTCAAGTTTCGCTTTAAGGTCTGTTTGTTCACTTGTACCCAAGTTGACCCAGCTGCTGAGTTTTCTCTTTGAAGGAAGTAGTGCCACGTGGTACCTTTCCTTTTCTCTCCTTTCTTTTAGAGAGAGAGAATAGTTTTTGCTTTTTAAATGCAACATCCACCCTAAAAGAACCTGTGTATTAAAGCAGGCCATTGAGCCTTTCATCACTTATCTAGGTGATGGCAGTTATGAATTTTTTATTTTCTGCAGGGCTTACTCCAGATCTGCCACAGCATTGTGTGGGTGCACACATGTAAAAAGGCTACTAATTGAAATTCAGATGTAACGAGATGAAGTTTTGCTATTCACCGTGACTTGCCTTTTGTTTTAGCCCTTGTACGCTCAGTGCACCTAAACAATGCAACCATTGCTTCTCCTTTTAGACTCAACAAAAATAACTTAAAAGGCAAGAAATATTTCTGTGTCTGCTCTAGAGGTGAAATGTGCCCCTCCAAAATGGGAATGCTGTGTGTTATTTATTTATTTACTTATGTACTTGTGGGGAGAGACAGAGATTTTAATGGAACAGAAAATAAAATAAAATAGAAATCTTACTGCTATAAACTGCTCTCTTCTGAAGATGCAAATGTGTTTCTGTTGCCTAGGTAACTATTATGGAACGCCCAAGCCTCCCAGCCAGCCCCTCAGTGGGAAAGTGACTTCCACCGATGCTTTGCAAAACCTGCAGTCTGGCTCCAAGCAGTCAACTCCAAAGCGAACCAAGTCTTACAATGATATGCAAAATGCTGGCATAGTGCATACAGAGAATGAGGAAGAGGATGATGTACCTGAAATGAGCAGTAGCTTCACAGGTAAAATGAGAATATCGCAGTCCATCAGTTGCAATGCCGGGGAAGGTTTTGGGAAGGGGATTTTCTTGTCTTTTTGCTTTTAATGGCTTTGCTGTAAAAGTGTCAATCCCAGACAGAACTAGCCAACAGCACTGGGATGGCAGGCGTCTGGGTGTGGACAATCACAGGCATGGTTGTATCTTTTAAAGAGGCCTTGTGGGACTGAGCTCAATAAGGAAAAAAATGGGGAAAAGCTTAAAATCCATTAGTTA
The DNA here is from genome assembly GCA_033558105.1 of Coccyzus lansbergi. Taxonomy (NCBI): domain Eukaryota; kingdom Metazoa; phylum Chordata; class Aves; order Cuculiformes; family Coccyzidae; genus Coccyzus; species Coccyzus lansbergi. The sequence goes on from JAUMJK010000431.1 coordinate 1,555,073, forward strand.
CTGAAAGTTCAAGGAAGAGTTGAGGTATGGTTGACAGGTCTGTTCATCACAAACAGTATAAAATGGCTCAACTAGGATAACTGCTCCTTCCAAAATGTGTTGCTGTCCTTTCTCCTTCCTTACATCTGGAGATGTCCATTGCATACAGTTACTAGATTTTCTTCTCCAAGGTATCTTCCAGCAAACCAAGGGCTGCTTGCTGCAGCAGAGATCTGAAACATGGGTACAAGATCTCTGTTTTTATGAAGGCTTTGTGTCCAGAACAGAGATCTCGATCCCACCATGACTGCCTTTGAGCATTGGCTGGAAAATTTCTGGAAACTTTTGCAATCTGAAGTCAAGTGCTGTGCAGGCAGGTTCAAAGCAAGATACTGTTGGAGGTCAATTGGCTTTCCACAGAAATGTACTGGAAGGTTGTGAAGCTCTGAGGGGCAAAAGCTCTTCCCCATGTCTGCAGTCTTGGTGTTTGTCAGCTCAGATTCAAACACTGAATTCCTCTTCCTAGTTCTCTTTGAGGTAGGTACTTAGCCAAAAGCATTATTCACACCTTCAGGCCTTTCACAGGCGCTTGCTGGGGTGCTCACAGTTACTGGCACTTGGTCTCTTGTCCTTTGGTCACTTCCTACCACCATGACAATTTCCCTTCCCAGCCTCTAATGAGTCATGGGAGCTGTTGTGCCAGTTCCTACCTACCCAAGTCTTGGCTCTAACATCTGTTTAGAGTGTTAAAAGGATTTAGGCTGAGATTTAGTTTTGCACTTTGCAGGCCAAGCTGTCAAATGGCTTTGAGGGTTGTGCTCTGTTGCATCTTCCTAACCCAAGTCACTCCTGGCTGTTCGAATCCCTTGCAGGCTGGAGTTTCTGTCTTTGCTTACCAACTCCTTTACAAAGTTTTGTACTCAGGGGCAATTTCTTACCTGTTGTGCCATGGCCAACAACCTCAGCCCTTTTCACAAGAGGATTTTGGGAGGAAGGTGAGGAAGATGCTGTTTTTGGCTTCCTTACTGTCTGTTTCAGTTTAGTGCCCCTGATCTGACTCTAGCATCATTTCTCTTCCTTGTTGTCCTTTACAAGATGAAATACTGCAAGGCGCAGTTCATTTGTTTCAACCCTAGCCCCTTGCCCCTATTAAATGGGCACAAAATCAAGAAAAGAGTTATTTCTTGTGTAGCAAAGTGATTCCATATGCTTATTTCACATGTGTGCTAGCCATATTAAAATGTTCCTGCTTTCTTAGGAGACTTCTCGATGACTTGTGTTTTCCAGACTTTGGCATGTTTACACTTGCAGTCTTATGCTGGCGATGATTCATTCATGCTTCTTTATCTTGTCAGCTTCTACCTAAAAATATCAAATGCCAGGAAGGCTAGAAAGCAGGCAGCTTGAGGGTACTGGTGCAGTCTGGATCTTTCTCTCTCCTCTTCTCCCAGTTTATCGTTTTCAGTATCTTTACCTTTTGGTAAAGGCAGTACACAGACTACAGTTAGCACAGGAGCTGCAGTTAATGCCCCCCCTGCAAAACCCAGGGGTTTGGTCTGTGAGCTGAGGATGTCAGTGGTCTCTGATCTAGAGAGTGGAGGCAAGGTCTTGACTTTGAAGCCCTTTCAGTCCTGCTGCTTGGGGACTTGGCATAGCATGGCACTGATTTCTCTCTCTTTAGCTGAGTTTGTTGCCCAGTGTGTGTACTGGAGACTGATGGTCTCAGGTGATTTGGAAGCACTGTCATCGATTTTCAACAGCTTCAAGAACCAAACAGAGAAAATCCCTTTGATAGACTCAGGGGTAATTTTAGAACTTGTTTGTTGTTGCCAAGACCTCTCTGTGAAGGAATTAGGGGCACAGACCTTGTTTGTGGAGAGCATTTACTGTGGTTAGGGATGGTGGGATGGAACAGCAGTGTTTCATGGATACAGCTCAAAACTGCTTGGATGTAAGCAGCAGAAATGTTTCCTTAGAGGCAGAAGGGCCAGATACATCGTAAAATAACGCTGAAAGACTGACTTGAAGGGTACAGTGATGAGCCATAGAATAAACCTCCTCAAACAGCTTGAACAGGCACTGGTGAGCAGCAACATGTGGACATACAGTGTAGTGGTGACATTTGTTTTAATTTCTGATTTTAAAAAAATGCACTGCACTAAAGCTCTTCACCATTAGCCTGTTGATTTTGAGCTTCTGGCTACCTTCTGCACTTGCACAAATCTCCCCTTTAGATCATTCTTCAGACAGGAAATTTTATTCTCCTAATCCCTGTCCCACAATCTGCACTGCAGGAGTGAACCTGTAAGCCTGCTCTGAAGCCTGTTGAACACATCTTCACCAGTGAGCCCTGGCCTCAGACAGGTTGGAAGCCTCTGGTACCTCGTTAGGGCTTATTAGAGTGATCTCAGTAGCTGATCACAGTTTCTGGTGTGTGCTGGCAAGGGTCTGCCTGGCGGAGTGTGTGTGGGCAAAGCAGACTCACCCCTGCTGGCAAAAAGACTGCAGAGTCTCTGCCCTCGGTTCATCTGTTGCTGTGACTTGCAAACTAAAAAGCAAGGAAAGGAAAACTGTAAGGATAAACCCAGGGCAGCAAATGGGAGGAGAAGGCCACCGATTTTCAATTTTATTTGTGCTTATTTATTCTACAGCAGAGTCTGGCGACCAAGACGAGCATAATACGCATATCGTGAGAGAGACAGCCCCACCGTCCGTGATTGATAGCCACACCAACGTTCCCACCACGGAACCATCTCAGAACCTCCCTCAATACCTACCTCCTTCTGCTGAGGATAACCTAGGTCCTCTGCCGGAAAACTGGGAGATGGCCTACACCGAGAATGGAGAAGTCTATTTTATAGAGTAAAGCACATTCTTTTCATTCTAATTCCATCCCTACCGCTCTCTCTCTCTCTCTCTCTGGGCATAAGTGAACCTCCATGGATGCATTTTTTGTGTGTGTGTGTGTATTGAATATTTAGTGTGTTCAGTTATGTTGTAGGCTATAAGTTCTTTACTGCTTGTGAAAGGGTTTTGCATTTCCTGATTGGATTAACATCCAAATTACTCCTGAGTTCAAAGGCAGGGGGAATTGCTCCTTTTATGAGGGGAGTTACAAAAGCAACAGACACATATAAAATATAGGCCTTTTCTTTTTTTTCACCGGTGGAATGAAAGCTCCTAATTGAAAGGGCTGAGACTTCATTTCTGGAGCCTGCCTCTGTGCATAATGCAGCAGAGAGAATTCCTCCGGTCATGTGCTCAGGCAGCAGCAGAGCCAGGGAATGGACTTGGTGTGTTGTCCTCTTGTCAGAGCAAATGGGCCAAGTGTGTTAACATGCTCCAGTGGATTGCAGAAGGCACAGCTCAGCGCAGAGCAGGCACAGTAAGTTTGGAAAAGCAAGAAGTGCCTCATGCTTTGCAGTCGTTGCCTAAGAGCTGAGTGCTGTCAGCAGTTTTATGATGATATTGATTTTTTCATGCCATAAATAATAGCCTGTAATTATACTTGTCTAGATTTATTGAGATAGGAGTGACTTGTAAAATGGGACCTGGTAGTGAAAGAAATTTCTCGCACAGAGTTTAACTACACTTTAAAATTCAATTAGCTTTCGAAACTCAAGCCCTTAGCTTCCAAAGTAGAGGAACTGGGTGAGGAATTCATTTTGCATTTGATGGTCTGCTTAATGTGGGTCTTGGAAACTGGAGTCCTCTCCTCACCAGACACCAGTGGCCAGCAAGTACAGAAACCTCTCTCTGCTGATGCCTGTCCTGGTACTCTGTACCTGGCTCAGGGCAGTAAGGGGAGCAGTCCTGCTCTTTCGTCAGCAGGGGCTACAGGGACAGAGACAAGGACAGGTTCATCAGAGCACTTTTCCCTTGGCTGCAATGTCAGGGCAATACATCAGAGCAGAGTGCTGGGAGATAGGAGGAGCTGGGACGACTCAGCAGCTCTTCACCAGCTGGGGAGAGGGCTGTTGTAAAAAGGCCATTTTCCAAGGTGCTCTCAATTACATGAAGAGACTCTGCCAACCCTTGGTGTAAGCTAAAGTCTAGGAGGCACAATGCTAATTCTCATCTGCTGCATATCGCATGAAACTGAACTGTGCTATTTATCCTGAATATGGTGGTTTGCGCCTCATTATGTCCTCAGGGAGCCTCATTCTTTGCTGCACTTTCTGGTTTTAATGTATATAATACAGCCTGAGTAATAGCCCATGTAGCCTGCCATTTTCCTCCCTGGAAGAGGACACATGATGAGCGCTAAATGCTGCCCAAACAGCTGCTTGCTCCTTGTTTGGTCCCCACCTGGGCCCCTGCTGTCCTTCCTTAAAGGTTCTTCAGCAAAAGCTACTGCTGCTGTCACCAGTTTCCCCAAACCCCATCCCCACAGCTGCTATGCTCTCTGTGTGCATGTTTCCTCTTAGCAATGCAGGATTGTAGCACCTTAAATACTTTGGTAGACCTTTTGCAGGAGAATTATAGGTGTGGTTATAAAATATAGCCTGTGTTGATGACTGTTTGACATGAAAATCTGGCAACACACCAACTGCCTCCTTCCCCGCGGTGCAGACTGACCATTTTGAGGATACACATGCAGAGGGGCTAATTTTGTGCGAGAATGTGTTAGTGTGGATGCAGCACTGAATTACTGCAGTTCTATTAATTCTAAGGACACCCTGAGCCTAGAAACAATTTAGTTTGATTTGCATCAAATAAAGAGAGCAAGCTAATGAGCTGTGTGGACCCCAGCTAGCTCAGATGTCAGTACCGTCATCTGCAGCACGTTGGGTTATCGAGGCAGGATACTGAAGGGGGAACAGCACGGGAACATCAGCTGCTTGCACAGAACCAGCACAGGTCTGATGGGACCAGAACTGCGTGTCAGAGAACTGATCTTGATGGTTTGTAGCTGTAGCAATTTGGCTCCTGAGATATGTTTCCCTGGTGCTTTAATTGAGATGTTCATTACCCAAAGTATCCCAGTCCCTCATTACCCTGCATGTTACAGGTCTAACACAATTCTGTCCCTCGGAGCGTGTGATCTGAATGGTGTTTAGCTCTATCTTCTGTGCCTCAGCAAACCATGCTGTTGGGAACCTTTGGTGTGTGAGACAAGATATATGCAAATATTTCCTTGCTTCCCTCTCACCACCCTCTTTCTTAGTGAGACCACAGGCTTGTATTTATAAATTGGCAGAACCCCTCTGCTTTATTGCTGTTAATTTGCCTGACTTGCTGAATTTCTGCCATTCAGTCTTCTAGTTGGTGATTAATTGCTCCAAAGCATACAAAAGGATTAAATGTAGTTGTTCGTCCTGCCTTGTGAGGGCTGGATAGCAGGATGAGGAAATCAAGGACTTTTTATTTATGTATTTGGATCCTAGGAGCAGGGTAGTCCCCTCGTCTTGCAATAAAATACAGGTGTGCTGGTCGGTTGTTAGTTCCTCAGAGATTACAGCCCTCATTATAACATTTCCAGCTTCATGAGACTGTTGTGAGGCTAAGGTTAAGTTTGTAAACCTCTCTGAGACCTGGAAGGAGAAGTAAATAGCATTACTATGGTATTGAAACTTTAAACTGTTAAGCAGTGTTAAAGGCTAAGCTAGATAAACAATACCTCAGGGACTGGAGGAATGTCTCTGCAGGTTATGTCTACAGTGACATCAGGTTGTAGAAGAGGCGTTATTTTTACAAGACTGTCTCTGTATGCATATGAAATTATGGGAGAAAATAATTTCTAGAAAATTTATTTTAAGCATGTTTACTATGCGGCCTTCACCGCCGGGACTGGCATCGCAATACTATCAGGGGACTTGTAGAAAAGGAACAGTTGAAAGTAAAGCTCTTCAACTCCCATCAAAGGCTTTTCACAGAACATTTTTGTATAATTAAAAAGTTTTCACTGGAAGTGTTGGTTTTGACTAATGCTTGGGTCAACTCTAGGCAAATGTCAAAGGTCTTCTGCAGCAACAAAGGTCACTGCATGGTTTAGGGAGGAACTTTATTTTTGTCAGGAGGCAAAAGGCTCAGAAGCAGCTCCTGGAATTAAGAAACAAACCACCACAGACAGAACTGGAAATTGGTATTAGGTTTAGAGTTGGACTTGATCTTAAAGGTCCTTTCCAACCTAAACCATTCTGTGATTCTGTAATATTGCAGGTTTCACATGCATCTTTCCACTCAGGAATGCTGATTTGTGATTTTTTTACTTTCCACCATTGTGTTTTCAATGCCAAGATTCTTGAGATTTGGTAGACTAGTTTGCAAAATGTCAAGCTGTAATGCCATTTCTTCTGAAGCAAAAGTATGCCTTCAGGTCTATTGAATAATAAAGAGGATATATACTTTTATGTCACTGATACTTCCGTTCAGCTTTATTAACAAAGGTCATGTTTCCATTTTTGGTTTCCAGCCATAATACAAAAACAACGTCTTGGCTAGATCCGCGGTGCCTGAACAAACAGCAGAAGCCTCTAGAAGAATGTGAAGATGATGGTAAGAGACTGAAAATAGTGAAATAATAATGTGTTTGGTCAATTTCTAGGTGACTTTCTTCCTTTACTTCCTTTCTGATACCCTGTGTTCAGAAATACTTTTAAAAAAAAGGTTTATTAATAAGTGCATAGACACAGTATCCATTCTGTTGTAGAATCGCTGTCTGTTTATCTAAGATAGTCATTGAGATGGCAGATAATTAATAAAAATCGGAGGTCTTAGAAGTAAAAGGCCTTTGTTTTTGCAAAGGCGTTTGAGTAGTCACTGGTGCTGAACAAGACTCAAAGCTTACTAACATGTTTGCTCCTTGGATCTCTGTGTAGGAGGAAAGCAACTGAGTCTCTGCGTGCTCCATTGTGTTGCACTTCAACCACCTGCTTTACATGAATTGAAAGAGTTGTGTTATTATTTCCTTGTTTGAGCAGAAATAACTCAATCACTTCTGTGGTTAAATTCTGACAGTTCACTTAGTGTTATGATTGCTTAAAACAAATTCCATTTGAAAGCGTAGATTTTCGCCACTGAAAATTTCACTGATGTAATTTTGTATTCCTTGAGATGTTGGAAATGCAAGCCACTGTCCAATTTAGAGCAGCCACGGGCAGGACTGCTAAAGGACATTCTTTCCCTGCATCCTTTAGGAGATACTGGAAGGAAAAGTAAATCATGATGAAAATAACTTAAAAACTGGGGAAGACCTATTTGGAAATTTTGGTCTACTGACCAGGAAAGGTGTTGTTTTTCTGATGCATTGTTTTGGTTAGCACAACACTATCACGGTAGGCGTATCTTAAAAAATGGAAGGGTTTACTTTGTCAGTGTTGGTACTGTCATTGTAAAATTATTTTTCGTAACATGATTAGCCTCCTACTGGTGTGAGTCAGCTCAATAAGAATTATAGTTTTATTTTGGAAAAGAATCAAATTTTTCTGGAAGGTTCAAACCTGGCCTCCAGAACTGATGTTTCTGTCTTTGCACATGCTGTTTTCCGGCCTCTACTTCCTTTCACCTGTGAGATTTGCAGGCTGTGAGAATCTGCCTGTGCAACCTTAACTTCTGTGATGAAGCAGGTCACCAGCTTCCTAGCACACAATGCAGCATCCCCCCAAACCACAAGGATGTGCAGAGCCCAGGCAAAAACTGAGTGTATGGAGCTGAAGCCTGTTTCAGATCCTTAGCAACTGCTGTCGTCTGTCAAGGAGTAAGTGGAGGGAGCTGGATTAATGAAGGCCCTTGCTCTGCACCTAAAAATGGATATGTCAGTGAGTAATCAGAACTGGAAGGAAGTTAAACAGAGAATGCAGGCAAAACTCCCTCCTCCTTGCAGTTAAGCTTTACTGGCAATTCAGTGGAGGGGTTGCTAAGTCTCAGCAGAAGCTTTCCCCTTTCAGAGGGGCAATGTTCCCTGAAGCACAATGTCTGTCCTGGCTCTCTCTACCAGCAGAAGTCCCATTGCATCAATAGCCCTGGTGATGCCATTAAGCAGCATGTACCACTGTGGGTCAGCACGCCTTGTGCTGTGCTTTGAGCCAGGGCATGGTGCAGCCATTGGACGGGTCAGCAGTGCGTGGCTAAGGTCTTCCGTTCAATGGCTTTAAGTCTCCTCACAGAAGAGAAGTTTTTCTCTTGTCCTCTTAGCAATTAAAAAACAAACATCAGAACAATTTATTTTATTGGGATTAGAAACTCACAGCTGGTACTTTTGCATTTAAATAGGTTAGTATTTTTTGCAGAGTAGTGGAATTTCTATTTATCAGGTCCTTAAAATCAGTTAATTTCATCTTCCACCACGCCCTTTCATTTCATTCACCAAGTTGCTCATTAGTGAATATTTTTAGCATTCAGCAGTGGAACCAGTTGCTTCATTGGCACAGCAGTGCACTGCACTGTTTTGCTTGGCTGCTCTGGTCTTGCTTTGCACATAAGAATAATTATATCTCAGGAAACGTGAATATAAAAAAAAGGGAGAAGGTTATTTTTACTGCATCATAGTAACTGGACGCTTTTGGCAAGGGTTGCTGTTGGGTATATTTCCTCTGAAGTCAGTGAGACTCTCCTCTGTCTTGTTTGTTGTTTGTATGTGTGTGTGCCCAGGTTTTCAGGCTGAATCCCGTCCTGTTTGTGGTTTTTGTAAATATCAGATGTTGTTTCAGACTTGTTTGGACGCAGTTGCCTTGTGTTCTTTCTTCATGAGGATTTGTGTTCTTTCTTCATAAGGATGTGTGTCCCTAACATGTTTGTGGTTGTTTGAAGGTTGTATAGGCTATCAAAGGAAATTGCGATTCATATTTCACACTAATGGTCCTAAACGACTCTGTTGGTGGAACAGTGGTATTTTAGGTGTCCAAACTTTCAAAAATAGTGCTGTGACACTACATCTGTTTGCTTCTGTTGTTCATGTATATGGCTTATGCTTCGTTGTATTAGGTCCAAGATTGTTTTTACCATTTTTGTTCTGGTTTTGTCATCATCCTTCATATTCTGACTGCATTATTATTATTTATAGGCTAGCAATACTTTAATCATCTGTATCACTGTTAACTTATGAATATGGAGCAGATAATGATAAATGGAGCAAAAGTGAATATTGATGGCTTTGTGCGTTTGGAAAATTATCTTTTTGGCCCAGGTGCCCCACTAAAACTGGTGCATTCCTGTGGGTGTCTCACAAGTGCATCTGGACTTCAATGTGGACCTTTGCCTCTGGTTAAGCAAGGCGCTTTGCTTCATGTCTTGTCTTAAATCATCTGAGTAGTTACAGTGAAGTCAATTGGACCTTGTATGCACATAAATTCAGATACTTTCTTGTAAGCCTTGCTACATTAGTTCTTATTTAGAGGCAAGATTTTCCTCTCAGATTTCTTCTTTAGTATTCAGGTCTGGCCTTCTGATAGATCCATGTGTCTACAGAATGGATTGTGAAGGTCAGACCATACAGATCTGAGGGAGAAACTTCACCTCAGTGGAAACAACACAAATATCAAACTTCATCACCATATCAAACTGTGGCATGGAAGAAGACAATTGATACAGATATTTCGAGAATGCAAGAACCACTTCTTTCATTGTCTACATCAGATCCATCAATATTCTGAATGCTGAAGTGTTGTAAATGGAAAGCTTGGGCTCAGTCTGTAGAAAATTAGTGTCGGTTCTTCTGTTTGCTGGAGGGAATTTCTTGCTTGGTGCTGGTATCTGAAATTTTCTTTTAATTTTTTCTGTCTCATTTACTGCTCTTCCCTTGGAGAAGAAGGGGTACACACGGAGGAACTGGACAGTGAACTAGGTAAATCATCCATCTCTCGTTTTGATGTTTGACTTCAACTGCACTGTTTTAAGTCTTTAATTACTTACTTTCTTTTTTGTATCATTTTACATCTTTCAGTTTTTTTATTTCAAGAAGCCTAGTTTATCAGCAAAAATTCCCTAGCACACAAAGCATTAATCTTCCCTTAGCTTCAGTTCTACAGTCTTTTTCTTAGCAATTCAGAGTTTGAAGAAAGCTGGAGTAGCCTTAATCTTGCAAAGTTTGTTTAAAGTTGCTTCCTCCTGGACTCTGCAGAATTCAGGATTTTTGTCACTGGCATCAATGGCTCCAGGAAAAAGCTTATAGATGCCAAAGTTGAAATTGATTAGCTAACGATTTTTTTTTTTTTAATTGGGGTCAAATATATTTCCCAGGCAAGAGAAGCAAAATGTGGTTTAGAACGTTTACATATGACATAGCTTACTTCTGCTGAGAGCTTGTGAATGAAACAGCTGAAAATTTTGCCTCAGTAGATGATTTTATAAACAGATGATTTTTGATGTTGTGGTGCGCTTTTATTTGCTGCATCTTTTTCTGAAGAATGCTGTCTTGATATCTAATCTCAGCAGTGCTCATTCTGTTTATACTGATGGAGGTAGTTGTCGTTCAGCTATGCTCTAGTGCACTTGGAAAGCTGAAAGGCATAAGAGGTTGCATAGGATTTGATTTCCACCAGGTCTATTATTACTTTTAAAGAGGACTATATTTACAGTTTATAGTTCTGCATATGGGAGGATTGTATTACCAGAGAATTAACCTCTGGTTTCTGTAATGACTTGCGAGTCAGCGTATTCTCTTTCCCTCTTCTGTGTGATTGATACAGCATCAGCAGCCAGGAGCTATTGAGTTGACTTCTAGCACTACTCCAGCAACAGTTCTTCTAGATAATATGCCTGGAATAAGGGTGGAAACCTGACTTCATTTAGTACAAGAATTTGAAATAAATGACAATTTAACAAAGGGTGCTGTCATTTTAGTGCTACATTAGCATTATGGGCAGCTCAAATAATCAGCTGCAGACCAAGAAACATCAGAAGTAGGTGGATGCATATCGATGACCTGCAAAGATTTCTCATGAAGGTCTTCACAAAGGGTGACTCAAAATAAGAGAGAGGTTAAAAAATTCAGAGGAAACTCGGAGGCAATAATGAAATGGAGATGTTCCCTTCTTTCAGTCTGATATCAGGATTTAATGCAAGAATAGAAGAACCGAAAAAATGGATGCAGGGAAACTCATTAATTGATAAGCCTGACCTCAGTTCTGCAGGCAGTCATGTGCACACGTGTTGTGCTGGAACATCATGAGATGTTCCGTTTGTTTCAAAAGCAGATAAGCTTTATTGAACTCACAGCCCATCAATATACTGTTGAGATGCAAATATTGCAGCATAAAGAAAGACATTTTCAAATAGCTCAGTTGGTTTCAACAGCATTAGGGAGGAAGTATGAAAACTTATGGACTGTTCACTCTCCGTAGTCATGATTAGTATAAACTGATTGTTGCCAGATATTTATCTCGTTAACTGATTAACAGTTTCTTTTCTAAATATAAGAAAATAAAATATCAAAACATTTGCACAAGTTGTTTTCCAAAGAAGTGGATTAATTATGGAGTAATTCTTCACCTTCCTTTTAACAGAAGGTTTTGCAAAAGAACGCAGAAACTTAATCTTTGGAGTAGAATTTGACATACACTTGGGCAAATCCTTCTGGATTCAGAGGGAGGAGTAAGAGCTGAGTATCCTGAAATCATCTCCAGGTCCTTTCAAATGATGTCAAGGTGCAACTGAACTCCCTGGTGATTAGAGAAGTTCTTTTAAGAAATACATCCATCCTTTCTGTGGGATCAAAGGAGCATCTAAACAAGAGCGTCACAGTGGGAATCCATGCATTTGCTTCAGGCTTGAAATTGTAAAACTAGGTGTTTGTTGATAAATGCTCCAAGACTGCAGTGCTGCATGGATGCACCAGAATAAAAAACATATTGCTCACTCAGACTCCTAGTGATGCAAGATGGTTTTGGAAATCTTATATTTGTGATAAAATCTGATGTTCTGGGTGATCTTCAGCTTGGCATGAGAGGTAGAGAAGGGAGATAAAGAATTTAAAGCTGTGCAGCATGACTATGGAGAATATTGCTGTTTGCTTCAGAGAAGTTTCAGAGGCTTTTGAAAGTTGGAAAGGGCCTCTACATAATCAACAAGTAATGTGTTGAAAGCTACAGGTTTGTGTATTTTTACTTCTGAAAACATAGGAATGTGTTCCTTAAATGGAAAGCTGCAGAGACAGAAAACTGGAAAGATTTTGGCACAGTGCCATTTTTAGGGTTAGGAGAGTGCTGGATTTCTGACCTTCCATGAAAATTCTTTAAAATAAAAGAAAACCCAAAATCTAATACTAAAACTTTTTGTGAACAAAAGAAAAACAAAACATTATTTGAGCTTTAAAAATAAAAATAATACCCCATTTAGTAGTCCAAAATTGGTACAAATTATTAAGCAGGAAAATTTGCCAAAAACTCATTTGAAGGCATTTGTGCATTGCTTCTGCCTTTCCACATTCTTTTTTTCCCCACCCTTTAACCCCAGCTTGCTCTCTTTACCATTCTATTTCACCGTAGTGCAAAGAATTACATGGCTGCCACAACTTATGCTTGTCCTGATTGTATGCTAGGCCTTAATTTAATTGCACTAAAACTCTTTAACCTAGCCCCACAGTGTTTTTACCACATGGGACAGCTTTGCAAACCTGAGAATTCGTTTGCGAAGACACTTTCAAGATTGACCTCTAGCTTTCTTTTTCTCACTTACACTTGCCCCATGTAAAGGGACATCTGTTTCTGAAGCGCTTATTTCAGATCAATCTGCAGATAAAATTGTGGAGTAATTTCATGCCCCAATGTTAGCACTGGCTTGCATTTAGTGGCTCATGTCTCAAGGAATCCAAAGATGGTTAACTCAATAAGGATAAAGTAATGATAAGAATGGAAAACTTACCTTATAAAAGCACATAAGGGACACGTAGAGCAAAAACCACGCAAACTGGCTTCGTCTGATCTCCAGCCAATTCTGAACACAAACATAAACTTTGAGTAATTAGCCCACGTGTGTTTGTATAGATTCTGTTAACCTCCAGTCTGGAGATATTCCTGTCCTCATGGCAACAGAGCTCAAGTCTATAAATCCGGAACTAGATAGTTGCACTTAATCTAATTAATAGGCCATCGTTGATTGTATTAGCTCAGCAACTGATGTCAATAATGAAAATACATCTTTGCATTTGATAATAAACAAATGTAGATTGTTTACTATGTCTCGTCAGTTTAGTGATAAATTTTGAGGAATTATTTTGCATGGGCTATTTAAACTTGCATTATCTGACAGTGACTTAAAATTATTACTATTTTTATTTAAATATATATATAGTCTGTGGGACAAGAACCACACTTAGACAGTCCATAGCATTGTGGAACCTTCTTTCAAGTTGATTCACAGTGTTGCATAAGGACACCACTCCGTATCATTAATAGGATGATTATTTCAGTACCCACAGCTAACGGGAACACTGTGCTTAAGTGAATGGGACATGGATCAGGCCCCTAAGTAACACATGCAGCTTTAATAACCCTCCGTTGGATGCTTGAAGAGATTTTAATTCATTCACTAATTATAATTAAAGTACTATATGGAGTCTAGAAAATCAACAAGATCGAAAGCGGATAAGTTTCCAAATGTTAATTTCATCTTCAGAACTGTTTTTTGTTAATTATGCTAATTACAAAAGAAAATCTCTGTTACATGTGTTTGTGACAATGTATGTTTTTGCACTGAGTGCTATGCAGCAAATACATCTGTGTATGCCATCCCTGCTTGGGTGGATTCCATATGCCAGGCATTTACATTAAATTAACTTCGTCCTGTTTCAAGATGCACTTTTGCTTTGGACTCACGGCTGAGCAACGTGAGTTGAGTAAATCCCTAAGAAATGGATCAAAATCCCCTTTTATTGGCAGTGGTGAGCAGAAATGGCTCAGCAGTGGTGTGGGAGAGGACAGGAGTCTCTCTGTTAGTGTACCACGATTGCTTGTCGTAATCTCACCCTTCTTCATAGGCTGGTGTTAAAATCATAGACTCATAGAACAACCAGGTTGGAAGGGACCCATCGGATCTTCTAGTCCAACCATTCCTATCAAACACTAAACCGAGTCCCTCAAGACCTCATCTACCCGTCCCTTAAACACCTCCAGGGAAGGTGAATCAACTACCTCCCTGGGCAGCCTATTCCAATGCCCAGTGACCCTCTGTGTGAAAACCTTCCTCCTAATCTCTAGCCTAAATCTCCCCTGGCGGATCTTGAGGCCATTCCCTCTTGTCCTGTCCCCTGTCACTTGGGAGAAGAGGCCAGCTCCCTCTTCTCTACAACCTCCTTTCAGGTAGTTGCCTGTGACCTGCATCGACTTCCACTCAATGCCTCCCTCCAAAGCCACTCTGCCCATGACAGTGAAACTGGGAGGGTACTGGAGGCGCTCTCAGATGGAAAACTTGTCAATCATTTGTTCATTCAATGCAAAAATCAAATTTAAAATTGACTAGTGTGGGCATCTTTGCACTAGTTTGCTAACCCAGCACTGATTGGACAGTCTATGATGTTGGTGCCATGCTATGCCAGCCTTTAGAAATAATGCTTGTTCTGAGAAGTGTTGAAAGTGAAGTCTGAGCTGCTGCTGAGTTTTATGTGCTGAGCAGGAGCAGCTACTTGTCAGAAGAAAAACTGCATTGGAGGATTCAGTAATGCTTTTTCTATTTCCAGAGTTGCCTGCTGGTTGGGAGAAAATTGAGGATCCTGTATATGGTGTCTACTATGTAGAGTAAGTGCTGCTCTCTGGTTCTGACTGTCGGGCAGAGGAGGGTTTTCCTCTACAGTGATCTGGGTGCTTTGTCAGTAGCCTTTCATACCAAAGAGAAGGAGCCATCAGCCCCTGTACAGGCTCGGGGGTGCTATAAGGGCTGGGAGAAGACTGCCCTACCTTGCCATTCCCCATCCTCTGGTGGGCTCTGGTGGCAGCTCCCTGGAGTAGGGATGGGCTCAGAGGAGACAGGAGCACCCCGGGATGGGGGTATGCAAGAGCTCCAGCACCTCACGAAATACTTTTGTCCTGAGAATATTAACAAATCTGCAATCAACTGCACTTGATCCCCTTTGTTTAGTGTTTCCATCAAAAGACAGGTGTGCAAAGCAGACCACCAACTCAGGTACAAATCAGACGTTCAAAAGAGGAATGGATGAGACTGTGTGACTAAACAGCCACAGCAGAGGTTCTTGCAGCAGACTGTGTTGTGACTAGAATTGCAGGTTTAATAGGCCTCTCTCTGGAATTAGAACAGCTTCTCCTTTATGTAGATGTCAGATCTCTCCCTTGGGAAACCAGAGATCTGAGTTTTGTTTCATCACTGACCCCATAAAATGAATTTTTAATTATGTGTGTACTCCTGTCTAGTAGGATGGCTTATGATAGCCCTCAGAATAGACATGGAATACAGTTTCTGTCTGCTTTGGCTCGTTTCTGACCTTACCATCTGTGCCTAGGGAAACAAGGTTAGCAAACTGTGTAATTAAGGCTTGACATTTATTTACCAAAGACATCAAGAATATTTTTCAGCTATTAAATGCCAAGCCAAGAGGTCTATCCAGCATTTTTTCCCTGTCACTTTATATGTATATGCCCATTAGTTTTGTGGCACTCCTTAGTGATGAATTTAAATAGAAAAGTAAAAGCAATGAGTTATAAGTTTATTTTCCTTACTCTCTGTAAGCTAGTAAGATGCTTATAATATGAGCATATATATCTTTGTCCCTGCTAATTCAGGCACTCTGTTACTGCTTAATAGGTTTTAGAGAGAAACAACTCTATCAGGAAAAAGTTTATATCATGTTCAAAGGAGTTTTAGTTTTTTCTTAACTTTCTGAAGATATCTTGAAATTGGAAATCTTTTACAGAACTCATTAAGTTGTTTTTTTTTATTAGCTAAATATTTTCCCAATGATTTAATATTGATCTTTAGCAGAAAAAAATCTGCACGTAACTATCTAGTGTAATTCTATCAGAATTAACTTGGAAAAAATGGTTTTGGTTGATTTGTGGGGGCTGATAAAGACACATGGGACAAGAAACTTCAGTTTGGATACAAAGGTGGGCTTTAAGCTAATGTAATTTTCTAAGATCTACCTACTCCTCTGCTGAAGTAAAATTGCTATTGAAAAGTTGTTATTGGATTGAAGGGTTGATGAGCAGCTCGTCTCCAGTGCACTCAGAGTCCCCAGCCTCTGCGCCAACACCCCAGCATCTCTTGCTGATGACTGTCCTTTGCTTTCATAAATTAGTTAATGCTCTGCAGAGTGCATTCCTTGTCTGCTGTGTTTGGAGCTGGGCTGGCTTTTTTTTCCCGCTTATCCTGAGGCTGGTAGGAAGTATTGGCTCTCAACATCTCATATCAGTCAGAAGCTACCTGATGCTCTTCCTAGGAAGACTGCTGAAGTTTCACCAGTTGCTGGTTTCCACTGGAAGCATGTGCTTGTGGCTAATTCTGGATATACTTCTTAAGTATTTGAAGCCCAGTTTTTCAGTTCATAGCCTGCATCCCCACAGATATTTTTAGGACACCCTGTTAGTAGTGTGCGTTGATCAGATACCTGACAGGTGTTACCCCTTTTTTTGGTTGTGTTTAGTTAACTTCAGTGAGCCAGGGAATGACTGCACCTCTGGGCGTGTGGTTAAAGCATGGGTGATATAGACTTGTCTTATAATATGCAATCAGACAGAGCACCTTTTCTGCTTTAATCTCATTTTTCACAGATAGATCACTACTGTGATGTATTTGAAGGGATTAGTTATTCCTACTCAAAATATCAACAACTGGAATCAATACCAACACTGGAATCCACTTGCTTTCCTAAATATGCTTTTTGGCACAACTGGGTGAGCCTTGCTCCACATACACTGCTTTTGGTTTGTTTCATAGTTTACTTCTTTCCTCAGGGGATTTTTATACCTGGCCATCATTGCTGCTTGTCACATAAAGGGTTTCCTAATTCATTGCTTTCTTTCATCTCCAGCCACATCAACCGGAAGACACAGTATGAAAACCCAGTCCTTGAAGCAAAGAGGAAGAAACAGCTCGAGCAACAGCAACAGCCACCTGAAGGTTGGCACCACTGAAGGCGTGTGGTTGGGGTTTTCCTGAGGGAGTGTGCCCTCTGCACCTTGGCAGCACTATGCCAATGTTTTCGTTCTTCTCTCTGTGGCTTTAGCATTTAAAGGCAGAATGACGTGTGTGGGAAAGTTTATATATGCCCTTCACATAGATGCAACAAAGGAGAAAATATGAACCATATAATCACTTAAACTTAATAGCTTTCACTACTGTAAAGGACTGAGATTTTTCTGTTAGTGTCCCTTATTTCTGGGAAATTTTGAGCCTTCCCAGAAATAATTAAAAGGCACTTTTCCCTCTTTAGTCTGCTCCACCAAGTTGCTCAGTGTAGCTTGTGTTGTTCCAGTCTGCAGTGTGTGACTCAGGATGTCAAAGGGGATGAGTAATGGGCATGTACATGTGCTATAGAGAAACCTCCCTGCATGAGAGACTTCTTAACCCAAGACCTTTGGATGGTGTCCATCTGTAATGTCAGAAGTAATTTCATTATTTCAGAACACTTATTTGTCTTTTTAGTCTCCCTTTTTTCTTTTTGTTTTGGGGTTTTTTTTCCCCTTTTAAATGCAGCCCAACTGCAGTGAGTGGCCTGTGGCATTTGGATTTGGTTTAGCACTTTCATTGCATTCACACCAAGTTATTTCACAACAGTTATCATCCAAGGGGAAAATAATTTAGGTTTCAACCTTCCTTCTGCAACCCCATTTACTGCAACATGAGCTCTTCTACTTAGATGCCATGAGTGCCGTGGGGAACATCTCATATAGACCACTCAGATGCAAATCAAGTCCCAAGTCTGAGTGTGAGGTAGGGTGTCCCAGCAGATACATCAGTTGACCTGGACATAGAGGCTCCAGGACTGGTTTTTGAACATCCCTTTCATTTTATTACCTCTGTCTGTGATTCTGTTTCCTCTCTTGCCATGCTTCTCACATCTCTTCTGCTTGAACTCCACACACCCAGCGTGTATGTGCAGGAGCTCATAGTGCTGTTGTGAAACGAGTAACATTTCCCTCTCTGCCCTCTCTAGAATGGACAGAGGAGTGTCCATCTCTCCCACCACCCGCTGCTCCAAACCATGTTTCAAACAACCAAGAGGCAGTTCGGGAAGCACCGGTGCAAGGTAACAACCTTGTTAAACCAGCTGGAAAAGTGTAGCAAGTTTTTTCCTGAGAATGAAATTCCCTCAGCCAGCAACAAATCGAGTACCTCCATTAGTAGTGTCACACACCAGGGCATGTGTCTGCTTATCTGAGTTCCCCCAGATCTTGAGACTAGTTTTGAGACTGCATTTACTGCCAAATGTGAGAGGCAAATGAGATTGTGTGCATGAAAAAAGGATTGTGGCCATTCTCTGTGTAGTGTTACAAGTCTTTGAAAAGACATAGTGAAAACATGAGTTACAACATCAGTGGGATGCAAGTGCAAGTAGGAAGAGACCTTTTTCTGCAAAGCTGTATGAGTGCTCAAGGATTAGGCTTATACATCTTCTAACCTCTACAGAGTTTAGAATGTGGCTGTTATAATAAAATATAGTGCAGAGATTTCTTCCATTCACACAGGTCAACCTTCCCTCAAAAATAAGCAGCACAAAAGCTCACTACATAACACTGTGATTAAGACACAGACGAGCACTAATGTGGTCATGGTTAGTTCGAGAGCCAAAGAGAATGTCATCCCATGTCTGCATTTGTGGACAGATAGAGCTTCAGGTTAAAGTAGTCTGAGAGCCCTGGAAAGTGGTCAGCATGTCTGGGAGCTGTGATCTACAGAAGTTGTTGGCAGCGTTTGGCAGGACCTTGGTTTTGGAGAGCTTGGGAGCCTTGATTGCATTTGTGAGCAGGGATGGATCTAACTTGCAACTTTATGGATTTTCCTTTTTGTGTGCTTTGAATACAAATTAAAATTCTGAGCTGGGGAAACACCAGAAGAAGGAGGTCTTCTGCCATTTGGGGAGCTTTGCAGACCTGACAGGCCTTTGTGCTGAATCTGTCCTTCTGTAGTAACAGAGGGTGAAGAAGCACAAGCACCTTGGCCACACATTAGGGGCAAATTACATCCTGTTTCTGAAAAATCTGAGTTTAAGCTCCTCTGGGAAGTTCTGCGTGAGGAGGCCATGACAATAGGTCTGAATACTGCAGGCCTACTTTGAAGCTGACATGTGTTTAAGTACTTTGGACTATTACAGCCTTATTTATTAGTGTCAACTGTCTGTGTGTAGAAAACTGCCCACAGACCAGTTGCTTACCTTAAATAACTCACCAGATAGGGCATGAATCGTTCCTGAATTTGCAGCATGAGCTGAAACATTGCCAGACCAGGTTACCGGCAAGGACAGAGAGTTCCACTTGTACCTGTTGGAGTACAAATGCTCTCTGGTTGCAGGTACTTGTAAGTGGGCTTTGTCTTTGGCTACATCTGAATTGCTTGGCAAGTGAGTGACATTGCCCTGGTCTGCAGGAATCAGACTGGGAAAAGTGAGAGAGAGAGAGCCTGGCTGGAGCACATCGCCGGGGGAGGCTGATCCCTGGAGCTGGGAAACGCTCTCTTGCTGTGCAGGTCAGCCATGGTTTCCAAAGCTGAGCCTGGTACTGCTCTCCTGGGCTGTCTATCCTGCTGTTAAGAGCCAGTTGCAGGTGGCACTCTGAGACCGTTCCAAAACAGACATGCCGGATTTTGCAGTATCCAAAGCCTCCAGTACATTCCCAAGGAGTGTTATAAGAGTAATCCAGACTTGCAGCAAGGAAAATCAAGGGAGCTTTCAGGATGGTAATCTGACCACCAGGCATTTGGGGTTAGGCGTCTGATCTGAATGCCCCAAAAATGCTGGTTTTCCTCAGGTAGGCATCTGTGAATGCCTTATGTGGTCAAACCAGAGGAAGGGATGCCCTAGCATCCACGCATGACTGTGCAAAGGACACATCACGCAGGTGCTGATTTAGGAAGCCTCACTTGGCTCTCCACCTGTTCCCGGCTGCCAGCCACCAAAATTTTGCAGCAGTGGTATAGGAGAGCATTAGTCTGTCTCATCCTCACTCTGAGTGACATCTCCTGGTACCCACTGATGACTCCTTCTCCCTTTCATTCCTTCCTCTTCCTTTCTCTTCTCTCACCCCCCATTTGCAGCAGCTATTTCCAGCTTCCCTGTCCCTCCCCTGCTGTGCACAGGGGTTTCTTTCTCTCCCACTGATGGCACTGCTGGTGCGGACATGGGCATAAGGACCACTCCCTGTGCCCCTAGCACTGCTCTCTCAGCTGGGGTTTTTTACACTCATTTAAAATGCAATCCCCTTCCAAATGTTGTAGGTGGGACATACCCTGTAGTGCTGCTCTCCTGTTACTACAGGGTGAGTTCTCCCTCTGTTTGTAGGCAGATGCTGGCAGGCTCTGCTTGTTCTGCTTGTCTTTTGAACCAGGAATGAACAGAAGACCAAGCCTCACTGCGTGCTGCCTCTCAGCCGTGTTTGTTAGCTGAGACATTGGGTTGTGCTTTGATAGTCAAGGGCTTTTTTGCAGCTTGGGGTCTGAGCAGAGCATCTGCCCATGATGTGCAGGATTACTGTGCTTCTGTGCTACCCTTCAAAGGCAGAAGGCTGCAAGTCCTCACACTGCCCCCTCATGAATAATCTTCAAATATACTCTTTTTTTTACCTCACTCAAAAGCTTACAAGTCTCAAATCCCTGCACTCTTCCTCAAGGTCTCCCTTCTGAACAGAGGCCCACGGCAATGCTGCTGAGGTTTCTGAAAGTACACTAGCTCTCCTGGCAGCGCTATGCACTGCTGATCCTGGAGCTGTCACCAGAGGGCTTAGTGGCACAGTCTTTTCCCCTTCAAGTACTAAAAACAATTAAAAGTGCAAAGGTGTTCAGTGTTGGTGCTGTGAAATACAGCAACCATGATTCCTTTTCTGAGCCTGTGCAACGTGCTTTCCAAGGATGTGCTTTTGTCTTTGGGGCACCTCGTTCCCTCTTAACCAGGCTCCCAGAGGGCATTAACAGCCCTTCAGCATAGCTGCTCTGGTCCTGGGCCGCTCTTTGATCCGTACTTCACACCGAAAGTGTTTCATCCACAACAGGCAAGGAGCAGAAAGGCAAGAGAAAAGACTTCAAACAGTGTCTGAAGGACAACATTAGCATCCTCCCCTTTTTTGCGAGAGGAAGTCACAGGGTGGTAGCGCTGATGGGGCGGAGAGGGCTCTTCAGTGTCTTGCCAGAGCTCAGAAGTTGCTTTTTGCTTGGTGGGTTGGTTAGGAGGAGGCCAAGTGGTGAGAAATATAATGATACTCCTTTCTGCAGAAGCTTGCAGCAGACTTCTCTAAAAAGCATTTGTGCTCCCCCTCTTCCATTCTCCTTCATGTGGATATAAGCTTCTCCAGACAGAGATGAGACATATATCTATGCCAGCGTTGCCAACTGTCGTATATTTGATTCCTTACACGCTGTTTTCCCCTTTGTAGCCTTGGGGCTTTTGTGTGCACAACCACAGCTAACAAAGCACCAGGTACTAAGGTTTGTGCTCACTCCTTTTTCTGCATGTTTGGATCCAAGGAGCTGGGTGGAGTGCGATGAGGTGAGAGGATGCTGGGGTGAAGTTCAGTCCCGTCCCCGTACAGTGCTACGTTTGTCCGCATACTTGTTAGAGCGGGGAGGGGGAGAGGAAGAATGGATCAAATGCTCTTGCCTGCCTGTTTATAGATTTTCCAAACTTCCTACACAGGAAAACCTTTTTTTACACGAAACCCCTCTGAGTTGAAAGGGAAGTTCATCCACACCAAGCTAAGGAAAAGCAGCAGGGGGTTTGGCTTTACCGTCGTTGGAGGGGATGAGCCAGATGAATTTCTCCAAATCAAAAGTTTGGTGCTTGATGGTCCTGCGGCTCTGGATGGCAAAATGGAAACAGGTACTGGTGCTTTAAATCAAAATCACTACCGCCACTTTATTTTATTTTTCTACAGCTCGTTTAATGTGCAGTTCACAAAGGACTAGTCCTCATCCCGTTTTCAGTAAAGGTAGTCAGCTTTCCCATCAACAAGCAGGGAAGCAAAGTACATTGAGGGATATGTCCCAGATATTATAGCAAGGCATGTAATGTGCTGGCATTCACCTTAGGTGTCAGAGTATCCACCTGGAGCTCTGCCGGCTCCTGCTCTCCCCACGGTGACTTGCAGAGAGGAACCAGCTAGTTTGGAGTCTCACATCAGGCTGGGGGTTACTGCTCCCTCCTGTGGCAATGGCTGTGTTTTCATAGGGCTGCTTCACTGGGTGTTTGTATATCTACCCAAGGACAGGGTGGAGGAGTGGGCTGGTTTGCATTTCCCCTTGTGGATGTGCCAAGGGACAATGTGTTTTCCCAGACATCAGGCCCAGCATGAGGAAATCCTGTTAAGATTCACCCACAGTCACAACTCCTCACTTGCAGGTGGAGCGTCACAACACCAAACATCCCGGTGTGGCAGCCCCTATGTTAAAACTTGAGTCGTAACTCAATCAATACTTAGTTTTCAGGCCAAAGAATGTCTGAGACGTGACACGTGGTACGATATTTGAGCAGTTGGTATTTGAGAGCCTTCTGTTATAGCTCTTGTGCTCTCAGTTTTGTTTCTATCATATGTGAGTGTAGTACAGTGTATAACAGTGAGAGCTGGGCTCCAAAAGAACTGTTAAATGGGCCATATATCATCAATTGAATTTAATTATTTTTTATGAGCTAATTCCATTTTCACTTTCAAAAACATTTATGTATGTAAAGACTTTATGCAGTGAATCTATTGTGTACAGATAGTTCTTGCATGCCCAAGTGTCTGCTCCTTTTTCTTGCAAAGGTGCTTAAATGCTACTATTGACCTGTGTGTTGTACCTGTGGATGTTGCAGATTAGCTCAAAGGCTCTAGTCCTTGCCTCTCTGGGGTGCACAATATGTATGTTTGGTATTTGTATCCTCTGCAGGGGACGTCATAGTCAGCGTGAACGATACCTGCGTGCTGGGGCACACTCATGCTCAAGTTGTGAAAATCTTCCAGTCCATCCCCATCGGTGCCAGTGTGGACCTTGAACTGTGCCGAGGCTACCCCCTGCCCTTTGACCCTGATGATCCCAACACAAGCCTGGTTACGTCTGTGGCAATTTTGGACAAAGAGCCGATCATTGTGAACGGGCAGGAGAACTACGACTCCCCAGCGAGCCACAGTAGTAAAACAGGAAAAGTAAATGGCACAAAGGAAGCAAGACCGAGCAGCCCAGCTGAGGTCTCTTCCAACGGACCCCATGGTTACCCTAATGACACGGTCTCTTTGGCATCTTCGATAGCAACACAACCTGAACTCATAACGGTGCATATAGTGAAGGGGCCTATGGGCTTTGGGTTTACTATAGCAGACAGTCCCGGTGGGGGTGGCCAAAGAGTGAAACAAATTGTGGACAGCCCACGGTGCCGCGGCCTGAAGGAGGGCGATCTTATAGTCGAAGTCAACAAGAAGAATGTGCAGAGCCTCACACACAACCAGGTGGTGGATATGCTGATTGAATGTCCTAAGGGAAGCGAAGTCACGTTGCTTGTGCAGCGAGGAGGTGAGTTCTCAAAAATGCTTTAAAATATTTCTTGAAAGTTTTAAAGAAATGCATGTCGTGACAGATCTGCTTCCTAAACTTCCTCTGTAGAGATGGATTTTGTCCTGAGATGTAGTAACTTCTCCAAGCTGGCAGATGTCAGGTCACAGAAATGGTTAGATTTATTTTTGGGGACTATGTGTATAATTCCCATGCACACATGCACTACAGACGTATTCTGGTAGTGCACAGAGTTGTGACAGGATTACACCTTCACTTACATAACAAACTCTGATCTCATGCTTGTAAAATTTAATTATTTTAAATAGAATGTAGACTTTCCATGAGCTGTTTTGAGACGTGGAAGAGGCTGGTAATACATTCTGTAATTTGCAGTGTTCAGAATCAGATATGCAATGACTTTTTCACTGGGAAGGGTTATACCTGGGATACTCTTCAGGGCAAATGAAGCTATTTAAACTTCTCCAAGTTGCAAGGAATTGAATGTGAGTTCTGGACATGCCTATTTGCTGACCAGTCAGGAACCAAGCTCATTTTTGGTTGCATTACTGAGACCACCAACATGTACGGCAGGTAACCTCCCAGTGGGGTCAGCCCATCCGCAGGAATGCTTTCCTTGCACAGAGTAACTGTAAAGTCGTCTGAAAAGGCAGAGTACAGAATATATTAAGAATTATCCAGTTTTCAAAGTGTGAGTTCCTTAAAGACTTTCAGTCCTACAGAAGTTTAAAAAATGCATTGTGTTCTCATGATTAATATATGTATTATGGAGAAAATATGGTTGGAAGAAAAATAGCAGCTATTATTAATCTTCCTCAAGAGTGCATATATATCTGGTAACACCATACATTAATTATTTGAATTGTGGCTGACATTTAATAATCCTCCTTATACCTTGAAGGCATAATGAAAAGATTTGATGAGGAAATAAAAGCCTACTTTTAATAAGATAGTAAATAGTTCCCTGGTAAGATTGCTGAAATTTTTTTTAATTAATTTAATCAAGATACTAACCACATGTTGAGCTTTTGCTCTCACCTTCCTGGACAGATACCACATCAATCTCCTTGAACTGCCATCCTCCCTCCTTCAAGGTCCTGGTGTTTTCATTTTAGTACAGAGCACTTGCAGTTCCAAATTTAATGCTCTTAAAGTACCAGTAACTGTGGTGGCCCTGGAGCCATGGTTAATCTTTGAAACATGGGGTTTTTTCACATCCGGAAGAAGGCTGGATGGAAAGGAACTTGGGTGATGGCGCAGAAGCCAAGCAGAATACAGACAGTGGTAGTAGCCCCGGCATCAAACCCAGTCAGTTTTGTTTAAAGTTTATGGGATGGAGCTACCTAAAATGCACCCAGCACTCGGTGCTGCTGCACGTGAGTCCTTCCTTCCATAACTTTACCTTGTGTTACCCCTGCTGAGTCTTTTTATCAGAAGTACCATCCCCAGACAAGGTGCCACTATTTATTTTGATATGATTACAGAACTGTATTTGGCTCCGGTGTCTGTTAAGCTCCTTCAGGGCTTTTGAAGCAGTTCTTTAGCTTCACTGCCAGTTGTCCTTTCCTCCTCCTCCCTCTGGTGTCCAGTGAAGAAAATGCTCAGATGCTGTCAGGCATCGTTGCATTAGCCTAACATTTGCATTCTGTCAGGCTTTGCATGAAGCATCCCAGTAACACTAAGGCTGGTGTTCAGAGCTGTCGAAAGGATTTGTCAGAAGTGATTACTAATCAGGCAGAAAAATATCAGAAAGAGATGTGTAATATACGGGAAAAGCTCTGCCTGCTCCAAGCTGCTCGTGTACTCCCAACAGGAAGGTTTAATTGTTAAAATGCAAACCCACAGCCGCTGAGAGCAGTCTGTAAAATATTTACTGTGAAGTGTATTCAGCTGAAGCACTGGCTTCTGGGAGCGGGCGAGTCCTGCTGTGGCCTTTGCTGATGGAACAAAAGGATGACTGCAGGAAGGAAGAAGCTGAAATGCCCCCTCTGTACATTCGGCTGCTTATGTGTCATCTGAAAATCCTTTGCAGGACTCATGCAAGATTGGAGCAGAAAGATAAATACATTAAGAGAGGGACAATATCGGGTCATTGAGATTTTGCTTTCAAGAGGCTCCATAGAAAGCTTGGTTATCTGTGTTCTGATTTAAGCTTTTATTTTCCCCTTTCTCTTTCCCTCTCTAGGGGTTAATTAGATAATTACTGTTGTTTTCCTGTTTCACCTGTACATTATGTAAGTGCTGGATAAAACTCAGCATATTTCATGAATTGGCATTCAACACTCGAAGGGCTCAGAAAGGATGATCTCTGAGCAGAGGCACAGAGCAGTGTTGCTAATGGGGCTATACGTGAGAGCGTATCAGAAAAGGTGCTTTTGCTTAGGAGAATGAAGGGACAGAGAGGACAAAATTATTGTATATAACTAACAGCTAGAAGAGAGAGAAGATACTTAAACCAAAGAGTTGGATGAAGAGTAACTGGATGTCATTTAGCTGTAATTTAAACTGGAAATAAGTAGAAAGTGCCAGCCCATTAGAGCCTGTAAGTCAAACTGGAGGAGGCATAAAGATTTTGCTGCCTGAAGGTGGAGCTCAGCATGCTTAAAGGGGCTATGGCATGGTGCCTGTAACAGCAGAGATGCTTGATAACCCAGTGAGACCATAAAAGGACTGTGTATCTGTAAGTAAACAGGTGCTACTGGTCTACAAAATGTAGAATTGGGCATATGGTTTTGTCCTTGCATTGCACAATGTGATTATGCATTTCAGTTATTTTAAAGAATTGTTGTTAATAAGGCCGCTAAAAGCACACCTTTATTTTGAATATTTGTAGCTGAAAAGGGTTTTTTAACCTTGTACTTACAGAGTACATAAAGTACTTTTCTCAAAAAAGGAGCAAAGAAAGAAGGCAATAATATTTGCCACTTGAAATCCATTTGTCGTTGTGGCTTGTATACATGTAGTAATCAACTGAAATAAGCAATTCTCAAATACCTCACCATTCTACACAATGAAAGTAACATTGTGTCAGAATATTTTCCCTGCTTCCCAACTGACTGTTATTCCAGCAAGTTGGGTCTGTGCTGGGGTGGGTGGGGGGCTGTTTCATAGAATCACTAGGTTTGAAGAGACCCACCGGATCATTGAGTCCAACCATTCCTGTCAAACACTAAACCATGTCCCTCAGCACCTCATCCACCTGTGCCTTAAAGACCTCCAGGGAAGGTGAATCAACCACCTCCCTAGGCAGCCTCTGCCAGTGCCCAATGACCCTCTGTGTGAAAACCTTCCTCCTAATCTCTAGCCTAAATCTCCCCTGGTGGAGCTTGAAGCCATTCCCTCTTGTCCTGTCCCCTGTCACTTGGGAGAAGAGTCCATTACCCTCCTCTCCACAACCTCCTTTCAGGTAGTTTGAGAGAGCAATGAGGTCTCCCGTCAGCCTCCTCTTCTCCAGGATAAAGTGAGGGGCCCAGACCTGAACACAGGATTCAAGAAACGGTTACTCTGCAGAACTACTGTGTTTTAGTTTGAGGGGACTGAAATATAGCATTAGTTTCAGTGAGAACATCTGTGTGTCATATTGATGTATTTTGTGAATTACCTCAGGTTAAAGAGTATTATTTTTCACCCTTTCCATGCCCCCTTTTTTAAAGACAGTCTTCAGTTCAGGTCGTCCAAAAAATATTGATTGGCTTGTGTTCAGTTGCAAGAATTAAGCTGAGTAGTTTTCATGTGGGGTTTGAATGGACTATTTCCCTTCAGAGCTCCCACAGTTAGTGTTTGCCAGTAACGTGATTCACCAAAAGTTTGAAAATAGCATAAACCTTGATTGTGATCTGTGCAATCCCCTCAAAGATGTGTTCCCCCTTAGCTCCAGATCAAAGTGAACGCATGCCGGTGGAGTGTCATTCACGTGCCATGGGTGACTCAGCAGAGTTTCTAATAGCTTTCCCTAGTACCAGATTCCCATTAAGCTGGGGAATGGAAATCTGTCTTGAGAAATAAATTATATATGTGCTGGAGTTTCAAAATTGAATGTATTTTATGGGAAGAAGAGCCTACACGACATCTTCTGGTGTAAATGACCATCAGTGGGCACCCGAGTGCTTACCTCCGTGTGAAAACTAAGTCTGTGGCAAATTCCCTGTTCATGGTTTGAACAGGCAGCGTTTGTGGGGAGGGATGAAGTGGGTGAAAGTGGAGAGAGGACTGTGACAGTAGTTCTGCTCATTTGGTCCTTGACTCAGTAGTCTTGAGGAGCTTCTTGCAATACGTATACCTAAAAGAGAGATTTGCAGCGATGGAACAAAATTACAAATTTCTAAAGCAATAAGCGTATTAAGTCTTCTTAGATAGGTGGACGGTGGACCTTCCCTTACTGTTCTGGTGGTGCTCCTGGCATGTGAGGATAATTAACCTCCAACACTTCCCACAGAAAGCAGTTAATCCCTCTTTTTTTTTTTTTGTGCTCAAAATGTGTTCTAGAGTCAGCTGCTCTGGACTTGAAGGCTTTTTCTGTAGCCTAAAATGGAAGGATATATTTTTCCTTTCTCTGTATGTCTTGTGTCCATGCCACCGAAACGTCACATAATAAAATCAAGATACATGTCCTTTTCTTTACATTGCCGGCTGCAGCTTCAGGCTCTCCCAACCAGCGTAGGGAAAGTTACAAGATCCTTTAAACGCAGTGGGAAAACTTTACAAACAATGCATTTTAACAGCTTATAATTGCAAGCACATTATAACAGTGTAATTGAAATCACGTTGCTCTTTGAGATCTACAGTGTCAAAGTACAGTGCTCAGGCATAAATGAGCAATGGCACTGAGCATTAAATATCTCAGCTGAGGCAAGTCCATTGCCTCTGTAGGTTTCAGAGGATGTCTCCTCACTACTTCATCCTTTCTGCCTCCACCACAAACCCCTATCAATCTGAACTTTATAGGCAAAAATATTATCTTTGTACTTATTTATTGAGATCTTCTTCCCCCATAGAAATGATTTTTTTCCTTCCTGTCCTCACCAGAAGGGTTGGAAATGGATCAGTTAGTGGTAAGTGCCAAATATAAACAAGCGGTATCTCACAGTGTTGGAATTAGAGCTCCTTTTCAGTTGCTACCCCTAATGATGTAAAACCATGGTAATTAGAGCTGCAATCAGCTTTTCAGTGCAGACTTGAACTCTTTTGAACAAACCACTCACTTCTGTTTGCCCTTTAGGCTTGCACTGAAGAATGAGTTGAAAGTCATGCCACTTAAGCATCTAGCTGCCAGGAAATTTCAAACTGTCTTAGCAGCTGCTGAATTAGAGAAAAAGAGAGTCCAAACTGCATTTAGGACAAAATTCACGACCTGGGAATCATCTGACAGTTGCCACAGAGTGTGTTTGCCTGTGCCAAAGCTTCTGGGAGGGAAAGAAAAGTTCTGCATTTCCAGCAGTGTTTTCAATTCCTTATACAGAGGGAGTAGGGTGTTATACTGAGCTCTTTGTCCTGTGTTTGGATCTGTAAGAACCCCCTGAGTCCTTTCTCACTAAGAATGGACCTGCTGGTACTGATCATCATGCATGACACCTTTATGGGTAGTTCTTACTCTACATCCACCACATTGCGGTAGGTTCTTCCCTCATCCAGAGGCTCTCTGCCATCCAGTGTGCTCGACTGACCTCTGCATTTTATTGAAATCCCATTCTAAGTCACCTATTTTTTCCTTGCCTTATCTTTTGTCTACTACCACCATCTGCCACGGCTCCCAGTACTTTCTACTCTGGTATCTCCCATCAAACCTGCTTGTCGAATCTCTCAGTGATTTGTCACTCAGTGTAGGTTATTTTGAGCTATATACTGAAAAATACTTGAGTTTTTAGTGCAAATTATACTGTCCAGAAGTAATTGATGGGGAGATACTTTTGATAGCTTGCAGGCTCCCCTCACTAGTTAGTAAATTATATTTTAAAAAATCAGAATCATAGTATGCTTAAAGAAATATCTATGTGTAATGCTAAGATTTGGTTTTCACTTATATTACTTTATATTCCAGGTTTATTACTTTGTAATTTTGGAGTTATGGATTTCCTGATTAAATTGGGAATCTCATTTGGCCATTAAAAAATCTGCCTTCGATTGTTTCCTCTTGTTTATTTTTGTTACTATTTCTTATAAAGATATTTGCTTGGGAAGAAGGGAATCCGATTAGTAAAGTTTGTGAATTGGTCTACAGACTACATTAGAAATGAAATGAAATGTCTTTAAAATGTTTTGCAATGTTACTTTTCTATTTTCTGAAAACAGGGAATCCTAGTAAAAACACATTCCTAAAACTTCTGTGCAGGGAAGGAGCAGGGCTGGGGGATCCTTCAGTTAGGAGCTGCATCTTCAGTTTCCATTTCAAGTCACTGTCTTCTCTTCTCTTCTCTTCTCTTCTCTTCTCTTCTCTTCTCTTCTCTTCTCTTCTCTTCTCTTCTCTTCTCTTCTCTTCTCTTCTCTTCTCTTCTCTTCTCTTCTCTTCTCTTCTCTTCTCTTCTCTTCTCTTCTCTTCTCTTCTCTTCTCTTCTCTTCTCTTCTCTTCTCTTCTCTTCTCTTCTCTTCTTCTCTTCTCTTCTCTTCTCTTCTCTTCTCTTCTCTTCTCTTCTCTTCTCTTCTCTTCTCTTCTCTTCTCTTCTCTTCTCTTCTCTCTCTTCTTTCTGTTAAGTGGAATTACATTCTAACAAGGCCAATAAAAAAAAAAGCTGATGATTTTAAAGGAAGTTTACAGCAAGTTTGATGTCACATTTACTATTCTCTTACAGCTTTATTCTGATCAGGGCCTGGTAAATAAAGAATTGGATACAAAAGTCGGTTGAAGTCAGGAAATAAAGCAAATGTTAAGAGGTTCTGATATATTTTATAAGAAGTTTGAAGTACACACCCCTTATTAGAATTGCTTATGTGTCTGTATTTCAATCCACCGTGCAAGTTAATTTTCCTCTAAACAGCTCGGGAGTGTTAGATACGCCTTTTTGGGGCAGTGCTCAGTATTGTTATGCAGCACCATACACTGATCACTAGTAATTGGTTTTGTAAAGCAAGCTAGCAGGAACTTGTTTTCTCTTTGTGATAAAAATAAGCCAAATTTAACATTTAAAATCAGGTCGTCGTATAAATAATGTAATATTTTTGGATTACGCAGTGTTTTTCTCCTTCAAAGTGCTTTACAAGGTGTTAATCTTGGTGACATTAGCTGTTTAGTTTTGATGATCTGAATTTGCAAGGCTTGGGATAACTTCCTCCCAGAAGCAGCAAGGGGACAGTTTTGGTGCTGCTGAAGTCCACAGCAAGGCTTCCGTTAGACTCCAGGAGGCAGCAGGGTTTCACCAAGATTTTGGATGCCTGCAGCCACAAAGGGTCACTTGTCGGTCACTTGTTCAGACACCAGATAGTTTGATGTGTGTTACTGATGTTCATACAAATAGTGCATTTCCAGGAACTAATTAATTAGCTGTACCAGGTCAGTTTCTCAGTGTGAGGCATCTAGTTGAAATATTAAGCAACAAATTCAGATATCAACCTCAAAAAGCCCAAGCACTTAAAAATCAGATTTAAAGCTCCCAAAATTCCAGATATAGAAATATCACATCAAAGTTCTTGCTGTCTTTGTATTTCAAGACTCTAGTATACATATTCAGTGGCCTTTTCTAAACACTGGGGGGCTAAGAAACTCTAAAAAAGCACTTTGTCATAAGAGCACCTGATTTCAAAATAAACAGCTTTATAATAGTTCATAGAATCATAGAATCACCAGGTTGGAAGAGACCCACCAGATCATCGAGTCCAACCATTCCTATCAAACACTAAACCATGTCCCTCAGCACCTCATCCACCCGTGCCTCAAACACCTCCAGGTGTATTTCTGATAATGAAGGAGCATTGGTATCACTGTTATGTGGACATTTTAATTGACTATAGAATTTCCATCTCCTGCTGGTGTGAAGCACACAAAGTGCTGACACCAGTCTGTTAGTCATTTGAGGCACAAGTTTTTTTCTCCTCAGCTACTCTTCATTAACTCCATTTTTACGGATTCCCATGTAGAAGTGAGTAAGCAAATGAAGAGATGCCTGTGAAATCTCCTTTTGTGGGTCAGTGTTAATTTTACATCAGTTGCCCTGCATTTTTGTGGCAGTGTAGCCTCTCTATGCTATTGCTTGTGTCCCCCAGATATATGTGTCATTTGAGCTCCAGAGTCACTTGGAAGGGGTCGAATAGGATAGAACAGTTGCTGATTCATCACTTGGCATTTTATTACACATTTTGCACTAATTTTAAGAGTTGAGATGATTTTCTGAAGTTTTGAGAAATGCCACGAATCTTGTGTAAGGCCAGGAGGAAACCTGTACATAAATTATTGTGGAGGTGAACAATTAACATCTTCGGAATAACAAAATAATTCCAGTTTTGCATAGTCTTGCATGCTGACAGCACAGTAGTGGGATTGTGCACATTATGCGCATGGCTGCTTTTCTGTGGCAGGGAATCTAGATCTGCTTTAAAATCAGTAAGAAACCCAGAGCATTTGCTGAATGCTGGAAGAAAAAAAATGTCTGAAATCTTCCCATCAGGATGTTTTATTGCATGAACCACCTTATCTTGCAGAAAGCAGTAGGCTCTTAGATGAGAACAAAACAGGAGGTTGCTTAGCAAATGAAAAACGAGTGCTCTGAAATTCTCTTCCTAAAGGCTTTTTTTTTCCCTCCTTAGCTTGAGATTTTGAAAGTTGGCTTTTTTCCCCCCTTTATGTTTTGATTTCATTTTGGTATGAAATGCTGAAGTGGTGTAAGTGGAGCAACTCAAACCCACGCAGTGTTGTTTTATATCAGATGTGATGTGATGTAACACAAGGTGGCACAGCAGAACCTGGTAGTGTGCATTAGATAAGGCAGATTTAGCTGGAGATGAGATGTGCCTCCCACATCTTCATCGGGATTTGCACAGCAGGAAATGGAGCAGATTTGGAGCTGTGCAGTGAGGAGGAGTTTATTCCACTCATTTCTTCCTGCTTCCCTTACGTACCACCTGTGTGGCATTTGGGTGTGCAAGTACTTGCACATAATGAGTTTTTTATCAGCCACGTTGCAGGTAGGTGCAGTGGCTGCCGCCCTGATTTGGCATTGTAACAACCAGTCATAACAGAATTAATGAGGTATCAGAAATCCAAGAAAGGTCTTGGTTTATCACTGTAATTAAATACATTTGGAGAGTCGTTAAAAGCAATAGCAGGTGGGCAATGCTGAGGAAGATGGATGGCTTTGTAATGGACTAGTCAATGGTTCTGTTCGGAGACAAATTGTTTTTAAATATGTATCCTCATGTCTCTAGGTCTCTCTTTTCTGAATTTAATTTGTTTCCCACATTCTGCATTGAGATTTTATGTTTATTCATTTTCATGTTTATTTTTTCTTGATCAGATGGACTTTTTTAGTGATGAGGATAGTAGTTAGAACTGTATCGGCTTTAAGACTGTTAAAGCAGTATCTTTTGTGCAAGAAGACCTACAATGTACCACAAATTGGACTTGAGAAGTTGGCAGGGCTTGATTTGGTAGACAGGGCAGACAGATATGGTAGAGGAGAGTGAGCTTCAGGGAGGTGGTGCAGCTGGCTGAGGCTGCTGGGGCAGCCCAGGGCCCTCTGGCTGGGGACACATGAAGGTGATGTTTGTAGGGCTGTGACAGGTCAATATCAGTCCTCAGAAGGTTTGACTCCACCTTCAAGGGTTAGTTTCTGGGATGTACAGTTGCATACTTTGAGTCACTGGGTTATTTTTGTGGAAAACTGTATTTAAATAAAATATAATCATGTTTTATGAAAACATCTGCAAGTCCATTGTCCTCTAGTAAAGATTTTCTGCCTTAATGTGCCCTGTGTGCTTGTGTGCCCCCCAGGGCTGAATCTGGCTAAACATTCTAAAAATATTAGTTTATTATTAAGGAATGTTATTTATTAGTAGCTACATGAAACTAATGCCAAGAGGGCCCTATTTGTAGGTATCTCCTTTATTCAGACTGCTCTCTGAAAGTGAAATGGGACAATCTGCAGTAAGACCACACAGGCTGGAGTCTGTGAATTTACAGCTTATAACAGTGCTGTGATAAAGCTGAAGACAAACACACTCACTGAGCAGGATAAATACATATGCAACCGTAGTAAAATATGGTTTCTCCTTTACCAGTGTCTTCCAGGCTGAGCTTGGAGCAGCACATGAGCTTGGCCTTGAGATGCTGCCATCCTTCAGTGACCCTACCATGGGATGGCAAGCTGAGGAGGGGAAGGGGGTTGGGACATGATGTCTTCAACATTGAAGCAGACTCAAAATATTATGAGAGGCTTCTTAGGAACGAAACTTGCAAGTCATGGATTTTGTGGTAAAGGCCAGGTACCTTCATGCATAGCTACAAGTGTGTGCTTCTGCATATTAAAATATATATATTTTATATATATATATTTATATATATAAAAATCATATAGAAGGATTTGTGTTGGAATGGACCTTAAAGCCCATCCAGTCCCAGCCCCTGCCATGGGCAGGGACACATTCCACCAGATCAGGCTGCTCAAAGCCCCATGCAACCTAGCCTCAAACACCTCCAGGGATGGGGCAGCCACCACTTCCCTGCACAACCTGTGCCAGGGCCTCACCACCCTCGCAGTAAAATAATGTATGTGTACACTCACACAGACACATATTTATGTAAAGAGAACATGTGGATCTCTAATTACTTTCTAGTTCTGGTGTTTACGTTCTCAAATTCGTGAGGTTTCAGAAACTTCATGTCTGTGTACTTATTTGTTTAAATATTAATGGAGATTTTCATTTCAGCCTGTGACACTGACAGACTGAGCTTTAGTAAAAACTCTACATTTAATGAGCTTCAAAATAAAAGTATAAGAACTGTTGACATGCTTTCAACCATGGGTTAGATGGGTAATTGACACACTAATTCTTAATCTTTTTATTATACTGCCTTGGCATTATCACGTGTATCTTACTACACAGTTAAATTTATATTTTTATAGTAATTAAATAGCATTTTATTAGCCAGTATCTTCTTTATCGCTTCTAAAATACATTTTGGTTTGAGATGCTGAAAACGTGACTGAGACTTCAATTACAAGGAATTGTTTAGTATCCTGACCAAGAATGAGTAATTGAGGCTAATACAATTTTACATCTTTAGAGCATCTAGAACTGAAGTTCTTGTTACTGGCAGTAATATACTATGCCTCATTATGGCCAGTGCCAGAGGGTTAATAATGCCTGACATGATCTCTTAAAAACATAGCTTTTTTAGCCTTAGCATTAGAAACATGGCATTTTTTGCTGTATTTGGTAGTTACCAAACTTGATTTATAGCAGGGATATATTCCTACAGTGTAAATTATTCTCTTGCTTAAAGCTTGTATTGCACAGCTACTTTCTATTGCTAGTGCAGTGACACTCTTGTCATCCAGATTACAATGATGAGCAGGAAAGTTGGGCAGGGACAAGGTAGGGGTTTTCTTCTCACTGGTGTTCCCTATGCCTGTGTGCAGGCTTGCCTCTCTTGCTGCAAATTATCCTGGTATGTTTTCTTGTTCTTCCTCCAGTCTGGAAAAGACCAAGTTCCATCTATTTTTCAGGTGGTATTTGTCCTTTATTAGAAATTCTTTGGCAACGGATTATAGAGAACAGAGGGAATTGCTTTGTCACCACCAACCTCCCCTCCCCTGTCCCCCAGCAGCACTAATGGCCATTAGTGTTAATTATTTAGAGTTCCTTGTTTTGCACACAGAAAGCAGCGATCAATGTGCAATGCCAGGTATGTGGTTGTGTACCCCTAATCCAGTACTTTACTCTTCATCTTTCTGAGTTTGTTTGCTTTGATATGGTATTTGGGTTTTATTCAGCACGATGTAAGCAGCGCTATTTAGAAAGCTTGCTATTTTCTTCTTCCAGGCAGGAACATTTTCTCTGTAAATGTTAACCTTATGACACGTTCTGAAATGTTTCCTTTCTTGTGTTTCTATTCATCTCCTGCTAATTTTCAGCTGTTGTGCATTCAGGGGCAGATTTAGGCTTGATATAAGGAAGAATTTCTTCACCATGAGAGCAGTGAGAAATTGGCACTGGTTGCCAAGGGAAGCTGTGGCTGCCCCATCCTTGGAGGTGTTCAAGGCCAGGGTGGATGCGGCCTTGGGCAGCCTGATCTAGTGGAATGTCCCTGCCCATGGCAGGGGAGTTGGAACTAGACAATGTTTAAAGTCCCTTCCAACCCAGGCTATGCTGTGATTGTATGATTCAGGGCTGCAGACGGTGTAATGGTGAAACCAAGTGGATGATCTTTTCACCTATGCTCACATGCTGTTGGGTATGGATGGTCCACAGGCTGTCCTGATTGGAAGAGTTAAGCAAAACACAAAAAAATTTTGAGTAGTAGCTGCAGACATTGTACACAATAAGTTGATATGCCTGTTTTCAAGACTGGCTCTTCGCAATTTCAACTGCCTTTGCACTATGGGTGAGTTGTTCAAACTGGTACTGAACTGTTCCTGCTTGAGCTGAAATCCCATTGAAATATATAGTATTCTTTTATGGTGGAAGGAAGAGTGTTCACACCAACTTGCCTTCATGTAACCAAGCAGTTTGATGGGTTGACTGGATGACTCCTGGAACAGGGCATGATGTTTCTGGTGTCCATCTAGGTATTTTTTGAGTATTTATGGCCTTTTGAACTCAAACCAGAGTTGGGTGCAGGCTATGGTATAGATTTCTAGTCACACATTGCATTCTGTATATGCTCACAAAACCAGACTTTTCTTTGTGACATGGTCTTCCCACATTACTTTGGTTGCATAAAGACAAAAGAATTGAGAAAATGTTTCTATAAAAATTGACAAGCACTATGTTAGGAACAGCAATGCTTGGAGCCATGGTTTTGTCCTGTAGGTTATTCCATGAACCCATCATAGGTAGGCTTAGGGAACTTGAGAGCTTCCCAGCTCCAAAAGTTTTACCACTCGAGACTGCAAAATTAACATGTGCCAAATAATATGAAGTGATCTGGGTTGTGGCCTTACTTCATGGACCGCGTCACTCACAACATGATACAGTGTCACGCACCAGGAATACTGCTCCTGATGGGTAACGACATTAAGAGTGCTGAAGTCATTTTACAAAATTTGCTTAATGATTTCCATTTTTTTCCCCTATGTTACAAAACACAGTTGAGCAGATGGATGCAGCCAGCTGTACATAGAGCTTTAGGGAGTACTGGGGAGAAAAGAGAGAGGTTTTTGTTAAGATAAATGTAATGATCTCTGTGATAATTAGTTTAATTTAGGTCCCTGCATCTGACTCATTTTTGACTAACCTTGTATGAAGCCTTTCTTGCCTTGTTGACGAGCTTGTGAATTTAGTTTGATTACAATCCCTTTTTTTGTGCTTGCGGATTGCTCACTGATCAATGATATTTTTCATTAAGCAGTTGCTTTATTGCATAGTTATTTAGAGGGGAGTAATTTGTGCTTTCTATAATAATTAATTTAATTCCAGGCACATTTATTAAGTAGCTACAATGAGCCCATTGAAGGGAGTTTAGGTCATATTGACATTGTTTACCAGATGTGCTCATTTGTTTTAAAACACTGTTAACTCTATCATGACGACAGACCTATTCGGTTGCATGACTCTTCCACCAACCCTAACCTGCACCTTCAGACCCCCCTAAATTAGAAGATGCATGTCAAGTAGTAGCGAGAGATGTCCGTAAGCACTGAATCACAGAGGAATTATATTGCAGACAGTGTCAATATAAATGATGAGTATTCCATTATCAGATTCGAGGGCAGAGCAGCGGAGAAGCCTTTTGGCTTAGTCAAGGATGTAAATGCCATTACACTGACCAGTAAAAAACTGGACAATGCCGAAGAGATGCAAACTAGGTTTTACGTCTGTGCTTGGTCTGTTTACCTCTGAAAAACTTGCAGTGGAGCTTTAGGAGAGAGTGGGGCAGCTGGGGAATGAACATACCAAGCAAGATGTGACTTGAGCAGTGATGGGATGTGGTTAATGTAATCAAAAGGAAAATATTGCAATTCAGAGTTGTCACTATCCCAAACTCATAAGTATGGGCAGTTGTTTTTGCCAGAAGCTTTTTGTTAAAGCTCTGCATTTTCTTGCTAGTGATGCTCCCAAGATTTACGGGTAATTCAAGTGCTTTGTGTTCATCCCTGTTAAATACTGTATCCACTCCATTATCTGAGCATGAAAACTACACAGGATACCTATCATTTGCTCATTTGGCATGCTGTGTCAAAAATTGGGGGTTTAATATGATACCCTAATTAGATGAATAAGTAACATTTCTACCAGAAAATGTACAGGCGAGCTATTCCCTTGACTATAAGCCTGCCCCATGAAAAACTACCAACATTTGTTAACGTGTTCTGCAGTCACTTAATTTGGTAAAAAGTCAATTACTGCTTGCTCTGCAGCAAATCTGCACAGAGCAGTGGCACTGTAAGATCCATCGGCCTCTTAAGGACCTGCCAAACAATGGCCTTGGTGTGTTTTACATGATTTTTCAACCATTTTCCATCTGTTTTTAGATCAGAACAGCCAAAACTAACGACAAACTTGGAAGGGAAGGTTTGTTCAGTGGTTCATACTTAGTAAATTTTAACCTTTAATGCCTGTGATGCAATAAACTGAGTTCTGGTACCATTTGAACTAACAGTCTAGCTGCATCTCTGCTTTTTCTTTTTTTGCAGGCAACATTTAAGTTTCTGTAATACCTTTTCTGGCTCCCGTTGGTCTCTTAAGGGTGTGTGCGTGCATAGGGATCTGTTGTACCTATTGATTTAATAGGAAATAGCATCTTTTGGAAGGGGAGAGTAAACGTGTGTGCATGCATGTGGAAGAGGAGAGAGAGAGAGAGCGGGAGAATCTCTATCTGTGTGTTTATCTCTGTGATAAATGATGCCTGTTAAAAATGTGACTCGCCATGACCATTATTAGTGCTTTCCTCTTTAAGTGTATTATACAAACACAGTCACTGTCAGCAGAAATGAAGCTGCTGTCTTGATGGTTTAGTTCAAAGAGTTTTGATGTTTCACTGTCCCTCAATCAATCAGTGCCTGGAGGGGTATTGGCTATTGGCTGGGGGTGCATCAGAGTGATGTGCAGAGCACAGATATTCCTCAAAAGCTGAAAATATTTCATTTTAAAATAGTCAGTACAGTTTGAACCCAGTCTGTGACAGGCAGCAAAGTGAGCTCTGTTTATCATTTTTAGTTGTGCATCTTCCCTGTTCAGAACCAGTATCTCCCAAATTACCTTAAAGTGAGCTTCTTCCTAGACAGATTTGTAATTCACTTGCATCACTTATTTTATTTGCTGTGTAAAAGTTAGGCGAGGGCATGGATTTTAGCAGAAACAAAATGCATAAAGTAGAAAACATAATGCGGTATAAATGCCGCATAAATCACATACTAAAGACAAAAGCAGATTTCAAACATCTGAATTACTGAACACTTAATGTGGAGTGTAATCTGTGATTTGGTTTATGTTTGTGTTCTGGAGTGTCACACAGAGCAAAATGTGAGGAATTCCCTCTCCTCCAGTAGTGGAGTTAAAAAAATGTTATCTGCAAAATGTCCAGGAAAGCGCTTTTCCTGCATTGTAGGTAAATCCCCCAGACATGCATCTCCTTCGCTGCTGGGAAATGGGCTGTGTGCGGAAGTAGTCGATAGAAATCCCAGTTGAGTTCTCTTGCTCATCACAGAGAGTAAGAGACTGCTCCAAAATGCAAAACTGTCCTTGGAAAAACCTTCTCTGGTGCCCTCCCAGTTGTTTCTTCCTTTGCATCCACTGCAACCTGTTTAAGACCCCCTTCTCCAGGCTCCCTAGCATCCTCCCCAAGGCTCAGGACATTTGCAGTGCTACTTTCAAGCCTCAGCTCTCTCAAATTGTAACTAACAGATAAAATCTCTGGCTTCAAAGGTTTACGCTTAGGATGGACAGGCAGGAAAATGTGTTTTCTCAGTAGCATCGATGTTTTTAGGGATTAAAAACTTATTCTTCTTCATGCCTTTGTTTTCCTTTCCCCAGCCCATGCTTCCCAGCTCAAACTGCTGCACATTTTCCTTTCAAAAATCTATTTCTAGAGAAATACTTTTTAAAAATATCAACCTGTTTCCCCTGCGCTGCTGTGATTGGTCTGATAAAATCACCGAACTGATCGCGTCAAAAGGAAATAGCCTGGGCTTAATTGTAAGCTAAGTCTTCTATAATCCAGGGGAGCATTTGAGATTCTGCCCAAGCGCTGGGTTTCGGCGGCCACTGTGGGTTTCTCTCCCAGCCTCCCGGCTGCTGCAGCACAAGTCAGCATAGCTAATGCAGATCGAGCTCTCCCCCCGCTCGCGCTCGCTCTCCCTCTCCCTGTGCTTTGATTCGATATGAACAGACTGGTAACTCCGATGCGAGAGCGAAAGCTGACATAACTCTGCAGATGGCTACATTCGGATGATACACCTAGGGATTTTTCTTGAAGGGAAGGTAACGTTTAGATGCTAATGTTTATTTTTCCCTTGTTGCCATTTTTCAGGACTGCCGGTCCCAAAGAAGAGCCCAAAGTCGGTAAGCACTTTTCAGCTACTATTTTTATCTGTTTGTCTGCTTTGAAAGAGAAAAGCATGAGTTTGGCTTGTGTTCTTTGTGGATCTCGATTGTTTTAAGTTGTCTTTCTATTGCAACCATGATTACCTTGCACGGCTCCTGCTGCACGGGGGATGAAAGAGGAATGCAGTGCAGAAGAGGGACTTGTTTGCAAATAAAGCCGCAGGTTTAGAGATCCTCTTCCCTGACAGATGAGCTTCTCTGACATTT
Organism: Coccyzus lansbergi; assembly: GCA_033558105.1. NCBI lineage: Eukaryota > Metazoa > Chordata > Aves > Cuculiformes > Coccyzidae > Coccyzus > Coccyzus lansbergi. Next base: position 1,595,528 of record JAUMJK010000431.1, read on the forward strand.
ATTTAACTTGCTGAGAAAAAAAAAATCTATTGTTTCCCTTTGGAAAGATGGGAGGCTCCACCTTCTTGCCAGATAGCAATTCCTGTCGGGCACTCAGGCACCAACCTTTTCCATTAACTCCCTGAGTTTTCTTCAGTACTCTCAGCTGAATTATTAACAGAATGGGAAAGCGTGCACCTTGTCAAGAGACAAAGCGTGAATGGAGCATGATTACCGTTACTGGGAACTAGCAGCTAGCTACCCGAGTGCTTGCTCTGGAGGCATTTTCATACCGAGCAGGATTATGCTGCAGGTGTGAGATTCCTTATTTTTTAAAAAAAATAAAAACAGAACAGTATTGTCGTGTTCCTTCTGATCCTGTTTCCATGTAAAGCTGTTACCTGGATGACATGTTAGCTAATAGCATGGAGGCTGTGATCTACAGTCTCATTAAAGCCCCATGCATGATATTGCAGAAGAAATTAATGCGCTATTTGTATGCTAGAAAAAGAACTGTTTTATTTTTAAAGGGAATGGAATACTTAAACCCTGAAAGTTTCCAGTTGTCTGTTGAGAGGGAGGGGAAGAGAAAGATTTCTCTCCTAGCAGCTTTGGGGAAGCAGAGTGAGTGAGATTTGTGCTGTGTTGTAAGACGATGCAAAACTTCAGCACTCGTCCCTGATGGGTGCCAAAACCTGAGCTGGGCACAGCCTACGGTGCCGCCAGCCTGGGTGGGAGGTTTCTCAAGGGGCTGAACAGAAGGCTTCTGCTTTTAATACAAGTCTCTGTTCATCCAAAAAAGAAAGCCCTGAAATAATTAATGTGATTCTGATGGCTTAGGGCAGCACTGATTAAAGTCACGTGAGCCCAGGCCTCTACCGTTGTCAGCTCACATTAATGTTGAGAGGCAGAAGTGCGGGGTGTGCTTCCTCGCAGATCACAGGCACGTCAGACCATGCACGCTCGCTGCTGTCACACACTGAGATTATTTCAGCCTTCAGTAAAACAGAAGCGAGTGTGTAAGAGATGGACGCATCTGGCACGTTTCTTTTTCTCCCTCACTTTTTTCCCCCAGTCAATGCTGGAGTGACTACTGTCAGTCTGGACTCTGACCCTGTCATTAAACCTGCCCCGATCAATAAGTCTCAGTCTGTTCAAACTGTGGAGGCTCCTGCTTTGCCACATGATCATTTGGCATCAGGTAAAGTAGGATCCTGCCGTGTCAGACACCTCTCTGGTTGGCAGTGATGCACTGTGAAAATCTGAGCAGCATCTAAATCCCTGTCGGGATAATCCTGCCTCGGTGAACAAAGAGACTGCTTGCAAACAGGTGTAGCCTTCAACAGCACATTTCTCCTTGCTATTTACTTTAACTGGGAAACCAGTCCCATTCCCTCATGTGCCTCTCCTGAACCCCTCTCACCATGCTTTAGGGTCATTCCAGTGATTTTTACTGCAGCCCTAAGTGGTGCTGCTGCCCCTACAGGGCAGGATTCACAAAAAGCAGAGCCTTCTATTCCCCCTGCCTGCACACCGGATCATTTGCATCGGTAATTAGCAATGTTTTACACTGCCGCATTTTACAGCAGCTTTAATGACGACCGCTCCTCAGAGGGGCAGAGCAGAGTGTGTTGGAGCTGGCACAGCTGCTCCTTCATTCCCAGGCATCAGTGATGTGTGCAGGTTGAGCACGCAACCTGGAGCAAAACACCTCGGGGCACCCATGTGCAGAGAAGGAAACTGTCCTCTGGGCTGTCTGGGGTGGATTTACACCATTAGAGCTATTATGACCAAGGCAATGGTTAAAAGCATAGGTACTGCTTAAACACCTTCCTTCCTTGGTTTAGTTTCAGAGCTGCTGCTTGGCCACAGGGTGAGAGGAGCCCAGTCCTCTTGGCTATAAAGATCTCCACTTGCTCCTTTCCTGGCCATGAAGAGCCTGCCCTGCTGGCATGTTGCCTGTCATTGCCCCAGCATTTCCCAGGTGGTTTGCTGCCCTTAGAGCTCTTGGGTGAACATGAGAGCTGGAGGCTGAGCTGTGCTCCCATGGGCTATTCCCAGTGCCTCACAGCTGGCAGTGTCTTTGGTCAAACATCCTGCCTGTTTCCCCAGCTCCCTGTGCCTGACACGGAGGGAATGGTTTCCAGCATTCCTTCACTAATAAATTAGCTACGGTTAGAGCACAGTGTACATCCAGGCCAGGAGCAATTGGCTCATTTCTAACTTGTGCTCATTCTTTGTTTCTTCTGCCACATCAGGAAAGACACAACCTCAGGGCTCCATCCTCTTGCTTCACTCAGTGCAGTGACGAGCTCTTTCTTATTACCTCGTCTCCTTTCCCAAAGTCCAGACACACTCCTGACTTGCTGCCAATGGCTGTCTCTCAAACAAGCTCTATTTTTAGGTATCAGCCCCAGTCCTCTGCTCCCAAAAGGCTGACTTCAGGCTGTTGGATACCTTGCAGCTAGAAGGAGGTGTTCTAGCCCCTTGGAGAGGTTTGTTAGTGCTGGGGCTGCGGCACGGTCTGGGAATATTTTTCAGCCTTGAGCTCCCTTCTCCTGGACTATGAGTTTTGCTTTTTTCTCTCAGTTTTCAAGGAGAGTTTTTCAATGCTGTTGAAAGTAAATCAGTGAAAATAAGAGTTTGCAGCCATACATAGGACTGGGCACTTCAAAGTCCTTCCCACCACCAAGGGTATGCTCACAGCAGCTCTCTGTGCTGCTTGTTTCTTTTCAGTTTCCCATTGATTCTTCTTTAGATCAAAATGGGTAATATTTCTGTATTGACCCTCTGGGAATGTACATTTTCAGTGCGTAAGTTCTCTAGTATTGCAATTTCTCCTACAGTTAATCCTGGTCTAACATGGATGAAAACAAACTTTTTTTTTCTTGTTGCTTGCATCAAAATACTCCACAAGAGGGCACAGATCCCTATTTCCAGCTCAGTTTGCTGTCACTGTCAGGACCAGCTTCTCCAAAATGCTCTAGAGTGCAAAATCTGCAGCTAGATCATCAAACAATGAGATCACTGCAGGGGGAAGAAAGTGCTAAGCTCTTCCAAAAATCTAATATTTTTCTTCTGGGTCTAAATAAGTATATATAGTCAGCATAGCTCAACTGTGGCCAAAAATGCACTTTCTATGCACAGTCTGTCCCTGACAAGAGACTTGTCCTGTATTTGGGGTGGATGGGCAGCGCTTGAGGCTCTGCCAGTGTCCTTTTTATTGTCAGGAGGAGAAATTGATTCCACAGTAGGAGTGTTTGTACAACACATCCTTCTTCGATCAGAGACCATTCCCCCCCCCAACCTTGAAATACAGTGGGAGGAAACCACAGCAACTCTTCCTTCTTGCAGTTTTATGCTTGGAGGATCTCGTGCCAAAAAGCTTTGGTGTCCATTTGTGCCGTAGGACATGCTCCCTGCCACCACTGCCTCTTCTGCTGTGGGTTTCTCTCTGTCTGACACCGACATACACAACTGCTGCAAATAATTAGTGTCCTGTCTCTGCCTGCAGCCACTTCTCAGCCATGTCATGGGCCTCGGATGTCTCAGCAGTCACTGTATAAAGTAATATCTAATTACTCTTTCATTTAGCATCAGTGACAATCTGATCTCTGCTGTGTGGGCATCTGTAGATTTTCCAGGCGCTTGGAAGCACTTTTCCTCCGGTCTGCTTTTGCAACACAACAGCTTCAAGCTCCCCTACTCACATTGCCTTTGCTGTTTTCTTCTCTCACTGTATTCAGAGGATGATGTAGTGTTCAGTGTGAGCTCGCTCTGAGGGAGAAGCTGCTTTTCAGGTTGGGAAATGCAGTGTCTGTGGCTGAAAATGAGTTTGCACAGTCAGGAGAAGAAATCCTGGAAGGCTGACATACGCCAGACCCTGACTACTGCTACTCCCACTTCTACAGCAATTTCCCCCATAGCTGCATTTGGAAATCTGAGCTACGTTGATGTTCCTGTCAGCCTCAGCCAGAGGAGAAAGGGCAGCTAGAAAAGACTAATTTCCCACTAGTACGTTTTCTCCATCTTGTATTTTGCAGGATGAGCACTACAAAGATTCAACAAGGGTGTATAGGGAAGCTGGCACAGGCCATGCACGTCAGACCTGGGGCTTGAGTAGAGCTTGAGAAGCTCCAATCTACCACGCATTCGTTGTCATAGCTGTAATGCAGCACCAAGGTCCCATCACCTGTATTTAAGTCTGCCATCTGCCTAAGTGGACTCAAGAGAGTCAGTACAGACTTGATTTCTACCCATTTTTGGTCAGTAGTCTTTCTGGCAAGCTGTTCGTGCTTATCAAGACCTCTGGAGAAGATCACGGACTCTGGAGGGTCAGGGTGCTCTTGCTGGCTTGGGTAGTTCAGTGCTTCCCACTGTGACTCCAGAGGTCAACACAATTCAGCTGATGTGCTTTGTTTTGCACTGGAAAACATGATCATTTTCCGCAGGGTGAGATCTGAACTGTTTATTCTGCAGTAGTTTCTCACCAAACAGCCTTATGCTCCTCTGGCCCTGACGTAGCTGCATTCTTGCCTGTGCGGCAGCTGTGCAAGCCAGTTGGTCAGAACCAAACCCAGGAGGATTGACCCTGCAGCTAGGAATGAGGCAGGAGGTAGAGTAGCCATCCTTTCATTTGCATATCATCAGCTAATCTGTTTTAGGAAAGATCCACCCTTGCACCAAGGCAGAAACATCTTCATCTGGGCAGTCCCCATGTCAGGAGGAGCATTGGAACCCTACAAGCCCTGGCACATTTTACACGTTGACTCCCAACCTTTTGGGCCTCATCTGGTGGTGTGAAAGTTGATTAATATTATTAATTTAATTACCTATATTCATGATTTTTCACGATTTAGTGGGTATTGGTCTCTTCTCCCGAGTGACAGGCAATAGGACGAGAGGGCACGGCCTCAAGTTGCATGAGGGCAGGTTCACATTAGAAAAAATTCCTTGACAGAAGGGTTACTGGACACTGGAACAGCTACCCAGGTTGGTGGTTGAGTCCCCATCCCTGGAGTTATTTAAAAGATGGGTAGATTAAGGGCTTATGGATATGATTTAGTAGTGGACAGGTAAGGTTGAACTCAGTCTCAAAGGTCTTTTTTAACCAAGTGATGCTGATTTCCATAGTTGTGTTCTTTCTCTGTTCCCCCTTCAACTCCTCAACAGAGATGTTTCTGGCTTTTTAAAGGAATTATTTTTTGGAAAAACAACTTTCCCTCTGAAGTTTTCCCTTGTTTCTTGCAAAATGTCTGTGTATTTGCAATTTCAGCTCTGGTTTAATTAGAGGTGGTTTTGCTTGAGGTACACTGACACTTCCATTTGCAACCCAAATATGAAACAGAATTCATCGTTTGTTCAATGTTTAGATCTTTCATATCATAAAGTGAGAACCCTTTTTAAAGTTCTAACTGTGCTTCTTTTTAAATCAGGAAGTTTTCAGAGAGTTCTCGACATTTCCCCAAAGGCTGAATAAAGCTTCATGTTTGAGTCCCTGTACTCAAACTTCTGTAAACCAGCTATTTCCAGGGAGATTGGCCTGAAGTTTCACAGGATGCTTGTAGTTATTTTAGTAGTTTGGCCAAACAAACGAAAGAATCCAGATGGCTGGACTGAAAGTTGTAAAGTGTTGGGTTGTTTTTTTTTCATTTTTAAGTTACAAAGGAGTGATTATCCACAGCATAGATGTTGTAAAACTGCCTCATTTGAAAACTGAAGGGCTGCATGTGAATTAGCTTCTTTTACCACTTAAAAAGCTAAAAATATTTGAAATTGGTTCAGATATTTGTATTTGAAAGTCTGCAGATGAGTAATCACAGCAGGTATGCTTTGTTCAGAATTGCTTTAAAGGACAAAAGCAATTTCACATTCTAGTCGATGAGATACCATTTAAAAAAATGCTGGTGGTGGATCAACAGCTTGAATGCAAGGCTGAGAGGTCAAAATCATTTGGACTGTTGGAGCTGGGATTTTTCTCAGTAGAAACCTAAAAATATGTGCAACTTAAAGGAAAAAAAAAAGAGAAAGTAAAGATTATTGTTAAGGCTCAAATAGAGGGCACTTTCATAGAGTGATGTCATGAATTGAGCCCTGCTGTGAAGGAGCATTGGCTTCCCAAGGTTTCACGTTCAGAGTGGAAGAGATGTCCCCAGACTCTTGTGCCCTTCAGCCCCTGCCCTGGTCCACCCTGTGTTTGCCCCCTGCCCCTGCTTCATGTTCTGTGGAGAAGGCCCTGAAGGAAGTGACTCCTGTTGCAATGTTTTTGGGTACCCACTGCCAGCAGGAGGCTTTCAATTTTTGTCCGAGTTTTCTTGATACGAATGGTCACTCCCTTTTAGATAGGGCTTATACGATGCTATTTTTCTGGTCGCTTTCTGTTTCACAGCAGCCCCAGGAATGTACCAGCTCCCTCTACCGGAGCAGGTGGGTGATAGAACTGAACCTTGATGCCACCCCAAGGTGATCTCAAAAGAGCATTAAAAAGCATTTGCTGTAAAGTTTGGAGAGCTCTTGTCGAGGGAGGATTTTGCTGCATGTTCAGTAGTATAAGTCCTGGCAATGCAAATGTGACTTGAGCTTCATTTGAGCACCTTGTTGTGAATTGGAGTTAAGAATTATGTACCCTGCTTAGGTAAGTATTGAACAGGCAGAGCACTTGAAATACTGCTGTTAAATTTAACCTTAAGCCTTAAATTTAGGTGGATGTATTTTTCCAGGTTTAATATATTGAATTAAAACAAGGAAATCAAGCTGCAAATAGGCATTTTCACATTTGTGCAGGGTCTGCTGTAATCTCGTGGATGCTCCGGGAAGCAGAGACATGAAAGTAGAACTCTTGTCCACCCACTTGTGATGTGAGGTTGCAAAAACCACAGAGGAAAAGCGATATTGCATAGCAAGGGCTAAGCTTGAATCTGTTTCAGAGAGGGTATTTACATTTTGGCAGCAAGATTTGGTAGATTTTCCTTTTTCTTGCAGACCCAAGTTAGAACCTAATGTTACCTGACTAGAAGGTTGTTGAGTTTTTCTGCCTTAATGTTGGGAAAAGAACTAGATTTAGAGATTTAGATTTGGTTTATATGTGAGAGGGATATCTGTAATTTTTTTATGATAAATGACCTTGTTTTGTTTTGCATATCTCTTTCTGTAAGTCTATCAAAATCAGTCATTGGGAATTTAACTGTACCCAGTATTAGCTGGTGGCAGCAAAACTGTGATTTTTATATTTACTTATGTGCCTGCAGAAACCCTCATCAAAGAAGGGAGAAAAATTGATGGAAAACACCCACTCAAAGACCAATAACCGTCTGTTCTCTCTCTTTCCACTTGCTTTCTTCCTTACAGCAACCACTTGAAAGGAAAGACAGCCAAAACAGTTCCCAGCATAGCGTCTCCAGCCACCGCAGCGGGCACACTGCTTCCCCCGTTCACAGCACTCAGGTGCTCCCGGACTACACGGCCGCGGAGGCACCAGCTGCCGATCAGCCGGACACTTCTGGGCAGAAAAAGCCAGATCCGTTCAAAATCTGGGCCCAGTCCAGGAGCATGTATGAAAGCCGACGTGAGTATGAAGCAGGTGTGGTTGCTAAGGCTACGGCTCTGGCAGCTGCTCTCTGTGTGTTTTCTTTGCGAAATCTTGTAGATTCATATTGAAAATATAAGGCTTTGGTTTGTTAATTTGGTATCTGTCAGCGATGTCTGCTTGATACGGGTGCAGTTTCCTCTCTGATGAGGAATGAGTTTAGATCATCTTTAGGAAAGGGCACTTAGACCAAAACTTAACATGAAAAATCCCTTTAAAATTGAAACCCATCTTTTCCCCTATTTTTTTTTCTTTTAAATTAAGCTGAAGGAGATTTTCCAGGTTGGTTACCTAGATCCTAAGCTTTATTTTGAGGCTGAGGCTCATTATCTGATGTGCACAGGAATTTCAGCAAGGAGGGGAAGTATTTAGTTTGCTGAAATTCATATCAGATGCTTTCCAGTCTCACTCTGGGGAGGAGAAAATTCAGCTGAGACATTTTACTTTGAACAGAGTGGACACTTTAATGAGAGACATCAAATGTATATTGTAAGTGGCTTTTATGACAATTAATAATCTACACACTTAGCCAATAGATCAGCAGAACTTTGACTCTGCTCCAGGACTGTAAATATGGTTTCAATCAGTTTCTTCTCTGCAAACAAAATAACCGTGCGTTGCTTTAATTGCACTGCTGAAGATGATCAAATCTGTAAAAGCTTCTTAAAGAAAGACTTACAGTATAAGGTTTATTTTTAAAAGTAATAGTTACTTTACTTACAGAAAAGAGAGCTTCAAAGTTTTGGTGCTGTAGGAGTATCACCTGGAGTTTGATTTTCTTTTGCTAACTGGAAATTGATTAAACCAGTATGAAATGAACATTAGCCCAGAATGAAAAATGGAAGGACTGTTTTTTTCCTGACCAAATGAATCACTTTGAAATCTTCTGTCCTGAAAAAATTAAATCATGAGTCACAGTTTCTTGGCTGAAGATGCATCTCTTCAGATTGAATGTCTCAGCAATGCAGTTTGTAGGTGTATCAGCTTCTCTGTGCTGCTTCCCTTCCCAGGATTGGGTGTGCTGACCCTGCGGGCTCTTGGGCCAGGTGATGCCCATCTGCGGAGAAGTGCAGTGATGGAACTCACATGTGTGTCTTATTGAAATAGGAAAAAGGGGCAAGAGGGGATTGTGACTTTTCACCCCTGTGGAGCTGTGGGCAGAGCTTCTCCTTCTCCTGCCTGGATGAACAAAGCTGAGGCGGTCATCGTCCCCTGGCAGCAGCATCACCCTTGCTCAGCTCATGTGTTCCCATATGCACTGTGCTGGCATTGCTTCTGACCCCCTGCAGCTACTTAGCTAATTTCTAATTAACTGTTTAACTCATGCTAATTAGTCATTAGTATCAACTTAGCAGTCTTAACTCGTGCCTGTCTTTCCTGATAAAACCTGAGGCTGAACTGGCAAAATCTTGAAGTGTGCGGGCAGGCGGGCAGTCACCCTTCTGTGTCCACCCCCAACACCATGGGCTGAAACTTCCCTCTTTCCTTGGTGACTGCAGGTGTCTTGTAGAGTTTTTATCCCGGTCTGTGGTTAGGAGGCCTTTTCACTATCTGTTGACCTGCTCGTTTCCCATGCCCCATCTCTCCCTGTGCTGCAATCCTCTCCACTTTGCCTTTTGCTAGGCTGGGATCTGCTATGCCCCTTCAGCTTCCCTGTCTCACCTCTCCATGGTCCAACATCTCTGTGATGTGATCAGTCCCCTTCTATTGCTTCAGTCCTTATCTGCTGCCTCCTCTACCAGATGAAACCTACCTGTTTGGACATCAGTGCTTTTCTACCACTTTTTTGTCCCATTATAATTTCCTTCCCAGGATGGTGTTTCCTGAGATTTCTTGGTTTCATGCAGAGAGAGGTTTTGGACAGTGGCAAAAAGTGTGATGTGATCATGTCTCTTTGTGAGCAAGTACCATCAGGAATGCCCAAGAGACTATGAATTTCCGACCCTGAGCTGGAATGAAACACATTCCCTGGGGATTAGCCTGCACTCTTACCCTGTGACAGGGCTTTGGCACACCTTATTCCTCTGAGACTTACATCCCAGTGTTGCCCAAGCACCAACTACGTGGATTTTGGACCCCTCATAGAATGGTTTGGGTTAGAAGGGACCCAGTTCCAACCCCTCTGCCATGAACAGTGACACGCCCAATCAGACCAGGCTGCTCAAGGCCCCATCCAGCCTGGCCTTGAACACCTCCAAGAATGGGGCATCCAAATCTTCCCTGGGCAACCTGTGCCACTGCCTCACCCTCATCGTGAAGAATTTCTTCCTAATGTCTAATCTAAGTCTCCCCCTTCCAATTTAAAGCCATTCCCTCTTGTCCTATCACTATGTGCTTATGTAAAGAATCCCTTCCCAGCTTTGTTGGAGGTGCCCCTCATAGGGACCTCTTTTGACATGGAGCATCACAGACTAGGGGATGGGAGAAGGCATCCCTGAGCCTCTATGTCTACTGTCTGTCTGCTCCATGTGTGCTGTTCTTCGTGTTTTTGCACAGCTGCAGTTGAGTTTAACTCCAGTGCCCCCTTTGGCTGGTGGTCATTCAGTCATATCTTGGCTTTCTTCTTTGCTGGAGCAGCCATTCCCTTTGGCTTTGGGACCAAGGTTAGCATCTCTTCTCCTAGGGCTTCCATAGCTCTCTCTGCATTCTTTTGATGAACACTTGAGCAGAACTAAATGAATATCTGATTCACCTGGAAGATGCCACCTTAGTGCCAGTGCTGAGAATGTCTGATGCATTCTGTACATGGGGCTTTTGGTGGGTCCTAGAAGTCCCCATTCCCCAAGACGCCTGGCTTTCCCTGCTGCCCAGTCCAGGGCTTGCACTCTGTTGATTCATGACCTTAAATTTTAATAAACCTGAAAAGGATTATAAAATGTTTTTTTGAGAGGCAGGATTTTGAATCCCTGACAAGTGGACTGAAAAACAGCAGCAACCCTTTGTGTTGAAGTGTATGATGGAGCATTAGATCATCTTCAGTATTTTATTTCATCCCAATTGTGAAATTGTTGAGTATAAAGAGCAGATAGTGCAATTTTTCAAGTGCATTTGACACAAAAAGGTGAATTCATTAGCCCTAGCCCAGACAGATTTTTTTTCCCATCTAAAATAATAATATAAAGAGGTTTCTTTCAGTATATGAATACATGGTCTCCAGGATGTTTCTAAGTAGAACTGAATCCATAATGACCACCTACTGCCATTTTCACTGGGAGTGCGTCCCACTGTTATTAACATTAATAATAATAATGTAGACGTAGAAAGCACACAGGCAACATTTTATTTTTTTCAGAACTGGTAAAGTATGTTCAGCCTTTCTTTGAGCATTCGTTAGATGAGTATATATAAAAAAAGGAAAGACTGTATTTGACTGGGGTGACTTGTCTCACTGAAGCCATTGGGTAGCGGAATTTGGATCAAAAGCAACAGATAACCCTTCGTTTTGCAAAACCGCGTATTTTTGTTATTTCCCTAATTCATCTTAATATCAGATAGTACTTAGATTCTGTGGAGGAGAGCCCCAGACATTGCCTGTTTAGGGAAAGAACAAAAAGTTCAACAAATAAGTTAGCGTTAATAATGCAAAGCTAAGTAATGGCTCTGTAACTTTGTCTGGGCTGTGGCTGAGTTGGCCGCAGATGAGAACTGCACCTTTATTCAACAAATATGGGCTAAATTTCCTTCACTTGAGCTCCTCTGGGTGAGGGAATCAGACCTGTGAGGTGTGCCGAGTGTTTGGGTTGCAGTCCAAGGAAGCTTATTTTCAGGCTGTAAACCCAAAAGGACTTGAGTGCTTAAAGGCGAACGCTGAGCTCGAATGCTGTCTGGGCCAGAGTTGCAGTTCTTTGCCTGATTAAGACTTTTAAGAATAGTTTGCTTAGTGTTCAGTGAATCCGAAAGCAGATCATTTGGTGGTGGTAACAAATGCACTCGTTACTGGTGATAAGTCTGAGCTGTCTGAGCTCCTCTCCGTGGGTAACTCATTGCTGTCAGTGGGGGCTGTGAACATGAATCATGGAGAAGGACGAACCCTTAAAGTTTAAACACTGAAGTGGTTCCAAGATCCAGGGATGACACATGTGAAGACTGCTAAGTGAGAGATACAGCAATGGAGAGACGCATTTCTAAAATCTTGCGTTGCTTTATTGAAAATATATTTTTATTGTATGTTTTTTTATTTTTCAGTGTATTATTGAACTTCCTTAAAGATTAACACAATCTGTTGTCAAATTTTTCTCATGTGGCCTGATTGCTTTGCAAAATACCATATCCTACATATGGCCATCTGTCAAAACAGCAGTGACAAAATGAATTAATCTGAATTGCAGATGTGTTAATGAATCCCTTTGAAGGGTTTAAGCATTTAATTAAAAGTAAAGCAGAACAAGATAAATAATTTTTAAAGCTTTTCAAATATTCTAAGTTGTCGTTAATATTTGAATTTTATTTTTCAGGCATCTCATTTATTTAGTAGGGTTTCCTCTCTCCAAATCTAATTAAAATAATACAAACAAGTCTTGACCCTATGGGTAGTGTTCACTCACCAGCAGTGACATGGCATTGAAAATATTTGCACAACAATACCAAACATAGATACTTTCTCCCTAAAATAGAAACGAAAGATACTCTTGGGGAATTGCAGCTTTCAGGTTGATAGTAAGAGCCCTTTAGCAGGGTTATATCCTTTTATTATACTGATAGGAGTCATACACTTGGGCACTCAGATGTGTCTGTGCCCTTAGAGAATGGTTTGCTATAAAGGATCTATAGTACTTGCAGCAGGTTGCGTGAGGAGCAGAGCCTGCGGAGCTGTTACGGAGATGGTTAGTTGGCAGATTTTTCTGCTTGTCATCTGGCACCAGACTGGTCCGTGGCTCAGTGGAGGTATTGTGCCTCCTCCCCGGACCTCAGAACTTGATCGGCAAACAGCAAAGAGGCCAAAGCCAACTTACAAAACCTTTCTGTGCCACACAAGAGGCTAATTTAAAAAAAAAAATAAAGAAAAAGAAAGCCAGAAAAACTGGAATTATCTGGCAGCAGGATCTCATGAGATTGCTAAATCTCAGGACTTTTCAACACTGCTACTCTCCATTGGCTTCAGTGAGACTATTCGCTCCTTCTTTCAGACTTGCCCCAATATACTTTGCTGAATCTGGGCCTTGAAACTTTTGTACTTTGCCAAGCTGTGAGTCACCGAAAGTGCTACTGCCTCAAATGAGCTGGTGACTAAAGCAAACACGTTCTGATTAGTTTTGAATCCTTCTTTTGTTGAAACTGATATCACACTGGGCAGATTTTATATTTATATATTGCCTGTAAGATAATGCTTAAACTTTGTATAGGAAACTTTGATTAAAATGACCTGTAATTAAACAGTGTATTTACTGTTCATTGTCATGTATTCAGAATTTCTTTTAGCATCACAAAAAGATGTTTCCACTTGGAAAACTGTGTCATGATAGTGAAATCATTTTGTAGAAAAGTATTTTTAAGGTGTTCTCAAGGAGATCCCTCCTTTGAGGAGCAAAAAACCTTCAAATGTACCTGCATGCATGTGCATAAATGTATAAATTCATATGTGCATGTATTATATATCCACATGTACACAGACATGTGCAGATAGAAGTGTAAGTTAGTATGTCCTAATCCATAGTAGCAGTAACCTTAGCAACTATATGCATGAAAGCCTAACATGATCCATACAGTCAAAGTTGATTAAATGAACTAACAAGAAAGCAGATACATTAAGCTTTGCAAAATTGTAAAATTAATATTACAGCTATGTCACCTTCGCCTGCAACTGGACTGAGCAAGGGTGAGAGAGAGAGAGAAATCAGTTCCACGAGTTTTGGAGAATGTAAGACTGTGCCAAGAATGTATCTGTGTCTTGTGCTGTCTTGTTCTGGTGTCATTGCTGCTCTGTGCGGGGGGCTCTTCATCACCCAGGGACTCTGGCAGGGCCATACACCAAGGTTAGCCATGAAGGTGCAAAGTACTCGCTTTACTGTGTACTGGCTAGGAGCATACGTTGTAGGCTCCGGGGGGGTCGTTGTGTTCCATTTCATTTGTGAGTCTGCCCACATGGGTCATCAACAGGGCTGTGGCACTCGCCTCTCCTTCCATTCCTTCTCACTTCCCCAGCAGAACTCTTCTTACCACTTCTGCGGCAAATAGTCTGTCTTAATTCAGGATGAGCAGACTGGCAAGTTTTACCCATCTGGGTTATGTTTTTTCAGAAAGAGTCAGATATGCGTGAGGTCAGGCCAAGGAACAAAGATGCAATGAATAACTCCTGGAGGCCATTTTTCATTTGTTTTCAGCAAAGTTTCGGCGTCACCATGACATTTTCCCTTTAAAGTGAGGAAAGTGGCTCCTCTAAATCTCTACTGAAAAATGGAGGACCTAAAGCAATTCTCCAGTATGGCGAGCCTTGGGGGGGTCCCACCTCAGCTGTCTATTCATGGAGGTGGATGGGGTTTTCTGGGCTGTGCTAGTGAATCTCCACACTGCAGAGTTGCTGCCAAAAGTGGTAAAAGGAGCTTTGTTTGGTTTGTACTCACACTGTGTAAATGTGTGTTGTCTGTATGTTTGTTGTGTCTATGTTGCAACTCTGTATTCCTTCCAGCAGAAGGAGAATTCCATTAATGAACTTGCTTCTTCAGTTATAGCCTTGTCTTTCTTTATTGCTTTGGTTTCATGCCACCATTACACCTTGGCTTGTCGTTATCTCCAGCAGCTGTTAATTGTCTAGCTGGTACCCAAATCAGGAGTGTAATGCATCGTTCAGTGAGACTAGAGAGTTGACAAACGTGAAGGTGTTGAGAGATGGTGAGGAAACAGGCCCACACTGAAGCTCTTTGTAGAAGCCATTTTGCCTCTGATCCAACACATGCTATTAATTGGTTAGGCCCAGTCTGTGCCAAAAAAAGCCTGTGAAGAGCTGGAGAGCCACTTCTGAATACGTCTGCTCTTCAGGCTCCCCCTTGCTGAAGGCAGTGACAAACACCAATTAATTCATTGTCTTAAGTTCTGCTGTTGTGTCACGGGTCTGTATGGTGGTGAGCTGCCTTCAGCCAGTTCACCTGAACAAGATGAACCACACAGGCTGCCAGGTGGTCATCACCTGATTATTCTCTAGTTGTATTGGGACAGAAACCCCTAGCCTCTATCTCAGTAAGGTAATGTGCACAGGTCTAAAGTTTAGTTTACAACTGCAAGTAGTTAGAATGCAAAAAAAATGGCTTAAGCCAGTTTGAATGAAAATGTCAAACCAGACACCTGTCCTTTAGCACTTACCTGTTCTTTTTGTCTTTAGTATTCTCAGATCTTAACATGTTCAGTCATTGATGAGGGAATGTCAGAGCTAGCCCTAGGTCTACACGCTGAAAAGTACCAGATGACCAGACCCAGGCCTTTGCACAACAGACACCGACAGTATAAAATATAATTAGGGCCCAGTGTGACACTCACCACTATCAATGGAAAACAACCAGTTTGTCTGCTCATAGATACAGAAAACTAGATCATGTTTCATTAAACATGTTGCATCCCGTATTTGAATGTGCTTGTATTAAAATTACGTTCCTGAACAATACACTTTGGTTTCTTTACTGAAGATACAAGAAGCTGACTTGTAAAGGAACAGCTTTTTTTATCGTTAATTATAAATTTTGGGAGGATCATTACAAAATGAGTCAATGGTACAGATACTAACCAATAAATATTAAATGAACCTAAAGTTGTCTTTGATATAATTTAATGTTAGCAATTAATTTTGCATTTCTAAAAAGGGATGAAAGCAAGCATGAATAAGCTAATATAAAACATTACTGTTCAACCACACTTCAAGGTTAGTACTTCACTGTATGTAATATTCATTGTAAAAACCTTGCTCGTGTTCCATACTAATGAGTAGGTAAAGTTGGGCTTTTTTGTGTTTCCAGTTGGTTTTGTCTGTTCAGTGGTTTTACAGAGCCTGTACACAAGCAAGTGAGAGTCAGGAGAGCTGCTTTGCTTTCGGTGGAGCCCTTCTGTTTTACACCAGCTGGGGATCTGTCCCACGCTATTTAAAGCAGTATCAGTAGACAGATAGCAAACTGTGCTTCTGAAAGTTAATTAAACAGTAGAAGTCATAATAAGTGGCTCTTTTGTCTCCTGTGAAAGAGGAAGCAGCTGTATTGTTTCTGGCAGAGTGATTCTCTGTTGCACACATTTATTTATTGATGATTTGGAAGAGACTTTTGCACTAGGTAATGATGCTAATATTGATGGGAAGAAGTATTATAGTGATAAACAATTGGCAAGTCACAATTAGACACCTAAAAAGTAGAAACCAACACATAATTTTCAGTAGTGATTTATATAATAGTCCTTTAGTATTTAAACCTATAAATATTCTTAATTGAGTCTAAAAATTGAAGATTGACTCATTTAGAGTAAAATTGTGCAGTAAGTCCCTCTATATGTATATCAGAATAGTCCTGATTTGGGTATAAAGGTGTGGGGGTTTGATTAAAACTCAAAAGTTTCCTTCTTTCCCTTCAGTTCCAGATTACCAAGAGCAGGATATCTTTCTATGGAGAAAGGAAACCGGTTTTGGATTTAGGATTCTAGGTGGAAATGAGCCTGGAGAACCTGTGAGTACATCTAGAAGTGGTCTCATTTGAACTCATGACATCTTCCAGAAACACAGCAGTAGCACTGCTGTGCTGCACTGTGGCATCTCTGTTTAAATAACTAGCGGGCTATGTATTTACATCCCACAACTCCTCCCTACCATCCCTCCAAAACACAAACCCAAGCTCCCAAATTGAAATGGGTTTGCCTTCCCCTGCTCTTCCCTGTTTTAGTGATAGCCCAAATGAAAACACATAGAACTTGAAATGGCCTGGACATTCAGGAAGGGACAGATTTGCAAGTGTTTTTATCTTTGAGTGTCAGGTTTTCTATTTGCTCAATTCCCTCTTTGATTTTGATTAACTTCTTCACCATAAATTCAGTGCCTGTGGAAGGTGTCAGACTATCAAGATGTGGTCCACAGGTCAAAGCTGCATCGTGGCAGCATAATTCTCCACATATTTCCCTGCCAGAATTATTTTGCTCTTTTATGGAAAGAGAGACCATGAATTTCTCTAATGTTACAGTAGCCTCACAGAATGCACTGAAGATAAACCAAGACTGAGTTGGTGGGCAGGCGGGTGGCATAGGGCTCGTAAACCCTAGAGGCAACTGAAAGGTCAACTTAATCTCAACCTCCCTGACTTTCAGGGCTTTTAACCGTCTTGCTGTCTGGTCACTGTCTGGTTGAACACATTTCCCAAGGCTATCTGTCATTAGAGTGAATGGACCGCCTAAAGAAACAAGATGTCGATTTATTACAATTTCACGATGTGGCTGTATTCACATGGAGCTGCTTCTACAGGAGCAACTTTCCTGACCAGCAGACATTTGTCAACTATTTCCCTACTAAATTGGGTGTAACTACCAGTGCCCTTTGCCTACAGCTGGCTGATCTACTTTTCATTTATCACTGTTTTCCCTTCTTTCTTTCTCTCTTCCTTTCTTCCGTATTCATCAGATTTACATTGGTCACATTGTACCGCTGGGTGCTGCTGATGCTGACGGCCGCCTGCGATCGGGTGATGAACTGATCTGCGTGGATGGGACGCCTGTTATCGGGAAATCGCACCAGCTTGTGGTCCAGCTTATGCAACAGGCAGCCAAACAAGGTCATGTCAATCTGACCGTCAGGCGCAAAGTGGTTTACACAGGTAGGCTGCAGTGTCGCTCTGCAGGAGTAGATTTTCTTGCCAGACTCCATCTGTTCAGCAAATGGTTTATAGAGAAAAAGCTTCTCCTTGTAATGCTGGGAACACTCAGGGGATGTGGTATTATTCTTCCTTTTTTGCCTATTTTTAGTCTTTTTTTTCTTCTTGATCAAATAAGTTTCAAATAGTTTTATTATCAGGCAAGACTCTTTCAATCTCACTTGGCTTCCCTGGTCTTTGTGAAGGTTTCTTATAAAACAAGGAAATTTCAGTGGCAGCATATCACTTTTAGATGGACTCATGCAGCAGCAGCAGACACTGTGACTGACTGCCAGTGTTTTCTATTTAATTCCCAAAATAACTGTGCTACCTGATAGCCACCGTTAAGCTGAGAATGAGGGAAAAGATGCTTAAGAGTTCACAGGAAGGGGAAGTGGGGGCAGAGTGTGAGTGAAGGCATTACTTTGTGATGGATGGTGCCCCAAGCACAGGAGGAGCTTCAGCTGAGGTTGCTACATGCAGTCAGCTCATGGCAGGATGCAAAACTCGCTTAAGCATCAAGGATTCTAGTGGTGCAGGGCGTACATGTTTGCTATAATAGAGATGTATCTGTGTGCTGAGTTGTGCTAGGCATTGCACACACTCTGCACGAGTGTATGGTCTACATGGACCAAAAAGAAGCTGATAGAAACACGGAGATGCCAAGAGAAGTGGTACTGCCTGGTGGCACCCACATTAGTGGCACAAATATGCCCTATTATCTTGTTAGCCCAGAAGATGAAGACACAAGCATGAGCTTCCTAAATTACATGAGACCTTATGCTTAATACTGGAGAGCAGCACTGGGGTGCTGCCTCTTCTTAGTCCCTGTAGGGAGCACAAGTGTGGGGTTTGGTTTAACTCATTTATTCAGAAAAAAGAACATTATATAGTTTTCCTGGTTTAGGCAGCAGAAGTAAAACAGGCAGTGATGTACTTTAGGATTAAAGAGCATAAAAATCACAATCAGGTTGAAAATTAGCCCTGCAGTGGAAGGTCAACTAGAACAACACCTCAAAACCAACTCTGTATTCTTATCCAGGTCTGAACTGCTTTTGGCACAATATTAAGTAAATATTCACTTCTTATTTCTTTCCTTTTTCTCATTATGTATTAAATGCCAGGTTATGTCTCTCCCTAATAGCCTCTCTCCCATTCCTGACAAAGAGCTGCCGATGCGAGAGAAGCTATAGGAAGTGAGCTTTGGGAGGAAGAGGAAGGGCAGCTGAATTCTTGGCATTGTTTTTTGTGTAGAATTTCTATCCAGTTTTACAGCCTCCAGGCTGGAAATCGCCATAAAAGATTTAGATTCATGAGAGATCTCAATAAAAACCCCTGATATTTCATTCAGGGCCTTGTTACTCCAGACAGAGCTAGTCTGAATCATTTCAAATGTGGACACTTACTCTAGGATAAATTATTCAGGATCCCTTCTTGCACCTTAGATTTGCAGGCTTTTAAATTCCAGCATAACTTTGTAGAGAAGCTCCTTGCTGAATTTTGGTCCCTTTTTCCTCCTCTCATCTGTATGCCAGCAGAAAAAGGTTCTTCGCCTAAATGGGTATTTCATGTCTTGAGATTCATAGAGGGGAAAGTTTATACTCCTGTATTCTTCATATGTAGAATAATATATATTTAGCACATGCTTTGAGTACAGAAGTGCAGACAGGTGCTTCTATCCAAGAATATTTTAAAGTTCTTTTTCTTTGGATCATGGGTTTACAGATTTAGATCTTGTTTGGCATCCATTTGCTTCTTGATGCTTTTAAGATCTTCAACTTAAATTTGATTTTCCGAATTGGAGAAATGACCTGATCTGTGGAGGCAGCCATTCAATAGAGACAAGTGCAATACCCTCCTGTCAGCTGTGCAAATGGACTGTGGAGAGCTGGATGAGTAACAAGAAGTGGAAGCTATTGTGGGCCACAGGCTTTAACCTGAGGCTGGCTCAGGTGGAGGAAAACACTGTGCTGGGATGTAGGCAGTGGGGAACCCTCCTGATTTCCCAGCAGATGATGGCTGAGCTGCAATATGGTCCAGCACGTCAAGACAGACATGTTTGAGTTGGAAAGAGCCCAACTGGAAGGAGTCCAGAGGACCAGGGAGAATAAGGAGAGCTCTAGAAAACATGGTCTGCAAGGAAATATTGAACAAATTGGGATTGTTTAGCCTAAAGCAGAGAAGAGGGAGGAGGTGTTAAACTCCCCAAGACACAAAGAGGCTGCTGCAAAGAGGAAGGGAATAATATGTTCTCCATATGCCTGCTAGATAGAGCTAGAAATAATAGCCTTATGTTGCAGCAGGGAAGATTTAAGTTAGATATTGCAACCAATAGATTGCCTGGGGAGATATTTAACAGCAGATTAGACAAACATCTGTCAGGACTGACAGTATTGTTGGCCCTGACTCAAGCAGAGTGTGGCCTGAGTGATATTTTTGAGATTTCTTCAAGCCTTTTGGTGGCTGATCAGATTTTAAACTAATACCACTTCCAACTTCAGTTGCCGTTTAACACTTCTTTAGTACTAATGTTAATAATGCTTAATGGTTGTCCCCAACTGTGCCAGACTGTAAAGATAATAGGTGATGGGTTGTCCATCCATAAAAGCTTGGTTCACAAATATTTTTGCTTCAGTCTGGGTTGTTACTATTGCTTAAATCACATTAATCGAAGGTAGTCAGTGCTACCTAAGTGACAGCATTGAGTTAAAAAATACACAGGTACTGAATGATAGGTATTTGATATTACTCACTCTCCTTATAGCTTGGGCGTATGTACATGGTTGTACCTAAATAACTGAAATAGGGATGTCATAGCTAAAGGAGGAGCCTCTAAACTCATGTAATCCAGGATTGAAATGCTACAGAGCATCCAAGCATGCAGCACTGTATGGGTTTTAAAATACTGCTGCTGCAGTTCTGCAGTGAAAGGCTTTGGCTGCATGAGTGTACACTACATACACTGGAGGGGATGAGCATGTGTGGTCAGTGCCAGCACTGAACAGAGCTGTTGGTAGTGACATCCAAAGGGATGATCATTATGGCCATGGTTCGTAGATGAAAGCAGATGATTTTTTTTACCTCTTTCTCAGTGGATGGCACTTTTCAAGCACTAAGCAGAGCTGCCTACTCAGACAGTCTCTTATTTTCCTCCCCAGTTCCCAAGGCAGAGAATGAAGTCCCATCCCCAGCCTCTTCCCACCACAGCAGCAACCAGCCGGCCTCGCTGACAGAAGAGAAGCGAACGCCGCAGGGCAGCCAGAACTCCCTCAACACTGTCAGCTCAGGCAGTGGCAGCACCAGTGGCATTGGCAGTGGTGGTGGTGGGGGCAGTGGTGTTGTCAGTGCTGTGGTCCAGCCCTATGATGTGGAAATCCGCCGCGGTGAAAATGAGGGGTTCGGCTTTGTCATCGTCTCGTCGGTGAGCAGGCCAGAGGCAGGGACGACGTTCGGTAAGTCTTGGGGTTTTTTTTCAGCACACCTCGAATGAGACGCAGATTTAAGCACTGCAGCGCAAAGAGGCAAGTGAGGATCTGTTTAATTAAAAGGCATGAGCACGCCCTAATTAATGTAATTAATAACTTAATCAGAGGCCAAGACTTGGTAGGTGTTTACCTCCTGTGTTTTGTTCATAACTGAGTTGAGAAAAGCAAAATGAGAGATCCCAACCTGAGGAGCCAGAACACAGCCAGTGGCAGTTCCTAGTGCTCCCAAGAAGCTCCAGCTCTCCTTACTAGCTGGAACCCTTTCTGGGTTTTGCTGTGGAAGAGCAGCTGGGATCCCCCCTCAGTGATGCTGTTTGCTAATGCAGAAGTGGAGCAGGTGCAATGAAATATGTCTCCTGATGGTGGAACTGAGCCAGCTGATTTAAAAGCAGTAATGCTTAAACTGATTAACTTCTCTTTGGCAATCAGGGTTATTCTGATCCTCATTATGGAGTGAGCATGCTGATAGCTGTAAAGTTTTAATTAATAGTACTTGCTGGTGAGACTGGAGAATGGAGAATACTGCTAAAAAACCAGGATTTTTTTGACCCATTCCATCTCTTCCCAAATCCATTTCTTCAGAATAGGGGGAAGTGAAGTTCATACAATGGTGCATTTAATATCTTGCACTAATAGAAGCAGTCATGGTTTCTTACTGAAGACAGTTCTTTCTGCCAAGCAGACTCTCACTTCCAGATGTTACTGCAGAAGAGGGATACCTGAGCTGGTTCTCAAGTATACCTAGAGCAGCCTGCTCAAGAACAAAAATGTCATTGCAAGGGGGCAACCCATTAGAGATGTTTTTGTCTTCCCTTTCCATCTCCTCTAAAAGTACCAGAGGCTGCACCAACTTATACTTTGTAGGGGAAAAAGAAAGTGTTCCCTTCTTGTTAGTCTGTGGCATGCGGCAGGGCTGGAGGGGGAAAGGAAAGACGGAACACATGCCTTGACCATCTTCAACTACCTCTGAGAGCATGGTTGTGGTTTGCAGACAAAATACATTGTGGTCTCCCTCTACAACTTGAGTGCTGCTGGGGTGGGCAGCTGTGTGTGGCAAGAAGTGGCCTTTCTCACTTTCTTCTAGGCTTTTTTTCTGAAATTTCCTGCTGTTGCATTTGAGCAGTGACCTTGCTAATACATTAGGGGAGCATCATCATCTCTACTGGTATTGATGTAGAACAGGCTGCTTTTAACACTGTTCTAGGCAATCATGACAGCAGAGATTTCAAGTGGAAAATACCTAGTAGAAATTCAGTGCATCGAGTTCTGTTATTCTCAAGTGCTAGGTTACCTCACACTGTCCTTGATGCTGGAAACTACTCTTCCAGAAGAGATATTTTGGTGCCAGGACACGACAATGTAGTGTAATAGATTAAACTGAACTCAGTCTAAACCAGAGAGAGAGCTTCTATCTCCTGAAAATATTTGCAAACATGTGTATAAGTAACTTTTACTGTAAGAAGACTATGTTCTAACTCTTTCCTGCAGAGAAATCTTGACGTGAGTTTGTAAAGAGTTGTGTTTGCTTTAGCCCAAGACACTTGCTAACTGGAAGTTTTCTGTGCAGGGACTCCTTCCTCATGGAGATCTGTTGATCTGTGACTGTTTTTCCTTTAATTTTTTTCAAGTGTATTCAGCTTTTCCCTAATACTCTGCATGATATGTGTTCCCTCCACTGTACGGTGCTTGCTTTGGACCTACCTTGTAGTATTTTTTCTTTCATGGGTAGTATTTAGAGATGGGCCAAACTGGTTTTAAAACTCACCTTGGTCACTTTGGTGTGGGCTCTGTCATCTGTATCTGGTGGACTGGACAGAGTAGGAATTCATTTCATACCCTCAAAACAGCCTTTAAACTAGATGTGTCTTTATATTTCCAGAAAGAGAAACTTTCTAACATCACAGTAAAATAAAATGAAAAAGTACCCTTATAATTTACAACTAACATTACCACTTTCTGCCAGTTTTCATTGCATATTTTCAACCTTGTTCTCTCGCCTCACATTCCTTTTCTTAGCCTTTTCTTCTTTATGGTCTTTGTAGTGTTGTCCTGTGTGCAGCAATGTATATCTCTAAAACTACTAATCAAATTAGGACTACAGCACAGATGGGAAAGTGCATCTTGAGGGTGAATGTATTGTGGATGCTAAGTATCACATGAATGCTCTGTGTACTTGGTGGTTTTAATGTGTACTGCATGCCCAGGGGCCTCTTGCCCATGCAAGGAAGCCGTAAAAAGGCCACTGGAATTATGTGAGAGAAGTTGTGTATCCCCTGTGTCCCTGTTCTGCATTTTATGGATGACCCTGTGTTTTTGGTACAAATAATTGCATGGAACAGGAGGAGAGTTTAGTCTCCAAAACCAATTCATCCTAAAGTACTCTTGCCCTGTGTGTCAGACATCTCAATGGCTTTTTGTGTGTGGTTTTAGAGGTATGTAAATGAGAAGGTCCTTATTCCTGTCCTGATGCCATCTAAGATCATAAAAGGGGAAGGATTCACAGAGTCTGAGGTGGATGCCTGCACCAAACAGGTTACCTTTGTCAGTCTTGGCCCATCCGTAGTGGTCCTGTGCCTTCCCTGGTAGTACCTTTATTCACAATGGAAGAAAACTGTTTCATGTTGCTTCCCCATGCAGCGCTGATAGATTGGATCTTTGTGGTAGAAAGGGAGTCACGCTCCCTCCTAGGCCTAGAACAATTTTATCTTTCTAAATGGAGAAAGAACAAAACATTGGCAGAAGCTTGGATGGCAGTTGACTTAGAGACAGACTAGAGATGCTGTGCCCAATGTAATCTTGAAGGAGGAAGATTTTGTTTTCAACAAACAAGTTTTGAATTTTTTTCTTTGAAAATAACACCAGGATTTGGGTTATGATGCATTTGTAATCTATAAAAATCTCACCATTTTTTTAACACAAATCAAGAGGGGAGTTTTGAATTATTAACAAAACACCTTTTAGTAATAGAATAAAAGTATTGTGCACTCGTACTAGTTGATTGCCAATGTTTTGAACACTGGCAGCAAAGCTATCCTATAATAACTTTTGCTTGATGCATTAATTAATTAACCCTTAACCTTCTCTTTCCCTTTTCAACCCTTTTTCTCCTTTTCCCCTTCACCATACTCCCACGTATGTAAACAATTAAAAACCAAAACCAAAACCAAACAAAACAAAAACAACCCCCAAACCAATACAAAAGCGGGAAATGCATGTGTGGCCATGCCTCACAAAATAGGTCGGATAATTGAAGGGAGTCCCGCAGACCGCTGTGGCAAGCTGAAAGTAGGCGATCGGATCTTGGCCGTGAATGGGTGCTCCATCACCAACAAGTCGCATTCAGACATCGTCAACCTCATTAAGGAAGCGGGAAACACCGTCACCCTGCGCATCATTCCAGGAGATGGTAAAGTATATGTTTCCTGCTGTCTTATCTGACTCTCTTGTTGGTTTTTTATTCCTGGGCTTTTTGCATCAGTCAGAGCTGCAAAGTCATGGAGGACTTGTTTTCCACTCCCACTTTGGAAGCAGTTAAGGAGTTTATGAGTCTTCCATAGATTTATTTGTTGTTTCCTCCATAGAAATGGGAGTTTTTTTTTTTTTTTTTTTTTTTGATCATGGAGGTGCTGATTCTGCATTAAAAAATATTTCATTTTATCATATTCCGCCATGCATCTCCTGAAAATGATCTTCTGTAAATTTAGTGCATATCTCAGTACATTTTTATTTGCATGTTAGGTTAAAATGCAGCTTTAGAATATTTGGGAATCACTTGTTAGTATGTGGGATTCCTGATGCTTTGTGTATGCACAAGCAGGCTACAGAATAAAGAGATCACAGAAAGGGATAAACACTTCGTCAGGTTTTAAGCTGTTTGAAAAGAAGATTTGGGTTTATTCTGGGTAAGTTGCTTTGGGAGCAAGCTAAGTACATTTTGAAATGACTTTATTAAATGGCAGTGGCTCTGAAGCTGCTGCATGCTTTCAGCTGATCATTCTAAAAGTCACCTTAGACAGGATCTCACTGTTTGAGATCAGAGGGAACATGCAGGATCCCTTATAACCAGCTGACACGTGGTGCTGGTTTCAGGTCATTGAACTATTTAATAAAAGTAAGGAGATGTGCTATAGATCACTTTCTTTAAACTGATCCCTGGCTGTGATGCCAAATAAGAACAAGGCAGAAATGTATGTAGTACTTGTAGCAGAACTAGCATTGCTGTGGGTCTAAATAGTAAGTAATTTTTTGGTTCATTGTCCCGCTGTGCCATGGATGGGTTCATAGTAAGAACTCATTAGGCAGAAATCCTTTTACATTTCTGTGTTTTTAAGCTGAATCCATGGGTGAAGATTTGATGGCTCAGATACAGCATTAATGAGCATTCCCTAGAGTTGTACAGGACATTATTTGCATTCAGTCAGAGAGAAAGTGTGTTTGAGAAATGTTGAGGAAGTGTGACTGAATGGAACCTGGTACCTGTAAAGCAGAATGAAGCTGTTTAGTAGCTACCAGGTCAAATGGTATCCGATCCTTTGCTGCTTCCAGCAAATTGAATGTTCATGAAAAATAAAGTAGCTGTGAACAAGGCTAACATCTGAGCAGACTGTGCGTGCCAGATTTGGAAGGTACACTGGGAAAAAAATGTTCATTACCTGTATTTTGTTATCTGATCAAAATCAAGGAAGGTGAATCTTAGAATAAATAAATCATTCTTTTAAAGACCAAAATACCTAAGAAATAAATAATTTTTGAATGGTTTAAGATTTTTTTAAGAAGAATATAGGATATTGGCATGAATGATCAGCCAGTCTTGTTCATGCGTATATGTGTTCAAAATAGCGTAAGTTACTTAGGTTAGAAGGGAAATCTATACCTGTGACTGACACCAGGTATTTTTGAGAAGGCGGAAAGCTGTAATTTAGGAAGGAGTCAACCCTTCTCTCTTATAGCCATGTGGGCTTCAAGTCTTTTTGCTGTCCCTTTGAAATTCCAAGTCAGATTGCCAATTCTGCATAGATTTACCTGCATTTAATTTCCAAAAGCCAGAAAGACCAGACGCACTCAAATTTGCTGAGAGGTTTGCTCTAAAAAAAATAAGATATAAGAAATTGATCTCAGTCTTTTTGTTTGCTGTCTTTGGGTGCTCTTGTTGATTTCTTGTTTTCTTTTTGTTGCTTTGGGGTGCTGTTTTGGTAACTATAAATGGTCTAACAGTGCACTTAAAAGGGGGGAAAGAATATATCAAAAGCTGTGCTTCTCAGATGAATATGCTACTAAGGCTCACCACAAGACTCACAATAAACTCACACTGCTAATCTCTTCTAACATTATTAAAAACACCAAGGGGTTTGCTGTCTTGGACCAACTCATTGCCATAGACCACTGCAGGAGTGCATTTGCAATGAAATTATGATGCTGTAACATACTACCAGCTGATGCAAGGATACAGGGAGCTGAAAAATGGCAAGCTTAGATTAGGTATTTTATTGGTGTCTGAGAGTTCTAGGGCAGAACAGGGCAAGGAATCAATGAAATATTTAGGATTTAGAATATACAATTGTAATACTACTTGACATCATGTTTGCTGTATTCGTGTTCCGGTCTTGCATGGTGGCTGGTAAGTGTCCTGGACCAGTGTCTAAAAACCTAGCAAAGTTATGCACAATCCCTGACTCATGAGATAGGGTAGGCTAAAGATAGATGCTGTGCAGTGGCATGAATATATATCTGTACCACAGACTCTGCTTGGTATTCTTGGTGTGACCCGCTAAAGGGTAGGAATCTTGCATTCTCTTTGAAGCCCATCTTCATCTGATCTCCAAATATTTGTGAAGGCTTTCAGAGGCTTTTGTTCTGGATGAACACAGAACATTTAACTATGTTTTGAGACCTTCTTCACTTGGAGACTAATTTTAGCATCAAGGCATCTTTGCAAAATTACACAGAATTATTTCTTAAAATTCAACAGTATAAGCACTCGTGGGAATGTCTCCTTCTCCCACAAGGCAGCTGTCAGGAGCACATTTTCCCGAGGGCCTGTTTTGGTCATGCCTACCCTGAGAGGTGCAGGGAGACCCAGGACCGTGTCTTGCTCTCTGAGCCACGGGACACAAGCCAGCTCTGGTCTGGAAGATGTTACAGCTCCATATGGTGAGGGTTTGGCCATGTTGACTTGGGCACAGTGCTGCAGGCAAAGGAGCAAAGGAGCTCTGATCTCATTGCACCCATCTGTTTAAATAGTTCTTTTTTTCCCTCTTGGTGGACTTCCCTTCACATGAAGGAAAACCTTCAACTCATCTAGATGTCTTCACAATTAAAATAAATCAATGAAATAAAATATCTTCCTAGGGCCAAGTAAACCCATGACTACCATGTCAGATGAATTAAGACAAAACCCCCTCCCATTTCTGCAATGTTGTATTACAGCTGGACTCTGTTTAATAATGGCAGATTTCTTAATAGTCAATAAAATGAATTGCTGGATGCCTGGAGCAGGGGTAGAAGACCTTGTAATTTTATGTTGGAGAGACAAATGTTTCCACTCGGTTTTTTGTTGCTGTTGTCTGATGGTAGTTTTGGGGGTTTTTAAGTGGAATTTGAACTAGAGAAATTAAGTCAAGAGACAAGGTACATGACCTTTAGGTAGAATTTTAGATTACCTATGGTTTAACTCTAGTCTTACTGAAGTCTGTGATATATACCTCCAAAATGACATGGGGACCATTTTTCTGTGCTGTGCTCTGAGGAATGCCTGGGTAGTCACTGTTCAGTTGTGCCTGCAGCAACTCTCTTCCCAGTTTTGTGAAGCAGGAGAGAGTATCTCTTCTGGGAGAGAAACTCCTGTGCCTAGAGAAATATGGCATTTGCACAGGCTGTTGTTGGGCTGAGAGCCCTTCACCATGGCATAAATTGAGTTTTGAAGTTAATCCTCCTCCCTGTATTCTCTTGGTGAGCCCCTTTGTAAGTGGTATCCAGAGCTGTTGATGCATTTGGTACAGGTGATTCCACATCCCTGTGTGCAGCTTTGAGTGCTCAGGCAGCAGTGGGTTAGATTTCAAAGATGAATTTTGAGAAATTTGAGTTTTAGCCACATTCAATATCACCTTGTGAAATATTAGATAAAAGCCACATCTCAATCCTCCTGACGATTGCAGTTTCTGATGGAGGAAGCACTGATAAGCTTATAATCCACGGAATAGCTACTGCTACTATAAAATTCATCCATCAACCTACCATATTTGGAGACTTTAATGATTGGAATTCATGTCATTAGACAACAGACAAAACTTTCTTCAACCCTTCTTCCTCGAATCAGTATTTGTTCTGAGTGTGTCTTACAGTCAGAGTTGCTCCTAATCCATACTTTCAATTGAATGTCCTTGAGGTTTTCTTGAGACTAATGAGAGTGCAACCCCCCCTTCATTTGCGTATTTACTATATAAATACACTATGTATTGTATAAATCTATATAAATATTTTACTCCCTGCTCTACTCTATTTGTGATAGATAGCTGTGGCAGTTTCTGGTACACACGCTTTTTTGCTAATTAACATTTGCAGTGATGATTAAGCTAAATATGACACCTTCACTAAAGCCTTGACTTTTTCAAGAGCATAGAACACAGAAGCAGCAGTTATGCGACAATATTTTCTAGCTGATTAGGGGTTTTGAAAAGTTTTTCTGTTACAAAGAAGAAATGCAGAGTACCCAGTAGTTTGGTGGATCTAATGACAAATACCACAAAAAAAGCTGAGTTGTGAGGGATATATCATGTTAAGTTTCAATGTGCAACTCAAAGACCAATATTTCTCTGCAACTGAGGTGCTGTGCAGTTTCGTATACCTAATTACTATGACTTAGCTTAGAGTTAATCCTGTTAATTTTTGGATTTCAGAAGTTTGAGCCCATCTCAAGTTCTTTACAAACAACCTAATGATGCTTTCCATTGAAATGCCTTTGTAAAACCTTTGTTTTGTTGGTGAGTAGCTCATGGTCTTTCATCATAATGAAAAAAAAATTTATTTTGCAGAATCCTCCAATGCTACTTTATTGACCAATGCAGAAAAAATTGCTACAATTACAACCACACATACTCCTCAGCAAATACCACAGGAGACCAGGTCAGATTGTTTTCCTTGAGGAGAGCATATTGACATGCTCTGTCTTTGGTTACTTCTTGATAATCTTCACATCCATGAGCTGTATTTTTCCTCTCTCTCTCTTTCTGTCATTCGTTCCAGCAGGAACAACACCAAACCAAAGCAGGAATCCCAGTTTGATTTCAAACCACCCCAAGCCGCACAGGTAAGGAGTAGCTTTCTAACTGTTGTTTACCACAGACTGTTGCTTCCAGTCTACTTGAGGGCTGTGTTCAAATATTTCACTTGAAAATCCCTTCTGGGATGCTGCTCTCCTACTGTCTGTTTGCTGAAGAAAGAGGAATGCGCTGATTAGTTTCTTAATATGTATAGCTGCTGTTGCAGTGAGAAACATTTCCAACACATTTTCATCAAGACTTTTAGGGAGAACAAAAGAAAAGAAAAAAAAAGAGCTGACATTTTTCCAACAGTAATAATTTGTGTGTTTGTTCATTGAGTTGTATGTTATGAGGGGCGTCTCCAGAAAATACTGTTGTATGTAAATGGTAAGTTCAAGGAACAGAAAACAGGAGAACTTAGTAAGGGGCCATAGTTGGAGTGTTTCAGCTTTCGCAGATGGCATCTTATTAGAGAGATTATTGATCTAAATTACCTTGCCACTGGCCATCCCAGGAGTAGCTCTTCCATTGGGGAATTCAAAGCATCCCTATGTTAACAGCATCTGTGAAAAACAATGCACGTAATTCTGAGCTTCTTGCAAAGGAATAAATGACATGGCAAGAAAAAGGAAAAGCCGACACCATGGCATGGACTCAACCCAAGTACCATTAGACAGTTAGGTAGAGCCTGGCAAGGGAAGTCAGGTTGCCCTTGCCTTTCTTTGCTCTTGGTGGAACATTAACTGCCCTCAGAAATGCCCCTTTCAGCCCTGGGCACAGAAGATTTTCTGTAAAACAAGTGCCTATAAATAGGTGGAACATGACCAAGCCCGTTCATCCAGACAGCCCTTTGTAGACTGCTGGCACTCCGAATCACATGGCGGAATGTGAAGAAGCAGGAGATCCTAGTTTGTGTCTGAGAATACAACTGAATGATTTTTTGGGGTTTTTTTAGTTATGAGTAACAGCAATTATAATACTCATTAATTGAATAATTTAGAAAATCAGAATAAAGCAGCATTTAACTTTCTGTTCAATTGTGCATATGTTGTCTTCCCTTCAGCAGGACCAGGACTTCTACACTGTTGAGCTGGAAAGAGGAGCTAAAGGGTTTGGCTTTAGCCTGCGAGGTGGCCGGGAGTATAATATGGATCTGTACGTGTTGCGACTAGCTGAGGATGGTCCAGCTGAGAGATGTGGGAAGATGAGGGTATGCTCAAACAGATTTGAAAAACATGTTTTTTGCAGTAAACTAACTTCCCTTCCCTGTCCCTACAGGCACACCTTCTGCTGTGCTGGCTAAGAGGAAAATTAAACGTTAACTGAAAGGAGCAGTGGTTCCTATTTACTTCTGTCTATGGCTTCCATGACTCTGTGTACAGTCTGCAGCAGTGTGTATGCACTGGAAGATTACAGTTCCTTGTTTAAACCCACGTCTTCAACTTCTGCTACATAATCTGTCTTTTAAAGCCTAACAAAGAAATGCATAGCAATAAAAATTGCCACAACCTGTGTCAGCTCGTTGAAAGCTGCAGCCATGAGCAAAGAACAGGGTGTTTCACCTGATCCTCTCCTCTGCCAGTGGGCAGAGTGGTGAGGGAACATGTATATATTGACCTGTGGGTTTTAAAATCATAATGTACTTATCGCTTAGTGTTTGCTTCGCGTATCAACTAAGTTATAAGCATTATAACAAGGGCACATGTTATAAAATACCTACAGAAAAAAGTAAATTGGCAAGTTTTAGGTACTCCTTGCTCTTCTATTAGAGGAGGCATGATCGCTTTACAGTGTATGTCTTTTTCTTTGCTAGATATATCATGTGAAGGACACTTTCAAAATTATTTTGTTAGGGGTAAATTTATAGGTTCAAATATTTTTGCTGATGAAAATAAATCAGTGCTGTGCTTTGGAAGTTAATGCTTTGACAAGCTCTCCCAAGCCCCGTTTTCCTGTCTCGGTAAAGAATTATATTTACAAAAACAGGTTTACTGATTCACAGTAGGTATCTACATCCAAGTGAGAAACAGATCTTCAGGTCTATTTGAACATCCCAGTTACAGCAGACGGTAAAACAAACAACCACTTTGGTCAAAGACTTTACAAATAATCAAAATAAAAGAAAATAGCATCAGTTCTAACATAGGTCTAAATAGTGATCAGTACAGTAATGAAGTGGTTTTACAGAACACCAATGAAATACTTTGATACCTCAAGCTTTCCCTTCACCTTCATGTTTTCCAGTCCCCTGCGTACATGTTTTTTTGAGGGGGCTGTCACTGGAAGGAGCTGATGTATTTAGCTGTGTGCATAGTTTTTCTTCCACCTTTGCTGTGCTGGTGTGGTGGTGACCCTTGGTGTGGACTTGTTTCTAATCTTAGGCTCTTTTATTACATTGACAGATTGGTGATGAAATTTTAGAGATCAATGGAGAAACTACTAAGAACATGAAGCACGCTCGGGCCATCGAACTGATTAAAAATGGTGGCCGCAGGGTCCGCCTGTTTCTGAAACGTGGAGATGGCTCTGTCCCAGAATATGGTGGGTCAAACTATGAAAACATTCCTTTCTTCCCTGGCATCACTCCATGAATGATTTGTCTCAAGATCTGAAGCGGGAATTCTTTTTTATTTTCCTTTCTCACCAGTGTCTTACCAACCTTTGCAACATATGGTTAATTGCCTCGCTTGTGCTGAATTTTCTACACATTTCATCCTTTGCTTGCTTCCATGGACTTTGGGGCGCAGTGTAAGGCAAGAACATCATAGCAGTATTTTTGGTGATCAGAGAGGAAAACAAAACAAAAAAAACCTTATTTTCTTGTCCAGCCAAACAAGGAATGTCATTGAACTGTGCCAAACTGTTTCTCAGCGGCTGAATTGTTGTTTCAAATAGGTCTCTACTTCTAATCAATGCAAAAACTGGCATCTTGAGTTATTGTACTGAAGCAGTGGTTTTATTTTTTGTTAGGTTTTTCTCCTAGTTCCTGTCTGTATCCATAGACATGAATGCCGAGATGGCATATGAGATTTTTGCCTTCCCTTAATACTTATGTAAATATTTATAAAGTTATTTAAGAAAAAGAAGGGGAAAAAAAGCTTTACTGCAAAACTGCATTGATTTGGCCTCCTGAGCCCTTTTCTCCCCCCTTAAACTGTCTGCTGGTTTCAACTAGTTAATTTGTAAGGTCTGAAAAGGTGAAGAGGTTATGAAAAGGTGCTCTGATGTCTGTCTTGGGAGGAAACATTCTGTCCTTGTTTCTTACTAAGAATTGCATTAGATTTCCTTTTCTTCCCCTGGAGGTTGGATTGCTGGGTGGCTTAACTTAGCACACTATTTAATATTATAATTATGTCTTATTTATTTGAGATAATTGTCAAATATTGTGCCCTCGATGGAGGGCTACTCCCAACCAAAGGTCTTTGAGGTTTCTATAGAAACTGATGATTGAAGGGATGTCCTTTATACTTTTCTCCCCGTATTTGGGTTATTTCTGTGTCAGTAAGTTCTGTGTTTATCATTCACTCCATGTCTAAAACCAGAAACAAACCCCTTCTGCACAATTTAAGAACTAGTTTTTCTTTTCATTTACTCTGTCACATTTGAGAGTTTCTCTTCACTCTGCTCATTATTTAACTTTAAATGACCAATTCAGAGTAAAGCCAACAAACAACTGAAGTGTTTAACAATATGGAAGGAAAGTTGTGGGTTTACACTTCTGTAATATAAATAGCACACCGGAAGGTTCAATGATGGCACTGAAATTCTGTAATGTTCTTTCTACTTTTGTCTTTTCCTATACTCCTTTGGATGTACAGTACTGTATCATACGCTAGACTGCATAAATACCCTGTAAATTAAGTGCTTCACTTCTCAAAGCATATGTCTGTTGCACTGAGGATGGAAATCCACCACCAATTTTCTTTTGGCTAATGCTAAACCACTAAACGTTCATTCTTCAAGCAAGGATTTACTATACAGGGGTTGCACTACTGTAAAGAATATCCTTGTAACATTTGGGACTCCTTCCTCTCTTTGTTCTGTTCGCTGCAGTCACAAATGGTTCCTCTAATAATGTTAAGTTCCAATATTTTTCTGACTTGATTGGAACGTGCTTCTCTATGAGGCTGTATATTTTTGTAATGAGTTTTGTACTTATTTTTAATGTTGTGGTCTCTAGTGGACTTTATTTTTCGTTGTTGTTTGATTGTTAATGTTTTTTCTATGACATTCTGTGTCGCTGTTCCAGCTGTCTTTTAGAATGGATGCTCTCGTTGTCTGGGTTATTGAATCACCTCTTAGATGTCTCTTTATGTCACGATAATAACAACTGCTGTCTTTGCAGCCTTATATTTGGGTGAAGCCTAGACAATCTGACTGGAAAAAATAAACTTTCTTTATTCTAAGATAAAATATGAAGATTTTTCTTTCTTTCATCTTTATTATAGGGAATCTAAATTTTCTACTTTTCTCTTTCTCTTTCTCTTACTTTTCTTGGTGCTGGGCTCTTCCTTCCTCAGCGATGATACCTCCTAATATCGCTGCATGTATGAGAAATGACAAGCTCGGGGAGTCTTGCTTCTACCTTATGGGCCATAATCAAACTACGGTTTGTAGCTAAAATCAATATTAGGTGTTTTTGTGCTGTGGCCTAATTCCCTCACATTGCTTTCCGCTTCGCTATATTTTATATGTACAGCAACTCATTCCGAGCACCCTGCGTCCCCTGAATTGTAAGTACACCACAGGACACGTTTAAACCTCGCTTGTACCTTGTGTGATAGCCAGGTCGCCACAAGCCACATGCTTACAGCTATGGAAAAGCAGTGTGGTCCCCGGCTGCTGCCTGGAGATGCTAAAAAGCAGAAATGCACACGTGATTCGCCTGGAAATGACAGGAATCATGGCCATGCACCAACCCTCCCAAGCTAAGGAATGGAAATGCCTTCTAATGGGAGATGCTTTGCGTGATGGCTAGAGAATGAGCATGTAGAGAGTTTGGCTTGGGGGAGGGAAGACAAAAAAGAGAAAAAGAGGGAAAAAAAAGATATCAGTTTTGAGTCATTACCCTCAGGACAGCCCACCTTGAGGCGCGTGTCTCGGTGCGAGCGGCAGGAAGCGTAGCTAATGCCAGCCGATTGCCCTGCAGAAGGTACATTAAAAAGAAAACAATAAGCAAAGAAAAACAACGCTTGCATTAAGTCAGCACAACTACTTTAATGTTTGCCATGTCTATAATGAATCATTCATAAACATCCGTTGCAAATGACATGAGTAATTGTAGCTTAGCCACAGCACAAGGCTGGTTTTTAGGGCTGGGGTTGTTGTTTTAATTCTGCTTTGCAGTTTGTCTCACTGAGGTAGCTCAGCTGTATTTTACCTGAAATACTACATTAAAAGTATTGGACTACAGATTAGGTTTTAATCAAAGCCATCCTACATATTACAGTATCTTTCCATTGCTTTGATATGAAAAAATCATAACTTTTGTCATCGTTGTATGAATCATTGTGGCAAAACCAAAATCTACCCTAGGACTTTTTATAACATGGTAGAACTAAGTGAGATTAAGTAATGTCTGAAATGAAATGGATATTGCATGATTGCAGTCTAATTCTCACACCTTCAAAATGTTATTTTATGAGGTGAAAACTTAATAATCAATACTGTTTTCTATACGTTTTCTGCTATTTGAAACAAGGCCTTCCGCACCTGGAAGGCAATTCTTTCAAAAGACTTTAAAGAAAAAAAGTCATTTCCTAGAGGCCCTCTTTATTGGAAACCGTTAAAAATCAGCCAACAACCTGAACTACAATATCTTTTCCACTGGAAAGAAAGTAGTGTAACTGAAACTTTGTGAATTGGTCTTGGGGAGAATGTAAAATGCCCCGTGACCAGAAGAGCATAAAGATGATATCAGCTTGGATCAAAACTCGGCTAACAAACAGAGCAGCACCAGTACTAACCTGTAACTCTCGTTGTTCGCAGTTAAATTAACAAAAGCTTCGGTTAGCCTTCGCTGACTGCTTTAACAGTTGTTTGTTTTTGTCACTAATGAAGTCTGAAGAGTGATAAGTGGTGTCACAGCGCCGCGGAAGGCATCGGTACCAAACACTTTGCTGTTATTTTCTTTCAGACCCCAGCAGTGACAGGAACAGTCCCGCCACAGGTTCACAAAATGTATCGGAAATGAAACCCGTGCCATCCAACCGACGGCAGCACCCATCATCGGAGTCCAGTTATCCACCAGACCTTCACAAATCATCACAACATGGGGAGAAGCGGACTTACGTTAGAGACCTAAAAGGCAGCAGAGAGTTTAGCAGACATCCCAATGAACACCACACTTGGAATGGGACTTCTAAAACCAACGACCACATGCCAGGCAGGAGGACGGAGAGGTCACCGGAAAGGAGGCGTGAGAGGCAGGTGGTGAACGGGCAGAAGAGGAGGTCTCCTGAAAAGCGGAGGGAAGGGACAAGGAGTGCTGACAACACTTTGGAGAGGCGGGAACGACACGAGAGGAGGAGAGAGCTCTCCCCTGAGAGGCGCAGAGAGCGATCCCCCAGCCGACGTCGGCGGTCGTTGGAGAGACTCACGGAGCCCAGGAGGTCTCCTGACCGGAGAAGAGAGAACTCCCTCGACCGGCGGGCGAAGTCATCCGACCGGCGGAGGGAGAGGTCGCCCGACAGACGGTTCAGGGAGGAGCGAGCAGGCCACCGGGAGAGGGAAGACCCCAACTGGAAGCACGAGCCGAGCCGCAGGCACCCGCCCGAGCAGCGCAGGAGGCCGTACAAGGAGTGCAGCACCGACCTCAGCATCTGAAGGGGTCCCCGTCGCCTTCCCCAATGCTGTGGGAGTAGAGGAGAGAGTGCGGGAGCTGAAACCATCTGGCTTTCACAGGCGAGGAGACGTCCGGCACCTGCTGATCCTACAAACCTTTTATGCAGATAAAATCTTATAACAAAAAAAAAGTGTTGTGCCTGATGTATAATATTAAAGAAAGTATTTTTCAGTGTATGCTTTTTTTTTTAATTACTTGCCAAATGTTGGTCCTAAAGGATTATAAAATTTTGTTTCTACATTCTTTGTAGATTTCTTAAGAATGATTCCTTTATTGGGCTTTCCCCCCTCCCCAATATAGTAAATGGGGGTAGCCAGTAATATAATATAGGCAAAGGATTTTATGACCAAGTTTGAATTATTTTATCCAGACTGTTCTCTAGTGACTCACTGCTACACTGTAGAAAATTTTTTAAGGGTTGGGGGTGGGGAAGGAAGAAAATTGTTCATCTCAGTAGGAATGGAGCACTCCTGCTGAAGGAATTAAAAAGGAAAGAGACATATGTTCCTAAAAATGCAAGAACTGTTGGAAGAGACTACTGTTTCAATGAAGGATATTTATAATAATAAAAAATAATAATAAAAAAACAACAAACCCACACAGCACAAGATGATTTACAATAAGGAATTTCTAGTTTGTTTCATGAACAGTTTATACTTTCAGGCCCCCGCTACAGGATGCGCAGAGGCAGAAGGACTGGTATCCACCATGCCTGTGTTGCACACTAACGTAGACTGTTGATCTCTCATTAGCCTCAGCAACATTTAACGATATTTCATTAAGGCAGCCACCGCAGCCCTGCTCATCTTCTAGATGTATATGGACAGCAACCCAAGCATGCACAGTGCTGTTTGTCT
Organism: Coccyzus lansbergi; assembly: GCA_033558105.1. Taxonomy (NCBI): domain Eukaryota; kingdom Metazoa; phylum Chordata; class Aves; order Cuculiformes; family Coccyzidae; genus Coccyzus; species Coccyzus lansbergi. The sequence goes on from JAUMJK010000431.1 coordinate 1,632,342, forward strand.
GCTTTGAAGCAAGGGAAGGGATCGGGATCCCAGGACGAGGCACAATTCAGTGGGAGCAAAGCCCTCCCTCTCAGAGTAGGTGTATTCCTTCTGCTCAGGCAAGACCAATGGGCTTGTCTTATTTTGCCAAATTCCAAAAGCTCTCTCTTCTTCTTGCTCTATATTTAAGGTTTTTTTAATTTTACTGGTTCATCCTTACTGAGACAAAAGGAGTGCACTTGCTTGGAGAAAAAAAAAATAAAAAACAGGAATAAAATATGGGAAAAAAAAAAGATGTATCAAAGGAAAAACACAGGCAAAACAGGCAATCAGTGGGATAACCTGGTTGTAGAAGCCTATCCATACTGGTTATATGCTGTAAATTTGAATTTAAGAACAGCAGCTAAAGGGAAACCTGCAAGTTTCTAAGTTGTATTTTTAAATTTGCAAGTTGTGTGGTAAGTCTGCTGTAGTACTGGTCTAAGATTTTAATGGATTACTGCCGAGCTGAGCCAAAATGTTTGCCGTTACTGTTGGACCACTAAAGTAAACTGCTGCTTTTTACAGTGCATTGGTGTGTACATGTATACTGTTTCACATTTTCCATATGAACACACAAACATTGCAAGTCTATCACTGTTGTTGCCATGGTACTGTAAAAACAAAACCAAGAAAGAAGATGGCCGATCATTGTGTGTACAGTTTAAATTGTAATTAATAGAGCCTGTTGGAAAAAAACAACAAAACTGTTGCCTTTTTCTTGTATAAAAGAGGATTTATGACAAAATTTAGCTGTGAGGAATGTGATTAAGTGTTTATATTTCTGAAAATGGAACAAATTGATTCAGGGGATATATTTTAATATAAACTGAATCAGGTATGTAAAGCTGTTTTAAACTGGGAGACTATATAAGTAATTCTAAAGCTTTTGTTGGTTTGGATATCATTTCTTTCTTCATGGTGGGCCTGCTTATGTATTAAGCACTTGTATGCAGTCTATGTTCTTCAGTCATCATTTCTTGCAATGTGCTATAGACATAAGGCTCTTTTCTGTGTTGATGAAAAGCAGGTTATGTGGGCCAATCTTTTTTATAAAACACTATGCATATATAAATATTACATTGTTCATAGCTTTATTTGACTTACTGGGTTTATACATAACACTAGGACGAGTAGATGTGGACTTACCCAGCACAACCTTCTTTCCTTGGAACAGACACTATGTATATGATGTAGCAACAAAGAAGGAGAAAGTCTGTGAATGCTATTTTTATTATCAAATAAAGTTTTCCATACAAAGCATACATATGATTGTAGTGATAAGATAAAGGAGGAACCACACCTTAAAGTTACTTACTCATCCCTGTCTAAATTAGTAAACTGTAGGTTGCAGTCTCCTAGGGCGATCCATTAAATATTAATAATCCATTAAATATATATTAATCATTTGACAAGCCTTAAAGCGCAAGTTCCAAATCTTCTGATATAAAAATTTTTCTTCCCCAAAATAATCAGCGGCTGAGGGTTTAGGTAAAGCAGGGTTTGTTCTTACGTTTCAGTTTTGAGTTGCTGGTCCTTCGTAACACATCAGCCTATGCAATGGTGGAAAATGAAGACAAGGCAGCCACTACTGTATTGCTGTAGTTGGGATTGATGCTATACATATATATGTATTTATATCTGTATAAATACATATATATATATATATATATAAAAAAATACATATATATACACATATTACTAAGGCTCTATGTCTCCCATCACTTCTTGAAATGTATAAAGACTGTTTTAAGTATTACAAAACTGATTACTTTAAACAGTTTTTTTTAAAACAACTTTTAAACATTGTGTAGTTTATCAGGCCCCACTCCTATGTTTTCCCAGTCCTCCAGCTAACCTGCTGGGAGTCCAGGCATTTGAGAGTTGAGGTAAACAGTTTGTATTTCATTTGCAGAGGGATTTGTCTAATGCAGCCTGAGTCTTTAAGTGTATGGCTGGGGCACTGAGAAGTTATTGGAATATTTTAGGTGTGCATCTTCTATGACATTGAATGCCTTTTCACTCTGAAGTTATAACACATTGTAATGGTATAGATTGATTCTGAATTTGTATTGTCTGCTGCTACAACTATTTATTGTCTACTGTTACTACTGTTTGTCCTCTCCTTACGTCGTAGCTTAGTTTAAATTACCTGAGAGAGCTGATCAGGTGAGTCTCAAGTTTATAAGTGTATCTTTGAAGTGTTAAGTCTTAAGCTAAAGAAGATATTATATAGCTAATAGTGAAATCACATTTACAGAAACATTTAATTAAGAAAACACTGAGTTGACAAAATAACAACTTATTCAAAATGCCTTGTTAGCAGTGGCATCCTTTCTACTGCTTCCAAACCCACTGAGAGCTGGGGCCAGCTCTAAAGCATCTCCATTGCAGCTCCATGTTCTGTGATGCAGCTGTGTTCACTTCAATTAATTCCAGCCTCCCTTTTGGCCATAAAATATTTTTCAAAACATCTAAAAATGAAAAGAAACCGTTTTTAGGTTGTAACTTTGCTCGTGTTTTGTCAAAGAATATTCTACAGCTGTGAAGCTCCCAGAAAGATGAATTCAAGTTTGTTTCTGGTGAAGAACTGAAAAGGTTATGAAGTGGTAAGTGAAAAAGCTCTGTAGATTGATATTGTTAATTTGGGGGTTTGTTTGAGTTTTGAGTTTTACATCATCTTTATCAGCATTGTGTGGTCAGGATCATGTGCCTTCAGTGTACTAAATCCTGTTCTTGGTGTAAGCATTGATCAATACTTTGAAAGCTTGTGGCTGCAGAGGGGCTGATCAGCCAGCCTGGAGAATTACGTGGATTTTGATCTTTTTGGTTACACTTGCAAGTAACATCAAGGTTAACTGAGCTACATTTGCTGCCTTTATATGCTTTCACTCAATTCACTCGCTCTTGAATATTCATTCTTTGGCATTCGAGCCAGTGTTTTATTTAATAGTGATCTCATGTTTAATCCATCTGCTGTGCTATGCTTGTTTTATCACTGCAATTGTAATTATAGTTACTGTTCTCCTCCCCAGTTTGATACCTTTTGTTACAACAGGCTCTCAGCTCTGTCTCTTCCTTGACTGTTCTACTGAAGAACATTATAAATGGCTCATAGTATGTTCAGTTTATTTGGCTCTCATAAATAGTACCAGGAAAAGATGTCGCTTATGACCTGCTGCTGCCATCTGTAAATGTGTGTTTGTTAGGCCTTTGGGATTCTCAAGATTTATTTTGCAAAAAAGGACTAGTAGGAACTAAAAAAACATATCCCAGTTTACTTAGCAGTTGTTGTAAATCGCACGAGTCTGAGATGATGCCAGTTTCTGATTTGGATGAGATGCTAATGCATCAGTCAGCATTGCTGCCTGGGTCTGTAACAAAGAGGCAGCGAAACCATGGGACTTCAGGACAGAGAGGAGTATAGAATACGTGCTGCCACATAAGAGCTGCTGCTTAATGCCAGTAGAAATTCAGTGGTCGGGATTGACCATGACATGACAACCTGCCACACAAACATGAGCGTCAGGTCAGAGCTTTTCAGAGTACCAGACGTATCTATTTCTTTTTCTTTACTGTCTTTATTGCCAGGAGCTCACAGAAAGATGGTGTTGTACCTGAACAACATACTGTGAAAAGCTTGGTTTTTAGGACATCCTCTTCTCTTCCAGATTCCTATAGGAGGCCTTCAAACCACAACTTCAAATCAGCTCTTGGCAATTAACATACAGGGTGCTGTGATCTGAAATTTACCCTTTGAAAATGCTCTTGTGAATCACAAATGGCCATCAAAGTTTTAAAATGCAGTCATGGCTGTGGACACAGAGTTTCTAAAATATTTGAAATTGTTATGTTTCTTCCAGGGCCTGGAGAAGGGAGACAACACACATGCTCCTTTCTGTCATAGAATCATAGAATCACCAGGTTGGAAGAGACCCACTGGATCATGGAGTCCAACGATTCCTATCAAACACTAAACCATGTCCCTCAGCACCTCATCCACCCGTCCCTTAAACACCTCCAGGAAAGGTGAATCAACCACCTCCCTGGGCAGCCTGTTCCACTGCCCAGTGATCCTTTCTATGAAATTTTTTTCCTAATGTCCAGCTTAAATCTCCTCTGGCAGAGCTTGAGGCCATTCCCTCAATCTGGGTCTAGAGGCACCAACAGATGAGTTCTGGCAAGTCAGTGGAAAGTAATGCATACCCCTTCTACTTCAAACGTCTCTGCATAAACCCATAACAAAAGTTAAAATGATTCATTGAAGCAACAGAGATGAAGAGCTACCGTCTATGTTGCTGAATGGTCAGTTGAGGAAGCCAGTTATTCTCAGCAGGTCTTCTATGGCAGCGAGTGAATTGAAAATCCTCAGCTTCAGAGAGTTGCCTGAGCCTCAAGACATTGAGGTTGAAGTGGAAGGGGTTTATTCTCTTCCAGGAGTCTGATTAGCTTTAATTTTGCAGGAAATAGTTTCTTAAAAGAGAGCTTTTGAGGAGATTGGCTGCAACGGGAGGTAGGGAAGAATGGAAAATAGTTTGCAGAGGAAAACTTAAACTCAGCATTACGTTTGGCCGTACTCAAGCAAATCACAGTTTCTGGCATTTTGCCTCCGCCAAGGTTATTTGGTCTGATCCTCAGCTGATGTGACTTTGGTCCTTGTATTGAACAGGAATTCCACCTTACTTATCTGGCTGCTGTAGACCAGGCTTCATCTCAGTCCCCATGTCAGCTATGACCAGTCTAACATTTCTTCTTTCTTTCTTTTGCACTTGTCAGAAATTTCAGTTTTCAGATTTTTATTTTGTCCTTAGAGATCTGAGCTTCTGTGGCATTACCTTGCATCTGTTGTGAACCAAGAGCACGTTTATGGATACATCTGTGGCTGAGAGCTTATTAGCAGTAATTTGCTAAGTCAGGAACACTGAGTGGTGAGATTGTCCTTCCAAGCGTGGTGACTTCCGTAAGGATGAATGAGATTTGTTGAATTAGCTGTCGTGCTTCTTTCTAAAGATAGTCAGAAACAGGAATGTTTGGAGGAGGAAGTTGGCTGAGCTTCATTCCATATATGCTAGGAAAATATTGATTGGGTGTGGAAACAACTTGGAGAGTTTCTTGAGGACTCATGCTTTTGTTCCACATAAATGAGCCATTGCTTTTTGCATTGTTTCTCAGTAAGATTCTTCTGGATCCTGTTTTTGCTTCTGAGACTTCAGTTTGCTTTAGGGACCCACAAGCAACTTCTTTCCTCTTTGTCTGAGCCAACAATTGTTGCCACCGCTTTGAAGTGTTGAGTCTGCTGGCAAAGCTTTTGCCTTTGTAACCTTCAAACTGCAGTTGTATAACACAGGGATGACTTCCAAGGACACGAGACAGTTTCTCTGCTGTTCAGAACAGCACCAGACACGGTTAGAGTGTCCTGCTCCTACTCCCACTCAGTGGAAACAGAGGTCCTAACCGCAGGCAGAAATTGCTAAGGAAAGAGCAACCTCAGGCAAAGGCAAGAAGCACTCTTTGAAGGTGCACCAAGCATCACATCCTACAGGTTTCCAGGTGTGACATATAAAATACAAGAAATAATAGAATTTGTGTGGCTGATTCACAGTACTGAATTCATTATTCAAAGGAATTTTTGCTGAATGATTAGAAGACATTTAAAGATCCCCATGCACATTATTTGTGTGATATTACTAACAGTATCAGAAAGAAAAGACTATTAAAAAATACATGGTATGTGTTTCCTTGTCATGCTTTCCTATATTAGTGTTGATTGGGGTGCATCAGGCATCTGCTTTCCTTCTCCAGTCCCTTCTCTGGCTGAAAGGATAACTCGATGAGACAGGTGTTTTTAGACAAAGTGCTGGGGATGTCAAAAAGAAATCTTGTTGCTGGAACCTGAGAGAAAAATTCGAAACCATTTCTTCAGTGCTTCTTGGAAAGTATAATTTCGTATATATTGTACTTGGTGTCACTTAATATACATTTGCTACTTTGAAAGAACTTTAGCTGTTAATGAAAGAGTCTGCTACGTCCAACTCCCTAACATGCATGGCACACATTGGCCCAAACCGTTTCTTTTTTTACCAGTTGACAGGATTGAAAGTGGACTGTCTCGGACTTTCCTTCTGCTTTCGGGACAGTTTGTCTGGAAGTGTTCAGCTTAATTGTGCAGTAACAATGTAAAAATATGCAAACTATAAAGAGCTCCGGAGTGCTTAACATGACAACACACGCACGCTTTTGATTATCTAGAGCTGATGTCAAGAGCCTGGAAAAAACCTTCACGAGGGACTCCAGACCTGCAGGTTGTATCACTGTCCTGTCAACTGGTGCCTTCTAGCTGCACATGAAGCTGGAGCATCAGGGGGTCAGAGGCAGCCTGGCTGCCTTTATTCCAGTGCTCCATGGCTTGGCCGGTGGGAACACAGTTCTGCATTACTCCTGAGTGCCTGTGTGCATCTCTGGGACATCCCAGAGCCAGAAGTGAGGTTTCCTCCATGAAGACCTCCAAGTAAGGAGGACTGCTTTCTTTTACTGAGAGCAGACTGATGAACTCTGCCATCCCCTCTGATATTGCATTAACTCAAATATTTTATCCCGCAATTCTGCTTATCTTAGAGATCAATCTTGGTTTGTAACTAATATTAATATTTATGATCATTGCTTCTGCTATTGCATTGCTTCAGCATATTGCAAAAATTCATATCCCTCTGCTTACTAAAGATTTAATTCATCAGCCTAACTCTTCTTATTCCAATTATGATTTAATAAAGATGGATCCTTCTTTTAATACAGCTTCATAGCATTTCCAAATTCTTTAATGATTGACGTGTTTTACAGCCATGAATTCTCAGCATTTTTTCATGCAAACTTCTATAAAAAGGATGCACTCTAATTCAGTGAGCCAAAAATAGACACACACTGCCTTCAGGTTTAGATGTGCTCTACTCCCTGCTTCATTGTGAAAAATGATCTGTGAGGATAGTTGTACAGATGGAAAAGTCAAGTGAATTCTGTAGTAAAACACTGAGTAAAAAGACAAATAGACTGTTGTTGTGAGCTTCATTAAAAAGTAGATGTATGCCCGTTTGCGCTTCTGCCCAAATGAGGTTTAGGTTCCAGTATTTCTTACAGGCAAGTTTTTTCTGCTTTGCATCACTCCTTTTGCCTTCCTACCTGCAATCTCCTATAGCTGCTAAAGCCTCGTGATTTATACCACTGTCTGGCTGTATCTCTTTTGATAAAGTGACACACAGTTGATTCCTTTATTTTCAGCATGCTCTTTGTCTTTATCAACTCTTACTGCAAACCATAGCAATTCATTTTTTTCGCAGTCTCTGGTTCCTACAAGTTTTTGTGTGAAAGGCAGGATGTTGTGAGATTTGGGGCTTCATTTATCAGAGCAGAACTGCATCAAGAGTTTTGCAGCAAAGTGGAAAAGTTAGGAAAACAGTGAGAAGCTGCACCAGCAGATTTTGTACATCAGGCTGTTAGCAAAAAAAAATGATTTTCCAATTTTGTGCAAAAACAGAGCAACTTTTGTTTGCATGAAGTCCTGCCAAACTCACATTAATTGTGTTTAATTTGATTGCTTGGAGCACAGATGAAAATGCTTTTCAAATAATTATTTGACTGTAATCATGGAGATCCTCATTCAGAAGAAGCCTTGCTGAGGACAGCATGCAAGCATATGCCCGAGTTCTGTTGATGTCGAGGGACATAATTCAATTAAAAGCCTTCCTGAGCAAGGTTTGGAATGTTTATAGGAGTTGTAATGACCGTTATTGTCTCAGCCTGTGCCAGAAACACCACCACTTGCAGTCTCCTGATTAATGGTATTCATGGTTTCCTGTCCTTGGCTTTTTAATTTACCATTTCAACAAGGATCCCCACATCTCGGACTTGTTCCACATGTGCTCTCAAGTGTCAGTGTCCCTTGTGCATTATGAACACACTCAAAACCTGGTTGTATCTTTGCATCCCATTGCTATCCTCTCCCTCTCCAGGAAATTCCTCTTCATGACGTCTTCCCCACACTTCTCTGCTTGTTCTGCTCTGCAGTGCTCATTTTCTCCAGGGTGGAAACTGGCTTTACACTGAGGATGTCCATTCATCTAGATATGCTGGATGAGAAGAACATCTGTTCTCTCTCATGGTGGTCAGAAGCAAATATTTGGAGTGTTTCTTTTTGCCACAGGTTCTCATGGTCCCTATGCTGGGCAGTATTCCCAGTATTGCTATCACGGTATTTCCTAGCTCAAAACCTGGTGTGCACTCAGGCTTGTAGGACACGTTTACATCTTGGACATCACCAGATCGTGGCTGAGGGGGATCAATACTAATCGAAGGATGCAGACCTGGTGGATGAAAAACTGGCCATAAGTTGGCAGTGTGTGCTTGAAGCCCGAACGGCAAACTGTGTCCTGAGTAACAGCAAAAGAAGCATGGCCAGAGGGGTCAAGAGAGATAATTCTGCACCTCTTCTTCACTCTGGTAAGACACCACCTGGAGTTCTGTGTCCAGCTCTAGAGCTCTCAGCACAGGAAAGACGTTGATCTGTTGGAGCAAGTCGAAAGGAGGGCCACAAAAAGTATGGAAGTCTGTAACACCTCTTCTGTAAAGACAGAGAGAGTAGGGGTAGTTCCATCTGGAGAAGTGCTTAGAGGGGGCTGATAAGAATGATGGGGACAGACATTTTAGTAGGGCCTGTTGCAGTAAGACAAGGGTTAATGATTTTAAACTTAAAGGGTAGATTTAACTAGCTAGAAGGAAAATATTTTTTATGCAAGTGGTGCAACACTCATGTGTTGGCCAGGGAGGTTGCAGATGCCCCATCCCTGAAAACATTCAAGACAAGGTTGGATGGGGCTCTGAGCAACCCGATCCAGTGGAAGGTTTCCCTGCTTATGGCAGAAGGGCTGAACTGGATGGGCTTTAAATGTCCCTTCCAACCCAAGTCGTTCTGTGAGTCTATGACCAGAATGGTTTACCACATTTACTCTTCATAAAGCCCTCTGGGCTGTCAGTGAGCCCAATTTTGTATTGACATTAAGGTGCCAAAAAAAGAGATATACAGAGCTGTGCAGGTGTTTCCAATAAGATAGTATTTCCATAGCAATGAAGTAGTTTTGTACTACACTAATGGTCTAGAGTTAGTAGAGAATCAGGAAGAGAAGCTGAAGATTAAGTATTTTCTACAGTGGAAGTGAACCAGAAATGCTAAGGGAGAGGCAGATGTTGAAACAAAGATAAAGCCAAGTGCACAAAAATCTATTTTCTTAAAAATGCAACAACAAAAAGAGGCCTGTCAGAATGATAGGCAGGGTAGCATTTAGCTCTTAGTGACTAAGTTAAGAACAAAAAGACTGCAGAACCCAAGCAAAATTGAAAAATAAACAGCTGAAGAGAGATTTCTGCTTGGAAAATAGCAAAAAGTTTTTGAAATTTTCTTATATTTTGTCAAAATGTTAACCTTTGAACAATCCCACCTTCCTGTAAACGAGTACAAAAAAAACCACCCACCCAAACCCAAAACCCAAACCCACAAAAAAATCCCCAAACAGCCCATCTTTCAAATATTACTGTGTTTTCCTCTCTTGGCACACCCATAGGAAGACCTGACAGTACCAATGTTTTGATGTAGTTGGAGTGTAAAAGATAAAGCAGAAGAGAAGTACCAAGGAAACAGAAAAGCTTGGACTGTTTCTTCCCCCACGCTCTGATTTTCTTTCCTTGCATATTTAGCAGGGTTAGAAGTAGGTCAGACTCTCCCTGCCATGTGCTGAAGCTGCGGCTGTGACACTAGCCTGGAGCTGCCTCTGTCTGCTGTCAGTTTTGAGGGCTGGTATGAGATATCTGGTGGAGTCGGAGAGCTTGATCTTCCTCTTGCAGGCAGTGGCATAAGTCAGAGGGACTCAGCTAAGGCAGTGGAGTAAGGGTGTAAGGGTATGGTGAGAGATGGAGAGAGCACAGGACAAGTAGCTGTGGACACCGCGAGAACCAGCATGAAGCTGATCTTGAAGAGACATCTAGGAAGGGCCAGAAGGGTCTGTGGTACGAACATCACTCACCCTTAGGGCAGGAGGCTTGGATCACAGCAGAGCTCGTGTCTTTGAGCAAGGGAGGGTTTCATACTCCTCTGCCAGAGAGGCAGCCAAAGGCATGGCCAGGGGTGGGGCAGGGATGTTCACACGGGGTTAAATACGAGTCTGCCTGTCTCCTGCCCTTATTGAAGAGAAAACAGAGCAGACCTTCTCCTCTGTATGAAATAATACACACATCATCACACTTGGCAGCCTTTTTTCTTAATCATACAATCACAGAATCACCATGTTGGAAGAGACCCGCCAGATCAAGTCCAACCATTCCTATCAAACACTAAACTATGTCCCTCAAAGAGAATCGCTGGACAGAAGCCTGAGCCAGGTGCTTGCTGCCAGTGTGTTAGCCTTACAGGAGATGAAACACTCAATGGTAAAGAGACAGCAATTCCTTGTCAAATTCTGGCTCCTAGCAATCAAACTGGGGGCAGCGAGACTCACTGTCACAGCAAGAAGGGTTGGTCTCAAGGCTGCTGCCACCAGCAATGGAGGCAGCCCAGTTTCTGTGGGATCTCTAGGCCAGAGGGTCCTGGGAGAGGTTCTGAAGGTAAGGAGAAGACAGGACGAACCTGGCTGCTAGGAACAGTCCCCGTGTCAATTGCTGCTCTTTTGTTTCTGGTTGCATCATCTTAACTGATCTGTCTCACTACCAGCTTTCCTCATGGAAAACTGCCCCGTGTTGCACAATATTCCCTGCGCCTGATTAATAATTATTATTAAGTTAATTAATAGTTAATTAAGTTTAAGGGGCAGATCAGAGTCTGGTAACTGAAGTTTCTTGAGTTTCTGAAATGAACCTACCTTTACAGGGAAGAGTAAATCCTAACATGCTGATGCTGCAGCAATATGTTAACCCTGATAAATGGATCTTTAACAAATCAGGATCGACATTGACAAGATGAGCAATTTCTTCCTTTCTTTATTATTCAGAAACGTAAAATAAGTCAATGGGAAAGGAGGCCATTTTCCAACATGCCTGCAAGAAAGTATCAAAGTAAGTGCACTCCACAATGCTTGCTTGTCATACGAAAGCCTTGGAGGACACACAGACGCTGGGTCTGGAGAATGTACCTCATCTTTTTTGGTGGCATATTCTTTTATACTTTGCTCTTTCTCTAATGATTAATAAATCAGGATTGTGTTTTCAGAAAGAAGGATAATCACAGTACCTCACGCCAGATATGTTGGTCAGGAGGTCAGTGGGGTGGGACAAGTGACGCCTAAAATGAGGTTGCAGTATTCGCTGTCTAAATAATTTCCTTCTCCACATTCATTGTGGTAAGTTCTGATCTCATGGACCTAAACTTAAATGGTGTGAAGACGCTGGTTTGCTTTTCTTACTGTCACCTAGGACAAAATAGTGGATTTCTAGAATATCTTGACGATAGTAGGATGTAAGGAGGAGGAGGAGTAAATATGACAAGAGAGCAATCTAAGCATCTCCCTCAGTTTTGGCTGAGTCGAGCGATGAAATGAAGGCAGTATATCAGTCAATACTGTTGTGTAAAGGACACAAGATGCATCTGTCATGTTTCACAGTCTGCAGATGCTATTATCCTTTGTGAAAGGCTGAATATTTCACTACGAATATTCAAACCATCCCTGTTCTGCTGAATATTGTTGAAATGGGCTCTCAGGTTCAGTATTCCATCAGCCCAGCTGCCCTGAGTGGGGTCTTTTGCTAAGGCCCCGGGTACAGCAGGGACTTTGACTGCAGAATTAATCCTTCCTGGCAACACACACCATGTCAGGGAGAATTCACAGGCTCCAGCCTTGTGGCATGTTCCCTGAGGCAATCATGGCAGTGAAAGGGTGCTGGACAAGGTGTCACTGGCTCAAAGAACTGAGAGTGAAGCTCTCCAAATCTAAGCCCTGCAAAGCAGCCAGCACTGAGCTGAGCAGGAGCTCTTAGAGACCTTCTAGCTGAGAGCCAAGCAGTGACAATCCAAAAGCTGAGGATGCAAAGCTCAGTGCACTCCCAGGCAGCTGCAATGTGTGGTTCAACTCAAGAATAATGAGACGGCTGGCACAGAGGCTGGAGAAGAACTGCTCATCTCCTGCATTTTGTACAAGGGCAAATGTATTTGGCAGCAGTAGGTGTGACAGCCCTGAGCAGATCCTCACTTCTGAATGTGCTGGTTGCTGGCTTAGAAACCAGACACCTGTGGTAAATTTGTATGCTAACCACAGCCAAAACCTATTGGGTGTTTTTCCACCATCAAACGAGCGAATCTATTGGGTTCCTTCAATCAAGATTTGAATCCACCAGATCACCTGTCCTTATCTAAATGCAGCCTGCACTCCCGTGTACTCCTGGCTCTTGGTAGGCTTAGCTGTACCTGCAAGCACAGCTCTGAACTTTGGTGTGCTCTTTCCACACCAACAGTCTCTTCTAATGACAGTTGTAAAGATGAGATGAAGAGGGAGATGGCTTTTCTAAACCTCACTCCTTCAGGTGAGGGTATTATTTTTCTTTTCCCCATGAAGCACGTAATTTGTGACAGTTCAGCCTTTGAAGAGGATTGTTCAGGCTGCAGTTTGGACATGGGAAGCAGACATCAAGCTGGGAAGGAGATCCTCAGCCTCTGGGCACAGACAATGGGAAGGCAGATGGACTGCTAAAAATGCTGGTGAGGTCAGAGTGCAGCAAGACCTTTGGTCGACTCTGTCACATACGTCTCTGTCACATACGTCTCTGTCACATGTGCTGTTGACCAACACAATACAACCCCCCCTGCAGTACTTTGGGACCTGATGAGGAGAGCATTGGAGGATGCTATAGGCAGTTGTGAATGACGGGGACCCGTCCTCACAGGAGAAAGGAGGCTTTCAAAACCACAAGGAACCTCCAACCCTTTTGGACCCAACCTGCAGACCATGACCCTCGGGGGGATGGAGGGGAGGTGCGAATCCAATGTTGCATTGGCTGTTGGGTGGCAGCATGTTGGACACTGTCAACAACATTATAATCAATATTATCTATCAAGCATTCATGTGTTAATCTTGGAGAACTTGAAAGAGTTATGAATCTGCTGAGTGCACATAGGGCTGAGGTGGAGAGCACAAGAACAATCATCATCGTTGTGTCAGGCAATATATTATGGCTGGCTTGCCAGGTGGAAAAGTGAACGTGATTTGTCTTTTTGTTTGCTTTAGTGAGCCATAAGAGACTGTTTTGCTTGCTCAGGTGTTTTGAGTCTTTTAACTCTGCCTTTTTCTTGCTGGGTTTGGGAATTAGCTTCTTAAGTGTTTGTGCATTCCTCCTTCTCAAACTGGAGGTTATTTGTGTGTTTGTTCAGAACGAAACAGGTCTGCTGTGTGTGATATTGCTTCATGCTCTCATTGATTGCTTTGCTGCTGCTGCAGTTTTGGAGGGGAAGTGGCACAAAGAAGCTGAAGTAGCGTTTCTGTGAGATGAAGAAGTGTGCTGTTTATTCAAGAAGCTGTTGCCATGTTTGTTAAAGCAGCCTTGGTTTGTATGTGTCTCCTCTTGTGCTGTAAGAGAGGAGGGTGAAAAGAAAGCATTCCAGTTTAGGCTAAAGAACTCACAAGCAAGAAAGATCCTGAAAGGGAAACAAATTTTGCAGGGAAAAGTGGAAGTGGAGGCTGGGAAAGAGGGGATGAAGTTTGAAGCTGGTGCTTTTTCCTACTATGGGGTGATGGCCCTCACAGCACCGCCAGGTACATCCTCTTACCTTCTGCTTCTGGAATGGGATCCTGCACAAGCCTGTCCCTCCTGTGTGTGCAGTGTGAGGATCCCCGTATGTGTCCATGGGCTGCTTTAAACCCTCCATACCTCCTTGCCAGTGACCCTGCCTGTCTGGTATGGTGTCTCTGAGAGGGGGTTGGGCTGGTGGCCCAAAAACTCAGCAGCAGGAGCATGCAAGTGTTGTGTTTTGCACAGGAGGACAGGTTCGTACTTTGGCTCACGTAAGGAAATGGGGATTGAATTGGATGGTTGGACTCGATGATCCAGTGGGTCTCTTCCAACCTGCTTGTTCTATAATTCTATGATTCTATGACATAGGTATAAACAGCATCTGTATAGTGGCTAAAGTTTTGCCCCTGCTCCTCAAGTGTGCTGTCTTCCTCCTAGTGTGTCTATCTGCTTCTGCAACAGAATTAGCTTGCATCTGGCCAATGTGGAGCTGGGGCCCAGAGCATGTGTCTGTCAGTCCTCATCCATGCAGTCATTCTGTTTGTGTGATGTTAATGCCATATGTGCAGCTGGTAATAATTTTTAGAGAGAATTATTGAGTATGGCACTGACATAGGATTTTTGAAGGGTACCTCCAGACTTTGTTCCTGCAGAGAAAAAGAACTTTTCAATACTAGTTCACTATCCAATTTTCGTAAAGATGTCACAAAATATTCCCTCCATGTGGCCTGCATCAGTCCTGGATGGGTAGAGGACCTTTTTTTCCCATTTGTTTCTTAATTTACTGGGAATAATTCATTGGCTGCCAGCTGTGCTTGTGAAATGACTAGGTGCATCCCTCAGAAACAAGCCTGACAATCCACTCAGCACCCAATTTGGCTTTACTGCATCTGTGCACTTGTAGTCACTCTGTTATGCAACCTCTGTGCCTCTACCCACAGTCTGTTGGCATTCATTTATTCATTTGATTTCAGCTTTGCATGCGGCAACCACTGTCATTTCCATATTACGAAAGGAGGCAGGGAGCATGTTGACACAAGGCTTGGGCTCATGTCTATGCTGAGAGCAGCTGGGAAAAGCTCTGTACTTGTCAAGGAAAAGAGGGTATTCAAGGGCATCTTCCCTTTGGTGGAGGCTTTGTTAGGAGACATGGTCAGAAGTGGGACTTCTGTTCCATGAGAAAGGTTGGAATAAACATTTTGTCCTGTTTTTGCAAAATAAAATTCCAATTTGCATGGATGGGAAGAGGCAAGAACGTTGCAATGTTCATTCAAAATAACCTAAATGCTCTGATACGTCTGAAACAAAAAATGAGCCTGAAAGGCCAAGTAAGAAGTAAATCTTCTTGCTCTGAGTGCTCCCAAGGGCCTGGGATCTAGTCTACCCTGGTGAGGACTAGAATAGTGAAGCTTTTGAACATGCCACTCTCACCTCTGCAAAACACCTTGGAAGCCCCAAACTCCTAACAAAAGACAAACCTTCCAGTCTCTCTGCCCTACAGCTTCAGTCCCTAGAAGTACCCATCATCGCATGAGGAACGGATGACTTGGTGTAGGCACACAAAAGAAGATTTAGGAGTGATTTTTGGACTAAACGGTTCCATGTTTGCCTGGGGCTGTGGGGAAATGGACTGCGTAGCTCTTACTTGATTTCTCACTGTATTCATCTCTCTAGCTGATGTTCTTCTTTTCAGTGTACGTTGCCTACATTTGCGTCTCCCATTTCCAATTTGATCTATCAGCTCGACACAAGAAATGTGTTACAGGTGCAGTTCTCATCTGTATTACAGGATATAAGCTGCCCTTTTATTTCCACCACTTGGAGAGGCGAGGAAAGGTTGCCAGGCACCCCACAAAAAGGTGAGACCAGTAGGTGCCCTTTCATTTTGTGTGATTGTCTGCTTGTCCTGGAGGAAGATGGATCTTGGCTGAGACACAAAACCCACAAAACACCTACTGAGTAATCTTCTGCAGGTGACAAAGGCTGCAATGATAAGGGAAAAGAGAAGCTTCCTGGAGGTGAAATGCAGGTCAGCTGGAAACATGGACTTTATCCTTCCCACATCTTCATTTTACCTCCTGTCACAAACCAGCCAAAGCTCTGAAAGGACCTACTTTATCTCTCCATAGACAGGAAACCTTCCTCCCTGTAATTTTTATCTAAAGTAGTTATGCTGTAAAAATGTGATGACTGCTTCTGCAGCACTTGCCTGCTTCCATAATGGGATAATTGGAGATAAAGGTAATGTGTTTTTAATTTCATATCATTATTAGGTTGCTGGTAGGTGAATGTATAGGAGATGGTTTAATAAAGCAATTTGAAATTTCCCGTAGCGAGCCCTTGGAAGTGTGTATCAACCATGAGTGAAGAGCACAGACTTAATCAGTATTTTCAGAATTGCGAGAGAGGAGGCTAACAGGGGAGGTAAAATGTGATAGCCTGTCCCTAGCTCTGGTTGGCTGACAAATCCTCAGGGCCAAGGCTCAGCCTGGGGTTGGCAGCGCTTCTGCTCATGCTATTGAAGCAAGACTAAAGTGTTGTGGCTTCCAATCCTCATTCTGCCCATTCTATAGCTCTTGTGCCACAATAAAGTGAGACCAAAATTTTTCTCTTGCCTCCTACTCTGGAAAATCATTGATAGGAAATATTGTTCTTTGAGCACCTGTGGGCGTTGGGTGTAGCTGAACTCTCTGTTGATATCTCCTGGGCTGACTAAGGACCAAATCAAGTGCTCAGCAAACTTGGGCTTTGATACTCCCTTCCACCAATGAAAGAAAATGCCTTTTGCTTAGTCTCTCTTGCAGTGTTTGATGTGAAAGATCAGCTGCTATGTTCCTGCCCTCTGCCTGTAGAGGTTGGTGACGAGAAGCCTGGTTGCAGCTGGTCTCTCCTCTGTTGGGTGTGTAGCCTGACCAGGAGAATAACAGGAGCTGTTTCCCCATAGGTAGGCACTGCATTAAGAAACAGGCTCTTAGTTCTTCCTCCAGTGTGTTTTGTCCACAGTCCTTTCTTTACACAAAAGGGTTTTTTCCAGCACTGACAGCATGAGTGTTTCTCTATTATTGCATTTCTGCTTCAGTCCCCTCATTTGGAGAGGACGGAATGCAGCATAATGCTGGATCTCCAGCTCCCTAACATCTCTTTGATTTCCCATATTGTCCAAAGCCTCTGTCGTTTCAGTCAATAGCATACTCAGCCCTTCAGCCAGGCAGGGAGCATCAACTCATTCATTAGTCTTCAGATATTTGATTCTTTATGCTCTTTTTTTCTTTACATTTTTACGTCTGGTTTACAGCCATATTCTTCACCTTGTGGAAACCCTACCTGGTGTGTTCACCTCTTAGTGGAAATACATGCTGTTTGTCACACAGGTTCTTCAGCTGCTTTCTTTCAATTCACCTCTTCTTAGAATTCAGCCTCTTAACATTCATACCAGGCAGGATTGCTGTAGCCACATCCTGCCAGGTTTGCATGTTCAAGAAGTTCAGTATCCCATAAACATGGAAATAACTTTAATAGACTTGAGAATGCAGATTCTTCTGCCTATAATAGGTGTTTGACTCTAACTGAACTTTTGAAGATAATGTTATTGTCATATTCCTTATTAATGTTTGGGTATAAAGAAGTTATTTTAGGATAACATTAGTAAAGAAATTCCTTTGTTTATGTTTATGCTTTGTAGCTCAAATATATAATAACAAGTTCCATCTGTTTGTTTAATTAATGCTCACAGCGCAGGGAAAATGTCTACCCAGCAATACAGAATATGACATTTGACTCAACAAATTGAAAAGTTATGATAAAAAGTGATTAATGTTATTTGAAAAAAGCAATTACTATTTGGCACAAGGGAGTTTTCAGTCTCCTCCTATTGTCAAGGAGACGCAGGCTGGATGTAAAAGGCACTTGATGCTGCTGGTGCTGGGTGAACTGTAAATGTTTTATGACTTCCCTCACCTTAGAAAAAGCGCAGTGCTAACCTGTCACAGGAGCACATTTAATTGCTCTTCGACAACATTTTCATTGTTGCCTGAATATGCACTGCAGCCCTGCCTTCACCCCCACCCCTGCCCTCAGAGCTCTTGACATTAAAAGCTATTGATGGATGAGCTTGTTTTGACTAATTTTGAATCCACTCGAACATTCTGGGTTTGAAAGTTCAGTGCTGATGTAACTGAGTTCACATCCTGAGGGAGAGGAGGATGCTGGCAGAAGGGGAAAGAATTCCAGTGGGAAAAAGTGGTGGAAGAGAGATAAAGGTAGTGTGTAGAGACATCAAGACCCATCTGATAGTGGGAAAGTACAAGAGGCAAAGCAGAGAATGGAAAAATAAATTCAGTATTTGTGTGTAGACACATATGTGGCTCGTTACTGAAACTGTACTAGCAACGGGGTTTCTTCTTGTGTGAAAAGTGATTTAGTTAGGAAAATTAAATCTGTTTTGTAAAGAAAAATCCAAGTTGTACATTTGATGGGCTGAAAAAACTGATGAACTTGATCCTGTGTTCCAGACCACAGAAACTCAGGTTTTTGACATTTTAAAGAAATCATTGCCTCTCTCCTCACCTTCTCCCTTTTGCTATCCTAGGGCAGAAACACAACCCTGATGGTTGTGGGAAAGGCACTTCTCAGCTAAAGGGAACTGAAAAATAACAACAGACACACGTTGGATTACGTAAATTCAGGTGTTACCTAAGACTCAGCTGGTTGCTCCCACACACAGACAGACCGTCCACTCCTGCAAAGGTCTCCCCTGCAACAGAGCTTGTGCGATGAAGTAGAGGAGGCTCAGGAAAAGTTAGGATTGCATAGAGCAATCTCCCATTGCTTCCAGCATCCCTTCCAGACTGAAATCCCTTTCATCACCATTCAGAAGTATTAATATCTCCACCACTCACTGCATCACATCTAGATGGCTGACAGCATATAATAGAGGTCAGAAAGGATTGTAGTTCTTGGTCTCCACTTCACTGGTCAGGAACTGGCTGGTGTAGATGAGGCATGCTTGCAAGATTATGATGGTAATTTGTAAGCCTTTGCTCAAAGCACTGCAACTGAATCTGTTGTACAAGTGAAGCTGATGGCTGAAATCCAAGTCTTTGATAAATCACTTTATTGCTGACCTAATGAGTTCTTCATGACAAGAAGATTTCTGCAGCAACTCATTCAACAAGCTATTTTCTATACCGGCAGTCAGGGCTGAAGAAACGGTTGCACACAGAACAACTAGGAGGTATGCCGCTTTGCAGAGATTAATTGGAGGCTTAATTGGTCTCACTGTCAAACACCAGATGTTCTCCCTTTTGTAAAATAGATTAATAATAATAATAATAGTAAAATATGTCCAGACAGTTGCTTAATTTAGATTTACTTCATTAGCTGTTGATATCACTGCATTCCCTTTTGTTCAAATAGTAGGTAAGATTAATGTATTTAATTCCAGAGGAACTCATTCTTTCTTTCAATTAATCATAAAAGTTTGATTTGAGGAAAAATGGGACAGAAATCTCTCAGCCTGGAGCGGCTGAGAGAGCTGGGGTTGTTTAGCCTGGAGAAGAGGAGGCTGAGAGGAGACCTCATTGCTCTCTATAACTACCTGAAAGGAGGTTGTGGAAAGGAGAGAGCTGGCCTCTTCTCCCAAGTGCCAGGGACAGGACAAGAGGGAATGGCCTCAAGCTCTGCCAGGGGAGATTTAGGCTGGAGATTAGGAGGAAGTTCTTCACACAGAGGGTCATTGGGCATTGGAATAGGCTGCCCAGGGAGATGGTTGATTCACCTTCCCTGGAGGTGTTTAAGGCACGGGTGGATGAGGTCTTGAGGGACTTGGTTTAGTGTTTGATATTAATGGTTGGACTAGAAGATCTGATGGGTCCCTTCCAACCTGGTTGTTCTATGATTCTACGATTCCATGATTCTTCATGGACAACAGTGTGTTGGGAAAGGTCTGGATGCACGTGGCTCTTGGATGGGGGAGCGATGCTACCACTGCCAGCCCCACGGGGCTCCTCAACCCATCACTCCATGCAGAAAGCAGTCCCCCTACAAGGAGTCCTGACAGTGAGGAACCATCACATCCCACATGTAGTGATGTTACAAGTGCTTTGTGGTCCCTACTCAGCATGGGGATGTAAGTCTACAGCAGCAGCACATTAGGAGTGAAAACAATATTCTCTACTCTTAACTACCTAGGTCTCGAAGCACTTGGCAAAGAGCATGATGTCCTTCTCCTTAATTGCAGAAGGGAGAACGGAGGCAGATGCCTACTCTATCTTGTTATCTCACTCTGCCTTTTCTTCTGGATTCCCTACAGCACTGGAGCCCACTCTCTTCACCAAGGCCTCCTTTCTGACTTCAGTGTAACAAGCAGATGGAACTATTTGAGATCTTTAAAAAATGGTATGTTAGATGACTAATTATTGTGAGGTGACTAATAGATAATGCTCCTGGGCAGAGATGTGCCTATATTACTCAGTCATCACTACATTTGCTAAAAATGAGGAAGAAAAAAAGGTAATTTTTGCCTGAGCTGGAACTTTATCCAGGTCAAGTCTCTTCTTATTTGACTGTTAATCTTGAAGTATTACATAAAGTTTGGGGCTGCAAAACTTCTGCAAGGTTGGATCTGAGATAATTAAAATGAAATATTTTTCTCTTCAGAGAATCTTTGTCTGTCTGGGCAGCCCAGGGCCATCTCATGGGACCCTCCCAAGGAGATGTCTCACCACAGTGGCTGCTGTGTGTGGTGTGGTGGGGGCTCGCTGGCCTTCCTTGAGGGAGGATGTTAAGATCTCCCCTGAAATTCCTGCAAAGCCCCAGTAGGCTCTACTTAAATAGAAGGTAAAAAGGGCTAGTTTAAACAAATTGTGTGATATTGCACCAAAGGCAGACTCCACAATGAAATTAAAAGCTATCATTCAAGGTTAGTGCCAAGGGTGCTTGGAACATCAAGGCTCAGTTGCCCAGCAGATGCACAGGTGGCCACAGCTTTTTGCTGAGATGTTTGAGTTAACCAGCAGTGGAGGCTTGTCTCTTATCCTCCCTGCCCCTGACTGGGATTGCTGACCCTTTAGTCTCCCTCTAAAGCAAACATTTCAATAGCTTTCTCTGCCTCATTGGGCCATATTTTTGTGTTTTCTTTTCCTTCTCTTTCTTTTCCTTCAGTCAAGTCCCCATCTTGGCCCCAGTAGCCAAGGTTTGGCATCTCACCAACATTTGGGGGTTTCTTTTCTTCCCAGGAATTTCCTTGCACTGCACAGAGATCTTTAACTCTCTTGGGAACCTTTGGCAGCCTCTGTCTTGGAGTGATTGGAGGAAGAAGGATGGAGCCATATCCATGCCTATTAGCCAGCATCCTCTTGGGGCAGCAGTCACCTCTTTTTCTGTAGCGCCCATGGGAGCTACAGCCTCTGAGTAAATGCTGCAGAGGACTTGGAAGGCAAGAGGAGTCAAACCCTCCCGGCCACTGTAATTTAAACATTGTTCCGTTGACTTGTGACCCAACACATGCTAACAAATTGTGTGGTTCAGAGGCAATAAGTGATGTGAAAATGGAAGATCACCGGGTGTAATTTAAAATCATAAAAGGTTTAAATTATTCACCAGGCTTCGGTCAGTTTGCACAGGATGACTTTTTATGTAATGTATAGTAATGGATGTACTCTTGAATGTTCTTCCTAATAGCCACCATTTTAGGAAGTTTATTCCAAAAGAGAGTCTCAAAACCAGACTCATTTTGCCATACCAGTAGTTTCATTGGGCAACTGTGTGCTTTAAACAACTGTCTAAAGAAAAGCTTATAGATGTTGCAGGCAAGCACAGGCTGCTGGATTGTTTTATTTTTTTTTAATAGAAAAGATCAGGCTATATAAGTTCACACCAACAGAGATGGATTTAATTCAGTTATTTGTTTTGCTTTCTTTCTGGGCTGACTTCTTGTTTGGTTAATTTTCTTTCTGTTTAACCCTTTGCCAGCTTAAGCTATGGTAATAAGTGCTTGACACCTGCATGTCTTTAATTGTATCTTGGCATCTGATTGTAGGAGCAATACATTTTTGTAATAGCTAGTAGAAGAAAGATGTGTGACATTTTGGGGGGAGGTGTGTGTGGTGTGAGTATGTGATGAAAATTAGACAACCATTTCTATTCCCTATTGCAAATCACGATATGCATTATCTGCCATCTCGTTGTGCCTGTGCAGAGCTATCAACAGCCATGATACCACCACTGTCAGCTCATACAACCTTGCAACTTATGATTAACAGGATTTCCTCTTCAGTTATTAAAATAATAATCAGGGATATTCTGTGGAAAGCAACAGAATCCACAGGAATTGAATGTACTCTTTCCCTCAGATCCATCTCAGTTTATTTTCTGGCAAAAGGCAATGGGTACCACACTTTTAGAACCTATAGTCATGTAGAGCTTTACAGGCTGCATCTTGCCAAATGTGACCTGAGTAAATTCCTTGAGTTCAAGGCAGACTTATTCTGAGATATTGGATCCAGTTTAGCCATTTAGGGGTTTATCCCTGGTAGAACCTGGAGTCAGATGGGACTCCGGGGCAGATGTTCTAGGACTTTCCTGCAAACTGAGTATACTAAGGACATCAAAGAGGCTTTAAATTATTAAACTGACCTAGTATTGGGTGTCTACAACACACACTAAATAAGGTAACTTTTGAAAAGTATAAAGTTAGATCTGATTAATAAATAAAAGGGTTCAGATACTAACTTCTTGCTTACCTGATAGATCCTCAGGAGGAAAGACCTTACCCTTATGTGTTAGCCTTTGTATACCACCTTCCTGGAGAATCCAGCAATAAGGTCCATGCAGATCCCTCTGGGTCATCGACATACCATTCTGTGAGAAGGCTGGCACCACTTCCCCATCTCCTCCAGGGCTGCCCCAATCCTGCATGCCACATCATACCCCTTCACCTGCTCCTGCCTTGCTGCCCAGAGCTCCCCAGCTTTGCTGTGGTACTTCTTGGACCACTGCGGCATGGAACAGTCTGGGTGCCTGGCAGGCATCACGCACCTTCTCCTAAGGCATCACCTGGGGTGAGACTGCTGTTGCAAAACTTTTTAAGAGGGCAATGGACTCTGTTGTAAGTCATAGGATTATTTCTGAAAGCTTTAAATCTGGCAGTTAGCATTTAACTAGTCAGTAAATCATATTTCCTTGTGTACATTGAGCTTGCTTGTGACAGTAGTCCTTACAAAGAGCTCATCTACCTTCTAACTTTATGAAGAATATCAACCAGTGTAGAAGAGCAGCTACGAAAGTCAACCAAATATTTTGCAGCCCTTCATTGGTGTAAATTTCAAAATAACTTCTTGCTGTTTAGCCAGGAACTTGATAATGCAATGGAGGTCTTTGTCACAACTGTGTGCTTGAGAGTCCTCAGACATGGTAAGTTCTTCATCTTGTCCTTGTGGATGTGTATGATCCTCAGTAATTCTTTTTGTCTGTTTCCTAACTGGAAAATGAAATTACTGCTTTTTTAGCAAGATGCTGGGTGAGTTGGGCCAGCATCTCTCCTGGGCCAGCTGGACCTAGTGTAAATGATAAAGCAAAACTGAAATTTGACATTTTGTTGTCCAGCTCCAGGTACTTTCTACCTCTCAGTGTACCTGTGTGTGCTTTGTCTGTCTATCTATCACATCCTATAGCAAACAACTGCACAAATATATATGAAATTACATTTCAGCCCTGATTCACAGAAGTATTTAGTGCCTCGTAAATCCCTCCACAATTCTGGACATTTAATCTTTTCTGCTGGTATTTTTGGTGTAAAGCTGACAAATACACAGCAAAATTTTTCGTTCTCTGGCTGCTGTAATCAACTCACTATAAGAAGAGGTGGCAAAGTTATTTATATTTTTCAGAGAAAATAATTCTTTTCTCTCCTTCCACATGGCAGAAAAAATGCTCTAGTAATGTAGGAGCTTAGAATTTCTGTTGAAAGTGCCTCTAGTTGACTTATGAGACAAATGAACGTCGTTCACTTGTATTAAAAAGATGCTTTATAACCCTTCTATACAATGAAAATGGTGTGTTGGGTGTAAATATTCTGGAGTAAAAATTGTATCCATTAAAATTTGTGAAAGAAATAACCAAGGAAAATGATATTGCAAATGATTTCTTGCCTGACCTGGGGCTTTGCTGTTCATTAGCCAACAAGCTTAGTTTTCTCTCCTGCTTTCTAGTTCCAGCTTATTTCAGGCCTCAGGAACAGCTGTGCATGGCAGCTTCTTAGATAACAGTAAATGGGATGTTTCCATTGAAGCTGTATTTATTTAAGCACTAAAGTCAGACTTCTTCAATACCTGAGATGGCAATTCAGGGACCTTGACCTCTCCATGCTAATGTCCTGGGGCAGGCTGGTAGGTTCTTCTTGGAAATGAAGGAACTCAAATCCATATACTATTTAGGAAATCTTTCTTCATAAGGGAGACTTTACTGCCAATTTGACTCCTTGCATGTTACCTATTTTGGACCACGTATATATACACATTATTTATAAAGGAATTGCTTTTCCATTAAGAATGAAATGAACATTTCCCATAAATGCTTTCTCTTATGTCTGTTTCCCCTTACCTTGAGAAATGTTCATCTTCACATGCTTGTTTACTCGTAAGATGAAGAAGTACCTTTTCTTCCTAGTCATCGCGTACGAATCTACAATAAAAATGAGGCATATAAGCCATCAGAGACATAGCTACAGGCAAGAAGCAAAGTGGGTTTAGTGACCTTGATGTGCATGCCGTAGTTGTTATGGCAACAGGCAAGTGAAATCACTGTTGCTAAGGCTTGGAGAAATAAAGCAATCTCAGTCACTTAATGGTCATTACTCTCTAGTAACTTAATTTTGAGTTTACTGCAAGCTGAACTGCAAAATGAGTCAGCAAATGAACTGAATTTCGTAGTAGAAATAAGAATGGGAGGGGTTTCCTTTTCAGTCCCCCTCTCCTAGCCCCTCCAGTGATACCATCAGGAGCTGCTACAGAGGGTTTTGAGCACAGGGTGAATTGTGGAGATAATTCACAGCAGTTATTAGAAGCCACGTTGTGACATGGAGTGCAGCCTTGAGGCAGGAGCCGCGTGCTGAACCCCTGGAAGAGCAGAAGGCAGCATAGCCTGGAGGCATCTCCCTTTTTAATCCAAAAAGGGGTGAATTTCAGCTTGTATTTATGAATTCTAGAATCACAGAATGGTGGCGGTTAGAAAGACACTCTGGAGCTCATCCAGCTCAAACCCACCTGCTGAATCAGGGTCACCTCGAGGTGGTTGCGAAGGAATGAATCCAGGTAGGGTCAGATTATCTCCAGAGAAGGAGACCCCACACCCTCCCTGGGCAACCTGTTCCAGTCACCCTTACAAGAAGGAACTGTACCTTCATGTTCAGGTGGAACTTTCTGTGCTTCAGTTGGTGCCCATCGCACCTTGTCCTATCACTGGGCACTGCTGAACAGGGTCTAATCCCATCCTCCCTATCCCTGATTCTTAGATATTCATCAGTGTTATGAGGCTCCCCCTCAATCTTCTCTTCTCCAGGTTAAACAGCCCCAGGTCTCAGACTCTGTTCATAAGAAAAATATCCTAGTCCCTTCATCATCTCTGTGGCCTCTTCTGGACTCTGCCCAGCCTGTCCTTGGCTTTCCTAAGCTGGGAAGCCTGGAACTGGACACAGGGTTAGAGATGGGTCCACACTGGTTTTAACAGATAAAAATAAAGGCATCTGCCAGAAATTCTAGAAAGCTAATTGTTGGAAACCAATATTTGGATTGAATTTTATAAACCTTAAACAGGTTTAGGGGCTCTAGCAGAATAGAATATTGTAAAACTCAAAAAAAAATAGAACAAGTGTACAAAAATCAATGCCAGTTTTCATTCAAAATGGCCAAGAAAGAGCCATGAAAAATCTTAATCCCAGGAACATTCATGGAAATTGAATACGCACAGTGGGAAACTCGTCAAACTACATTTAGCTTTGAAAAATGAATATCACCATATGTTTAGAGTATCGCTGTCCCTAAATTCTTTCATAGACCAAATCCAAAAATAAGAGTTTTTCCCTAAAATAAATATACAAAAGCTCCTATTAGAGACATGCCAGCAAAATCCTCAGAAATGTCATTTCAGGCTCTAGCATTCTTTTCTGTAGTGGTGAATTCGAGAAGATTTTTCCAAAGGCTAATTGCAAACCCCTTTTGATTCCCAGTTTATTTCCAACAAGGCCAGATGTGAATTTGCAGTTCAGGCCTCTATATTGTTCCAGAAAAAGCAATGACATTAGCAGCTGAAAGCAGTCATTATGTGTTTGTTCCTGCAGCAGACTGATTGCTCATCAAGCAGAGCAGAACCTCATACAGGCTGAGCTCGATCGCAGCGTTATACATATGTATTCCTTCTTGAAAATGGACACAATCAGGCCATTCATGTATCCTGCCAAGATGCCTCTTGGTTTCAGATGCCCTGGGTGATTGCAGGGAGGATTTGCTTCTGCATCCGTGTACACTGGCATTTGTCAGGACGGTCTCCATTGAAATCAGCAGCATTTTACAGAAATGTAGATGAAATTGGAACCGATCCTGAGGATGAAAGCTGGTACTATGGAGGACATTAGGCTTGGTGTTCCTGAATTCATGTGACTGAAAATATCCCTGACACATCACGTCTCTGTGATGCTGGGCTACAGGGATTGAGATGAGTGCTAGGACTCACCATTGTCCTTAGGCTCTGCTGCCAGCCCAGTGGTACAGCATGAGCAGAGGACATTGCCTGCTTAATCACTTAGTTACACAAATTACCAAGGCTCCTCTTATTTTCAGCACTCTTTCAGCTGCTGCTTTAAAACTCAGACCAGCTGAGTGTTGGTTGGGCCTCCGGCAACTATGTATAATTAAAGTATTCATTAAAAAAAAATTGATCATTAAATGAAATGGTTATTGAGAATGTTGTCGTTAAACAACCAAGCAGATGATTAAGCAAAGCCTTGCGTGAATATCCAGAAGAGCAAAAACAATGGTGAAAAGTGACATTCTCCTTGACATGAACTGTATTACATTCTCATTCACACTGGAGTTTTCAGCTGTATTGTCAGAAGAGGAATGTCTGCAAGAGATCTGCCCTGTCATCTTGTGGCTAAGTGGCAAACAAGTTCATATGGCGATGCCTTGGTGTGACATATGCACATGTTTTGATTATCTGCAGAATTATGGATGGCAATATGAGAGTCTGAAATGGCACATGAAGGAGTCAGTTGAGATAGAAAAACAGATTTATTATTTTTTCTTTTTGAGGGAATGGAAATGTTTTTCAGCTGAACTCTTGACTTGCTGAGTTTTCTGTTCTGTTCTTTTCATCTTTGAAAAACTCTTTCCCTTTTACTTCCCTGTGCATCCTTCAGCAAGGTATCCCCAGCCAATGTGTCTGTCTGCAGCAGGGATTTTATTTGCATGATCAATGGCATCAGAAGTGCTGCATTTGAAGTTTTTCATCATTCTCTGATTTAGTGGGAATTTTTAAATAAAATTTTGCACTTGAGACCTACATCTGCGATCGAAATGTCACTTGGAGTCAATATGGCCACTTCTTGTGAGAGTAGGAGGAAGAAAGATCACATTAAGAAAAAGTAAGAAGGAAAGAAACAAAGAACGAGGGATGTCCAACAGCTTGGGAAAAGTTGGAGGTGTTAGTGAGTATTTGTTCAAACATTCAAATCCTCCATCACCTTTCCTTGTCCTTTGCCTTCTTTTGGAGTTAAGAGACAATAGGATTTTTTGCCTAAATGTTCCAAACATTGTAAAGTATAGAGGGTACTGTTATTTTTGTGCATGCGTATAATGAGAGACAATCATTGCTTCAAAAGCCTTTCTCTAAATACAAAAGGAAAAAACCTAAAAGGTGTCAAGGCAGACCTGTCTTCCTGTTGCTGGATAATATGGGTATAACATCACAGATCCAAACCATGAAAGGAAGTGTATGGAAGTTGTGGGAACTTATGTGCTATCTTCTGGATCTGTTTGACTTTTGCAAGGTTTCTGGGCTCATTCCTTGAAAAATGTACTCAAATTGCAATAACTCAGTTTCCCTTTGAATGTATTCGCGGAGCAGCTACTAAAGCCTCTATGCGATATATGACATGAGAATCTGGTTGGTGAAACAGTTTATATTGTTTGTTGTGTTCTGCCTGTTTGTGCATATTTAATCAATATCCTTGTTTAGTGTTTCAGTGCTTTTGTTGTTGGCATTGGTTTTGCTGTGTAAGGTGCTAGAAAGGACAGCAGAGACAAACAGAGGCTTAA
This sequence comes from Coccyzus lansbergi, assembly GCA_033558105.1. NCBI lineage: Eukaryota > Metazoa > Chordata > Aves > Cuculiformes > Coccyzidae > Coccyzus > Coccyzus lansbergi. Next base: position 1,660,424 of record JAUMJK010000431.1, read on the forward strand.
TTTTAAAACTGGAACTGGCCTCAAAGTAGTGGAAGGATGCGTGTAAATCAAGCTGGTAGAATTTTCTGATCTTCAGTAGTTGCCAACATAATTCTGTGCAATCTCAATTAACAGTGTCCTGTAAAAGTCTCTCGGAGAAAGCTTGTGGCACTTGGGAGTGGTTCAACTGTTTGTGTTATTTGCCAGAAAGACTCGGTTATTTTACTTGTTTGCCAGGGATTCAGATTCAGGGAAGAGTGAAACATGAAGAAGGCATAGAAGAGCTCTCTTAATTATTTGGTGCCTTTAATTACAGAAAAATGATGCTTTTGTTGATCCCCACTTCCTAAAAGCAGCATTCTGGGGAAAACCCTTCAATTTATTGATTTAATAATAAGCATGCTCTAGCCCCTGGGCTTCACCTCTGCCTGAAAGCTTCTCTGGCTGGGGAGGGAGAGGTAGTCTATCCCTCTGCATCATTCAGTCTCAGGCTTGGAATAGTCATGAAGGATGTCAGTTCATACCAACTGTTGTATGGCCTGGAGGTGAACATGTCTCTCTCCATTTGTAAATAAGCATAGATTTTACAAGAGGGATTACTGAGAGAGATGCATTCTTTTATATGTGAATAAAATAATAAAAGGGGGTAGTAGATGATGGAGAATATGGAAGTCTTGGATTTCTGTAGGACCAGTAACATTTGCATTATGAATGATCTCCTGAGCAGTGTTTTTAATGTGTTGATTTAAACAAAGAGGGAAGGAGGGCTTTCAACCCCTCTCTCTCTCTCTCTCTCTTCACAAAACATATGGGTAGGTTGTCCCTGAAAACTCCATGTGGAAGGAAGGGATGATTCATTTCTCTCCGCTGAAGGTGTGGTGCATTGGCCAAGAGACCTCGGTTGTACCTTACACCACAAAAAGGTTCTGAGGGATACAAGAGGATCAGCTCACATACAGTTGCGATGTTAACCTAGACATCCTAAAAGCTGCTGCACTGCTTCTCTACTGTTCACTCGGCAAAGTGCTTATTAGGCTCAGACCCCAACTACTTTGGAAAGCCACCCACCGAAAAATGTTTGCAGCATTGGCAATCACGTTAGCAGCCAGTAATCAATCTGCTCTACTTGCATAACCACAGAGAGAGCAAAATTGATTGCAGGGTGGTCTGCTAATGATTGGAGCACCAGCAGGCCCCAGGGCGTTAGGACTTTAAATGGACTAAAAATTCATGATTGATATTTAGATCTGATCACCTTTCATCCTACTCAGAAAGTTAAAAATAAATGAGGTTTTTTTGCTACTAGGATGCTTATAAAAACAACCTTCTTTAATGCAATCCATAAGCCTTCTGTGGTGAGTAACTTGCTGAGCACTAATGGAGAGGTCCTGATGCTGTTTCTGTGTAACTCCATGGCTCTTTGGCTGCCACCTTCTGCATCTGCACCAGTCCTTGTCCTGAGTAAGTGCTATGAAGAGGGAAAAGAATGGTTTTCTGAAAGTGGTGTTGGGTTTGACTGGGGAAAGAAATGCTAATGATGCAGAAACAGTGTGATCAGCAGGCCCAGGGAGGTTATTCTCTCTCTGTACTCAGCACTGGGGAGACCGCACCTCAAATCCTGTGTTCGGTTCTGGGCCCCTCACCACAAAAAGGATGTTGAGGTTCTAGAGCGAGTCCAGAGAAGAGTAACAAAGCTGGTGAAGGGGCTGGAGAACAGGCCCTATGAGGAACAGCTGAGAGAGCTGGGGTTGTTTAGCCTGGAGAAGAGGAGGCTGAGAGGAGACCTCTTTGCTCTCTATAACTATCTGAAAGGAGGTTGTGGAGAGGAGGGAGTTGGCCTCTTCTCCCAAGTGCCAGGGACAGGACAAGAGGGAATGGCCTTAAGCTCTGCCAGAGAGGCTTCAGGCTCAACACTAGGAAAAATTTTTCACGAAAAGGATTATTGGGCACTGGAACGGGTTGCCCAGGTAGGTGGTTGATTCACCTTCCCTGGAGGTGTTTAAGGCATGGGTGGATGAGGTACCGAGGGGCATGATTTAATGTTTGATAGGAATAGTTGGACTCAATGATCCAGTGGGTCTTTTCCAACCTGGTGATTCTATGATTCTATGATGCTTCAAAACCATGGTCTGTGCACTTTGATAGTTTGTACATAGGGATTTTCCCAGTTGTGCCAGGTTTATGTGTAACATGATATCAGAAGTATCTTACAAAATTCTGGAGAAAGGTTCCAGGGAAAGAAAGACCTCCAGAAGATTATTTTTTTTTTTTGTCTGAAAACACAATCTGCCCTATTTATTTCTTGCCTTGCTGTCCTGAGGGATGCTGATGTTGTACTGAGTTGCAAGATAAGTGAGCAAGTTTTCAAGGTAAACAACTACATTTATGTTGTAACCAAGTCAGACAGATGATTTGTTGGCAACTTTTGAAATACTTTTGATATAGTCAAGTCTACTCTGTGTGGCAAGAGCAATATGGAGATAAAGCAGTTTTTTAGGACTGCATGTACCTTCCCCAACAAGATTACTTGCTTGTTAAATAGTTTCCAGTTACTCACTTGTTAATAGTTTCCAATAGCTAAAACAACACAATTGGATTGGAGACTAACTTCAAGTAAGTCTCCCCCTTTCCATTAAGTTTCATTTTGAATTGAGTACCAGCTCAAAGGAAATACATCTTCATTGCACAGTAGTCTGGATAATGTCTCTAATTTCTTTCTCCTCTAAATGCAAAATATTCCTTTCTGTAGCTCAAGTATCATTCTGCAGGAAACAAACCAAAATCACACCTTCAGAGGGGTTCAAATTGTTAATTTGATCTAGTGGGGCTGGAGCACCTTGGGTATGAGAGCAGCAAGATACCCCTGTGCATACCAGGGCTCCTGCAAACATCTTCTCCCTGTTGCTCTTTCTCTCCCCTCCTCACAAATTCTTGGTTCATTTTCCCCTTTGGCTGTTTTGACTTGTAGCCTTTTACTAGCTGGCATTATTTTTTCCAGAATGAGCCCTTACCTTAAATTCACTTTTGCAGTGTGAATGTGTTGCTCGTTGAGTACATCTAAGCTGATACATCTCTTGCTAAGTTAAAGTCAAAATATTCTTCAGTGTTACATCAATTAACTTGGTGTGTTAGCACTGACATCCCAGTGACTAAGCACAGTCAGAGTTTTAACTGATTTATTTTAAATGTCTTACAGCAAAGGAATTATCCAGGGTAAATTCGAACTCTGTGACACTTTGTCCAATGCTTTTTTTTTTTTGTTTCAAATGCAAAATTAACTTATCAAAGAGCTTGCCAGCATTCAGACATTTTAACATTTTTAGATCCTTCAATATTTTTGGAACATCCCTTTGCTGAAAGAAATGTATGAACAGTATCACAGCTTCTGTATCAAGCTTCAACATGCTTGAGGATTGGTTCTACCCTTCTTATCAAGGCTGGATAATGACTTATTCCTTCAGGATTATAATGCTACTCAGCCAGAGAAAAGGAGCAAAAACCAGATCCAAAGGGCAAAGTGAAAATAATAGTCTCTTCTGTGTCTTGAAGTAAGCCAGAGATTTAGGAAACCATTTTAGTTATGTTGTAAATATTTTATGGCTCTGGACTTTTCCATGCAAAAGATTTCACTGTGTTAACACTGGGGTTTTAATGTAAATCATCCTCAGAGCAGACTGTAAATATACACAGGGATGGAGCAAGAGGATGCGCTGGAGAGAAGTACAGTTAAACACCAAGTATGTGAAAAATGCAATTGAGGTTATTGATAAAGTGCTGGAGTGAGGACTTGGCTGTGAGGCTGGGAGGCACGGGGACCTCTGGGGTCCCTCCAGCACTGCTTGTGCTGTGTTACACGAGTTTGGTACCTAAGTTTCTTGAGCTCTGAGGCAGTCATTCTGCGCATGTGAGAGATGGCAGCAGACTGACTTGGCTTCCAAAGTGGTTTGAAATGCTTCTTAAACTGTGTTACTTCAGGTAGGACAGCTGAAGCTGATCTCAGGGGCTTCTGCACCTGAGAGTCTACATGCTTTTTCCAGCTGCATCATCTTTTCTGGAATGAGTTGCTTCCTCTCCCTGTGCAACTTGTGTCTCTCTCTAAGAAAAACCTATTTCTGCTGGATGCTGTTTTCTAAAGTTTGCTTTCTGTTGTGCAGCACTGGGGTTTTCCAATGAGATAAACCAGTGAATATCAACAGTCAGTGTGTCTGATGGAGGAGATATGGAAGCAGATCACCCTGACTGCCTTAAAAAACTATTAGCACCTTGTCTCAGGTATTGCACGGTGAGAGAATAGCTACATTACTGTGCTGGGAAGAAGAAAAGCTGTTGCAGATAACACTGAAATCACTTTCTTCATCACAGTTCATAGAACAATTATAACTGCACCCACTGTGTTCTTACAGTCTTCTGTCTTCTACATGAGCTTCTCTCCTGCCTTCCCCAGGGAATGGGTGTATGTAATGGCCCATCAATAAAGTATGAGTATGGCTTCTTTTTGGGACCAGTGTACCTCTGGTGCATTCCTGGAAGAAGAAAAGAGCAACTATAATTTCATTCAGGAATCTGCCTGGATTTGGGAGAACAAGAGACTCCCGTTGCTGCACATGAGCTCTTACGATCTGAACCAGCTTGCCCTATGACAGCATTAAAAAGGGAGGTGGGTGCTGCTCTCAACAGTCAATTTATCCCTTAATGATGGAGTTTATTGCTGGTGAAGTCCAAAAATCTGACAATTACAGTCTTTCTTTAATTGTAACTTGAGCAGTATGCTCGGAAGGTTAGTCCGTTGTTTTATGGCTGGCTACTTTATCTTTTAATTAAATGCCCATCAAACTTCTTTGATCTGAGGAACAAGAGCTCATAAGATGCAGTCACTGCCCTGCCCAGGTAATTCTCAGTAATCCAGATTGTCTCATCCTATAGCATGGAGATAATTTGAATTGAGGCTGTGGGTTGCTGTTGGGCTCCTGTCTCTGCTGAACTTGTTGATTTGCATTCTGAGAGGATCTTCCAGGAGATAATGGGATTTGTGAGGAAAGTTGATTTTACCTTGTTATCTAGTGAGGGAAAGTCATCCTCTGAAGAGGATGGCAAGGCAGGATGGTAATTACTCAGACAGGTGGAAGATAGCAGGGAACAAACGGGGGAGGCACAGCTGCTTAGCCTGACCAGGCTCGGATTGTTCCTTATTATTGAAATGCCATTGCAGGCTTTCTTTAAGTAATTCCCCGAGGCTAGGAAGAGAAAATAAACCCCTAGTCCTAAGTTGCAAAAATCATAAGTACAAAGCTCTGACTTCATGAGATAAAATTCAGATAGCTTTTGGTTTCTTTTGAGTGTATTTTCTGAGGATTTTGGACTCCTAGATCCAAGTTTAAAACTTCTTCTGGCACCCTAAAATGCAGGAATTTCATTTTTTTTCTTGAGGCTAAAGTTTTTTCCTGTGATCACCTGAACTGAAAAGCATAAGAACCACAAATAGCACAAGATTGATAATAGAATGTTTGCAATAACATATCAACCCCAGGCATCCTGTATGTGTTCAGTGGCATCCTTCCTGCTTTGGGCACCATGGCTCACTGCAGCAGTCCCTGGTTTGGTGACCCTGGGCCCTGTGTTAATGCATCTCATAAAGTCTTTGCTTAGAGCTTCCTTCTTTTCTGATTCAGCACTGTTTCATTGGCATATCTCAGTGTATGATGCATGCGTCTGAGCGGAATGTTGCTGGGAAGCCCATGTACACCAGAGAAGACCAAAGAGCAACCAAAGAGGCAGAAAGGAGGAGTGAAATACCAAGAGTCCATGGAGTAGGAACAGAGGAGAAGGAGAGGACCAGCCAATGCACAGCAGGGTTCTAGGCAATAGGGCTGAGGAGGTCCCAGCAGCTATGCTTTCTACCCAGTCTATCCCTTCCTTCTTCCCTCTCTTGCCCTCATGTTTGCGACCCTGCCACTATGCTGGTGACCCCTGCTTCACCTCCCTGACATTCTTCAGGCATATCCTCGTTTGTGCTTCTACCATTTTCCAGGAATTGCCCTCCCTTCCTCCTCGCCCTTCATATCTCCTCAGCTTGAGAATCACTTCATAAAAATGTATATGAGACAGCAGAGCCCCAAACAAGCTTAGGCAGTGACTATTTATACACATAAGTATGTAAGTCTGTGAGCCAAGCTGTTCTACAGAAACATATTTATTTTTAAAAAGGAGCTATCTTATGCACTCATCCCTCAGGATAAGATCTCTCTCTCCAAAGACCTCACATTCCTGCCCAACAGGACAATCTCTCTCCCTGAGGAGTCCTTCCAAGGGCCATTCAATGGGAGTACTTGAGTATCCACCAGACTTATGTGCACACTGTTAATGTTCATCACAGGTTAGTCTGAAGTGATGCTTCACACCTCCTCTGAGTGCTGACCCAGAAGGTGTATGTGGAGCTACAGGAGGAGGCTGGTTTGATAAATGGTTGAGATGTTTATAAGGCTGACCCGTTGACTCTAACCATATATCTTGTTGGTGGTTACTACCATGACTGATTTCTGCTGCAGCATTATATGCTTTTTTTTTGGTGCTGTTTGTAACATTCTCTTAACATTACACCTGATATGTTGTTTGAATGTCTTGACCGCAAAGCAAAATAACAATCAACTTTGTTCATTCGGAAACCTTGGAGGTTTCCTGCAAGTCTTCTGCTTTCTTTTATGTGCAATGGCTACTGGATCTTCCTTAGCCTTCCAGAGGTAAAACCTACATTTTTCTTGTCCTCAAGAGCTTCCTGGGTTTGTCTTCTTGGTCAATAGCACAGGACAAATGTTGAAGAACTGATTGACGTTAGTCACATAAGCATTTGTAAAACATAGGAAATACACCTTAAACAACAGTTAGAACACTTCGCTACGTTTCTTAATCCAACAATTAAATCATTCATATGAGATAGAATCACCAGAGGCTGCCAAAGGTCTTTCCTTTTGTCTTGAAAGAGTTCGAGTTCACTAATGTCTCATAAGGACATAAGGTGCTAAAGCATCAATTTTATATAGTTCAGAGGTATTTCAAACTTCACTCATGCCTCAGACAATAGTTCTTATTTCTCCTTTAACAGGAACTTTATGACCTTTTGTGCATGAAAGCAAACCACAGTGTAACTCTTGGATGAAATCTTAACTGGCTGCTATTATACAAAGTGCTGTTATGTATATCTTGTCAAAACTAACAAACTTTCTGGTTAGATGTCGAAAATCTTTATTGGTTTCTGTTTGTAGAATTTGATTAGATACTAGTGGTAAAGACAAACATCTTGATTTAGTCACTGCTTCTAGCAAAAACATACTAATGCTTCTCCCAATGGGAAATGGGGAAAAAAGCCTAAGCTCTAAAGTCTTAAAACTTGTAGCTAGCCTCAGTTTAATTGATGTTCTCCCTGACCTTTCTCATCTTTTCATTTCAGAGCAAGGATACCGAGCCTTGAAGAGCTTCATGTCAGCAGGGTGTAAATGTTCTTTATGCTGTAGCTTTTCATTGTGAACTCGAATATTAAAAACTGTTTGTGATTGCTTCTGGTATTAAATGTTAGAGTGACATCTCTTAATCACTTAACTTTATCCCTTAAATATAAAACTTTTAAGGTGTTCTCTACCGAACTCTATGTACAGGTTTTGACCTGTCAATTAACAACCAAGATGCAGCCACACGAAAAATGTTCAGCATAAACAAAATCGATGCTATTGATTTCTAAGGGCAAGTTCGCTTGAGGAATGTCTCACAAAGTCCTAAAAAGCGTGATTTCAGAACTAAACATTTCTAAGGTCAGAGCCTTTTTTTTTTTAACAATTCACTTCCATGATGTTACTCTGATTTGAGCTGAAACCCTATCCAGACTAGTGGGGTTCGCCACCACCTATCATGTGCCAGGTGTGGTGACAGTGACCTCCTTACTCTGCTCCCCCACTGAAAAAAAACCAAATGAATCTTTGCTGGTATTTTCAAATCCTAAAGGCTCCATAGATGCTCTTTTACCAAGTAGCATTCTCCTAAATTTGCAGAAGAAAGAGACACTGAACCTGGAAATGGTGAGTGTTGAACTTAGGGCTTTGGAGCCATGGAGGGGGTTGGGGCGTGGGAGTGATTTTCAGTAGCTTGGTCATTATTTTTTTTTCTAAAAAAAGCTGGATTTCATGCAGTTGTCACTGCAGTGGAGCTGCCTGACCCATTAACTTCCCCTTAAATTAAATAATACCCAAGGGTCTCAATTGCGACTAATTAGTCAGGTCAGAAGTACAAGCAGTGTCAGTGGCTTCTGATTCAGTATCTGCCCCTCATGCTACCTGCTCAATCACCAAGGCCTCTTGGAAAGATATTAAAATCCAAGGAAGACAGAAAATGTCATCACATATTTTTCCATGCAGGTGAGGTAATACCAGAGCTGCCTGATGCTGTGCACAAGGGAAGGTTCTGTGTCTCAAATGCACCTGCGAACACGTGCCCTGGAGCCAAGGAGAAACAACCTGTGGAGTCCTTTGTGGGTCACAGTCCTCATCTCTTGGTTGAAATGACTGCAGTATTTGGAGCTGGTAACTATGTTTTGCTCTACAGATTATGCTTTATAAAGGATTGCTTTTTGGTACGATTGTTACATCTATAATTCACTGTGCAGGTTTTCTCAAATTCTTCCTTTCATAAATGCTATGTTCATTAGCACAACTGAATGAGGTGTCCAGTGCAGGAGTTTAAGGACACTAGCCTTCATCTACAGGTGGCAGAAGGAGCCCTTTGATAACTTATTTAGACCTTCCATTCCTGACTTTCAGATGGCCAAAAGAGGCTGAGATGAGTATCAACCAACAAATAAAAACATTGTACTGGTGCCAGTCTGCCCCTCCATCCTCACTTACGGTACAGCTCCTACTGCAAAAGAGTTCTTTATGTCAGTAACCTGTCCCTGGGAATGGGCACATCAGTTCTTTAGTGCATGAGCAACAGAGCTGCATCAAAGGAACAACTTATCCAGGAGGGAGGTTTCCTAGCAGAATTACTAGTCATGGGTGGCTGGTCATCCTAAAAGGCTGGCTTATCTTTGCACACCATGAATCCTTTCTTTTCTTAAGGAAAATCTGCCAGTTGTACTTACTACAGATTTATAAATGAGCTGACCTCAGAGGAGGAGACTCTTACATTTCTTTTTGATAAATGATATGTGATTCAAAAGGTCATAAATCCCCAAACTCATCCCATGCCTGAAAGGCCTAAGTGGAAAGGGATGCTCCCATTCTCAGTTCCTTGTGTGACTGCTGGAATCTCCATGAGTTCTGCTATGAAAAATAACATATTAAGATAACACCATTTGTTTTTAAAAGATGCATTTTGGAATGAAGCCCAGGGAACCCTCAAGCTCCCCTAGTGAATTCCCTGTCCACGTTTTTGCAGATTCTGTGCTTTGTGAAAATGCTTGCATTTTTTTTGTTCTTGTTTATCTTAACACTTTCTTTTCGTAATTAGGTCTGCACTACACAGCTTTCAGTCTGTCACGTTGCGAGACACAACTGAGACGGTGCATTACACTGCAATGGCAGTGGCTGCAGCAGTCAGAGGCAAGTGATGGAATTGCTTTAGAGGCTCTGCTTTGGTTAGCGCTGAGGTCTAATCGCAATTAACTGACATAGTGCCGACTGTAATTAGGCTGGTTTGAGCGGAACAGCCAGCATTGTGTCAACTAAGTCAACTCTTCACACATGAGCACATCCCTAATGAAGACTAGCCCTTTGGTGGACACCTGTCATGAAATTCTCCCTCTTTCTCTCCTGTTGTCTCTTATATAATGTGATGGACAAAATCATTATACATGGAGCATGAGTATAGATATTCGCTTGCTGGTCTGGCTTTCTAAGGCTCAGGGCACTCAGGCTGTGCTTGGTAAAAAGCTGAACTCATTAAGTGTAAGAGGAAATGCAAAGGATGAACCAGATTTCTAACAGGACTCCCTGTCCCTCAGCCCCCATCAAGGTGAGGATGGGATTCCTTCTCCTCCCATTATTCCCAGGTGGTGCATGTTCTGGCAAACATCCATTTGCCTAAAAGGGGAGGTTTAGGCTGAACATTAGGAAAATTTTTTTCACTGAAAGGGTCATTGGGCACTGGAACAAGCTGCCCAGGGAAGTGGTTGAGTCACTTTCCCTGGAGGTGTTTAAGGGACAGGTGGATGAGGTGCTGAGGGATATGGTTTAGTGATTGATGGGAATGGTTGGACTTGATGATTCAGTGCATCTCTTCCAACCTGGTGATTCTATGATTCTAAGTGTGGGTAACCCTGATGGGCTGGGGTGCTGTGTTTCTCTTACAGTGCCCTAGCAGCCTGAGTACTGAGTATCCCTTCCTACAAATTGTTGTTGCTGCTTGTTCATCTTGTTCCTCATCATCACAGAAGCGACTCTTCACTAGTTGATATCAGGTAAGGTTTTTTATCATTTATCCTGCTGTTCTAAGATGTTGTTGATATTTTTCTGTGACTTTTAGGAAACAATTATATTGGCTTCCCGTAGCCCCTTCTCCTCCCTCTTATTTTCTTTTATTTCTGCCTCTTATGTATATTTTCTACTTATAAACTCAATGGTCTTCTGATTAGGTCTGTAAAGATATTAAAACATTGAAAAAATTCATTGAAATCAGGCACCATTTTGAAATATTTCTACACTTCTGTGTTTTCCTTTAGGCTTTTAACTGCTGTTAAACATTTGGCCCTTAAATCATGTTTTCAAAACCAGATTGAGATGCGGTCTTTCTAATATCTAAAGCCTATGCCCCACGTTTTGGTAAATCAATCATTGCTATTCCTGCTTCAGAGCTGTGGAACAGACTGTCGACTGATATTAATCAATCTTTGACATTGCCCGTTACCAAAAGTCATTAGCATGCTCAGCCTCACATTATATTCTCCTGTAGAAAATAACACATTGTCAACTGTAGTTTGTTATGAGTTACTACACTAGTGACCTTATTGATTAAATGTATGTAATAGAAGTCTGTATTTACTGAGAACCTTCAAGATTTTGTGTTTACCTTTATCGTATATCCATTTTCTCTTTCTTTTTTTTAATATAATATTCTGTTTTCCTTAACAGGCAAAACTGTTGTTCCCAATGAAATGAAGATGGCTAGGGAGCTGGTATGAACCTTGTAAGTAAATGAAGACATCAAGTACATCTGACTGTTGGAACACTAGGAAATGATTAATGACCCTTTAGCACATTAAAAAAGATCTACCAACATATAGCTATTTCTGTTGTCACATAGTAACACTTCAAATTCTTATAAATGTGGCCACAGTGGAGTTGGCATGTGTAAAAATGTTTCTTTTTAGCCATCAGGGCTTTACAAATGGATTTCTTTTGCTAGTTATTCCTCATGATGTTTGGCAAAGTCTAGCTGAAGGAAGGTATCTCCTCTTTTTTTTTTTCCTTTTTTTTTCCTTTTTTTTTTTTTTTTTCCCCAAGAAGAGCAGTTGGGTTTAGAAAGGCCTTTGTGCTATACTGGCCAGGCTTTTTTTTTATTTATCTCTGCATGCTAAGATAAAGAAGTGTTGTATCCTCTGTGGGCTAATCAACTCTTTTGGATGCTGTGGTTCCAAGAGTCATGTAGTGGATACCACCCTGCAGTAAAGCAAGGGGTTGATCCCTGCCGGGTTCTGCATCCATATCTCAGCATCCTCTGCTCTGCCAGCACCCACACTTTACCAAGACATTTAATGGGGAAAGCCTTCGCATGCTCCTGAGTACAAACCAAATCCAGTTCTGATGACAGGTCTGAGACTTCAGAAGATGCGGCTGCAGGATCCTTTGCAAAGACTTGCAGTTAATGTGTTATTCCTTCAACATCGGGTAAACATGGGAAATAGTGTCGAACATTAGAGGGTTGCACTAGCCAGAACCTTGGGGTTCGGTGAACCCATCCTCTGCTGCCATAGGCATGCACACCATAAAACCCCTTTATGAAGTGGAACAGTTCTTATATGATGTTAAAGCTACCAATTCAAAAAACTGAATCAAATAGGAGTTGAGCCCAGGATGCTTATAAATATATTTCTCATTTCCAGACTAAATTCACTCTGGTCAATAGCAACAGTTTTTGCCGTTTCTACCAGCTTCTCAGTGTTTTCTCAGAGTCCACACTGTTGGCCAAGATCTTGTATACACTTGTAAAAAATACAAGCATTTGGTGTAGGCAAGGAAGCACAAGTTAGCTTGCAATGGACTTTTTTAACTTCATTGAGTAAAAGTCCCCTACCATGCTTAATAAGTAGGTATCCTTACTCCCTTCCATTTCTAGATTGCCTTAAGGTGTAACCTCAGGAAAAAAGCATTACAGACTCAAGTCCAGAGCTGATAAATGCTATTTTTGTGGCAGTAAGTTTGAGATCTGAAACAAAATCCTAAGAGTTATAACCTGCTGGAGACAGCACCAGGTAACGGGAAGCACTCCAGGCCATAGCTGCTGAGAAACCACTTCCAGCAGCTGAGGATACACATCCCCTCACAGTACAGGCTGTGACTTCAAGAAACCATCAACTGGAAAAGAAAATACCATATTAGTCAGGGCTTCAACAGCCCTTCAATATGTCATTGGTTTTATTGGGACAAAATCTCAGGCAGGTCACTCTGCAGTATTCTCATCCAACGCTGTATTTTTCTTCAACTGGTTTATCAGAAGAATCAATCTTACTGGTATAATAAGTGTTCTGGTAGCTCTGGAAGGAATTTCTGGCTGGTGGAAAAAGAAGAATGCAGAAGTTTTAAGCCAGTTCACGCAAGGACACCTTAAAGTCTGCCCAGTACAAAGATTCACAAGATGATTTGTCTGTCTTTCCTAGGAAGTTTTATTATGAATACTTAGTAGGAGATGTCAACAACAAAATGTCAAGTTTCCTGGTCAAAAAAAACCTTGTGTCATCTTCTCTTATCTAGGTTTTATTTAGAAAAGTGCATGCGGGAGTTTCTGACATACCAGATCCAGCCTGAGTTGGTGGCAACTGTAGATAATTGCTAGCAAACCACCTAGTGCATTTTAATGATGCCTGAAGAGCTTCCCAAATCCTCAGCCACATTTCTCCCTAATGTAAACACTTTCAGTATTTAATTTGGGTGATGTCAAGGAAGACTGCTGTCTTCTTGCCAGGTGAAAAATTGCGAACAGTTCTCACAAACACTACGGCCAACAGCAGTAATGACCTGCATTAATTGTGAGGGAGTGGGGCTGTTGGCATCATCTGCTGTCAGCTCCATTATTGCAGTGAGAGGGATGCAAAGCACTGGATTTTGAATCCCCTTTAGAGAGCTTTTTCCCCCCTTCCTCCCCCCATAGCTTTGTACTATAGCAAATTAGCTTCATCCTATTTCAGCCAACATAATCTCATGGAGCTTCAGTGATTGCATATTTCACAGGCCGTTGATTGAAGTGTTCTTACAGTCTTTTGCCCTTCTGAATGGACGTTTACACCCTGGAGGTTTCTTCAAAGGACCCAGGGACAAAGGTTTCAAGTTAAGAAAACATTTGTGCAGGTCCACAGAGGCAGCCTTGCTCTGCATGGCAGGTAAGCAAGTACTTAAGCACATTAGAGATTATGGTGTGAAAACACATAGTTATATATTTGCCTGAGTGTGCAGCTGGAGAGGGACAGACTGTTCTAAAATCTATTAGAATATTATGCAGTTTGTCCATGTCAGTATCTTGGCACTTGTTATATTTTCTTCCCTTTTTTTTCTTTTCTGCTTATGCAAGTAGTGCATTAAATAGCAACACCCAAGAAAGAATCAGTATTGTATCAGAAAAGCATCTTTTCCCTTGTGCTACTATAGGTTTTCCTTTCTTCTCTGTGAGCATTATTCCTTCCTCTCCAGTGAGATTCTGACGCCTTTCTGCTTGAATGCTATGGTTACTGCATTGCATCCACTGATTTTCAAAAATAAGTTTTTTAAATGCCCATTTCTGTCAGCCAGGGCTGGTCTAATAAATAGTGAAATAAAATCAGACCTGATCTATGTCCCCTCTGCAGAAGAAAGAAGTGATATTTGCAGCCATTTGAATGGTAGTGTAGAAAGCATAGGGAGAAACTGTGTGATGGGCCATGCTCCTCTGCTTTTGCCTCTCTGCAGTCCTTCTCCATCGGCTGTCCCATCAATTCCAGCTCCATTTCAAGAGCCTGGGATGGAGGGTAGTGGGTCGTGTGGGATATACAGCAGCCCCCACTGGGTCATAGAGGGTCAAGATTGACTCAGTCAATGTCTTTCAAGTGGGTGAAGCTGTGGTTGGGTGTTGGTTGACAGCCGACTGAACATGAGCCAGCAGTGTGCCCAGGTGGACAAGAAGGCCAATGGCATCGTGGCTTATATCAGAAACGGTGTGACCAGCAGGTCCAGGGAGGTTATTCTCCTTCTGTACTCTGCACTGGTGAGGCCGCTCCTTGAATCCTGTGTTCAATTCTGGGCCCCTCAGTACAAGAAGGATGTTGAGGCTCTGGAGTGAGTCCAGAGAAGAGCAACAAGGCTGGTGAGGGGTCTGGAGAACAGGCCTTATGAGGAATGACTGAGAGAGCTGGGGTTGTTTATCCTGGAGAAGAGGAGGCTGAGGGGAGACCTCATTGCTCTCTACAACTACCTGAAAGGACGTTGTGGAGAGGAGGGAACTGGGCTCTTCTCCCAAGTGACAGGGCAAGAGGGAATGGCCTCAAGCTCCAGCAGAGGAGATTTAGGCTAGAGATTAGGAGGAGGTTTTTCACACAGAGGGTCATAGGGCATTGGAATAGGCTGCCCAGGGAGGTGGTTGATTCACCTTCCCTGGAGGTGTTTAAGGCACAGGTAGACGAGGTGCTGAGGGACATGGTTTAGTGTTTGATAGGAATGGTTGGACTCGATGATCCGATGGGTCTCTTCCGACCTGGTGATTCTATGATTCAGGGGTGGGATGTCTTCTCAAAGGTGTGGCAGCATTACTGAGATCTTTATCCCAGTTGAAATGCTGCACTGGGAGGATGGCACATGAAATGTGTATCCTGAAAATTTCCTCCCTATAGTGTATTGGAGACTGTCTGGTGGGAAAGCCTCTAACCCCAGACATGCTATTGCCCATCATTACTTAGTTGGCTGTAGTTATTTTTAAGTACAAAATTAATCAAGATAGATTTTATTTATTTATTTATTTATTTTGCTTGGGATATGTGACTCTAATGAGCTGAATTTGAACAGAGCGTTCATTAAATGCTGATTCCTGCCATTAACCAGTGCTTTAAAAATGTTTAACATGGTGTGTGTGAGACGAGGTATATTCATAATAGGACAATTTGCTGTTTGCTGTCTTTTCCATTGCTCTTCCAGCTTGAGTTGTGGTTATGTTATTTTTCTTTCGATTTCATGACCTTTACTCATCTTTTTAATTTCCCTGCCTGGAGTTGATGGGTAGCCAAGACTGTACAGGACACCCATGCTATGAGAACAATGACAAATGGAAACTATTTGAGCTTTTGGGATAAAATACCATGGGCATCATCCTGTGAACAGCCAGGGGAAACCAGTGGCATAGATTAACCCAACCTCCAACTAAAAAATGAAAAAGAGATTCCCTAATAGCAAAGGCCCCTTATGTGCTGAAGCACAAGAGGGCAGTGTTACGTTGGATTGAGTCGCGTGAGGGTGCGATTAGCATGGGAACGCTTTATGGCTGTTTAATTTAGCCTCTTCTTGAAGAGAACTTGATAGAGGAAAGGCAGGGCAAGGCCGATTCCTACCCGGGGCTGGGCAGTGGAAGAGGTGGCCAAGCTCATAAACCACTTTCTTTGTCTGGTTTATTGCCAGTTGCCTTGGGACATCGCTGGGCAGGATACAGGTCTTCCTCTGGCGTCCAAACATCTACCTAGATCCCCATGGGGGTCCCCTGTGACCTAGAGCCCCTGTCTCTCTGTCTGACTGCCCACTGGGATTTCTGCCCATGCCTTGGGATCAGGGTGCCTTGCTAGCAACTGCCTGAATGCTCAGCAGAGAATCATAGATTAACCAGGTTAGAAGACCATTCCTATCAAACACTAAACCATGTCCCTCAGCACCTCATCCACCCTGACTTTAAACACCTCCAGGGAAGGTGAATCAACCACCATCCTGGGCAGCCTCTGCCAGTGCCCAATGGCCCTTACTGTGAAAAACTTCCTCCTAATGTCTAGCCTAAACTTCCCCTGGTGGAGCTTGAGGCCATTCTCCCTCGTCCTGTCCCCTGTCACTTGGGAGAAGAGGCCATCACCCTCCTCTCTACAACCTCCTTTCAGGTAGTTATAAAGAGCAATGAGGTCTCTTCTCAGCCTCCTCTTCTCCAGGTTAAACACCCCCAGCTCTCTTAGCCTCTCCTCTTGTTCTCCAGCTCCTTCACCGGCTTTGTTGCTCTTCTATGGACTCGCTCCAGAGCCTCAACATCCTTCTTGTGGTGAGGGCCCCAGAACTGGCCCCAGGATTAAGGTGCGGTCTCACCAGTGAGTACAGAGGGAGAAGTTGCTTTGTTGTGGGCAACTGGATTTAATGGGGTGGAACAATGAGCCTTTGTGGCTAGAGGTGAGATTTTCCAGCTCGCACCATCTCTGCTGGAGCTGCTTTAGCTGTGGAACAGCACCCAGCACATGCGGGAATGAACTGGGTCCAACACTGTAGTCAGTAAAAGACAACCTCATTGTCAGTCAGTGCCTTTTATGGGGCGATAAAAGAGAAGTTGTTAAAAAAAATTATGCATGGAAACATCTGTGAGTTAATAAAACTAAAGGTGTCCTCCCAGGGAGAGGAGGGATGGGGAGAGGAACCTCTTGGCAAAAAAAAAACATCGCTTCCCCAGCAGGGTACCAGTAACCCGATCTTTCACAGTATGGACTTGTGAGTCTGGGAGCTCTCTGGCCTCTGAGGGCTCCTTTGTCAGCCTCTGTGGGGTTTTTTGTGAATGAGCTGAGTGCGAGTTATCTCTATTTCCCTGTTTTCAAGGAAGCACTATGTTTAAAGCCAAGGTTGTATGTGTAACTGTGGTGGCTAATTTTGAAACGCGTATTACTGCACATGCAAAGTAAGGGCTGAATGTAGATATGCATAATTTATCTGTGCCTGGAGGCTGGTTGCTTTTGTGCTCTCTGGTTTTCTCATGGTTCCATCATGCCTGGGAATAGACTTAAGTCATGAACATGAGCACAGTGTTCCAACCCCAAAATGGAAGCCACTAAAGGACTCACCGGTGCTTCCTGGAGCCCCAACCAAGCCTGCCAGGCTCAGCTGGTGCAAAGTCCTAGGAGATCCCACTGCAGACTCAAAGCCTTAGGCACCATTTTTTGATGTACACAAAAGACCTTGTTTTAATAGGAATTAATTAGCAGTTTAAATACTTGCAGGGTAGGAAATCCCACACGGGGTATACTTGTTAAGGTTTCTTTACACGTTTCCTCCCAGGAGGATGCGGACTTTCCAGCATCCCTCACTGCCACAGCAATAACTCCAGTAATTGTATTAGGGCCACAAAGTACTGCGACTGCAACCATAAAATCTTCAGTGCTCATCCATTACCCTGTGTTAGATAGGATCGTGATGGGCAATAATTTATCAAAGAATCTGAGGTTATAGTGTCACATACTCATACCCCGGGTGCCTCTAAGCAACGACGAGGTGGTAATGTCAGTGTAACCACACATCCTGTTTGCATTATTTATTGCTCTCGTGAATGACAAATTTGTATTTTAAAATGGCTGAGACATTTATCTGCTGTCCCCAAAAGCCAAATTATGACTGTGGCATAATCTTATCTCTAGGGCAGACATTCCTTTTTATTATTGGCATTTAATAAGAGCATATGTAATTAAAGGAAAGTAATTAACCTATTTCTAGGAACTTTGTATCTTGAATAAACAGGCAGCTAATGCAGCTGTAAGTATACTGCAGGGAGTCTGTCTGCTGAAGTCATCTTCTAAGGCAGGTTGTCTGCATTATAACGAGGAAGAAGACTGTGTATGGATGTCTACAAAATGGTGCTGCAACATTGCATTCGCTTTAGGAGTTTTATTTTTGGAGACATTTTGCAAAGGGGTAAATTCTCCTTCTGTGGAGGGACCTTATGAGGAACTACTGAGAGAGCTGGGGGTGTTTATCCTGGAGAAGAGGAGGCTGAAGGGAGACCTCATAGCTCTCTATAACTACCTGAAAGGAGGTTGTAGAGAAGAGGGTGCTGGCCTCTTCTCCCAAGTGACAGGGGACAGTATGAGAGGGAATGGCCTCAAGCTCCACCAGGGGAGATTTAGGCTGGACATTAGGAAAAAATTTTCACAGAAAGGGTCATTGGGCACTGGAACAGGCTGCCCAGGGAGGTGGTTGATTCACCTTCCCTGGAGGTGTTTAAGGCACAGGTGGATGAGGTGCTGAGGGGCATGGTTTAGTGTTTGATAGGAATGGTTGGACTCAATGATCCAATGGGTCTCTTCCAACCTTGTTGTTCTATGATTCTATGATTCTATAGTTGAGGCAGAGGCTGAGGTGAAAGGAATCCCAGCTGAACCCTGGCATGGTTTTACCACAGATATAACAGTCCTGGTAAGCTGGGAGACCATCACAAGTAGGGTGACTGACGGGGACAGGAAGACTATCCAGTTTTCCTTGTCTAGCAACAGCCGCCAAAGACTCCAGCTGGCCTACTAGTAGAAGAGTTATCCCATCAGCAAAAACTGGTGCTTGTGCATTTTTTTATTAGCACTCCCTGCTAACGTGTTCTCTGTGTGGTGTGGGACTTGACATGCTGCAGTTGCTGCTGTGTGGGATGCTTTGCTGGAAGCTGCTCTGCCATGCATAGCAGGAAAGAGCAATCACAAAAAATTCCTATGAGACCTCTGTCACTCTTCCATGTTTCCCCCTTTTTTTTTGAAAAAGTGACTTGTTTCTATCATCTAAAAAACCCACCTGGTAGAGCATTTCATATTTCAATAGCAGAACATATTGTGGGGGCTAAGAATAAATCCAGAAGGACAACAGGCATGACTGGCAGAAAAGGAAATTGCAAGTAGATATATGGGAAAAATTCTTCACAATTGACATGGTCAAACATTAGAAAGAGAGACTGTGGGATCCTGGAGATATTCTGATTCTGTGCCTGAGGCCCTGAACGACCTGGTCCACCTTTGAGGTGAGCCCTGCTTGGAGCAGTGATTGGATCAACAACCTCCAGCAATGCCGCCCAACTCAAAGCACTCTGAATCCTGAAGCTGATTGGCTTCCCAACCACTTGAATCACAGAAAGCACTGGTCTGGCTCACCTAGGCAGCCCTGGGATGGGGCTTGTGCTCCTGGGGAAGCCAAGAATAGAGAGGGCTGGCTGAAAGGCATATGGCAACTGTGTTGTACCTGCCCCAAATGCATTCCGTGCTTTTGGAGCTGCTAGGCTGAACAGCCTTAACAGTTTATAACAGGGATTTGAGGAAATTATATTCAAGAGTTCATGCAAATTATGAGGATGCCAGGAAGCTGTTCTGACACCTGATGAGCCACTGCTCTTCTGTTCTAAAAATGATCTGTATCTGCTTATCCTTTGCAAAATGACACCAATACGAATGCGTGTGATTTTGTAAAATGTGCTTTTCCTGTAGGCATTCCGGCTGTTTCGGGCTGAATGATTATGAGAGCTGAGTCTTTGCTGTCATTGTCAGCATTCATAACCATTGCCTAAGAGGTGCTGGGCTCTGGGAATTGAGCCCTGGTGCTGTTCCAGGTGATTGCTTTTCTCTCCCGGATCCTCCTTACATACGGCATGAAGGTCACTGTGCAGCGATTGCCATCATCTGGCCCCTCTTCTGGATAGGTAAGGAAGGCTGTGCCTATCATTTAAATGAGATGCTAGCTCATTTGAGATTCACAGTCCTGCCATGAGGTTAATTACTTTTCTTTAAATAAATATGGCAGTGAAATCTTCCATTATTTTCTCTGGTATACTTATAGAAAGTTCAAGGAAAGAGCAAAACTGATATGAATTTACACCACTATGCTTGGAAGATACTGGCTGTAGTATAAATCTAGTGCAGATACAGACAAACCAGAGCCTCTCATGAAGTGATTGTGTAGACAGCAGAAGGTTCATCTGCATGGGGGAACAGTTTGACCAGCAAACCATTCCCCAGTTAAGCAAAGACTGACCAGTTCTGCCAGGTGGAGAGGTGGCTGTGGCAGGACGACTGTGCCATAAAGTCCAGACAAGCAGCCATAACCATCCAGAGGTTTCTTTGTTTGCTGTGACTAACCTGAGCTAGGCATGCATGGAGTAAGGCGATGTGCCAGCACCTTCTTCTGACCCCAGCCATGCAAGTGGAGCACACTTGCACAGGCTGTCAGCTGGCTGGGGATTTGCAGCTGCATAATGGGATGGAGCATAAATAAAAGTCCTGATATTATCTTTGGAGACAGTGTCAGAACTATTTGACACCTTATCAATTCATAATACATCCACTTTCACAATGCTTCACTTGAACCAGAAGCTTTGCATATGAAATCACACTGTGAAATGTGCTCAGGGTAGCTGTGACACGCTTCACCCATCGAATGTTGTGCCTGCTATTCAGTTCAGTGTGAGGCTGTGTTTTGAGCTATTTGTTCTGACTTCTCCCAAAATAGGGAATGACTGCAGCTTTCGTACTATGTTGGCTCCTCAGACTCTTGAGACCTTCTCCATTCACCACCTTCACCTAGAGGTCCCTGAACTGGAAAGCAGCTCTGAGCTGGCGGCTGGGGCTCCAGCACAGCTGCAGGAATAGCCTCGTGCCTTGCCTAGGAATGAAAAAAGGAGGCAGATTCTGCAGTTACCTCATATTCTGAGAATGGGCTGTGGCTGCTCATTGCTAACATATGCAGTGCTAAACTATACACAGGCAGGGCTGGGGGGCGGCTGCTGGGGTTTGCCTGCAATCCCAAACAACAAAAGCAGGAGAGGTATACAGTGGGGTGACAATGGCAATCGCACCTCCTCGTGCTGTGGAGAGATCAGACATCAACCAGCCAGATGTTAACACTGAGGGATTTTAACCAGGCATGATGCTTTGAAGTTTTTTTCTGAGCTTTCAGTGTATTTTTTTAAAGGTTAAAATACACTTTGAGTGCTCTGCTGTCATTGCAGCGTCCGGTCCTGCTGTAGGACTTGCCAGCATCCCAGAATAGAAGGTATATTTTTTTTTGCTGAGGTTTAGTTTCTGAATGAGTGAAACATCAAGCAGTTGCCATGGAGTTTTTTCTCTCAGTAATGCTCTTGTCTTTCTAGATTTGGGTGACTATCTGACACAGTCTATATTGGCTGAAGATTAAAGGGAAGAGGGAGACTGTGGGTCTGGCTGCAGTTTCCTTCCACCCTGTCCTGGCAAAACAAAACAAAGACATACGTGACATCCCATTAGGTAGAAGAGCGGTAGGGGACTTGTAGGCAGGTGGGCTGAGGGTACTGGGCTGGGCTGCCCTCACTGATGGGACCAGGCTGAATCCATCCTCCCTGGCTGCTGTGCTTGGCAGGGAGGAGGGTGCAGTGGAAACAGCAGTTGTGTCATACTGAGTGCCAGAGGGGTCCTGTTGGAAAGGCTAGTGAAGAGCCATGAGGATTTCTAGGGAAGGAACATACATTCTTTCAGAGGGTTTTTAGGACTTGTCAGATTGACGTCCATTGGGAAAGTTAAGGTGTGGCTTATCCTTGGGACAAGGGTGTGCTAAAGTCAAGAAATGCTCAGCTGTGGTCCTTTCCAGTCTTTGTCCCTGTGATTCTCCAACCATAAGGTTCTTCAGTGGCCTCAAACTCTTCTGCAGAGGCACTACTAGGCGCACCCCATCCACATTTTTATCTCCTAGTGCGAGCGCTGCCACACTGAGCTTAGGCTTTGTGGTTCTCTGGCCCCAGGTGCGTGCAGCCAGGGTATAGAGATGCTGGGGACATCGGTAGCTGTGGACTCATCCTAGAAGTAATATCACTCTGCACTTCAGCAGGTAGGCAGTGGTGATGCCAGAAAAGTAGGGAAGATGGACGTGTAAAAAGCCAGACATGGTTTATGCCCAAAGGTCAGACAGAATCAATACGTTTCCACAGAGCGTATGGCATCTCATCAGTGTTCTCTGGTGGAAAATTTCTGGTGCACTTGAAACACGAGGCTGGATTTATTTGCAAATGCCTAGAGAGTGATAAGCAGGTGATTTAGTACAACATTTATTTTGTACTGGAAAAAGAAACAAGCTAGTGTGATTTTTTTTTTTCTCTTTGCTGTTGGGAATGGTGGTTGCCCAGCAGGTCATAGCAGAAGCTGTGTCTGCTGTGCTTCTGGGCCAATTGTTGTGGGTTTGCTACTGGAGATGGCAAAAAATAACTACCGTTAATTAGAGTTGGGGACATGCCAGTTCTTGATTTGGGATAAAACCAAAAGTGCTGGCAATTTTTAGGGAAACTTTTTCTTGAAAACAATTGAGATTTGCAAGTCACTGGATCACAAATCATATGGTATTTACAGGAAACAGGAATAACCCCCCTCACCAGCTGGGGAAAATACTTCTTTTTCAGTATGCTCTATTTGGCTTCTTCTAGATGAAGAAGTTGAACAGCAGAATGAAGAACTTTTCGTTGCTTTTATACGGTACTGTGTATGCTATTACAAACAGCTGTTTGTACAGTAAGCTAAAGAAAACTTCTGCATTAGAGGTTTAAAGATCCTAGACTTTCATCTTGTCCTCAATCTGCTCGAAATATCATGCATGACAAATGAAGCATTAAAAAAATCACTGCTATGCATAACAAAACCACTACTGAAATTATTATTTATGCACAAATATGTAGAAATCAAACCAGAGCCAAGAGGACAGATTTTAGTTGCATGAAAGTAAAATGATTTGCTAAGTCCCAAGTGAAGGCCATGAATTGAAACCAAGCTGTTTGCACAAAATCTGTCAATACAGTCACACCAGCAGGTTTTTACTGAAAAAGAAAGAAGCAGAAACTTTTTCGGGCAGCTCTGAAGCAGGAAACTCAAGGTAGCGCTCACAGTGCCAGCATTGCTGGTGCATGCTTTGCTCTAATCTGTATCATTAGGGAGAGCTAAGGCAGGAACCATTAGTCCATCTCCTTCTCCCTGCAAGGTTGTTGGTTATAATTGGCAGGGAAGGCCCCAAACATCATCCCAGGGCCCTTCCTGGCTGGGAATCCCTCTGCCAAGTTGCCCTTTAAGGGCAGTCTCCCTGTAGCGGGTTCACTCATGAGACTTGGCCCACTGGAGTGATGTCATGCATGGGCCAAGAGGGACAGGGAAGGTGACGCCTCCTTTCCCTACTCTCTTTCCTTCCACTGATTGCCTGCACTGAGTCCTACCTTTGCTTTTCCAGTGAATTAGAGAATCTGACAGGAGACCTGCTTGTTTTGCATCTCAAGGCGAGAATTGCACTTGTAATTAGCTCTAAAATTAAAAAAAATACATATACATCTGCCTTGAGGACAGGTTTTTTCCAGACTGTTCCTGCATGCTACTGTGGAAACTTCCATCCCCTCCACAGTGCAGTGAAAAGCATGAACCCTCCTGTAAGAGTGGGACAGCAACTGTAAGTCATTAGCAGCTGCTGTGCCCCAGCCCCATCTAGCAGCCCACTGTGACTTGCTCCCTAGGGTCTGCGTGGATGTGCAGAGAGGCTTGTTCTTGATGGTCCACCTGGGTTTTCTTGTGATGGGATGGAGAAGGCTTAGCCTACCTGCAAGCTCCTACCTCCTGCTCTCCCACCACTGCAATGAGCAAGATCCCTGAGAGATGGGAGAGGTGAAGATGGGGAAGATGTCAGGTCTAGGATGCTGCACTGCTGACCCAGGGAACGTGACAGTTTCTCCTGCACAGGGCTCCTACCCCAGGAGCAGTAGGGGGTATGCAGCAAGGACCCCAGGAAAAAGCAGGCAAACTGGGAGAAATCAGGTGTCTGGTTTCCACTCAAGTCCTGGCACCTGTGTGCAAGCCTTGGCCCTGACAGACTCAGCAAGATGCCTTCAGGAGATGCCCCTTGGTCTGGTGGGAGTAGCTTTCCTGCCTGCAGGCCTTGAAGTGCGCCAGTGCTCATTAAATCTAATTTGGTCCAAATTTACTGCAAGACACTGTCTTTTCAGAAAAGCATGTTTACTTTCCTTCTGGCAGTGACCCAGCAACACGACACTACAACTGTACAGAATTGCAAGTGCAGAGTATTAAATTATTGCTGCTCCTTTGGCTGACATGCACAATGGAAGTTATAACTGATCTGTTTTTCCATGGAAATCTATTGCATTTAAGTATATCTCATTGAGTAAATCGTATCTGAGCACAATCTTATCTGTGCCTCTCTACCAGTCTGGGATTGTATTAAGGTGCCTAACACTTGTATGAACACTTACAGACCCACGTATTTATCCCAGTTGCAGCAAGTTTTCTGTGACCTTTTCATTCAACCACCTCCTGGCTGTGCCAACCAAAAACTAAAAGCACTTCCTTCAGACTGCATCAGACTCAGAGCTCTCAGCGTTTTATTGTGGACCCCAGAAAACTCAGCTTCATAACTCTCATTTTGGCCAGACACTAGTTGGATGATTGCTTTCTGCTTGCAACACAATATTTTCTCCCAATTACTATGACCATTGGAGCTTTAAAGTTGATAATTTTATGTTGTTGGAATATAAATTGATCATTAGAAGTATTAATAATAGCTTCTTGACTTTGTAATTAGCCATGTCTCTACATTGCGCTCAGGAGCTGTTAGTCTTCAATGAACATGTTCCAAATAATTCATTTATATTTAAAGACATTGACATGCAATAGTTAGCTTAATCAATCTAAATCTAATTTCTATTTAAGAACTTCTGCTTTGCCTCTTAAAACTTCTCTTAGGACTGGAGCAGTTGGGTTTGGTAAACCACAGTGTTTGCTTGGGATCTGGAGCCCCAGAAAGACCAAGTGGGAGAACAAGTGACGGTTTGCTCCCTTGCAGCTTCCCTATCCCTCAGCTACAAAGAAATTCAAAACATGATAGTGGGACTGTAGCATTGGTGGGACAGAGTCTTGGGTCTTCTGTCACCTGTAGGAGTTATTGGATGTCTCTAGCAATTAATAAGATGCCTTGAATGTAAAATTGTTAGAAATTAACGTTCAAATTTCCATCCATAACATATTACAATACCTGCTAATATTTATAAAAGCTTGATTTAAGTTTGTTGGTCACTTTATTGAGCTGATAAGGTAAAAGCTCTCCTGGCTTATTGTCACACCTGATCAAATTCTAGATAACAGGTGTATGAGGGAGCTTCACAGAAGTCAATGACAATGTGCAGATAAGATGACTGCAGAGAGATGGGAACTTCAAGCTGAGTTTGCACTATGAAGTTTAGATCCTGTCAGTCCAGGCAGGTGAGTTTTGTGATTCAATTCCCCCACCCATGAAGTGAGGATTAAAATTCTCAGCATCTTGAAGCTTCTAATAATTTACCCTTTTGGGGCAAATATTTGAATGTGTGTGAGCAAGGAACTGCATATCAAGCCTGGTAAAAATCAGTTACCAGATTTTACTGAGAGAAGGAATTTCATTTTTATGCCTTTTTGCACTGTCACCCTTAATTGTGCCTTGCTTGTTTGTGTGGATATTGAAGAGTAGACTGTACTGTTTCTGTAGGTGAGAGAACAGGTCCTCAGCTGGTGGACACTCTGTGTGATGTTGCTAAAGCCACATTAGCACTCAGGGAGCGAAGATTTCAGTGATGAGTTTCTTTTTTTGAGGATCTGGGTTTTTTCTCTAGCAAAACAGAGAAAAACCCAGCAAGATTTGAGGAAATGATTCCTCCCTAGATCACCAGAGTAGGTATGAATATCTCTGCAGTGAGCAAAGACTTTAAAACCCCACCAAGGAGTTCCTGATGGTGATAAAAACACTGTTTTTAACTGTTTTGCAATATTTTTTTATCCTCATAAAGCTCCTATCAAAACAATCACACAACCCCCACCTCCGACATCTTTCTTCAGTGTTATCTTATTTGTCTGTGTCTTCTTCTTAGTAAAAATAAATAAAATACTAGCACACCCCACCCAGCTTATGATGCCAACAGAGATTGCTAAACCTCAGAGTGCTTGAGGCAGTCGAGAGAGGTTGTGTGACACGTACTCGATGTGTTACAAGTGACCCAAGTGGTCACTGAGAGACAAGTCAGAAAAGTATAAAGGCAAAAGAAACAGAGGCATCAATATGGATATGGTTGGTAGGTCAGCCCCACCTGAGAGCTGGAGGACATTTCTTTATTAATTACATGTGTCTGGCTGCAGAGGAGCTTCATCTGGTTGTGGTGTCCTGGCTGCTGGCTCTTGCTCAGGGACAACCCACCACAGAGATGGTGCTCTGTCCTTCCCCAAAATAAGAGATGTGCCTTGTTGGGCAATGCTCCCAGGGACTCCATAGCACAAGCAGCACAGGAGTTGCCAGAAAGGAGCCGAAACCTGCCAAACCTCAACTGGGATGAGGACAGAGAGGCCATGTGAGTATTTGTTAACAGGGAGCTGTTAGGGGCAGCTGAACAAAAGGACTTGTCCTGCAGTGGTACAATAGGCAGAGAGAGATTGGGCTTATTTGACTGTGTTTCAGCTAGGTCTAATGGGTTTTTTTCCACTGTGAAAGATCCTTTATTCTCATTTGTGCTTCCACAGAACAGCTGTGGTGTTTCAAGGCTCCCGGAGTTTTTTTGTGTGCGCAGCAGAGAGGGGTCTGGATCAGAACTGGGATGGGTTCACACCAGAGGCCAGAAAACTCCCCTCAACCCCATCCAGCGAACTTTAAACCTCCCACAGCCCAGTTTGACATCTAAAATCACAGTAAGGTGCCACTGCAGGAGAGCAGAAAGGGCAAAGGGCAGTGACAGTTTTATTCAACTTTACAGGTAGAAGGAATTATTGAAGTGAGAATGACCACATGATGTGAGAAGTGGAAAAATCCCAGTGGCTGTGCCAAGTTTAACCCTGGCATGAGGGCTGAGGTGGGGGCTGGAAGTAATACAAGTTTTATATAGTTTTTCACTGTCAGACTTTTTATCTGGTGGAGTTTTGTTCACTAAAGTTGTTTGATGTTGCCTTTCATTTCCCTCAGTCATTCTTCCTTTCCAAGAGCTGTTGTTACCCACCTCTATTATCTAGAGTAATTTTAGTGACATCCCTTTTTACTTCTTCAAAAAAATCGACTACCTTTGCTAAAGGATGGATCACATCCTGTTTAAAATCAACAGAAAGACTTTAGTGAGTCCCAAACTGGACCTGAAACTGTTGCTTCCTTTCAGGTTTCTTTATATATTTGCCTCCTAGCAACCACCATTTGTAGGCAAGGTTACAGCAATATTAAGCTCTTACTTCTGTTTTGCAACTGGCAGCTCAGTGCATCCCGCAGAGCTTTACAAAGCACCTGGTGCTATCAACTCACTCTGCTTGCTGTAGGTGTCATTTAGACAGCAGCGTTACACAACAGTCTGAAAAGCAAGGAAAATAGTCCTATGGAGTCTGTAATAGGAGGGTATAGGAAGCGTTGCAGACTAGATTAACACCCAAGGCATGGCAGAAGTACCCAGAGGATGTTTGTGGATCACCTGTGGATTTAATGCCTAGAGTATCCCGAATGGGTGTCAAAGCTCCGTCTCAGAGCTGCGCTTTGTGCATCATCCCAGGTGCAGTCTTCCAGTCCTACTCTTTGACAGCTAATTTGGTGCCTTGTTCTTCTTTTAATTACAGCAATTCATCACACTCTCTGCCAGCTCTCTGATATACTGGGATGGTGGATGTCCTTTGTTCAGGCAGGACAAGGTGAAGTTTGCCTACTGGGAAAGTTTGCCTTTTCCATAAGGACCTGGCAAACACTCTGAGCTGAGGGAAGTCTTTGGGTTCTTTTGGATCCCTTCTGCTTTCTTTTATCTTATTTTTGCATGTCCATTCCATAGAGTCAGTTCCTGAGTAGCCACATCACATCAGTTATAGGTCAGTTTTGGGAAACTCAAGATCTTATTTTACCTTCGGCTGTATCAGAAGAGAATTGTGGGGCTGGAGAACAATCAATGTTCATGTGGCTCTCTGAGTGGGACATTTCCAATGGGTGTTTGTGGTTCAGAACAGCCTGGCCTCCTTAGCTCTTTCCTAAGGACCTCACAATAACAGACCCTCACAGGCTTTGGATGAATAACCTCCATCCTAGCGTATCCTATTTGAAAGTTGCCAGTGACTCTTCCTTGTTCATTAGTCACTAATTTAAGATCTAAAGGATTTAGGTCTCATGATATTGATGGGGTGATTCAAGGTTATTTAGTTGTGGTGTTTCATGGGAGTCACAGCTTTCTTTAGGAAAGGAGTAAATATTGGGTGCACTAAATGATTCCAAAATGAAAACTGAACATATAAAGCTTCGGGGCCAAATTCTGAAGGCAAGTTATGACTCCACTGCCTTTAAAACTATGTTATAGTTATTATTTTTAGATGTCATGATGTTTTTAATGAACTCCTGAATTTTTAGAGCCTGGAGTAATTCAGTTGGGAAGAATCACAATTTCAAGCTGCAATGCACCTTTGGAATCTTCTCGGGTTTAGCTGCAAGGGAAGGGGATGTACTAGAGCTGCAAGTGTATGTATTTTTTTTGTATGCTGCACATATATACGTATACATATTAGCATATCCTTTTTATTTTAATTGTATTCATGCGTCTTCCTAACTAGATGGTTTGCAAAGGTCACGTCTATAATCCAAGAAGATAAAAAGTTTAAGAGTAATGGAAAAAATATACTGTGCATTTTATGGGTTTAGCAAACATAATATCTGGATCATATAAAAATAGCTATTTAATAACAACTGTTTCTCCCACAGCAATTAAGAACCTATGAAAGCTGAAAGCTGATGAGTATCATGTAATTGGTTTGTGCAGGGTCTAATGAGACTCCAGTTCATTGGTTAATAGACTATTCTCCTTCTTAAGAACAGGAAGAATAATTGATGGTAAATATTTATATATGTATCTTACCTTTCTGCTGTCAGAGAGTCTTCATGAGCAAACTACACTTCAGAAGAAAGGTACTCATATTAGAAATGCCTCTTATTTATTACTCATTAGTTTTTGTACTGCAGTGGTGTCCAGGGGCCCCGAACCAAGATCCAGCGCTTCCCACACTAAATCAATAAATGTTTAGATCAGATTATAGTGAAATTCCAGGTTACTCCAATGGGGCTCTTGTATCCAAATCTGTCACAGAAAGGTGTCTGGATGTCTCCCTGTGCAATAGGCTAATGTACCTGGGAGCATTATGAAGAGCACTCAAACATCTGTTGAGGTTGTTTCGTCTTAGGATAATGACCGACCAAGGCATGAGAGCTGGACATTGATCCTCATGCCTGCTCTGAGAGTAAATCCTGGACTAATGCTCTGTGAAGCAACAGAAGCAATCTCAGGGCTACAAATGGCTTTTCTTAGCTACTTGTGCAGATATTTACTGTGCTTTATCATCTAAGTTAGTTGGACAGCGTAAGTGATTTGCATCAGGGCAGTGGGTGAGTTTATATATCTTGAGGAATGAGTCAGCTTCAAGATGTCTTTCAACAAACTTTTCTTCAAAGCTTTGTTCTTTAAGTCTGATTGCACACAAGATTTTACAAAATATACCAGTTTCCCCCGCAGACTGAAAAAATATACCATTTGGGCTACATTCCCTGCCATCTATGTTTTGATGTGAAGCACAACATCCTTGGAGCTGCCAGGACTGATGGGACAGGGCAAGCTGAGGGTCCTGGACTCTACATACCATCTGCCTATCCTGCCTGCTGGGTACCCTCATGGAAGGGTGACATTTTTCGAGAGAATTTTAGAATCTGGAACCTCCTAAATAATGCATCCTTTAGTGGCTGCCTTATTTTATTTCTGCAACTCCTTTTAATGGTCCTTATGTGTGTTTGAGGGGATGAATTTTCTCTAGTAGATCCAGTCACTACTGCGGTGCTTCTGGAGTCTGAACCTGACCTATTTGTCAATATAAATTTTACAATGTTCTTGTGTAAGATCTCTTGGCCAACTCAGCTGACATGTGCTACAATAATGACCTGACTGCAAGTAAAATAATGCCAAGATATATATTGATATTTCAATTACTTTTTAAATTGTGCTTGTTGAGATCCCTGTGCCTGACTTGGGCATTAAAATATGGATTGTATCTGATTCTGAGAACACATCATTTTGTCTGTTCAGTGCATATAATAGCTTATAGTTCCATCCTTGGATAATTGCCTCTGCTTTAAAGAGTGACCCTAAATTGTATTTACACAATAAATTAATGTTCGCTTCTTATGGAGAAAAAATTGCCCCATGCAATCTGCGTAAGTGCAATTTTCTCTGCTCTTCTTCCATGGTCTCAATCATAAATAAGTGGCTATGAGTGCTTATTGGACAGTGCAAGGGCTTCTTGCAAGCAGTTGATTTTACAGCTCTTTTATGGCTCGGGTGTTGAGGAACTAACAGTTTGAAACGGAACCAATGGTGGCTGTAAATACATGTCTTAAAGTGGATATATCTTCATTTTTTTCCCAGGTAATCTGATGGTGACAGAACAGAGCAGAAGAACCTCCTTTTGAAGGCAAAGGTGACCTCTTTTCAGCAACATATTAATGGGTATCATGTGGACAGCTGCTGTGACTGGAAGGCAAGTTTCTTTATTTAAGGAGGAAGAATTCATACTTGTCACCAGGGAGAATTTTAAATGCACAAGAAGTGTCTTGTGTAGTACGAGATACTACTGCGCTCTTTCCTGAGGCATATGCTTAGATAGGATTTTCTCTAAAGGAAATGAGAGGGGAACATTGCATGCCAGATGTCTTCTTAAACGTACTTGCTAAACAAGGTCATGTTAATTCATCTGGGTTCAAAACAATTTCACCTACAGGAATGAGGATTATTATTTCGCTGAGACAGAATAAAAGGTGCAGGTCTTAAAAGCAACAGACAATTTTTTTTTGTGACATTCTGAAAGGAAATTGTATTATTTTCTTAAAGGAAATAAAATGAAATAAAGCATTATGAGAGCTGGTAACCTGTACCTCTGCTGAGACCAGGGGCATAGCAGATCAGAGAGTGAATGGTTTCATCTCTTGTCTACCTCATTGTTATGGTGAGACTGGAATAGCAAACGTGGTTCTGCCTTTCACATCTTGGAAAGGTTGTTGCAAAACTGGAAACGATGCTGAAAAGAGCCATAGTAAAGACACAAGGGCAGGAAAATGTGCTTATAGCATGTGATTTGCAGAGCTCGATTTGGCTTATCAGAAAGATTTCAGCCTTGATTTTGTTACAAGATTTACGTATCTTCACAAAGAATAAATATTCTATAGGTACTATTCCATCCAGCGCCTACAGGTGTAGCTGAGGGGCATGGTTTAGTGTTTGATAGGACTGGTTGAACTTGATGATCCAATGGGTCTTTTCCAACCTGGTGATTCTAAGAAACAATATCTGAGAGCTAAATTAAGATCCATTTGTGTTTTGAATAGCACACACACACTTTCACTGTTGGCATGAGTAGCCACTAAGAAAAGCAAAGAAAACTCAAAAGAGGTAGTAGATACTTCATTTTGATGCCTAACATGGTGTCGCTCCCAGGAGAGGGGGTTTCCCCTGAAAACTGGCCTGGGAGGAGCAAGCTGCCCAACCGAGATGTGCAGAACTTTGGCGGCTAGGCTGGAGAAGGCTCTTATGCCTGCGAATTAAATCACTGTGCAAATGCAAGGTCCTTGAGAGCTGTTGTTTCCCCGTTCTTTTGGCTGGGAAGCTGGAGCAGCACTGTGCATGCGATTCCCACTGAGGGTGGTTATGTAAATACCGCTCTCACAATAGTTAACTAACAGAATTAACTCGGCTGGGAGTCAGAGGCAATATTCCTCTAATTTGTCCTCCACAGTCCTTTCCCCACCACACCGTTGGTAAATAGGCATTCTTGTTTCAAAGCTCTGACAGGACTTTTAATCAAAATAATCTATTTTAGAATAATTTCCCATTTATGCTTCCTGTTTCCCTTTCTCTCTCCCCCCCCCCCCCTTTTAACTTTTCTCATTGGAAAAAAAAAACCAACAAAAAAAAGGGCAGGGAGGAACACGGGAAAAAACCCCTACACTTCTCATTTCCTGGTTTTGTTTTTTTTTTAAAAAGAAATAATTGGAAAACTTTCAAAATCCCTCAAACACTGCTTGTGAAAATTTCCCGTTTCAAAATCAGTATCTCGGCTTGGAGGAGAAGGTGTCCAGGTCACTCGAGCCAGTTCCCATAGGCATTTTAAGCCAGTTCCTATAGCAGTTTTAAAAGACTTGGTTAAAATTCAAGCTAAGGATAGAATGTCACCTCTTTACTGAAAGAGGAAGGCGAGTGAGCTTGGGTAACACGACAATGGAGCATGTGGGAAGAAAATCATTGCTTATTTTCTTTTTCAGAGGACCCACTCCACAACATGGGGCTGGGGGCTGAGGAAGGGGAGCGGATCCTTCCAACATTCCCAGCTGCTCCAGGGCCTGTAGAAAAAGGGCTGGGCAGGGAGAGAAGCCAGGCTGCTCTAGCTGGGGTTTGGGGGTCCTCTCCAGTCACACGAGGCTGACTGAGTCCTCCGAGGCAGCAGTGCCATAAACACACTCCCTTGGCATTTGAAGGTGCTGTCAGCTGTGGTTTGTTAGTCATTCTGGGTTCCCTGCCCCTCCAAATCTTCAAGGAAGGACTTGACATTTACTCTCTGACATTTTATTTCCAGAGGACTGGTCTTAAAACACTGTGGTTTACACACAAAATATTGTGCATGTATAAAATAATCATTGAAGCTCAGTTGGGTCCTGAGATGACCTCTGCTGAGCTTTGAGATCTTTCAGCTTCTTATTTGATCTGTCTCACAGTGCAAGACAATCTGTTCCCCCTGGCCCATAGAGTACACAAAGCTTGCTTTCCAGTATACATACCTAATTTGTAGCTAATACTCTCATTGTGGCTGCTTTAATAAAAGTATAGATTTTTTTCATAAATGAGATACACATGCGGCTCCTAAGCCGGCATTTTTCTGTTTCAGATTAAGCAGGTTTTTTCCCAGGATGCCACATCACATATAATTTTCTATAAACTTTTCTATTTATTTCAGTCTTAGCCTTCATCAAAACAGCTCTGGAGCAGTCAAGGAGCAGATTATGACCTACCTTGTAGAGAAAAAAAGGACATGAGGAATCTACTTACACCATTGTGATACTTACACCATTGCATTACTTACTCCATTGTGTTGACCTTCTGCTTTGTGAACAACATCCTCAGGTTAAAGGAACAGATCAGGTAAAGAATATTGTTTCCAAGGGTGAGAGTCCTGTTTATTTTCTCCCCTCTTAATGTTCCCAGAAAATGTCTCTCCCCCATTGGACTCATTGCTGCTAAATAGTACCATCTCCTTCAAGGAGAGGCTGCAAATTCAGAAGACACCTGTGACAGTTTTGCAAGGCAAGTGAGATCAACACGGACAATCCCAAATCTTGAAGGGGAACCAAGCTATAACCCAAACAGCTGAAGCTGGAAAAGGTCACTGGCTCAGCTCCAGAAAGACTGGTTTGTTTCGATGCTTGTGGAATATCCTCATGTTTCCTATCAGGACAGACTGTTGGGACAGGACCACGGCAAGTTTATGATGCTGAGGCACCTCCCGGGTCTGACTGCAGCAGAAATACCTTGTGTTTTGTCTACACATGGGTGAAAGTAGTAAGTCCTGGAACACATACAAATTAATAATAAAAATTAAAAGTTTTCCTTCCACCCACCATCACCTCCTCCCATTGACATGATTTTAAAGTTTTAAAATCAGTTTGTGTCCTGACCAGAGATTGGAATTACGATTGCAGTGTTTCCATTTAGAACAAGGAAATTGAAGTAGAGCAATTAATCAATAACAATACGGGAAAGTAAAGACTGAGACTGTCACTTAAACTCTCATGCTTAGCTGGGTAAGGGGAATTTTAGAAAACTTCTGTCTTTTACTGCCCATATAAGTTTTGTATTACCAACTTTCAAGTACAGAGAAAAGTGGTGCTTTGTGTTGTACTACTTCACCCAGCATTATAAACCCATTCAGTTATAGGGAACGGATACTTAATTATGAACAATCCTGAAGTGTTTCACTGACTGTTGTACAAACTGTGCACTCAGGCCCATTTCATACAGCCATGAAATGCCATCATCCCTCAGGTGAAACAAAGCAACTCTTCAGCAGCACAATGCAAAGCTGCACAGCAATTTAGGAAAGGAAGTGAAGAATAATGGATTCATTTGAAACTGCAGGGGGATTTTAACTATGCAGAATGCAATTACCAGAACTGGAGTTTATCCAGGACACTGGGGTTAAGACCCCATCTATTACAAAAGATGCCATAGAATTGCCAGCATCCTTCCCCTCATTTCCCACGTGTTACTCACTGGGTTCCTGAGCACACGCTGAAGGAGGCCAGTCCTGTTTTGATTCGGAAAGTGATGGGACCTCAGGGCAAGGTGCAGAGGGAAAACTAGTATTTATTACTGGCCAGAGCTTTCTCTTTGCATGTGCTGCAAGAGACTTTGTACTGGAAAAGATAACAAAAAGCTCTTAGCTGTGTGACTGCATCCAGAGACATCAGACCAGGGTAGCTGTTAGTCTGTGGTGTAAGTGATGAGCTGCTGAAACAGCAATGTGGCTTCACAGCCTGAATTTGTGCATCGGTACCCTAAGCCAGAAACAGACTATTTCCTGATGAAATTTATACAAGTGAAACTGAATTAATTAAAATATCTAAATACTTCTTGATTTGGATCAGAAATCCTGTGTCTCAATGGAGGTGATAAACCAAAGGCTGTGTCTCTACCTTCTTGGCTCAGAGTGAAGAGCAGTGTCACAGCACAGAAGGGAGATAAATCTCATCTGTGTGGCCTCTGTTAGGATACAGGCAGACAAGCAGCCTCAGTTCTTCAGGGGCAGAGTAGAGACAATATTTATTAAAATATATGTTGTATTTTTAATGTATTTTTAACTCCCACAAAAATAATGGTTGCAAAACTTTGGGAGTAGCATTTTTTAACTTGGCAGGCAAGCTCAAGCTTATCTGGAAAGATTTCAGCTGATTTGTGAGATACAAAAGTCAATGTTCAACATTTCTATTTCTGAGCATTTAACTGGTTAAGTTAGTCCTGCATATTTTTGCCTAGAGATTCAGGTATTAGGTGAGTACAGTGCTGGAAAAGCCTGACTACCTTATAACCCCCTCTGTTTATTTAGGAGTGTTTAGGTCTTATTTAAATGCATGAAGATAGATGCTTGCAAGTATTATTATTATTATTGCAAGGCTGCTGAGAACAGATAATTAAATAAAAGAACTAACCACCACAGAAAATGTGGAAGAGAATCCATTTGCCCACTCACAGGTGCTGGGGGAAAAGTTACCAATTACTAGTAGAACTCCAATAAATAATGCTTCAGTCTTGTAACTGCAAATCTTTGTAATAGAATCTGGCTATTTCATGCCCTGCACCATAAATCAGTGCCCCTGATGAGTGGGCTTTGAATGGCCGGACAAAAATAATTAATCAAGATTAAATCAAAAGCAGCATGCTGCATGAGAAGGCAGTGATAGCCAGGATAGATTCCTAGGAATGAAATCACTTAGAAGTGGCTTATAAATCTGGAACATGCCTGAGGCTGATGTGAGGAAATGTGACTGGTATGGACTTTCAGGTTTTATTGTGCATATATATTGCGTATGGTTAAGTCTTCCTGCTCCTGCAGACAGCATCAGATTTCAGGCCACAGGTATCTTGCGGTTTCATCTACAAAATGCAACAGGCGATGAAGCTGGGCTGAAGGGCCGCTCTCACACCCCTCCTGCCACCACACTCAGTGGATGAAGGATATGCAAAGTCTGGAAAAATAAACTCTGCTGGGATATAGTTTTACTCCACTTTAGCCGACATTCTCCCTTGTGGTGTCTGACCTAATTGAATACTGTGTGTATTTTCAAGCAGATTGGAAGTGACAGTGTTCTGATAGGTATGGGGCTGAGCATTGTCCCAGTGTTTAACCAGTTATATCATTTAACCAGTATCTATCTACATACACTTAAATAAGACCTAAACACTCCCAAAAGGAAACAGAAGGGATGTAAGACAGTCAGGAGTTTCCAGCACTAAATAGTTAGATGCACACCTAATACTTGCATCTCTAGGCAAAAAGACATAGGGCTAATTTAATGAATTAAATGCCAAAAATTATAACTATTAGACTGTTTAAGCAGTTCTTACGTTGTATTTATTGACCTCTAGTGAATCAACGCTTATTCTTCACAGCCACTGTTTGAACTACAGCTATGTCTGTGATACAACTTGAAGTAACGCTTATAAATACAAGAACACACACTTACCAGCAGCAACAGGCAAATTAAACATGCACCAGAGGTGGTCTATTTACCTCATGTGAAATAATGCTCTATTTCAAATTCATCCTCAATGTCCTCTCAGAAACTAGTCTTGTATTTTTTACACATTGCATTCCTGTCTGGAATATTTTTCAGCTTATTTTCTCCACTTCTTCTCTAGGGGAGCAAAGATTTGCATAACGTTAGGTCAAAAGCCCATTGAGGATATACTACATGGAAATTTTGTAAAACAGATTCATCCTCTGGCTGTGAAGGGGAATTGGGCTCAGAGCACAGCTTAACAAAGGCACCAAAAGCCAGACAATACCCAGAGGTTCTGCTTGCTACTAACAGTGCCCTGTAGAAAAGGCAAAAGCACCGAATAGGTAATAGATCTATCACTACGGTGCGTAAAGCAGACGCTTCCAGGGCAATATACAGTCTCCCTAGAAGGTGGTTACTGAAAAACTACAATGATTCATAAGCTCATGGAAGAGGTGGGGCTGGTGCCAAGTGTCTCAGCACTGCAGAGTCACCTTTAATGTAGTGACTACACACCTACTCCTCAGTAATGGAGCACACTTTATTGTCCTCAATTCCTACTTCTCAGCAGCGATAAAAAAAATCTATTTGGGATCATTTTTAACTTTTCAATAGTGAATAATATACATTTTCTTGGCAATCTGTCTTCCAGCAAAAGAACAACAACCTTAACTTCTTAAATAGTCGTCATCATTAAGCAACTCTGCCAGGATTAATAGTAAGAGCTATATTTTATTATTTTTATTACAGGTTGTAAGGGAAATGAATGTTAGTTTCTGTGCCAAACGAAGGTCACCCCGACTGCCACTTGTTCTAGGGTAACTGTAGTGCAACTAGTGCTGTAGTTCAACTTTAGGTAACATCATTAACAACAAAGGGCAGAAAACAGTCTTAAAAATTCAGTGAACAAAAAAAGCTCCTGCAATGCCTAAGCAAAATCAATAGCACAGCATGAAAAATGGCACAGGCAGTAAAATAGATGATCTGCTGGCTCATTTAGAAATACTTCGTTCTGACCTAAAGTTCCAACTAAAGGAAATTCAAGTTTTTCACCTACACCTGTGTTCATTTTTTAATTAACTCCAACCTGACGAAGAAGAGCCTAAGTCAAATAATTCTGCCTCCTGGTTGTGTTTCTTCTCTCTACTTTGCCCAGATTTGTCTGGGCTGCTCTCAGGGGCAAGCAGGGTCATGTGCTGCTGCCAGAGGGTGAGGGAATGGGCTCCATGGGCTACAGCAGATGGGGAACCAGATTTTAAGGTATTATGCTGGTTTGGGAGCCTTGCTATATTTTTTTTTTTCAGGACCACAGGTGTGTCTGTTCTGGGACTCAGGGGAGGCAGGTTACTAGAGATTAAGAAAGGTGAGAGTGAGAATCATAGAATCACCAGGTTGGAAGAGACCCACCAGATCATCGAGTCCAACCATTTCTATCAAAAGATAGGATCAAAAGAGAAAAGGGTCCCCCAAGAAAAAAAAAAAAAGACAAAAGAAGATCCCAGGTATTTCTCCCATGGTGTTACAGGACTCCCACCCTGACATATCAGCCCACTGTGCCTCAGAAAGCACTTTGCTGCTATAATTATGGTCCAGACTTCTGCTAAACAGCTCTATTGTGGATACTTATAGTAAACACATGTGAAATCTTTTGGGATGGTTTTCATTCTCCCTGTGCATGCAGCTTTATGGGCAAACTCTTCTGGTTTCTGTCTTAGCTTGTTCTGAAAATGCCCATATTTGCAGTCCAAGTCAGAACTGGGCTCTACAGCTGCAGACAAACCACTTGAGTTGATTCCTCTTCCAAACCCACTGTTTCACAAGCTGCTGATAAAAGAAAGAACCTCACAGGAGGTTCTCATGAGTGCCTAATGAGGTCTCATGTGCCTAATGACAACATGTGTTCTCCAGCCTACTGATAAGTAGGTTGTAAATAGAGGAAGAAAGAAAAGAGTTACACGTAGTTCTCTTAATGTGAAGAAGCTGACTTGTGGAGGTGGAGGACAGAACAAGACAAGCTCAGTGCTGCTTGGCTCTGCCAACCTTGTCTTCTCAGATGGTGAGTGAAGATTACTCTGCATCAGCCCGTGCTTTATACCCCAAAGCTGGATCAGGATTGAAATGTGTGAAGTAGAGTCTGGGATGTTTGTGACTGCTAGTTTTGGCCTGTGTTGCAAAACTTGTGCTTTTTCTTGTCTTATCAAGTATGGCTTTACCTGTTCTGCTGCTAACTGGTGATTTTATTATAGATGATATTGAATCATAGGCAATGGGTGGAGGGGAAGAAACATTGTAGTGGGTGTGCAAGAATAGAACTGATTCTTAAAATACGTTGGGGTGGAACGACAAGGATTAGAAGAGGGTAGCAATTGTCTCTTTATCTGTAAGAGATTTTCTCTACCCAGAATCAGTATTGAGGATCTTCCTGCTTTTTCCAGAAATAAAGGTTCTTATATCCCGAATGCTTCAGAGTAATTTCATCTCCTGTTTAACTCCTAACTAATAATTTCATCTTTCATTTCCTCCTATTGTTCCTTCTGGCATGCATCCCATCTATTATAAGCCCTAGATATCATAAAGCAATTTTTTTTTTTTTCTTTCTTTTTTTTTTTTTTTTTTTTAGATTTAGAGAGAGGGGAAATAAGAGTCAGGTGGTTTGAAGTAAGGTTTTTGTAGTAGACAAGTTCTGGAAGCATTGCACAGATACTAGTATTAAAGAAATAGCTCCATGGGAGGAAACTGGTGTGAGGAGACAAAGCAGCTCCAGCTTTCTGTAAGAGCTGTATTACTGCCAGGGCCAGGGTAACTGCTTTCATTGAGGACTCTAATGCAAACTGGCTTTTTGCAGACACTAAGGAGAGGTGTGAGGTTTTCATAGGCACAAAGTAGTCACTAGATAAATACTCATGGGAGCTGGGCTTTTCTGAAAAATCTCTGTCTAATTAGTGCACTGAAAAAGTTGGCTGCAAAACAGTATATTTACAAAATTGGAATGTCTCTAAAGTCTTTTGCCTCTATGCCTGCATGTGCAATGACAGACATTGTAGAGCCCAACAGCTGGACCTGGGTATGTGTTTACCAGCAGGGACTGGGCTCTTCTGCTATATCATATCCCAAGATGTTGTGCTACATCCGCTCCTTCCCTCTTTCCTCTGAGAGAAACAGTTCTAAGAGTTTACCTTCCTTTTGGCTTGTGAAGGTGGATCTGAATTTCCAAATTGCCAGTAAAGCCTGGCTTTAGAGAGCTTGTCTGAGACTGTGGAGTGTAGCACTGCAGCTTGGCTGATGAGTACTTCTGGATCCGTTTATTTTCCCTTCTGAGCCACAATATCTTACCCACAGGGATGCAGGAAGGTGTGTGAGTGTTCTTTGGCTGGGACAGGATGACTGGTCTTCCTGGAGGATGCGTAAAACTGAACGTACCGGAAAAGATGTAGCAGAATTCAGTAGGGGAACAGGAGTTGCAGATACTGGGTTTTTACTTGCACTGGTGCTCGTCATTAGGTTCATTAACAAAATGTATAGCATGTGGGAGATGGGCTACTGCATCACACAATTGCTCCTGCAGTTTCAAATCATAACAACCCCTTTACAGGTGAGACTAAACTTTGCAGCAGGAAGTCTGAGAGCTCTCCCGAATTGGCAGACCTGTCTTGGTCACTGTGGGTTTTCTCTCCTTGCTCTGAGAGGTAAAGGATGCCTGTAATGTAAATAGCTGGCTACATTGTGAGGTGTAGAACCCAGGGTTAATTGGGGAATGTTCTTATGAATAATAGCTTTCCACCAAACTCGTCTTCACATCCTGAAGGTGCTGAGTCTGAAGGAAGGCTGGCACTTCACAGGTATCTCATGCCATTTTGGGTTTGAACATTATAATAGCAACTCTGTCAGTC
The DNA here is from genome assembly GCA_033558105.1 of Coccyzus lansbergi. Lineage (NCBI taxonomy): Eukaryota > Metazoa > Chordata > Aves > Cuculiformes > Coccyzidae > Coccyzus > Coccyzus lansbergi. The sequence goes on from JAUMJK010000431.1 coordinate 1,700,778, forward strand.
CTAGGGAGCCTTAAGTTGTACTTTAGGATATCTCTCACAGATCACTTCACCTTCTACACCAAATGCAGCCCTGACCAGAACTGAAGGTCAGAAAATGTTTTCCTTTTTCTGAGGAATTTTTCATGGAAAGGCTGTAGGTGTGCTGCTGGGGAGGAGAACTTAGGTTAATAAAGGGAATAAATAAATAAAAATACAGCAGTGGCTCTACCATGTTGGTCCAAGGTCCAACTTCATTAGAAAAAGGGATACTGATCCTACAGGCAGTGGTGAAGGCACCTGAATAAGATGGGAGGTAACTTGAACTACTAGGAGATAAACAACCTGTGAAGAGAGTTGGCCATTAGCAAGTCCACCACACATGTTTTTCACCTTTCTCTGTTGGAATTCAAGTTGATTGCAGCATCACTTAAATGTTTTCATACAGAACTGCTGAGAAGATGAATGTCCATTTCTCCTTGAGGGATTGTTAGGGCTGATAACAAGGGAGATGCAATGGTTCTGTTTTGCACCAGTTGTGTGAACCTCTTTGAGGGATGTAGGAATGAAGTTTCCTGTGGCATGTACTGTGAAGGCTTGCAGAGTGATGGTTCACCACACAAATGTACTGCATGGTGCTAAAGACCCGTGTATTTCCAGCAGCTCCTTAAGACTTGCACTCACTGTGATCTTCAGGTGTAATCCTGTGTCTCTGGAATCTTCTAGCATTTCCACTGACTCAGGTGCATTTAAAATTAGTGTGTAAGGATATAGTCATGGCACTATAAGTGTAAGTTTTTTTAAAACATTACTCTTCTGGATTAATTGTTGTTCACCTGTAGCTGTGCATTGGATTTAATGAACAGTTTTGATGACAACCAGGTACTCCATCTTTATGGAAAGACAGCGCTTTGTAAACGCTACAGTGTGCTCTTTCTACAGGTGTGCTCGTTTCCTACAAACCTGGAAATGAAATTATGTGGTGGCTGTCTCAGGACTGTAGCTATTTCGTAGCTATTGCTAACAGATTCATCTAAAATAGATAAATGAGGAAAGAAATTCCTTATGATCCAGAAAAACAAACAAATACCATGCAAATGTGGCATGGTGTTTCTTGAAGAGGATGGGGAGTGCTTCCTCTGTTCTTCTTGCAGTACGAAGATACTGCAGGTTTACAATGAAAGCACTATTGTCTTCAGCTTTGTGCCAGCCCCTTGCCCTCCTAGGGTTTCCTCCACCAGCACCTCTATCTGTTGCTGGCTGATGGCTGAGGTTCCCTCAGTATCTTTGATGTGATGTATACAGTATTTTATTATGAATGACACCTTGGAAGGAGAAAATAGCCACAATCTTGGTTTTGGGGTTGCAAAAGCTCAGTTTGAAAACAAGGCAAATATCTTGGTGCCTTCTAATGTGTCTAATGATCCTGGTGCCTCTGAACGCTGGCACAACACTTGTGAAACCAACTGCGGGTGAAGAGTGGGGGGATGGTGGTGTCTTTTCCATGTGTGGATGTTTTCTTCCCTTGACTTCTCTGGAAGGATGAGTGGAACTGAGAAGGTAGATAATAAATATGAAGCTTCTGGAGTGAAGGTGGAATGAAGAAATGTTAAAAATCTTTTTAAAAAGAAATGAAATTGCTATGTCGGCTGCAAGTGCCAGTCAGGGCTGCTCAGAGGATGGTGTGAGATGGAAAGAAAATAGCTGCAGGACCTTTTAGAACCCCTTCTAGGATATTTCTTGGTCAGCTGTAAGTGAGATCAGATTATTTCAGATCTTATGTAAACCCTAAAGTAAGTTGATACTGCCAATGAATTCAAAACGGGTGTTTGGGACCAGTCCCTTTCATGTAGTTACTGATGTGAGCTTGTTGCAAAGCATTATTCTGAACTTTGCAGCAGATTCCCATATGTCTCAGTCTATAAATGGCAGGAGCACTTGGTACCTGAAAGCATCACAGCTCTTCAAAGGAATACAGGAAGATTAGAGAGGGACACAAGTAGGGAAGGCCTTTCAGAGAAGAAGGTAGTAAAGGATATTGAAGGGTAACTTAAAATGTAGCAAAAAGAAAGAAAGAAAAGATCTGCAGAATTGTCAGCATTGGAAGAGCCATGGAGAGAGAGTTTTCTTTTTGCTGAGGGTTTTTTTCATTTTTAATTATGCAGTGGAAAGTCCTCAGGAGAGCCTTGAGTAACTAGCTAAATATTTTATAAAATAAAACTGTCTGTTTCACTGCTAAACTTAAGAAAGGGAAGCCTGCCAATAAGAAATTCCTGGAAACATAGCAGACCAAAGGAAAAAGCTGTATGGTGAGAAGAAGGAAAAGTTGGTAGCTGCCCCTGCTCTCCAAGGACCCTCGTGGATGGGAGAAGATAAGGAGAAGCTGTTTGAAGCATCATTGACCCTGTTATGCGGCTCCATGTAATAGTGAGAGAAAGTCAGTGCTCAGTATGTAAAGACCCAGTAAGATGGCCAAAAGTCACTATTCTCTTCCTCTCCACCTCTTCCATTACCAGTCTGTTACAGTGGCAGTGCTAGCTTTACTGTTGGACTTGATGATCTTAAAGGTCTTTTCCAACCTAAACAATTTCTTACTCTGTAAAGAAGAGGCTGGCCTGAAGCAGCAAAGAGTTAAAAACTAAAGCAAAATCTCTAGGCAGATTAAACATTAAATTATTCTGACACTCATTGTATTAAACAGTCAATTATTTACCAGCAGCACCAGAGTGAGCACTGCGAATTCTCTAGATCAGAACAAATGCAGTGATGCAGTTCAGGCTATTTTTAATAGTAAAGCTTTGGACACAGTGTGCTGAATCCAATGTACTTCATCACTACGTGCATCGCTTAAAGCTTTTATAAACAGCCATGCTTTTTCAGGAGTCAGGCTTTAGGCAAGCACTTGGGTACCATCACTGAGGAGTGACGTAGCAGTGTGATAAACATTTGTGGAGATCCAAGTAGGGCCTTCAGATGGCAAAACAGTTTATGTGGGAAGGAATAGTAGTTACAGGACTTGGAAGGCTGTACTGGCAGTGCCAGCAGTGTGTAAGGAGAAAAGTCTCTTGAGATTGAAAATTCTCTTGAGCTTTGAAATTCCCAGAGTTCTCTCAAGGTCTGTGCCAAACAAAACAGGAGCAGCTATTTCTTGTGCTACTTGCAGCAACATAACAACCGTAGAGGAAACCTGCAAATGTCAGGAGGCAGCTGTACAAGGCAGGATGCCACTTGTTCCTCCTACCTGCAGCAGTTGCACGAAGGTGAGTTGAACTGCAATGTGCACTGAATTTTCCTCTCTCCTGCAAAACTTCTGCACTCAAATCATGCATGCAGGAGTGACTGCAGGTTTGCCTTGTCAGAGCTATAAAAGGAGCAATTTTTATTTACAGTGTGTTCTAGTATGAGCTTTTAAGTACCTGTGCCTCTTGTGTGACAAAAGTACAGCCCAGAAACCGCTTCCTTAGAGACATTGCATTGAGAGCAGCTTCTTCTGATGTAGGTGGTGGGGTGTGTGGTCTAGGTTCCCTATTTCTCATGTAAAATAGAAGTTCTAGAGTAGACCAGCAAAGAAATACAATGATGAACTGTAAGGAACTGGTGTAGTTCATATGGGAATTCATGTATTTACTACAGTGATTTGCTTTTTTGGGAAGCTATCTGTTGTGGTTCCTTGGAGAAGAGGAGCTGGCAAGTTCTATAGGAGAGCGATGCAATAAAAGAGGAAAGTGTGTTATGTATATGAACAGGACACAGCTTCTTTTTGTTCCCCATATTACCTCTGTGCAGGCTGAAAACCCTTTATGGCTGGAATAGACCTTATGCTGTTTTGGGTATAGTAGTCAGTGTAGTGGGCTCTTACCTCTGACTGCAGTGAAGAGGAAACCTGAAACATGAGTCACATCAGAAAATGGGCTATCTAGCTGACCTTCAAAGTAATACAAATTGCAGCAACAAATGCACTGACAAACCATTGGAAAAGTTACCAGATAATGAAGCAGTAACTGAATGATTTAAACACAGAAAGGCAATGTAGGATTACTATTCAGAGTCTTTTCCCAAGTGCTTTTGTCATCATCTGTTACAAGTGCCCTATACACGCCCAACTGATGCAATTCCCATGAATGTCTTGGCAGTACTTGAGTTACATCCCATCTCAAGGGAGCTGAACCTTGCTTCTTTGAGAGGGGGAAAAAAGTCCCCTTCAGTAGTCAATGACCCTATTCAAGTTTGACCATGTACTTTCTGATGGCTTGCTGATGTCATACGCAGTGATTTACCATGTTTCTATGTGATAAAAATTGGCAAATCTCTTTGAAGAGAGCTTCTGCATCTACTGAGAAGCGTCATAGTGCCAAGTTGTGCCTCTTGCTTCGACAGTTCACACAGTGTTGTAACTTGTTTCCATAAGCTGGAGAAAAAAAGAGATGCAAGGCAAGGAGGTCAAAGTGGAATAGGGAGAAGGTACTACTTCTTGCCTTGGAAAGCCATCGTAAAGAGTTCGTCTGTGATTAGAAAGATCATGTTGTACAGCAAATAAATGGAGTCAGCATTGACAACACTCATTCCTACCAACACAAAGAAATGAAAAGAGCATGTGTTCTGGAAGCATGGACTAGCTGCACTGAGGGGAGTTTGCTGGCTTACCACATGCAAAGCTTGAAACTATGGTGAGAGAAAATAAACCAAATCATAAAGATACAGAAAGAGGAATAATATAAACAAGTTGCAAAATGGTGGAAGAAAATAGAGCTCAGAGAAGGAGGTGAAAGAATAGTGAAGAGAATGATCAAACAAAAGAATTCAAAATTAGAAATTGAAGAGTGGTGCTTCTTTTCCTGTTAGATGCTCAGATTGCAAAGGCAATGAAGTAGGGATTTGGGATGCTAACATTCAAAGAAGGGAATGGTTCAAAGAACCCTTGGACTAAGAGAGACATGGGAAAATTTCTTGCCTACACTGTCAGCAGTATCTGTCTTTCCCTGTCTCGCTCAAGCAGAGTTCTGTTGCTCACTCAATCTGTGTGGAGCACCAATGATAACGGACTGTGGAAGGAAAGAAAAAAAAAAAAAAGAAAGAGTAGAACTTTGTCTCTGTGTATTAGCACAGAAATCAGCACTTCCGAGATTTTCTTCATGTATTTTTCCCCAGCAGAAAGTTACAGACAACTTCAAATGAGGACAACTTAAATGTGATGTAGGTAAAGCTTCTTCTACACACTGATCCCCCAAAGGGGTGCCACACAATGTTACAGTGGTATACTTCAATTTTTTTCTTTCAAATTACCTTTTTTTTTTTAAGCATAGGTAGTGTGGAGAATCTCTACAAAAGTCAAACTGAAAATGCCATGCATCCTGTCCTGACTTTGTTTTGATACAAGGAAATAAAGCTTGTGCTACGAACTCTGCTGGTGACGCCACTGCTCTCAGAGCTCAAAGCAGGCTTCTCCTCATCTGACTTCTGCTGCTTGATGAATTGTATAATTTCCATTGACACAGAAACCAGTGCAAAAATATTTCAAATATAGAGAAATAAATGGCTCGTGTTGTAGGCTGAGAGCACCTGAAGATGTTAACTTCCATGGCCTGATTTAGTTTTAGGAGCCATCCAAATAGTTGCACTTTTTAACACGTTAAAAGATAAAAGCCTATTCTATGGTGTTATGGAAAATGTGACAGTGTTACACAGAGATCCAGAAGAACAAGCAATCCTCAGGACTGAGATCACTGAGGGTACAGCAGCAGGGCCTGGCTGTACTACCACAATGAAGTTGATGGTGCAGGCAAGCTGGCTTGTCATTTACAGGATGCTGTCACCTCCATGTAGAAGTGTGAAATGAGAAAGGGGTCTTACAGTGTTCAGAAAAAAGCCGTGTGATGACAGAGGAGTGATGGAGCACTGAGAGAGAAAAAACATTGGAAAAGCAAGGGAGATGCTTTCTGTCTGGATATACTCTGCCACAATTGGCAACAACCCTTTTGAGAATGAATAAATCAAACTACTGACTGTAATAGAGGTTTTGAGATCACTTTATTCTTAATGCTTAAATAAAACTGACTTTTAAAAGTGAAATTAAAACCCCTATTATGAAGATTACTAAGATTGGTTTGCCCTGCCTCTGGGACAAGTACTGGAGAACTGTAGTTGGGACACAGCTGGGGACTTGCATTTGGGGGGAAAAAAAGCTCCAAATGCAAGATGAACTTTGACAGAAACTAGATCTGCTGAAACCCTAGAGCACTCAAAAATTCAGCATGTCCTCTGCTTGCCTGGCCTCCCTGTTTTGTTACTTATCCACAGCTCTACATCCCCTGTTGGTTTCAATTTGCCCAGGGTCCAGACTTTGGCACAGTGAAGCTACTGTTGATGTACTAGGACTGTTTGAAATGGATGATTGGCTTTTTTTTTTTTTTTTTTTTTTTAAGATACTCTGAAAAGGCCATAAACTAAACCTGATTCTTTCTCCATATATTATGCTCGGCTGCTGCTTCCTTTTCTGATCTAATCTGCAATAGGTTGTTGTCATATCCGGAATACTTCTCCACCTGGATCTCTGTGGTTTCCATAAAAAGTCAGGCATTCTTGCTGAAGAAATATAATACGCACATAAATCTGGCATGCTGTTCATTACAGAAGGCTGAACCCTATATCATCTATCCCCTGACAAAGTCTGAGTGGTTACAGCAATGTACAGCCACAGATTGCATCTCCAGAACACAAGCAACACAAACTTTGTGCTTTCTGGAATAAACACTACAGCTGAAATGTGAAAAATCTTTCTGCAGACGTTGCAGTGTCACTGCAGTGGAAGAACAACACTGCTATTGCTTCAGCTGAAATGCTGCTTGCAGAGCTGGTATCAAAGCAAGGCTGTTTTATCAGTTTACATACTTTAAGCTGAGAGTTTATTTCTTGTGTAATCCTCCTCAAGGCGCTCTGGTGGCTGAGTAGAACCAGGGCCAGAAGCGTCTGCTTCCTGCTCTGCAAATGTCATTCCTACTCCCTTTCTCTGGTTTTGGGCCGATTCCTGTGAGTCTTCTACATACTCTATTGCTGAACATGATAAAGAGCTTTTTTTTATGAAGAAAACCGATTTGGATTTTTAAGGGATTCTTGAGTTTAGATAAAAACGGCAGAATTTCTTCTTCGAAATCAGACTTGTCTTGCTATGAAAGTGTGCTGGAACAATGGACAACTTTCTTCAGGTGCAGAGGATCACTCTGGGGCCAAAAACTATTGTCCTGCTTCACTATAAGTCTGCTGCCCTGCACTTCAGCCACCTGTTCATCAGTGCCTCTTTCTGTAAAATAGCCTTGGTAAAAGGGATTAAATGTGAGCATTTTGAGACCAACTGGTCTCTACCAGGCAGGTCTGATTTAGATAGTGTGCTTTAATGTGATAAGGACCCCTGCAGCATGATATCCTTGATATCCTCTCCTCTTTCTGGACTCCTCTCTCAATACTAAGGTAACTTATACCTTGAACCCATAGTACCTTCTCATTGACTCCAGCTCAAGGAATCTTCCTTATAGAATCATAGAACAACCACATTGGAAGAGACCCACTGGATTATTGAGTCCAATCATTTCTATCAAACACTAAACCATGTCCCTCAACACCTCGTCCACCCGTGCCTTAAACACCTCCAGGGAAAGTGAATCAATCCCCTCCCTGGGAAGCCTCTGCCAGTGACCAGTGACACTTTATGTGAATTTTTTTTCCTAATGTCCAGCCTAAATCTCCCCTTGAGGTTATTCCTTCTTGTCTTGTTCCCTGTCATTTGGGAGAAGAGGCCATTACCCTCCTCTCCACAACCTCCTTTCAGGTAGTTGCAGAGAGCAATGAGGTCTCCCCTCAGCCTCCTCTTCTCCAAGCTAAACACCCCCAGCTCTCTCAGCTGCTCCTCATAAGGCCTGTTCTCCAGCCCCTTATGTTAGCTTCCTGTGAGATGCATACCAAGATAAAGATGAAACTGGTTTAGGATATAGGTGAGGTGGGTTCATACTTTCAGGGGTGAAATATATGCCTTGGGTGGGAAACCTGTTGCAGTTTCTGGCAGAATGGGTGTTTTGTATATGAAGGTTTTTCTCCCGTGTAAATATTCACATACCACCATCTCCTGTGATCTCCTACACTCATGCTCTGCTCTGAAGACCAGGTTGAGTTTTTGTTTGGCTGTTTTGGTTTCTGCACAGTTAGTATACTGGTTCCCAAGCAATAATGCTGCCCATAATCACTATAGCGTGAATATCTGCTGTTACCTTTACTTTTTTGTTGAAACTTCCAGAGACTGGTTGCCATGGGACTGGTCTATCAGACCACTCTGGCTTTGCTAATCACAGAATCAGTAGGTAAGGTGGGTGGTCCCAATCTCCCTTCTTGGACTGGGGGCTGTTTTCACCTCTGCTGCTGTACATCTTGCCCCTACTGCTGCCACCTGAATAGCTTCTTTCCAAAATAAAGCTGCAAACATCTATTTTCATTCTGCTGGATGAGCCTGCGTAGCAGTTTTGAAAAGAGAGAACAAGCACAGCAATTCTTTTTTGGGACACTTTGTTCCTAAGCACAGGAAGTTGTAAAATTGCTGATAACGAGCTAGTTCATTCATAGCTGATGCCAGAAATGACTGCTTTCTGTCAAGGCACCATTTTCGTGAAAAAGATCTGAGGATTGAGAAAAGCTTGGAGCTGTCGGTTCTGACTCTTTCAGTTACAGTGGATGCTTTTTTACCTTGAAGTCCATTATCTTCAACTGTTTTCCCTAGAGAGGAGTAGGCAGTCTTGGTTCAGACTGGACTCTGCTCACGTGTTTTAGTAACTAACAACTATTCTCCAGTGCTATTTCTCTGTTGTGGGTTCTACCAACCAGGTGCCAAAGGTTATTTTCTGAGCTGTTGTAAGTGATTGACATTTCAGCCTCTGTCTTATCACCAAGGCATTTTGAAAAATGTTTTCTGAATGTATTTCCCAATATATCACAGTAATTCTATATGTACTTCTGACCATGTAAGAAGATGTGTTAGTCTATAGAGAAAAACATCCCAAGATTGAAACATAATTCTTGGAACTAAACAATCATACTGCTTGTATAACTTTAAGTTATGGACAAGTGACAATATGTTCTTGTTTCAGCAAAACCTCATTTTGTGTTTTTGCATTCAGCGTGGAAAGACAGGGACTAATTTTCTTTGAAGAGCTTCCTATTTTTTATGTACTCAACATACATGTGGAAAACCAAATTATCTAGGAGGGTAGATAATTCTATTTTCCCTTCTTTGGTCCCACCTGATATCTCTGGAATATCAGGATATGTGTCATGACTTCAGGGAGGATGGTTCTTGGCTGTTTCTTGTTACAGCCACATCTGCGAACCTAAACAATATTACAGGACATGCTGGAGGATGGACTGCTTGCCAGAAGGGCACATTGACCCAAACTACTCTTTTTCACTATAATTTTATTTCTGGGGTTATTTTTTTAGGAGTGGCCTTGACTATAAAATTACTGTTCAGTTCATTCACTATCCATTTGGTTTGTGGTTTCCCTTTTGAGGCTTGCAGTGAGAGTCCTAATTGAATTGATTGGAAGACTTGCAAAAGGCAGATGATGTGAGGAGGTGGTGGCATAAGTCAGGGTGTCCTTTCCAGGGTCCTTAGCTGATACTTCAAAGAAAGAGATTGTGTGAAAACAGGAAGCATACTGTACCCTGACTCTAAATGCTACCAATTCCCTATTCACCTATATCTGTTAGGGGAGCAGGCTTTGGGGACTCCGGAAAAAAATGTTCAGGTCTCTTTGCTGCCTTAGAAGGGCACTGGTTAAGCCACAAGAAAAGTGCATCTCATTGCAACTTGCCCATACAACTTCAGATCTTCTGAGGTAACAGTTGGATCTAACTCATTGCCTTAGGACTGACAAGCGGCAGTGAAATTGTAATGCTCCTTTGACTTGTGCCACGTTAATTTGGTAAAAACCATTTATATGTCTGCCCAGGGCTGTGCTTAATGGGATATGATATAGGAATTTGATGTTTATATACTGTAATGTATTGGCATGTTTGTTCCAATCCTTTTGTAGTTAAGCTTGGGCTTTAGAATACCTCACTTCTTAAATTAAAAATATCTGTGGCTGCTAGTTATTGAGACTGAGGAATAGAGGAGTTCTTTATTTTAAATCTAAAATAAGTTGTAGAATTCATCTTGGCTGCATTGAGAGGTTTGAAGCTGGAGACTGGTCAAGACCTCTCCTTTCTAGTGTTTTGCAACACCAGTAGAGGCAGAACAACAAGCCACTGGGGAAGAGGAGAAAATCTGCTGTCACTTTAGCAAGCTCTGAGAGGCTCTGGGTCCTCCTACAAGCTTTTACTGGGTTTGTGAAGTTGGTTTACAGTTCTAGAGAGATATCCAGCTATGTTGCAAGAAGGAAATGGTTCTTTACCCTTAACAGTCCACACAGATAAGGATTGCTTGCAGCCAGAGAACCTGTTTCTCAGAGTAATGAAGTCAAGCCAGCAGGACTGGTGAGAAGGGCTTGCCTTTCCTGAACAAGATTCATCCCTGGAGTGTGTGGTGCACAGTAGTCAACGCTTCTGACATTGCCACAGAGGAATAATCATGAATTGGGGTGCTTCGTGGCCTGTGAGTACTACGGAGACTTTTTTGTAGCCTCTAGCAATGGCTTTTAGATGGTCATTAGACCTGGTGCAAGCAATTTAATGGTAAACTTTTAGAAGCTTGTGTGCATGCTATACTCTGGTTGAGAAAGTGATATGATCCTTATTAATGCACAGGGAGTTGGAACCCTCCTAAATATGCCTTGCATACATTTTTAAAAGAATTAAATTGCAGGGATGGATTATCCCATAGAGAATATCTCTGCTCAGAAAACAGATCAGGATGCAATGTTAAGTATACTGTAGATCTTGACATACTCTGATTTTGTGCCTCTGGTGACAAGTCTGTTCAGTTATGGGTAGCTTTATGCACAAATCTCATTACATATGTGAACGGAGCCCTATACCTCTGTTGCAATTGTTGAGTTGTGTTGATATATATTTAAGTAAATTTGTCCACACAAAAGGAAAATGTGCATCTCTAACCAATTTCCACCTTTTTCTGTTCTACTCTAATGATTTCAGCAAAGATAGGACTGTTACTAACATTGGATTTCGGCTTTACTGTATGGGTTTGCAGGAGACTTCAGCGAAGCAAGGCTTCCTGCTACTCAGTGGAGGAAAAAAAAAAGCAATTTTTTTTTTATATTCACAGAGGAAAAGGCATTCAGTTAGAAGGCGGGGTTTTATTTTTGTCTGCAGCAAGTTTTAAAGCAGCACAGTTGACAGAATTAACTGTCCCCCCATTAATGGAATGTGAATGTGAAGCTGCTGAAAGCAGCTGAAGAACCAGGAGAGCTGGGAGATCTGCAGCCCATTGGCTGCACTAACAACACTGAGAAACATCTGCACTGCCAGTCTCTCAGTTCTGCTGCTCGCGCTTAACTATTTAGAGCAGAGAGAACATTCAAGTCCATTTTTTTTCTTCCTCCGAGAGCAGATGCGTTAGCATTCTCCTGGAGATCTGTGCAGATAAGATAGCGATTTCACGTGCATTTAATGATGCAAGATACGCTTTTGGAGACTTTCAGATACTTAAGTGAAGAATAGAAAATGATCTTGCGATTTCATCAATCAGTGTAAAATGCTGCCTGTGATTACTTTCAATGGAGATTTTAATCTCTTGGACTGCTTGAAAGAAATGTTTTAAGTGTAATGTATTGGTGCATTAAAAATAAAGTTCTAATCAGCTCAATGTAGTGCCAAATTCAGTTTGCGTGTTTGGCTACAGCACAGATCAGGCTGGGGATAGTGCTGAGCACAGGAACAACTTCTTTTTTTCCCAAGAAGGAAGCAAGCATGTAGACAATAGTATCTGTCTGACTATAACAGCACTATAACAACACTTTCAATGGAAACTGAAATTATTTTTCATAGGCTGAAACACACATGATGAGTCATGGAATGCATGCATCTCAAAGTAAAATGGTGCTCTGCAATTTTATGAAATGTTTCCAATAAATCATATACAGGTGCATCTCATCCATTAGAGGGCAGGAGCCCCTCAGGGTTTTAATCCTAGGCTGAGCACTAATTTTCTTATTCCTTGGAACAGATATTTTGACTTTCCCACTGAATTATTGCCTCAAAGTGTTACTTTTCCCTGGGCATGTGTGTTTTATAGACCCCTTAGTCTTCAGCCAGTAAACTGTACTGACGCATTATCAATCTCACAGCTTTGCACATGGCCCAGAATGGCATTTGGAGATCAGTCTGCAGAACTCCAGAAAAATCTGCTTAGAGCAAAACATATGACCAGAAATATGAAGTGACAGCATAAAAATGAAAACTATGTACTCAATTGCTCAATGATCTCATATTTGAGAAAAGTCCACTGTGTATTCTCTGGAGGTATGCTCCTTCTCTTCAAAGCAGCAATCTCGTGTTGACGTGCTTTAATTGGAGGATGTGACTAGTAGTTATTGTGTGGAGTCTACGATGGATAAACCCCATCAAACACAAAGTACCTACACTCCTCACCCACCCTACTGGAATTACCCAGGTCCTAGGCTTGTCCTCCAACAGCTTAACCAAATTTCATGCAATGTTCGCCTATTTTTCCAAATTATCAGCACTTTGTTCAGTTAAAAAAACAAAAATAGGCAAAGGATGACAAGAAAGCAAATGTCTAGGTGTTTTGAGGGCCATGACAACTGCTTGAAGACCTAGTCCAGAGTCTGATGAAACCAACAGTGCAAAGCTGTGAATGTATCTCCAACTCATCGGTTTATAATAGTGCACTGAATCTTAGATGAATGAGGAGCTGCAGCATCCCTTGGATTTGTTGATCTAATCAAGCATGTGATTTGTTTGACAAAGAAAAAATAGGTGAGGCTTTGTGTAACTGACTGATAACAATGTTGTTATAGGGGAACGCTAGTGGCTGGAGTGTCCCCTTTAGGTATTAATGAGAGAAAAACACAACTTATTTCATACAGAACCTACAATGAGAAGTAACCATGGAAACGGTATCATTTGAGCCTGCCAGGTGGTGAAAACTGGTTCTCTCCCCCATCACTTCCCATTATCGCAGCTCCTGTGTGGTGGTAGGGAAGCAGGGAACCAGGTAGCAAGACAACTGTGGAGTGTGAACAAGCTCAGCTCTGTGAAGCAAAGCAAGTGGTACGTGGCACTGCTGTTCTGTCTGCATCCAGGCTATGGTCTAGGCCATGCCTAGAGTCACTTTTCCAGCAGCAGAGAGAGGATTTGCCATTTGCTTGGTTCAGGGATGCACAGATGCTCCTGCCTTGCAAGAGTGGCTTATCCAAAACCTATGGGAGCAAGTGCTAGAGGGCAAAATAAATTCATTTGAATGCTCTGGCCATTATTGGATGAGCAAGAGGTACTCCATTCCTCATTTGCACAGTCCTGCTAATTAAATGTATTATTGGGAAACTTGAAGATCTCCTAACCTATCCACTGGCAAAAGAGCTTTTGCTCTCCTCATTAGAGCAACGAAGTGAGAGCAGCACTCAATTATAAAAGTGCCAAGGGTGATGAAAATTAGTTCCACTAGGGATTCTCCTTCAAATTTTCTTTTTGCCTCTTAGAAAGAAGGATAATGGATAAGAGAAAAACAAGGTATTAATTTTATAGAAAAAGAAACAATTAAAAATGAAATAATAAAGGCACGACTCTCCTGAACATAGAGCACCTGACCGATTCAATGGGAGGTGGGAAGAGCACGCGCAGGACCGAAGACCTAGAAATCAAGAAGCCAGGATTGCTGAAGAATACGGGGATACTTAAGAGGCTGGACATCAAATGTCAATGTCTTCAGGAGAGCATATAATTCAAGATTATAATGAATTTAATGCAGTCTTCTTTTAGAACCATTCAGGTCTCTGTCTAGACACCAAGAACAGACTGTGGTGAGATAGTTCAAGATACCATCATCACAGCATGAAGCATTTAGCCAAGAGGGAGAGTTCTGCTGCTTACTCAAACTATTCTCCAAGTGATGAATTCAGTGAAGTTTAGTTGTATCTGCTTTTTTTTCCAGGTTACAGTAGGTAATTATTTTCATGTTTGAGTACGGGAAAGGGAATGTTTCTACTTCCTTCCCTGCCAATCTTTCATGCAGAAGTAATTTTCTCCTGCATTCAGAGCGTCTTTCTCCTCACACTCATATACAGAGGCCCAATTTCTATAATTTAAGAGCTCATCTCTTGCAAGGCATTTTAGCATATGCAGTGTTAAGCCAGTGATTCCATCTCAAGTAGAAATCTTCTATGTTTTTTCCATATATCTGTAAGGTATTAGCTTTAAAATGCTTAAAAAGGACAAGTGTCTAAATAGTGGGACCTGGGAAAGACCTGTAGGTGCAGAAAGGAGAAAGACACTTGGGAAGAGAGAGGAGCTGTTAAAGAAAGACACAAATTCAGCTGTTTAGAAGAAGCCAAAATTTCAAAAGGGGATTGCTCTTGAGTTGGTTTGGATTACATTTTTGTTCTGATTAGTCTGTTCTGTGATATCCGTGCCCAGAAAAACCAATTCTGCTTAAATCTTTTGAGTGGTATTATGAAATAAACATTTAAATTTGATTTGAAGGAGTTAAACAATGTGGTCACACTTGAACACAGTATATTAAGATGCTGACAGATGTCCAGGTCCACTTTCCTCCATAATTAAGGCACTACTTGAATAAAACCTGAAAGTTTGTTGCCAGATCTCTTCTTTCAACCTTCTTTCATTACATGAGGTTCAGGTTTTGTATAAACCTTGGCAGAAACTTGAGACATGCAGTTAAATCCAGACTATACGTGACAAATAGAAACAAGTATGATTGGGCAGTTGTGGCAGTACATGTTGGAGTTTTATGACTTGGCAATGGAAACTTCAGTCATCAGTATTATTTTTTGAAAATTAGCTTCTTTCCCTCTTTCATCCCCAGAATTAGGATGTTTGAAATATAAAATTTAAATATTATTTCTGTTGCAATATTATTCACAAAGCTTTCAGCACAAATATTTTATTTCTCATTCATCTGGTCCTCACTCAGAACTGATGGTTTAGCTATATTTGCTTCAAAACAGCAGTTTTGAAGTAAAATCTCAATTATGTTGTTGTGGATGCTCATTCTAACAGCTTGGCCAAACCAATATGCTTTGTTCATGACCGAATTTCACAAGATCCCACGGAAATAAATCTATATCCTCTACTGTGATTAGAATCCATAGCGCTTTTTGTGCTGTATGACCTTGTAGCAAGGTCTTACCAGCCAAAGCTATGTGGTTTTATGCTTTTTATTTTATATTCAATTCCTCACTGAGGATTATTGGACTTTGCCTACTGTTCCAGCTCTGTCACGAGCAGGAGTTTCTTTTACTTGTAGCATTCCTGTGGAGGTGGGTCTGAGGAACTATTTCTAAGTAATCACTATGCTGTGTATTGAATTATCTACTACACGCAAAATTTTTTAAATGAGAGAAAGGTATTTGCAGCACCTCTTTCTGCAACTATGGATTAGGTATCTAATATGCCCTTTATTTCCTGGCAGATGCAGATGATATGACAGCTCTGGAAGGCAAAGTGATAATCATTGAAGTTGGATAGAAAACTTGTTCTATCCCCTGAACAGGACATCTGAAAGGCTTTATTAGTGCTAAATATGCTGAGGATGCAAAGCTTAGGCAGAGTACTGTGGTATAGTAGGAAAAACAGCTGAGGACAAGTCTAGGCTTTTCTACTGATCTGAAAAAACTTAGGATGGAGTATTTGTTAACCACCGGAGAGTATGCAACTCTGAAATCTTCATAGCTGGGATGGGCTAGGGATCTATGCTGTGATGTTACACCTAATCAACGTGGGTTATCTACAGTAAGTGCTTATCCCTCAGTAACCTGTTATTAAGACTGAAGAGAGTCTCTGCTCTTATGAGATGAAATTTTTCCTTGTCTGTTTCAAAAGGCTTAAGCACAATGTAGGGCTCTCTCCTGAGGTGAACTGTGCTCCTAGGAAATGCCCTGTAATTCTGTCCAGTGTATAGTGGTTATTATTTTGTAGCAGTTCTGTGATTATGTTTTACTTCAACTGGGTGGGTGCTGTAAGATCAATAAAAGTTGGCAATTGCATACTTAACTCTGTTTTCCTCTCTTGTAGTTAGTGGTTTTGACAGTATTATTTACTTGCTATCGGATTACGCATCCTCTGCCTCCATAGGAGAACTAACCTTTTCTGCTAGAAATCATTGTTAGGGATTTATTTTTAATGCCTGATCATTCTTAGTACCTTTGAAAAGAAGGGGCATAGCATCTTATTTTTTCACTCATTAAAACCTTGCTTCTAATTGTGGAAAGTTGATAAGACTGTGAACAGACTGGAGTTGCTCCAATGGAATATCACCCTAACAGACGAGTATCCGTATGAATGTGCACTCACTGCAGAACCATCTGCAGGAATCCTAATTAACAAGACCATATCTAAAAATTCTGATTCCTGACTATAAAGGGAACAATTGTGGGTCAACAAACATAAAGGGAACATTGACTTACACATAGCGTCAAGCAGAAGCAAATATCTAGATTTGTCCTGTAGAGTAGTGCCCACTTGATGGAAGGGGATTCCAATCTTTTGGGACCAATGCCATGCAGTGGGGACGTGTGCCTTGGAAAGGAGGCACTACTGACATCTGGAGCCCACAGATGGCATCGAAACCCTATGCAGAGCTACAGACTGGGAGAAGTCTGGTTGGAAAATTGCCAGGAGGAGAGGGACCTGGGGGTGTTGGTCAACAGCCGACTGAAGATGAGCCAGCAGTGTGCCCAGGTGGCCAAGAAGGCCAAAGGCATCCTGGCTTGGATCAGAAATGGTGTGACCAGCAGGTCCAGGGAGGTTCTTCTCCCTCTGTACTCAGCACTGATGAGGCCGCTCCTTGAATACTGTGTTCAGTTCTGGGCCCCTCACCACAAGAAGGATGTTGAGGCTCTGGAGAAAGTCCAGAGAAGAGCGATGAGGCTGGTGAAGGGGCTGGAAAACAGAACCTATGAGGAGCGGCTGAGAGAGCTGGGGGTGTTTAGCCTGGAGAAGAGGAGGCTGAGAGGAGACCTCATTACTCTCTACAACTACCTGAAAGGAGGTTGTAGAGAGGAGGGAGCTGACCTCTTCTCCCAAGTGACAGGGGACAGGACAAGAGGGAATGACCTCAAGCTCCGCCAGGGGAGATTTAGGCTGGAGATTAGGAGGAAGTTTTGCACAGAAAGGGTCATTGGGCATTGGAATAAGCTGCCCAGGGAGGTGGTTGAGTCACCTTCCCTGGAGGTGTTTGGTTTAGTGTTAGTTAGGGATGGTTGGACTAGAAGATCCGATGGGTCCCTTCCAAACTCGTTGCTCTATGATTCTATGGTTCTATGATTCTATGAAACTGAGGGATGGACTGAGTCTGAATGAGTTTTGATACCTTAATATTTGAGATTATGGACTGGCACTGGTGGGGAATGCCTGCGGTCAACTACGTGAGAAGTTTCTGTGTCTAGCAATGAAACAAAACCTTCATGTTTATTTTTAACATGTCCATTAGATTTGATTATTATTGCTATTTTGGAAATACTTTAATGCTAATCGTTGCTTGATTTTCTTTTTAAACTTAAAGAAAAACTCAGCCCCTCAAAATAGTTGATAGCAGTGCATTACCCTAATTTACTCACGTGTTAGGCATTTTAAGTTTGCTTCACTGCAGATTTATTTTTAGTTAGTTCCTAATCAGAGTGAGTAAACAGCCATATCTGAGCTTTCTACATAGATTATCTTGGGCTTATTTTTTTTTTATCTGCTACTTGTAATAACTCTTAAGTAATGCTGTAGGTACCACACATGACAAATAGTGCACGTGTAATTTTAGAGGAATGACAGAAGTACAGCAATATAAATGGAAAGCACTGGAATCAATGATTGCTGTTTCAGATGCTGAAGGCAGTGTGGATGAGAGTCTGGAGCTAAGCAGGGAGACAAAACCCAGCAGCTTACCTAGAAAAGGGTTTGTGGGGTGTGACTTCATGCCTTTTCTTTAGACCAAAGTTTATCAGGCAGAAATTAGGCTGAGCCCGACTCCTGCTGCAGAGAATTGCCTTAAGTGCTAGAGGGGGCACACCACAGGCTGTTCTAGTAATTCTGTTCTTAGAGAAGCAAACGTTTTGGAGACATGCCAAATTTCAGTTATGCAACTCTCCTCTTAGGAAATAGAACGTCCACGTAACCATGTATTTAAATTCCCCATCCAAAACCTCTGATGCTACCTAATTTTTTTTTTCTTACGTTATCTTTTAACTTAAGAAGTCACTGTGCTTTAAAAGAAGGCTATTAAATCTTCAGGCAACTCGAACACTTAAGAGTGAAGTTTCCTCTCTTCCTGCCCCAACTGCAGGCAGAAAGCTAAGTGTTATTAGAATAGAGTTTTCTAGGTTCCAATGTGTGAACAAAATAATTGAATAATTGAAAGGATAGAGTAACTTTGTCTCTGGAGTTGCTGGAGGAAGTATTGGGAAACTGGAGTGCCTCTCTTCCTTTAAAATGATCATCTTTCTCTGTACAGACCTCCTGACGTGCGTGGAGCAGTCTCAGCTTGAAATGTAGTATCAGGATTCTCCAGGCTTTCTCCTTTTCTGTGCATTGCATTTTTTGTCACTCGCATATCGTATTTTTTTGCTTGGCACCATGTGGTATTCATACCGCTGCTAATGCTTTGTGGATGTCTGCTCTCAGTGCTTCTTTTGATGATTTTTTTTTTAAATTAACTTACATCTGCACGGCAAACTTTAATTTTTGAGGTCAAACTGACTCTACTGGTCATTTCATGGGAGTTCATGAGAAAGAGTCTGCTTTTAAAGTCAACCAAGAAACTTGTTCCCTGATACTGTGGTTATGTTATCCTTATGCAAAAAGTTTTGTAACTTTCTTGGTGACACTGTTCTGGATGTGTTTTACAGATGACTCAGGGCTTTGCTGTAAAGCTTATAAATTATCTAATTAGATTAGTACAAACTGTTCTTCTCGAATACTCTGGAGTCACTTGGCCTTTTGAGGGTTGTGCCTGTGAAATGATTTACATTTTTTGGTTTATGGATTCAGATTAACAGAGCAACTGAGTGCACGCTGAGCTTCAGTAGAGGTGGAAATAGTTTTGGAGTGTTTTACTATGTGTAACAGCAAGGATAAGCTGCTAGCGTCTGTGAGCAATGTTTCTATAGTGAGATTCATTGTATTTTATAAACTCATCTGCATAAGATTTCTCTCTACAGTGCCTGACTGGAGCTGGAGAACAGAGTGCCATTTTATGCTAAATCCCTTGCATCTAGGTGGCTGAAAGTGTGTGTGTGGATTTGTCTCTGGCTCTGCTACTCCTCTGTGGAAGAAGGATTTCAATTGCAGAGGAAAAATGCTGCTCAACAGGATTAAGAAGGGTAGCATTAGGGCCTAAAGTGTCTTCTGGACTGATTATTGAAAGACACAGAGATAAACTTCTGGTGATTTTAATAAGATAATGATATTTTAAGACCAGCTAAGTCCAGCTGAGCCTACTGAGGTCATCTTCCAGTGAGAAGGGGAAAAATGTCCTGGATTGGAGGGAAAAGATTGTAACCTGGAGTAAATGTGCAGGAAGTAGGACTCTGAGTCTGCAAGTGACTCCAGTTATTTGTGTGTGCAGTTGACAGCAGAAGTGGAGCTAAGGTCTGCTCATGGCAGCCACACATTTGAGAGGTAAACCAGTATTTAACAGTGATGAAAATTGAACATCACTTTCTTCTGCCACAGCATGATGTAGTCTACATGTAATTTGCTGTTTCTGTGATTTAAAATCTGCTTCTTCCACCTCCCCTCACTCCCCTCTGTTGTCAACGGTGGCATTTTCCAGATCCCTTCCCAGGACTTAGCTCACATTCTGAGCCTGAGCAGTCCTGCCTCTCAAGTCTGCCTTAAAGCATCTGCCTTGGGTGGGAGATGATATACAGTAGTCTCCTTTATTTACAGGAATGTCTCCTTAATGAGAAATGCCCTCTAGGATATCCCCCAAAGAATAGTCTGGCGGCTGTACTCACACGTCCTGTTCCTTGGGACACCCATGAAAAGGGCATATGGATTTCTCACTTCCCTAAGTGAAAAATGTTCCTGTTGAATGTAAATTTTCTTCTGAAGTTCATAGGTATATTGGGATCTATGGCCTTTTTGTGTCAGTTGGAGTGCTGTTCTGTATTTCACTTCTGATTTATAGTGGTTCTCTGAAAAATGGTAAGCCATGACCTATAATGCTATTCAGCCAAGAACAATGATTTCCCAGGTGCTCATTTAAGAAATATAAAGAAAAGCTTGAGCTGACTGATAGATTTGAGACCATCTCCATTCCAACCAAAATTTTAAGCCATGGGTACCTGTGGGAAGATCTGGAAGGCGGCAGATGGATTTGTTCTGCCAAATTTGCCAGCGGTATCCCATGAGCAGTACAAGACCCCCTGGGAAAAGCTGCAACCCTTTAAACACCCTCCTGCAGGGGCTGAGCAAGTTGCAGGGTTTCCCTCCACTTTGGCTTCCCTCTGCACCAAGAGCCTGTGAAATCTGGACTTGGATCACAGCATCTGTACTCTGGTATTGGTCCAGCCTTTGCCTATGGAAGCTGTGCTTCTTGCCTAGGTTGGACAAAAAAGAGTGGTGGATGGTCTGCAACACCTGAGCCCTCTGCATGCAGTAGGTACTGTGACTTCAGGGCATTTCTCCTGTATTTGGATAAAAACAGATATTATCTTATTTCCATGACTACTTAACTGCCAGATCAAATGGTTTGGGACTTCCAGATGCTGCATGAAGTTAGGAAGAGCTGTTGCACGTTGATATTTTTTTGTTGTTGTTCAGTACTTTCATTCATCTTGAATTTCTGGTAAGATCTCTCTCTCCCTTCTTAATCCCTTTATCTTGGCATATCGGTTAGTGTCAAAATGAAAATGTAGAGATGTCCTTTACTCTGTCTCCCTCCTACCCACTCAATTGGAGTTAACGCCTTGTCTGAGAGAAACAGACACCTTGGGATGAATAAATACCTCTCTAATAGAAAAGGAGAAGTCTGTCTAGAAAACTGCCTGGAGGAGAGTGACCTGGGGGTGCTGGTTGACAACCAACTGAACATGAGCCAGCAGTGTGCCCAGGTGGCCAAGAAGGCCAATGGTATCTTGGCTTGTATCAGAAATGGCGTGACCAGCAGGTCCAACGAGGTTATTTTCCCTCTGTACTCAGCGCTGGAGCAATGAAGCTGGTGAAGGGTCTGGAGAACAGGCCTTATGAGGAACGGCTGAGAGAGCTGGGGTGTTTAGCCTGGAGAAGAGGAGTCTGAGAGGAGACCTCATTGCTCTCTACGACTACCTGAAAGGAGGTTGTAGAGAGGAGGGAGCTTGGCCGTTATCCCAAGTGACAGGGGACAGGACAAGAGGGAATGGCCTCAAGCTCCACCAGGGGAACTTTAGGCTGGATATTAGGAAAAAAAAATTCACAGAAAGGGTCATTAGACATTGGAACAGGGTACCCAGGCAGGTGGTTGATTCACCTTCCCTGGAGGTGTTTAAGGGATGGGTGGACAAGGTGCTGAGGGACATGGTTTAGTGTTCGATAGGAATGGTTGGACTCAATCTTCCGGTGGGTCTCTTCCAACCTGGTTGTCCTATGATTCTGTAATAAAGGGAAAAAATATTTTGCTCTCCCTGATTGCAAAGGGCTGTGCTTACAAAGGCAGCAGGCAGTCACTGCCTGACTCTCTGCTGGCACCTTCCTTAGCCTGGTGTTTCCTAGGAGGGAACTTTTGGCTTCAATAATGTATTGCTAGCAAAGATAAGGAACTTTGGCCTTTTCTTTACTGACTGGGGCATAGCAAGTTTCTCTTGTAAAGAATATTTCATTAAAAATTTATCCCTATGTGCTGTAAACTGCTCTTGTCATAACAGTGTCCAGATGTGTCTTTAAAAATGATCTTTAACAGTTGTTTTTGATAATCTTCCTGGCAACTTACCCTCTTCACTGAACACTGTGTTCATTATCATAAGGAATCCTGCTCAAGTGCCTGGAGGTCTCCCGGTGTTTTCATATTTTTGGTTAGAGGCTCAATAAACTAGGGAACACCGACATACTTCATGATGACCAGGGCTCTAGATTTACGGTTCTTTGGTCAGGGACCAAAGAAGTTAAAATAAAACCCAGTCGTTTTGCCTTATTTCACTGGTGAAACACTGTCTGCGGGAGCTGAATTCATCCTCTTGTTTCTGCTGCCTTAGTTGTTCGTTATTCCCCCTGCCATTTCTTTTCAATGCATCCCAGCCTCTTAGACAGCAAAGCTCTTCTTTCCCATGCTTTGATTGAAACTTCCTTCCATGTCAGCTGTGCTTTACCAAGACCACTTTGTCCTGAGCAGTAAAGGAAAGATGCAGCTCCCCAATGCTAGCTTGCAAAGCCCATGCTGAGAATTCTTGTTTTCATACAATACCAGCCTTCCTAAGGAAGACAGTCAGATCTGCACACACACGTCATTTGCAACGGCATCACTCAGGATGCTATGATGTCCTTTGTTAATGCACCCTCTGGACCTATTTGCATTCATATGTACAGTGGGAAACTGTTAAGAGCTTCATGAGAGCTATAACCAATAAAGCTTCTCAGGAGGGGATTCCTAGGGGTCTATGCTGTTCTGGATTTGGATTTTCTTGCTTTGATTGAAAATACTTCACTTTCAAACAATTCTTGCAAATATTTTACATCAGGCTTGCATTTTTATTTCTTTCTTCGACTGAGAAGGCTTACCTTCAATTCTCAGCAGGATTTCTCTTTATCTTACTCTAGTGTCACAGTTACAGATAAAGAATAGTGTTTATTCTTAAATTTTAAATTATCAGTGAACTTTGGTATTTTATTTTCAGTTTCTCCTAATGATGTAAAAACACCTACAAAAGAAGACTTTTTTTTATCAGGCTCTTTTCTCCCTTTTGTTCACACTGGGAATTCTCTGCTTTTCAGACCCTCACTACAAGTAAGACATTGAGGGGCTAAAGTGTGTCCAGAGAAGGGCAACTGAACTGGTGAAGGGTCTGGAGCACAGAGGTTATGAGGAGCATCTGTGGGAACTGTGGCTGTTTAGCCTGGAGAGGAAGAGGCTGAGGGGAGATCTCATTGCTCTCTGCAGCTCCCTGAAAGGAGGTTGTAGTGAGGCAGGTGTTGGTTTCTTTTCACAAGTAACAAGTGATAGGACAAGAGGAAATGGCCTCAAGTTGCTCCAAGAGAGGTTTACACTGGATATTAGGAAAAATTCCTTCACTGAAAAGATTGTCCAGCGTTGGAACAGGCTGCCCAGGGAAATGGTGGAGTTGCTGTCTTTGGAGGGATTTAAAAGATGTGTAAGTGTGTTGCTTAGAGGACATGGTTTATGGGTGAACTTGACAGCGTTAGGGTTACAGCTGGATTCCATGATCTTAAAGGTCTTTTCCAACTTAAATGATCCTGTGATTCTATGATCAATGGTCACTGCTGCTTCTGACAACTTGCTGTGTCCTCTTTGTGAGGCTATTTTATATTGATATATTGGTTTGAGTGATCTGAGTGCTGGATTCCTCTGGTAGTGATGAGGCTGCACTTAGAACCGTAATCTGCCTCAATGATGACACGTTAGTTCCAGGAGTTTTCTTTAGGTGGGCAACTTTAGCATCTCCCTACTACCTCACATCTGGAGCTTGCAGCAGTGCCAAGAGGAGCCAGGTTCAGCAAATCACATGCCTACTCCAATCCTGTGCATTTGCAGACGTGGTTTCTGGATACTCTAGTGTCCTATTCTGCTTCTCTGATTAGACCTTCCTCTTGTAAACATCTTTATGACCTGGGTCTTCTATTCTTGCAGGTGTTCTTGAATATTTTTGCATCACTAATTTCTAGTTTTATCCAATATGAGACCTACTGCTGAAAATTCAATGCCTCAAGATTTCAAGTAAGTGAATATGAATACTTCAATAGTGACTCAGAGCATAAATCCCTGAATTCACATCTGTTTTATCTTTCCTGATAAGAAAGATTACATTAAAGGAAAAGAGTAGGTAGGAGTAGAATTAAGGATTTATAGTTACTGATGGCTTAATGCATTGAAGATAAGAATTTCAGTTTTTCCCAGATTTTGTTATTCTCCAGCCCATCATTTGCCATTTCAAATGAATCAGTATCCTTTCAAATGATACTGCAGGGCCTTGCTCCATTTTTTGCCAGAACTGCATACAAGTCAGTCCAAGTGTCATACTGACTATGACGATAGAAATGTTTCAGTCAATTCAGCAGAGAAAAATGGAAAGGGCTCATATGTAGTGAAGTTGGAGGATGTGGGCGAGTGTAGATCAGGTAGCATACATTGCCACTGCTGTCATAGAATCATAGAACAACCAGGTTGGAAGAGACCCATTGGATCATCGAGTCCAACCATAAACCATAAAGTTCTTGTCAGCAAGAACTGCACTGGCTGGTGTGGAAGGATGTAAACCCTGCAGTTGTGTCGGATTTTAGGAAAACATTTAATACCTCCAGTCCTCAAAACAGCTAAAAATAGCTGCAAAAAATGGCTCGTTCTGATTTCTTTTCTATCAAGTTCTTCTCACCACCAGAAGAGAATGGTTGTGTTACCTTTTGGAAAGACCTCAAGTCTGAGAAGGGACTACGCTAAATTGTGGTCTCGCTTTTGTTTTATGATGTAATTTTCCTATTGCAGTTTTATTTCCCTTAATTCCAGCTACCGTGGCCTGTGGGTAAAAAAAGCACTTTTGTTTTCTCATGATTACAGTATAACCATGGCATAGTACTCTAATATTTACACTGGAGTAAATGCTCTTGTTGCTGTGAGGCAAATATCTCAGTCTGGTGTGGACCTCCAGGCATCTGGCACAGGACTGTCCTGATAGCTGCACACAGCAGGGAGGAGGAAAACTGGGAAGAGAAATCCTTCAGGCCTCTATCTTCTGCATATCCTAGAAAACAGTAAACTCTCTGCAACCTTTTTACTAAATAATAAAAGAATCTGACCCTTTAATCCTCTTTCTCTAATTACCTTGCATCTGTACCTTGCTTGATTTGGGCCTTAATGCAGCAAAGCTTTTTAAGCACATTAAAGAGTTTTCCTTAATCATGTCCTTGGGTTCTGATTCAAATGCTCCCAGAAGCCTCTCTTCCCTGGTTTGGACAGTGTTTCCACATCTCCAGACAGAAGCAAAGCATGGTATTTCTTTTTTTTCCTCTCTGGCATTTCTAGCAGAAGCATCTCAGTGCTTAAAAGTATTTTGGATCTTTTTCTCTGAGCATGCTGGCAATAACTTTGGTCTGATACGTAGGTACAATCAGGACAGCCCTTTCAATTAGGCTCAGGAGATGCTTCTCGCACTGGGGAGAGTGCTCCATGGTGAGCATCTAACTTATATCTGTGCCCCACACCTGCCCTAACAGTTAGGATGCTCCTCATGGCTCTTCACTCCTGCCTGCTGCAAACTGATGCTCCTTGCATACGGCCATGTAACTACCCATCTTTCCTTTGCTTCCAAGGCGAAGGACTCGGATTCTTCTGAATATTTACTTTAGTTTTCATGCTGCTTCATAGAATCACCAGGTTGGAAGAGACCCACTGGATCATCAAATCCAACCATTCCTATCAAACACTAAACCATGTCCCTCAGCACCTCGTCCACCCGTCGCTTAAACACCTCCAGGGAAGGTGAATCAACCACCTCCCTGGGCAGCCTGTTCCAGTGCCCAATGACCCTTTCCGTGAAAAAGTTTCTCCCGATGTCTAGCCTAAATCTCCCCGGCGGAGCTTGAGGCCCTTCCAAGCTGTTTATTTGAAGTTTATTTGCTGCTTTGCCATCCAAGGTTTGGTTCCTATCATCCTCCTATAGCTGTACCAGCCAAGTGACCCTTCTCCTGTTTTGCAGCACCTCCCTTTTTTATTTGGTGCTGGGCTAGTTTCTAGTGGATTCTGTGCAGTGCAATTATGTCTCACTGCAGGCAAGCATTGCCAAGAATATTTAGTTTGTTTCTGCCCACAGGTATGACCCTTCCATGCTCCAACCCTGCCTTGTCATCCCTCTGCCCATCTTTTCCCTGGTCTCATCTAGCTAACTTGCTTCTAAGACTTCAACCCATATTCACTCAGGAAAAGGATCTCTGAAAGGGTGCACAGGACTCATGCAAGGAGTTGCCATATAGCCTCTGCCTTTAAGCAATATTTTCCCCCATCTCCATCTCTGGTTCCTCTACTGAGACTGCAGGGTAGACATCCTCTCTCTTTTCAGAGAAGATCATGATTTCAACTGATCTCTACAGGTTTCTGCATAATATGGAGTAATATTTGCTTTAATTTCATTATCTATTTGTATTCTGTTGATGTGTTGCATTCTGCTCTGAAGATCTTGTGTTGCTAGGCAAGTTGCTACTGTCAAACAATCTGATGGTACTGAAGAGTAATCCCTAACCTTTTAAGAGGGGTAGTTCAGGCAACGTTGAAAGAGCGTGTCATGATGTGCAGCACAGCCCTTCTACAGTGAAACCAGATAATTTATACCCCTATAGAATGTTCTCTATGAGGGTCTGTGTGCTTTTAAAGGAGCTTTATGGATCTTCTCAGGTTTTATAGAATTGTATGGGTGTTGTCCATGTTTAAAATTTTATTGGTCATCTTCATTGTGACAGAAAATTGAGTTTCCCTTTTATTAGTCTATAACGGTGGCTGGTATATGTCACACCACTCACAGTAAAAAAATAAAACAAGGTCTACTTTAAAGTTGGAGACTGCTGTATTTCATATTTCCACTGCCCTAAGGAAATATCTTAAAATTGCTTTACTGCTTCTGAAAGGAAAATGTTCTGACTGGATTTGAAATTAAAGTGAACTGTTGTATCCCTATTTCACGTAAAAGAAGCTAAACTGTAAGGAAGTGCTGCTTCTATGCTTATCACAAATCCGTGGCAGAGAGCCATAGGATATGAAGTGAAGAAGAATGCACAGAAAGTCTTTCTAATCTAATAAAAAGTGTGGAAACAATTTCACTGCCTCTTTATCCATAGAGTGGCCTGTGGGCATACAAGGTAACAAAGGGCATCCCAAGGTAATTGATACAGGCCAAAAGAGCACCTCGAGTGATAGCAGCATGTGGAGGCAGTCATGTCCCACCCACATCTGAGAGATGTAGCACATTTCCAGATTTGCAGACTGCAACTCCAGGGAGCAACTTTTATTTCTCCCACATGTTCGAATTCCCTCTTTCACCCTGGACCTTGCTCCAGCTTGTGCTGAAGTTGAAAGCAAAGCTCTGGCTAAAGACCACAGAGCAGATTGACTCCTTTACCTCCCCAACAATCAGACTCCAGGGTGAAAGAAAGAGATGTTTTCTTCCAATCTATTCCCTCTGTCTAGAAAGCAGTGAGCACTTTGTCATCCAGACAGTCTTGGTTTTTTTCTGCATCTTTATGGTATTTAACATGTCAGCTCTATATCTCAGCTGGGAATTCACTGTGTAACTGTGATATTATCATAATCATCGCAGGTAAATGGGCAAAGGATTCAGGGCTCAGCAGATATTTTCTCTAGGGTTTGGCCACTGACGTCTGCCTGCACGTGTTCTGTTGCCATAATCTTGTCTGAGTACACTGCAAGTGCCCACCGTTTACTTTTGGGATTCATCAAACACATCACTAAATTACTTTTGCAGGTTAATTGAAGAAGGTACATGCATTCAGGTGTTAGGATGAGCTGAGTACTAATTCCCGCTGTGTCTTTTGAAAGCCCATCTCAAAAATCAATAAGTATGCAGCTATTATCCCCTTTTAAATTAATATTTCCATAAAGGCCCCACTCCTTGCTGGTATTGATGGTGCTTCTTGGGCTGTTCTGTGAAAGTATCTTTAGGAGGAAGGCACAAAAGTGCAAACCATAAGCCCAAATTAAAACACTTTTATAGTGCGAGTCAGATTAAAATCAAGCAGGTTGTGGATGAAATGATACCTGATTTAGTGCTGTTTTAATAATCTATTTTAGGTTTGCATCACTAATGAATCTCTTTTACGGTTCATATTACTGGAGGCAAGTGCATATTTCTAATGTGATAGTTTGTCCTAACTTCTAGCATATCCTTGTAAAATAAATACGTAGTCATTTCTGCCTGCGGTTGTTTTCTGTGATTTTCAATCTTACAGTGACTTGCATGAAATGCAGTGTAGCTGCAGTGGAAGAGAGGAGACCTGACATGATCAGAAATAACTCTGTTAAGAGCAGTAATTGGAGCAGCTGGTCATTTGTAGGTTGTGATCCAGTAGTGCCTTTGAGCAAAAGACTTGGGAACTTCAGTTGTTTAAAAATATCCCTGTCTGATGACCACTATTTGCAAGAGAGTCGGCGTAAGCTTTGTACGTGTACTGAGTCAGAGAATGTGTGATTGTTTTCCACTGTGGACAGAGACATCATGATGCAATTCTCCAAACTATAGGAGTGAGTCAGGGAAAACACGGAAATGTCAGAACTAGCTGTCCTCCTAGATGTTGCTATGGTGAAAACCATCTCCTGGCACTCAAGTATTTGCACAGCCCTAGAAGGATCCAGGGTTGGACAAAGCACTTGTGGAAACAAACTCCTTCGGACCCCTGGCTTCAGCTCCAGATCTACTTGGTGTCTCTTCTTTCACTTCCTGCTGTGTTATTTGGTGTGAGGTGCTGTACAGGACTTGGTCTTTAGGCACTGGAATAATCTAACTTCCAAAAGTAAAGGCATTGATGGATCAGACATCACTTGAAAACTACTCATCCTAGCAGATGTACAGGACTGTGACTGGTGAATCACTGGATTAAAACACTCTGACACCCATTATCTCATCAGTAGGGAGGGAATGAGGTTGATGTACCAATCCGTCTGGGTAATCTGTGTGCAAAGGCTTTGTTTAAGTGAGCAGTAGGAAAAGGGAGGCTTCCTTATTTCTGACAGGATCATATAAAGGCTTTGCAGATCCTGAGGAATCGTTGATATCTAGCTGGAAAGAAGCTGAGAAAAATGAATTGTTGAAAGGGAGGCCCTTTCGCGGCCAGTGGTGTGCAGCATGCTGCTTCCAAAGAAAAAATGAAAAGAAGGAAACAAAGCATGTGGGTGAGATGCATGACAAATTAAACCTCTGGATAACCCCATGTCAGTAAATCACTTGCTCCAAACACTAGCACTTCGTTCCTCAATGTCCCATGAAATCACGTAAAAGCAAGACTTTACGCCCTGTGTATTTGAAGCCAAAACCTTATTAACTACATAAAATGACAGATCTCGGGAAAGCTGTGCAGGGCTGTTAAGTACCACAGGATGTACTTAAATCTGGTCTCCCAGTCCAAGCATCCCTTGGTTGGGAATAAAAGGGGGGAAATATCTTTGATATGACATTTGGAGTGCACCAAAAGTAAAGTTGGGCATATATTATGCTTCACTTGGATCTCCATAGAAAACCAAACCAGGCTCCATCCTCTAGGGACCAACCTGAGTTCTGGACGTTTTTGACAAGTTGGGACCTTCCTGTGCAATGTCAAGTCTCTTTTCAGACCTTGTTCATTATAAAATGGTTTAATTGTAAAAAGCTCTCATTAGTTACTAAATAGCTGAGATAACTATTGCTATGCAGTGGTTACAGGTAAAGCAACATCCCCAATTAAATGATAAACATACTGGAAGTCAGCCAGAAAGGGCACTTTGGGCAACTTTTCTTCTGCCCCCTGCACTGTTCCCCAGTGCTCAGCCCCACAGAGAGCCAAAGCCAGATGCAGCCCATGTGTACAATTAGATTTGTTTCTTTTCACTTCCTTTGGCAGGCAGGGCAGAAATGGAGAGCGTCTCTTTGCGTGCATATGTGCATTTTCAGGCAAACGAAGGAATTTGGTGCCTTCTTTAATCCTGTTTAGTTAGAGGACTTAAAAGAAGATGATGAGCCCTTAAATAAGCACAAAATGCAAATTCTTTTGCTTCTTGCATCTTTTTCTGATACTTGCTTCTCAAATGTCCCAGTTTGAGGCGGTAAAACTTTGAGCTGAATCTGTGTTGTGATGTGTTACTGCTGAATACTCCTGAGTTTGGTTGCATAGAAACGGTTCTAGGTAATTCCATGTTTTCCAAATGGTGTTAAATTTCAAATTCAGATGCAAATTCCAGTAAAGTCTGCTGTTCAGCTTTAGCCGTTAGCAGAACCACTAGCTCTAGCCAACTGTAATCACACAGATAACCTAATGGTGCAAGTAGATGTACTGTTCATAAAGTCTTGTACCAAATGTTGAAATTTTGAGGTATTTGATGCAGGGATGTGGATGTAGTCTGGTAAGAAGGCAAACATGAGGTAAAGGGGCAGAGTGACAGGTTTCTGCACAACCAAGAGCACACAAATGTGGTCTGTTGCAGGCAAGGGGAGTCAGGAAGAGCCAATGTCCCTGCTGTAAGTTCAAGTAAACTTGTGCTTTGGGATGGGCTTCATTTCAGGATTAAAGTTTGACTGCAAACTGTATAAAGTGAACTTCCTCTTGTTCTATCAGTAGGTATCCCTGAAACAGTGGAGATTGGGCAAATGGAGGGAAAATGAGAAAATACAGGGCACTGTTTTAACAGAGCTTGTGGATGAGCATTAAATGAGTGCAGCCTGTTGTGGAGCGTTGCTCTCATGCATCACAGTCAGGCTCCCAACCCTGGACTTCTCTGCCAAACTGTAAGCTGAGAGCTCATGACTACTTCTCCAGTGGGCACCAGAGCAGCTTTCCAGCAGGAGTAGCTGCATTGAGGCTGCTCCTGGAGAGTTGCAAGACTCGTGACTTTCAGCTCAGCTCTAGGGTTTGATATCTCTACTGTGGGAGAAGCTTTGTCTGGTTTACATTGCTCTGTCAGCACAGAAATGTGCTCATCTATTTTTCCAGCCTGAGACCATTCTCATCTTTAAGTCTTACTGAACAGATGAGATATTGTTCCCTAGTTCTGAAAGCTATTTCCTAGTTTTAAAAAAAAAAATTCTCTTTTCTCTCTTGTAGCAAAGAGAGTCAATTGAAACAACAACTGATTTAACATTATCTTGTTTTTTTAAAAAATAATTCCAATAACTGTTTAACGTTTTAACAAAGTTCAGTACACGCACCAGCAGTACTGCATCTGTGTTTCCTCTGCTCTTTTTTAAAGCTTGGCATACAAAGTACCATTTAAATATCACGGTGAAAAGGGCAAGCATTCAATTTAATGCCTTTGAAATTATTCTGGAATTAAATCCTGGGCAATATATCTCAGTAGAGCAGTGTTGCATGTAGCCACATGCAGCTAATGAGCCATCAAAGGAGATGCTTTAACCCCCATGCATACAATACACAGATCCTATATTTTTTTGCTGTCATAACACAAATCACCAACCTTGATTCTAAATCAAACATAGGGAAGAGAAAGAAATAAAAAAAAAAAAAAAAAAAAGAAAGAAAGAAAAGGGGAGGGAATAACTCTGTGGTTAACTGAAAAGAAATTTGAAACAATAGCCAAGGTTTCTTTCACTGTCATTAATCACCTCTGCTGGAACATCCTTCACAACCCAAGCTTTTCTTGTCCTTGTTGCCACTTTCTCCCCTTAACGCAGGACAAAATGTGTATGTACTGTTTGTTCTTGAAAGCCGTTTTTCTCATGCTGTGGTGGAGGGGCTTAGAATACTGCTCTATCAGCTCCCTTTGGTTTTGGAAGGGCTGCAACTTTTCTGCCTTATCCTGTTACCCTGAACTTACCAGTAATGGTGTAGCTGCCCAGTGGGCTACATGGGGGAGATGGTCATTCAGCTTCTACACTGCCCGGCATGAACCAGGATGAGACCTTGAG
This sequence comes from Coccyzus lansbergi, assembly GCA_033558105.1. Classification (NCBI taxonomy): domain Eukaryota; kingdom Metazoa; phylum Chordata; class Aves; order Cuculiformes; family Coccyzidae; genus Coccyzus; species Coccyzus lansbergi. The sequence goes on from JAUMJK010000431.1 coordinate 1,732,703, forward strand.
CAGATATAGTGCAGTAGAAACAAGAAGCCACAATGGGAGGTTGCAAGAGTATACTTGTGTACAGAGTCAAGACATGGATTCTGTCAACATTTCCTTCCCCTACTTTATTTTTCCCCAGGCACAATGAACATATGCAGCAGCTTTGGATCCACACTGGTTGTCTGTAGGCTGCTTAATGGCCAGTGTAAAATGAATGATGGCTGTTAGCCAGCTCATGAGCATTCACCTTGCTAAAATCCTTGAAGTACCTGGAAAAGGAGGAGGTTCTGCTGAGGGCCACCGGGGGCCTTGCAGCCCTTTGGCAGAGGAGTATGCTAGGAATGCATGGGAAGCCACTTTAGTAACCTTGGCCATCTTGATTTTCACAGGACTTATGGGAGATCTATGTAGGTTATCCCCAATTTGTTTTGTGTTTGTTTGAACTGTTTGCCAGCAAGACAGCTGGATGGGTACTGTGTGTTTAGTACTGTTGTTATTCTAATTTTTAAAGGTACAATGTCATCACTGCACATAAGCAGACTGCTAGATGCGATGGGCTGCATGCTCCTCATGTGCAGCTCCCAGTGCCTTTTTCTTGACTGGTTTGTGTTTTAGACAGCTTCATGGGGTGGGATGGGTTTTTAATGACTCATATCCTTTAATCGTATGATGATGATGGAAACTAGAAAAATGAGCAATTATGAACTACCCATTTTGCTAGGTGAAAGATATTTGTAGGCTAAGAGGTAGCGCTTGTCTTAAACACTTGAAGTGCCCAAAGTAGTTAAAAAGGTGAAAGCAGGGAAAGGTTGCTATTGCCTCCACAGCTGTATCAGTGCGACCTGGAGGAATTAACCTGTCCGGAGACATTAGAGGGGGATCACTTAAATCTAATCTTACTCACAGAGGTAGGTTTGAACGCTGTGACTCAGTATTTGTGTGCTGCTCCCATGTCCTATGCAGCCAGATGCATACATAGGTCACCTATGTGTGTGGAAAGGCACTTGTTTGTGACACTATCCTCAAGTGGTGAGCAAAGAGGACTGAGTTGGAATTTGTAATTATGATGATCCTTTAGAAAAAATAGTTAACAATCTAGTAAGCACTAATGAAAAATGCTTAGGAGATTGGAGAAGAGATCTGTACATGTCCTTCAGCCTGCTGCATTGACTGGGTTATTCCTAAGCACTAAGAGCTCATCTTTGCAGTGTAATTTTTGAGCAAAATAATGTTTGTTTCTTCTTATTTAAATGTTGTAATAAGTTCTTACTAATGGAGCAGTTAAGAGGTTATACTGTTTGCTGAGCTTTGAATTTTCTCTGGTTTTGATCCTCGGGCAATATGACTTAGATTTTGTGATATGCTTAACATTCTGGCAAAAGAGAGAGAAAATAAATCAAGATTTACTATTGCAATTAAAATAACATTTTTTTACTTAAGTAATTTTGCCAATATGTTTATGTATTCCCATTTACATGACATACACAAGTCTTCAGGCTGTGTTGTTTTTTTTTTTCAGTGGAAATTCTATTCTTATCTAAAAGGCATCAGAGGAGACTGGTCATCTTTGTATTCAGTGTACATTAATGTGATGAATAGAGATATTTTCCCCTTACCATTGCAAATATTTATAAACTGAACATCACTGCAATTTACGTTAAAATGTATTTTCTCTCACAGGGGTTTCCTCTGATTGTCAAGGTATTTATTCAACTTGGAAAAACTGAAAAATGGGAATGTGTTAATAGAACCAGCTAGAAGGATACAAATCATTCTCTTTCTGCCTCTTTGTAGGGATAACTTGAATATTTATAGATCTGGAAAGCTTTCAAAAGTCTTTAATAAGTGAGAGCCAAACCATTCTCTTTGTGCTGATGCCATTTCTTGCTTTGACCTGAACATCCATCAGCTAGGAGCTATAGCACCAAGGAGACTGAATCAAATTGGTTATCTATACCTAAGCCAAATATGGAGAGAGATGTCTATTAAAATTGCAGAAGTAAAGGTGCAAAGCCCTTTAAGGGGTAACATTCTCAGCAGCACATGGCAAAAAGGACACAGATGCAGTCAAGAGGAGGTGTGGAAAACGTGGCTTGTTGCTTTTAGATGCCGCTGTAAAGTTGAATGAGAGACCTCTTTATCTGTGTGAGACAAGCTGGTCAGTGGTGGTCCCTGGGTGGCGTTTAGCTACATTTCCAGGACTCTGCAGCAGTCATCTTTTGCCAAACTGTTTTATGAGGAAGGTGGGTAGAATTTTTTTGAGAAGTGAAAGTGCACTGATAAGATAAAAGAGGAGGTTCCAGTGAGCTCCTCTCTCTTATTGAAGCCAACTGATGGAGTGGGGAAAGGAGGAGGGTTAACACGATCCAGTGGGAAAGCAGAGAGCAGAAAAAGCACTTCAAAGCAAAGGCTGAGCAGGGGTCAGAAGCAGTGTCAGGTCCAAAGAGAAATGAAGAGGGGAAAACCTGAACTCTCTGTGCCTTTCCTGACAAAGGGAGCAGTGTCAGGCATTAGAGGGAAGAGTAGAGGTTGGTTAAAACAGAGACACTGCATGGAGAAGGAGGTTAGAGAAATGAGGAGGGGGAAAGTAGTCATTGTGAATTTTCTTTAAAAAAACAAACAACAAAACATAACACATGCAAACAAAAATCTGACACCACTAAGCCTCCCACCCAACACATTAACACGTCATGTCATGTCATCCATTCCCTCCCTGAAATAAAAAAACCTCTCTCATGAAAAATCAATCAGAGCTTTCCTCTTGTCTTTTCTTTCTCAAGTTTCCAGTCACAAGGTAAGAGCAAAGCTCCTGAAAATGAGTGGGAGTGTGTGTCGTCTAAAAGGAAATGTAATGTAGTGCATTTTTCCTTAACTCACTCTTTATATGACTCTTTGTTGTATAGGTCATATTTGAGGCTATAAGTCTGGAGGCCCAGTTCTAACTGGAGCAAGTTTCCTTTTCTGTAATACAGTATCAGCCTAAGTTAAAGCTGCAGGATGGATCCTCAAGTCTTTGTTCACAATAAAACCAAAACAAAATAAATAAAACATTCAAAGGCTTGCTTGGGATGGTAGATCCTATGAAGCCTTCCAGAATGTTAAGCTTTAGCAGAGTGTTTTTGCTTGAGGATATTGTGTGGGCACGTAGCAACTATATACAATAGTAAGAAATAGTCATACAAGAACTGGAAAGTTATCTATTATAAAATGGCCCTAATAATTTTATATGTGTTGTCTAAGGATGGAGGCAAAGCAATTGCAAACCAAGAATATAGGAAGACTGGATTATAGTTGCTTTGTCCTGCATTAAATTCATCTTTGGGGCAGAGGGAAAGAAGCGTCAAGGATGACGCTAGGGCGAGTAGGAGATGGAGTGTAGGGCCGTTTCGGTGGTCACACATGTAGATTCATGGTGGGAATGGTATGGAATATCTTTAGGAGAAGACTGACTAGCAGATACCAAAATGGAGAAGAGGTTGCTGCTGATTTGTGCTGAGACACTGGCCCTTTGCCTGGCTGGGAGTCTGGATTTCTAGGGTCTGCTGGCTCAGTGCCTCCCAGCTATTCAGGCTGTTCCTGGCTCCAGTGCCTACAGGTTTATCACAGATATATCCCAGAAGCTGCCTGGACTGCGAGTACCAGCTCCATGGTTTCCTTGTGGAGAAGCCAGCTGACCACAACCTCTGCTGCACCCTCCTGACTGTCTGGGAAAGGGCTTGGGGACACCTGGCTCCCCTTTGGGTTACTGAAAAGAACAGTGCCTGGGTGCTTGAGGGACCAGGAAATGGGAATTTCAGCTGTTCCCTAATTTGAGAAAAGTTAATATTGTTTTGATAGGGTTTTTCCTTATTTCCTGCCTATAAAGAATGCTGTAACTTTTACTACAAATTCCCCATGGATTGAATTTTATTCATTAATCACATATTCTGTTGCATGTCCTTTCTCCAGTGTACAGTCTCTGCTTTGCTATTCTAGTTCTTTTCTCTTCAGGGTTCGGTTACCTTGATGTACTTACACTAGAAAGTCGTAGATTCATCTCTTCTTCCTGTGTTTAGAGAAGATTTCTTGCCACTTTTTTTCCCCAAAGACATGTTTAGCTATTTTTTTATTCTCTTTTTTGATTGTTTCTGTACTTTTAACAATCTTGGGACACGTTGGAGCCAAGCCTGCAGCCCTCTTAGAGGGGACAGTGCTTGTTCCCAATTGCCTGTTAACTGGAGTAGCTGGCACCAGTATACCTGTATCCACTTTGTTGCTCCAGGGTGCATTCTCCCCCACTTCCTGTGCGGTGATGTGCTGGTGGTCCTCACCAGCACACCCTCTCCTCATCTCTAGTGCCACACATCCAGACACGCACTTGCCCAGCCTTGACTCAATCCCCTCCCCCTTCACATCTAGTTTAAAGCTCGATTTATGAGCTTAGCTATGTAGTTATCACAGTAGTTATCCCAAGAGGGGATGGATAGGACGGGCAGGAGGAGGTGAAGTGTGCTCCATGTGACCTGCTGCCCCTTGGCCCTGGTCTGAGCTGGGGGAGGAAGGGATGTGGGCTCCCCAAGAGCTCTGGGGCACTGGCTTGGCTGGAGAGGCCCTGGGTGCTGGTGCAGCTGCTGGAGCAGCCCCAGGTTGTCATTTTGCTGCTTTGTGCTGAGTGCACATGGGGCCCTTGGCTTCTGCACGCTGGGGACAAACCCTTCATGTCCCCGAAGGCAACATGGCGTATTGAGAGAGTAACTAGTGACAGCAGAGAAAGAACAAGGCAACTTGAAAGGAAGCATTTTTGAGAAGAACATACAATATTTTATTCCTTATGGCGAGACTAACATGTTTCTACTTCTACAATAGAATTCCCTCCCCTCGACCGCTGCTGTTTTCAGTCCGGCCCCGACTAGCGTCCATCCCCTTGGCTGTCAGTCTGGGGATTTGGTGGGCAGTTGCAGGTCGGGCAGTGGCGCAATCTTGGAGCTGGGCGCTGCGGTGGTGCTGGCTGCGGAGCGGCACCAGGTGCTGGTGGTCCATCCCTGGCAAGCTCTGGAGGGTGGAATGGAATGGGGCCATTCCTGGGTGCCTGCCCAGCATCGGGATTGGGGGCAGGAGGTGAGCGGCGTTGGGGTGGAGGTGAAGGACCAGCCGCAGCCTCCTCCTGGACTCCGTCGGGGCTGTCTCTGCGGCGCCGTTTGGCTGGGCCTGGACCAGCCCTGGTGCTTGGGGCATCGGTTGCTGCCAGGTTGGAGGCTGCACAGCTCTGGGATCCATTCTCCTCCTCTGCACCTCCTGCCGCTGCCACAGCAACACCTCGTGTCTTCCTTTTGCGTTTGCCCCCCTGCTTTGGGCTGCGTGGGGCTGCAGGCGGGCATCGCTCTCTTTCCCCAGGGCTTTCCTCACACACGCTGAGGGGGTCGGGCTGATCTCGGTGGAAGACGGGGCTGTAGAAGACGTGCAGCTGCAGAAGACAAAGGAGACGAGTTAGTGCCATCGTTTTTGGAAAGGGCAAAACCAAGACTCCCAATCCAAATGTTTGCAGCAGGAGACACATGCCTGGCTGTGACAAAGGGCTCTCTGGGACCTCGGATACCTCCAGGTTCTCCTGAATCAAATGTCTGAATGGAGCTTCTTTAAGGAATGACCACACTGGAGTTCTCTGCATTTGGGAGCAGAGAAACCAACTTCTCCAAAGCCGAGAGAACTGACGGAGAACCCAGTGATTTTCAGCCCCCTCAGCGTGCAATGGTCATGTCAGGAAAAACGTGATGCTGAGGTGTGTCTTGTCACCATTCAGCAGATGCCAGAAGAAGAACGGAACTCTTGCTCCAGCCAGATGCAGAGTCAATCATAGAATCATAGCATTGCTAGGTTGAAAAAGACCTCTGATTGAGGTCGTTGTGTCCAACCGCACCTGTCTACTATGAAATCATATCTTTAAGCCCTTCACCTACCCATCTTCTAAATGTCTCCAAGGATGGTGACTCAGCTGCCTCCCTCCCTCAGCAGCCTGCTCCAGAGCTTGATAACCCTTTTTGTCAAGAAGAAGAAATTTTCCTAATGTCCAGTCTATACCTCCCCTGGCACAGTTTGAGGCCACTTCTTTTCGTCCGATCTCCTGTCACTTGGGAGAAGAGACCAACACCCACCTCTCTACAATCTTTTTAAGGTAGTTGTGAGCACAAAAAGAGCCCCAAGCGATGGGACTGTGATGGTGTTTCACGGCCCAAACCAAATCCCTCTGCTCAGCACTTGTGCACCTGCCAATTCCTGCCTGGAGAATTCCTGACAATGACCCTGAGACCAAATTGGGCCATGTGCTCCCAGCCCTATCCACTGGCTGCCTGGCAAAGGTCTATTTGATCAGAATGGGGCCCTGAACCCATCGACTTTCCTGAGGATTCTTTTGAGTGAGAGGAACTCTCTTACCGGGCCCAGAGTTTCTCCTGCTGCTGTTATGGCTTGCAGCTCCTCAATGGAGATAGAGATGCTGGTATCCTCTTCCATTGGCTTGAATCCGTGGAGGGTAAGCCGGGTGATAAAATCTGCCATGCATTCGCATTCAAAAATCCTGTGGGGTCCTTTCTTCCTCAGCACCCCCTTTTCAAAGAGATTTTCTGCGATGACCACGCAGTTGCCGTTGTCTCCCCACCAGATGGACTGGAAGTGAGGGCTGGTGACGACCTTCCAGAGCTTCTTGAGGAAGGTGCAGGTAGAAGCGGGGCTGCCTCTTTGTAAACCTGCACAGTCTGACTCCTCCGAGTCAGAGGATGAGTCTGGTGGAGGTGACTTCATGCCGTCTCTCATTGCTGAGCTCCAGTACAGCTCTGAGCCTCGGCCCTTTCCCTGACTGGCAAGACTGAGTCCTGCCTGTCAGCGGGATGAAGGACTGCGGCGTCTGAATCTTCCGTGCCTGGGCAGCACCACTATAAGTACCTCCTGGTCACTGTGATGCGTTGGGCCCCTCACTGTGACCTCACTGTGCGGCACACGTCTCCTGGCAGGCGGAAGTGGAAGAGAGAACAGGTTCTAAAAAGTCCTTTTTCTTTCCATGGAGAGCACTGGTTTGAGGCAAGAAGGAATCCAACTGTGTTTGCAGCTGGACTACTCTGCAAGGGCAGCAGTGCGTCCTGTGTTCTCTGGGTCCCACTGAGGTGTTGGGAATGTGGCAGCACTAGACATCAAATTGCCCCAGAGATTAACTTCTTCCCTTGGGCACCTTCCCCCTCCCCGTACAGAAATGCCTGTGTCCTCTTCTAGGGAATAACCTCTGCTCTGGGATTTCACAAGTGCTGCTTCTGTCATTTCTGTCCAGGTTCCCGGGTGATGCTCTCAGCTTTCAGCAGCCTCTCCTTGCTGCTCCACAGGATGAACAATTTTTCAAATGCCACCTAAGTATATTTTGAAATTGAAATAAACTTGTTCACCAGCTCAGAACAAGCCTTTTTGTTGTTACATGCACGGCCCTGGTGAGGCACCACCCCACACCTCAGGTATTCACACTCAGAAGTGTGCAAGTTGGTGAAGATATTGATGTTCTTTGAGTCCAACCATAATCCTAACACTGCCAAGCCCAGCATGAAACCATGTCCCTAACACGACATCCACAAGGCTTTTAAACACCTTCAGGGGTGGAGACTCCACTCTTACCCCGGGCAACCTCTGCCAGAGCCTGGTAACACTTTCAGTGAAGAAAACTCTTCAGATTTTCAATCTGAACCTCCCCTGGTGCAACTTCAGAGCCTTCTTTCTTGTCCTCTCACTGGTCACATGAGAGTAGAGACCAGCATCCAACTCACCTCAACCTGCTTTCCAGGAGCTGCAGAGAGCGATGAGGTCTCCTTTCAGCCTCCTCTTCTCCAGGTTAAAGAGGCCCAGGTCCCTCAGCTGCTTCCAGAACCCCTGTGCTCCACACCCTTCACCCTTCTGTTTACAGAAGAGCTCATCAGCTGCTTCTCCTATGCTGGGTGGCCTGTAACAGACTCCCAGCACAAAATCTAGCTTCTTATGGGCTCCTCTGATTTTAACCCAGAGGCACTCAATCTCCTCATCACCACAATCCATCTCAGTCGTGTCCAAGTCCTCCCTTACAAAGAGGGCTACTCCACCTCCTCTCCTAGCCTTTCTATCCCTCCTGAAGAGTTTATATCCCACCATAGCTGTACTCCAGTTATATAAGTCATCCCACCACGTTTCTGTGATGACAACAACATCATAGGCTCCTTACCCTACAACGGCTTCCAGTTCTTCCATCTTATTCCTCATGCTGCCTGCATTGGTGTAAATGCACTTCAGCTGAATAGCCGAGCCTTCAACCCTCTTAGAGGGGACAGTGTTTGCTTCCAATTGCCTGTTAACTGGAGCAGGATATAAATAAATACAGTGAGCTCTTATGATTAAGAGAAAATTCTGAGCCAGGAGAAGATGACATAGAAATGAAATGTCTCAGGCCATCAGTTGTATTACCAGTAACTGAAGGAAGAAGGGTCGATATGGGAGACTGTGTTTTCCCCTCTAGGTTTGATGATTCCTGAGTGAAAATTTCAACAATGAGGTCATACTGTCCCCCAGTGAAAAGGCTGTTACGTTCAGCTGTGAAATACATAAACTTTTAAGATGTGGTGGTGCACAAATGTTTTGCAGTGTATTGGCTGTTAAATAATCTTCAGCTACAGAAAAGTTAGAAAGGGCTTTTTGGTGTGTTTTAATGTTGTGGAGAGGTAGGCACCCACAGCAGGAAAACATGCTGTGTGCTCAGAGCAGATGCACTGATTTTGGAGGTTGCTGTGTGCCTCAAGCCTGGGCAAACACCCGGAATAGCAATTTCATCATTTTTGTTCAGCCAATAATCCTACCCAAAAGCTTTACTTTTCCCCTTGGTGTCTGCTCTTCCTTGCTTTCAGGGGAAGAGACACGCCCATGCCCTGGGTGATGTCTTGTCCTGGAGTTGCCAGTCTGGTGTCTTAGGGAATTCAGTGTAGTCTTAATCTGTGGCTTCTGGGAGCTATTGATGTTTTCTCCTAAGCCATGCCACAGCTTGGGGGAGTAAGAGGATGTTCTGGAGAGTCTCAGATACATCAAAAAAGAAGCGCACCCCTCCCCTTGTTCTTAGCAAATGCAGTTACTGAATGTCCTCCATATCAGGGGCTCCATATCATAGAAACATAGAATCACCAGGTTGGAAAAGACCCACCAGATAATTGAGTCCAACCATTCCTATCAAACCCTTAACTATGTCCCTCAGGACCTCATCTACCCATCCCTTAAACACCTCCAGGGAAGGTGAATCAACCACCTCCCTGGCTGGCAGCCTCTGCCCGTGCCCAATGACACTTTCTGTGAAAAATTTTTTCCTAATGTCCAGCCTAAACCTCCCCTTGAGGCCATTCCCTCTTGTCCTGTCCTCTGACACTTGGGAGAAGAGGCCAGCTCCCTCCTCTCTACCATCTCCTTTCAGGTAGGTGTAGAGAGTAATGAGGTCTCCTCTCAGCCTCCTCTTCTCTAGGCTAAACAACCCCAGCTCTCTCAGCCGCTCCTCATAGGGCCTGTTCTCCAGACCCTTCACCAGCTTCATGGCTCTTCTCTGGACTTGCTCCAGAGCCTCAACATCCTTCTCGTGGTGAGGGGCCCAGAACTGAACACAAGATTCAAGGAGCGATCTCACCAGTGCAGAGTACACAGGGAGAATAACCTCCCTGGACCTGCTGGTCACACCATTTCTGATCCAAGCCAGGATGCCATTGACCTTTTTGGCCACCTGGGCCACTGCTGGCTCATGTTCAGTGTTGACCAACACCCCAGGTCCCTCTCCTCCTGGCAGGTTTCCAGCCAGGCTTCTCCCAGTCTGTAGCTCTGCATAGGGTTGTTGTGCCCCAAAGTGCAGGACCCGGCATTTGACCGTGTTAAACCTCATGCCATTGGACTCTGCCCAGAGGTCCAGCCTGTTTAGGTCCTTTTGCAGAGCCTCCCTACCGTCCAGAAGATCGACACTTCCACACAGCTTTGTGTTATCTGCAAAATTGCTAAGGGTACCCTCAATGCCCTCATCCAGGTCATTGATGAAGACATTGAACAGGGCTGCACCCAGCACTGAGCCCTGGGGAACCCCACCTGTAACTGGCCTCCAGCTGGATTTAACACCATTTCCCGCCACTCTCTGGGTCTGGCCATCCAGCCAGTTTTCTACCCAGGAGAGTGTGCACCTGTCCAGGCCAGAGACTGACAGTTTCTGTAGCAGAATGCTGTGAGAAACTGTGTCAAAGGCTTTACTGAAGTCCAGAAAGACCAAATCCACAGTCTTTCCCTCATCCAGCAGCCGAGTCACTTTGTCACAGAAGGCTATCAGGTTGGTTTGGCAAGACCTGCCGTTTGTGAACCCATGTTGACTGGGCCTGATCACCCGGTTCTCTTGCATGTGCTTCAGCTTTGTGTCATCTGCAAACTTGCTAAGGGTACCCTCAATGCCCTCATCCAGGTCGTTGATGAAGACATTGAACAGGGCTGGACCCAGCACTGAGGCCTGGGGAATCCCGCTTGTCACTGGCCTCCAGCTGGATTTAACTCCATTAACTACCACTCTCTGGGCCCTCCATCCAACCAGTTTTCCACCCAGGAGATCATTCCACCTGTGCCCTTTCACTCCTTTCACTTCCACTGAGCCTGGAAAAAAGGCCTCTAATTACTTCCAGTTGCAGTGATAGTTTTGCCCAAGGTTGGGTACCCATCTGCTGTGGTGGGGAATGAGCTGTCTACCTCATTAGGATACTAAGCAACTGGTCAACAGTAGCTGCTTTCCATCATGGATAATCTGTCTTACTGCATCTCCGCTCTACCCACGAGCATCTCTTGTCCCCGAAGAGGCAGTCAGAGATCTCCGTGAGGCTTTGAATGACCCCACTAGTACCTAAGTTCTTCTCAATCCTGATACGTATCTTTGGCTTAAAGGGAGCAACATCGCATAAAATTGTTCCAAGGACAGATTCAGTTCCTGAGCAGGTCCAAAGCAGGTGAAATTATAACCTCTGACATGCATGCAGCATGGAAAAACAACCCCTTTTTGATTTTTATGTTTGACCTACATAAAGGCTTTGTGGATACTACACTGTACTTTTTGTTAGAGGAAATCTGAACGTTGGTGGATTGGTTGAAGGGTAGATACATGCACAACCAAACAAGGGATGCAAAAAAAAAGTGGAAAGTTGGAAGGGAAGGTGCAAAATCACATTGTATGGAGGACAGATAGGTTGATCTCACGTATCCAGGTAAAAGAAGAGCTTTCCAATATTTACAATAACTCTAACAAAAATCATGAATAGAGAGTCTTGGAGGAGCAAGGAGCAGGAGCCAGAAAATTCTAAATTGCTACAGCTTCAAAAATCTCCAGTACTAGGAAGATTAATGTGTCCTACTGGGAATGACAGAACTCAAACCAGATCTCTCTCCTTTCAACACCATGTCTACATGGCTGTGATTTTGGTGCTGTAGGATTATGTGCCACCTGCTGAAATCAGAGACTTCCAAACATCAATCGGATTTATGCAGCTGATTTCAGGAAGGACAGGATTTTGCCTTCCCTACTGTTCATTTTGTAAATAGTTACTCAGACAGAGTATGATTGCACACCATATATTTTCAGGAGATGATTTTACTTGCATTACTTTGTCAGTTAAAAGTTGCAGAATGCAAATGCAGCTTTAGGTTACCTGGTTATGAGATTTGTGTGTCTCAGCACGGAGATGCAAATCTCATTTCTGGCGGCTTCCAAGCAGCTGTGTACCTGCTTGTAGCAACTTGCAGGCACAGAGGCATTTCAGGAGTCTTTCCGATTCTTCTGAGGCATTAGATATCAGGAATGCTCTTCTACGATGATCTTACTCTAAATACCCCTGAGCTTGCTGGTTTACAATTCAAAAGCAGGCAGTAATAAAACACTCCTAGAATGCAGTAGATTTTTCCACTCCCTACCAGTAAGCTTTGGAATTATCTTACACGTTGCATTTAATTAGATTTTCTTTCATTGTAACAGAAAAAAAAGTTCAATGGTTGTGTTAATGTAAGCAAAATGTTGGTGTTGCTTTTTTTCTACTTTGTTATTCTGCATCCATCCATATTCTCCACAAATTAGCTCCTCAATGGAGGTTGATTTGTGGTGTTGGCTTGTTGGGTTTTATGACCTTTCTTATATTCCAGCAGTTTGGTGCCTGGGGGCAGCAGAAGGCTTCCTGCAGAGATAGGTCTGTGTGAAGTTCTGTCAGTTCCCTTCCTCCTTCTGTCATTGCCTTCTGCTCCTACTTCTGTTTCCTCCTCTTTTGTAATGACTGTTCAAGGAGGATGGGGAGATTGTTGGTTAGGACACACTGGAACCTCAGTCTGGATTGTTGCAGTTCACTTTCTGGATTTGCTGTGTACTGCTGAAAGTATATGAGCATGATGTGTGTTACTGTGGATTACAATAGCAGCCGGAGGCCAAAAGCAAGCAGAAGGACTTCTGTGCTTGCCATAATGCAGGCAGAAATCCTACCCCATGAAACAGCAAAACGCACAAGACGGGCACCAAGTTAGGAATGTCCGGCTGCTGTGGGTTTCCACTTCTAAAGCTGTTGTATTTGGGACCTCAGTTTCTCTGTAGAGCTGGAGTAATAATTTCCTCTGTCAATATTGTATTTAAATCTTTTTATACATGAAAAGTTTGACTATTTTGGTGTTGAGCAGTGATAAAGAACCTTTCATTTCACTTTTCCATTTTACATCCCCTTCTCTCTGGCTCTCTGTTTTCATACATTCAATTTCTGGAGACCAGTGATGAGAAGGAGTAGTCAGAGTTTCTATTCCAAGCACAGCCTTCTTCAAGACTCCACAGGTGAACACGAGCCATAATTAGCAATTTCCCCTGTAAAGCAACTCAGCTGAAGTGCAGATACTTGGCTCAGTTTTCTCGTAGCTTACGGGGCATTGTACAGTTCACTTGAGGTAAAGAACATCAGTCATTGTTCTCTACCAGCAGAGGGCTGGTCCTGGGAAACGAGGGTTACACCTGGTTACCAGAAGTGTTTTGGATCTTTTCAATCAGTTAGAGACTACACAAGAAGATGAATTTCCCAAATCTAGTGTAGAAAGTGCATGGAAGACATTCGAAACAGGCTACCTGGCAGTTAATGTTGGTGAACTTTATTTTAAAGCACTTGATAAGAGCTCAAATTTTGCATTAGTTACAGATGTCATGAGAACAAAGCCAAATGCCAACAGGCTCTTAGAATAATGCAGTAAAGCCTTAGGTACATTCTGCTATAATAAGATGGATTTTTGTCTTTGTGTCAGTCTTGCACAAACCGGAAAGTCAACATTTGAATATGCTTGAACATGTCATACTCCCATTAAAAAAGAACAACATCTACAAAGGACTCAACCAAACAAATTAAATTTCTGTGTTGTCAGAGGCATTTCAATCAAACATGTGTAATTTCAGATGTGTGGTGCATGTTCCTTTTCCTTACTTTGAGTAATTTTTTTCTTACCTTATGAACATCCCACTTGTATGATGAGAACAGACCTTGAACACATTAAGTTCTGTTGCAAGAGGTGTCAACTCTTGGAAATAGCTCCTTGGCCTCTCAATGAATCCAATCACTTGGGTTTTCAGTGATCAGGTTCAGTCTCTTGTGTGCACATCTCCTCTGCTGATATCAGTAACAATCAAGCAAGCATATTTAAGAGTGCGATTGGTCCTGATAAGTAGTTTGTCCTTTAAATATATTGCAAGTACAGAGTGGGACTGAAGTGCTTTTCTTCTCTGCATCACTGTTGCTGAAACTCTATGTTTATTTTTTTCACATAAAAACATATCAAGAGAATGTGTTGCACAAAACTATCATGTACTTTAATACCCAGAAGATATATGGTGGGCTCCAAGAAGTTGTAGATCTACTTAACTGGGAGTAGAGTTATGCCCCATGTTAAGCAATTAACCTGCTTTGCACAAAGACAGGATTTAGAAATGGGAATTTTATAGGTCTTTCTGAGCATATAAATCTTTTTATCTCTGATAGATATGATGATAAAGAATGTGCTTTTGGAGATCATACAATATATAACAGTATTTACTTTCTATTAGATTTTGTAGAAAAATATTATATTGTTGCCTGACAATTGGTATGGGAATACTTATTCCTTATATAGTAACAACATAAAAAATGTCGCTTTCAGAAAGTTATGCAAATTACTTCCTAGCATGTTGTTCCATGACTGTTGTTTCATTTCACATTAGGTATGGGAAGAACACCCAACCGTGGTTACCTAATGGTGCCAAAAATTACCATCTTTCACCTTTTGCTGTATTGTTAATGGTAAACTATGAATCACAGTTACTGCTCTGTACAATTTCATAGGATGTATGGTGATTCGGATGTGCGTGTCTGTAATTAATGAGAGGGAGTAGCACAGCTAATTCCCTATGCACTACTGACATCCTGTCTGAAGCTTTGTCCCTGATCTCTTACTTACGTATCTCAAACAGCCGGTTATTGCATTACATCCTTGTATTATATAAATAAAGCCTTGACCTTTGTCCTTTGCGATATTGATTCAGAGCCGTTTTAATTCAATTTAGAAAAAAAGCCCAAGTGTTACAACCATTTGAATCTCCTCACACACCTTAAACATTGATGGGACTATTTCTGCTCAAGAAAAAGCACTAAGGCTAATAAATTGCCTTCTAGCTTGTTGTCATTGACAAATGAGCACAGGTTCCTTCAGACTGAAACTATGCAGGAAGTCTTTTCTGGGCAGGGAGTATGCATACTCCTCTGCATTGCAATGCATCGCAGTCTACAGAAATTATTAACAGTGCAGTATTTTGTTTATTAATTCATCAAACAATTCTGAAACAATAAACTTCTTCAGGCAAGTTCCTTCCTCTGCTGTGGGCAAATCTCCAGTAGTCTCTTTATTTTTGCCTATCGCCATGTTTTACAACTTACTTAAAGATTGTGTCTGTGAATCCTCCCCGAAACATCAAGGTTGGCCCTAGAAACATTGCAGTCCATTAAGATAGACCCTGGCTCACAGGTATTTTGGTGTCAGAAGCTCAGGCCCTCTCCAGGGAGAGTCTGAGCTCTTCTCTCTGTCACCCTCTATGTGGTTGTGTCGGGTTTTTCCTGTGTGTGCTAGCACCTCACTTATCTTCACTTCTCATGTATCTCAGCATCTAAACTGTGGTGCTGCTGAGCTTCAGTTCCCCACTGATAGAAAATGGAGATAAAGGCATTTAATTATCCTCTGTGGATATTGTGGGATGGAATCATTAAAGATTTTGGTTATTAGAGATAGGCACAATCTGGCCTTCTTTACAATCGCTGTGACTGTAATGCCATTAGTACCTCTGTGCAAAAATATTTTTTTTTATATAATGATGGAGATACAGATCCTCTAATTACCCAGGAAAACTCAAATTAGCACCACAAATAATTACTAAAAGTTGAGGCTGCATGATGTGAAATGTAATTGATTTTGAATATGTTAAGGCACAACTGCTGTTAAGTGATGTCCAATGCTGTTTTCTCATGCTGGACATTAAACAATGTTTTGGAGAAAGAGATGTGACCTATACCATTGCTAGAAATCTGGGGGGAGCAAAAGCCTGAGAGAAACAAGCAAAAGGGAAACATTCACAGTTTTCTTGACATTTTCACCCATTGCCACTTCCACTTTGTTCAATTAGAAGTGGCTTTACATAGACGTTATATTGTTTGCAAATTTTCAACCGTGTGTAGTTGCAAAATTGGAACTAAGAAATATTTTTTTATACTCTTTATTTCAGATTTGTCTTATTAGTAGAGAAAAAGGGATTCCTAGCAAACCTCTATAGGTTACCTCTGGGAGAAGTAAAATCATTGATAAGAAGCTTCATCATTGATAAGTTTGCTCTGTTTAAATTACACACATGCACCCATTACTTTTTTACAATTATGTGTAAGTAGTGACTACATGAAGCTGCCTGGATTCCATGTAAATGATATGTCTGTAGCATGCAGAACTTTTAACAAATCATTAAAAGCAAGGCATTCTTCTACGCTAGACAGAAGAAGAATACAGAGAGCTTTTGTATTTCAGTTGCATCAAATTGAATATTTCTTTAATCACCTTGGAGAAGAATGCACTTGATTGCATTCTGTGAGTTCTGCTGTTATTGTTCCTAGGTAGACCTGGTGGGTAATGGATGACCTGACTCCACACCACCGCTACCACCAGCTACCCCCTCAAATCCACCAGTTCTTCTCCTTGGGCAAGAACCTGCTCCACTGGAATAGTAATTGTGCAACAGTCAAAAAGAATGTGAAGGAATAACCATTAATAACAAAGTTGGCAACCCCCTGTGAGGAGAGCTATTTTCACATAACAATCATCTTCAATGAAGTAATGAAGCCTTACTTCATTTGACATCTCATCAGGTGATTGCACAGAAGGTGATTTCCAGGTAAGGAAGTTTTTTCCTGAAGGTAGAGTTAATACCCAGTGTACACTGCCCAAACTATCAAAGAATTAACACTTAGTGCAGAAGTTTAATGATTTTTCCCTAAGAAAATAGAGGTAAAAAGACAAAAACTCCCATATGAAAGGATACGAATCCTCCAGAAGAGAAACGAGTAGCTAATGAAAGCTTGGGTTTGGTTTTGCATGTGGCTGCATGGTGCTGTAATTAATTTTGAAGAATATTAAACAAATCTGAGCCTTTCCCTCCTCATTTTTTTTTCTTACAGAAAACAGGAAATCTAAAGACATAACTAAAAAATTAAGTAGATTGAGCCATCATAAACTATGAGAAATATCAATGGAAAAAATATTACTTTATGTTCAGTTTTCACTTATACACTCCAAGTTTAAAGTAGCTGCTTGAATTAATCTAGGCTCAATACTCAGTCAGAAGCTCTAGAAAGGAGTCGTTTTCTGCTGGTGTCTTAAATCGGTATAGTCAGAGCATGAGAAAGCTGAGAGGAATTGCAGCCCTTGGTCTCAGTTTATGAACTAATTACCGATTTGGCAAATGTAATATTTTCAGTAGAGGACTCATTCTGAAACTGTGTTTTCTGGCAGTGGTAGAAAAGGAGTTAACCTGCTGCTGGTATCTCACCTTTGAGGAAGGGCTGATGGTGAATCTGCAAGGAACCTTCCCTGGCACTTTGGTGCCAGGTGCTCAGCCCAGCAGGGATAAACCTCTCCCAGCAGGCAGAGTGGGTAAAGCTATTAGATAAGAGCAAGAAGCATCCATCCTGTGTTTGGACCAGCTACTAGAAAGCAGCATGTGGCATCCTGAACCAATGGAATGAACACATCTCATTCCTACTGAGCTCTAAAAGCATGTGGGGGCAGAGTTTTGCCCAATCTATTTTTCATTAAATCTGTGTGTCAGAGGCTTTATTTTTGTCATAGTCAGCAAAATCTCTGAATAGATGTTTGCACAAGCCAGTGCAAGAGTTGAGTTTGCTTTATTATCTCCATCTGGATGTGAGGCAGTCCAGGCTGGGAGCTGTGCAGCCGTGTTGTATACACTGAGGCAGCTCAACAATGACGTGGTGACACAAAGAAAAGGGGACTTCCCAGCTACAAGCAGTTCCATCTGGTGGAAGCTGCACAGGGCCAACCGTGCACTGCCTGTGCCCATATGTATAGACAATATCAAATGTAAACATGCATCCAGTTAATTTTCACACACTTGTTAAGGCTTCCCTTTCCACAGAGGCCTCCCATAGCCCTCCTCTTTCTTGACCTTGCTGGGAAAGCCTGTATTTATGAAAATGCCGACGGTTCCTTGGCCTCATATTGCGGAGTCAGAAGTGCAGCAGTAGCTTAATTGCCGTCTCAAGCAGAGAGACGAGCCAGGCTGGGAGGAGATCCAGTCTAATCAACCCATGTCATCATCTTAATTTATCAGCCGCTGCCATAGAAAGCAGGGAGTAAGACTGATGGAAGAGGAAGGCTCTTTTAAAGAAACACCCCGGAGGTCACAGAATGTCTTTTAAATCGAGAAGAGGGACTTGTAAATCAGAGCTTTCCTGTTCACAAAGTGTCCCTTGGCGTGGCTTTCTAGAAGAGCATGTCCCTAAATAGAGTAGCTGGGATCGGAAGTGATTTGTTTCCCCAGTTTGCTTGCTCTTTTAACCAGAACCAGGGAAGTGGGAAATATCAATGCTTTCTCATACGTGTATGAAATGCACATGTTATGATTATTTATATTTTGTTTCCTGTTAGCATCTGAGTTCTGTTTCAAGTGCTATCACAGTGCTCTGCTACCGTAGCAAGCAGGTGTTCAAAATTCAGCAGGACAATGCAAGATGGGGAAAAGCTACATTGCTTTATACTTGCATCCAAAAGTCCCACTAAGGTTTGTGGTGCCCCATTCCCTGCCAGGGCGCGGTGGTGTGCTGGGGTGGTGGCCGCAGGACCAGACTCTCCTTCCTCTGTGCTGGGACAATAGCCTCAACTCGGCTGCTGAATCACTGGTCGGACTTGCCCTGCAATCAGCCATGCAGTGCTTAGGAAACAAGTCACCTGCCCTGCTTCCTCTCATTTAACTGGTTTATTTTTAAATGGAAAAGGCTATGATCTATGTTCCTTTTTCTTAGGGACTTTGTGTCCTTTAGAGGTCTCTGATGGCTGCAGTGTAGTACAAGCAGCTGCAGAGCACCTCCTTTGGGGACCACATCCTGATATCCTCACTCAGTACCAGGCACCCGAGTAGCTGAGGCTATTCACAAGATAGACATGTGTAGCAGAAACTCCTGATAATATCTACTATGTTCCCAAGGAGAGCAGTGGAAACTGTTGCTGAACAAAAAAGCCTGTCCTGGCTCTGCTGAACCTGTGTTGTCCACACCTTCATCCATGTGGTCCTGGTGACCCTTGAGGCTCTCAGACTGGGAGGCAGCATGACTGCAGTTACTTTGACCTGGACTTTTACTGATATTTACAGTGATATATACTGCAAGCCTGTCCAGTTGTGACCATGCACTCTGACATTTCTTCTACTGTAAGTTTTGTGTAAGGAAAATGTGAATCTGTCTCTGGACTGGTATCACTTCCTCCATGGGGTTACCCCTCTCATGAGAAGGAGTTGAGATGTTCCTAGATTTTGAACCAGCACAAAATAATCCATCCCAGACACTGAAAATCTGAATTCCAAGGGCTTTCTTTTGTAAATCAGCTCTGGAAACATCAAGGCTGCCTAATGTAATTGAAGATTCTTTTCTGTATTTTGAAAAAATGTATTTCATTCATACTCTGCCATTTAGTCACTACTATGTCTCCATCCCACATGTTACTGCTCCATGTGAAGGAAGTATAGATCTAAGCAGGATTTAAGTCCTGGCTGG
Organism: Coccyzus lansbergi; assembly: GCA_033558105.1. Lineage (NCBI taxonomy): Eukaryota > Metazoa > Chordata > Aves > Cuculiformes > Coccyzidae > Coccyzus > Coccyzus lansbergi. The sequence continues at coordinate 1,752,028 of JAUMJK010000431.1, forward strand.
GTGCTCTGCGACTGGGTCTGGTGCAATACCCAGGTGAGATATTCCATTAAGTTGACACCGTTTCTGGGACCTGAACTGGTTTATCTCTATGGTACAGCATTACGCTGTGTAGATGTGCTGGTTCCCTCATGTGCCTGACATGGAGATCTCCAGCACAACTCTGGAGATGTACATGGCACAGGCATGCCTGCATTTGCAAAACATGAGCAGTAATTAATGATTAAGTAGAAAACAAAGGAAGATGTGTAAGATCCTTTCATAGAGCAACTTGAGTTCAACCCATGCTTACAAAGCTCTCCTTTTATTCTGTTCTTTTCTCTGTATACTTTATTTGATTTTAGCACTAATTAATCCATATGTTTCAACCTGCCCACCAGTCCTCTTTTTTTTCAGGCAGGAATAGTTTCCGGGAGGTGGTTCTTACTCTTACTGAACTTTTGCCAAACCAGTGGTCCTCTCCCAGAAAGGAATTTGGAGTGCTTAACAAAAATTAGGTTTAGTCAATAGGAGAGGCTGAATAGCACAATGCCATGTGTATCAGCATAAAAACCTATCTTTGTGGTATTACGGTGGCTTTTAACCACAGTTCCAGTTAAAGGATGTATGTATTATACCTCTTTCTATGTGGAAGTGAGGGGAGAGGGACTGGCTCAGAGCCATATTTCCAGTTAAGTTCTGCTGGAAAAGCTGCACAGCACTTCATTCATCTCTGCAAAGTTATGTAGGTGATTGGAGAGAATGGTCTTGCCCATGCGTCCCTTGGTTTTGCATGATTATGATTACATGTAAGGCAGAAGCAAAGACAGACTAGACAGAATCTAAAATTCTAAGTCTTATCAATTCTATGATATTTCATCCAGATTTACCCAGTTGCTCTTACTAAAGTCTTGGTAATTTATTTCACATTTAATTTCTTTCACAATGTCTGAAGTTCTAGCTGATGAACAAGTGAGCAGTAGAGTCCTATCTAAACTCAACTGAACTTATTCTGTACTTCTGATCTTTCCTCTCTCAACAACTTAACTTTATTTTTAAATATCCTTGTAAATCCTTACTTCAACATTTGTTCAGGAAGTAACTAATAATATTAATAAAAACCATCTAAACAAGGCATCATCACACAAGGCCAATCTTTGACACTATGCATTGACATTTCTGGTTGGGATAGGTGTGTTCTCCTTTTCTGAATGCCTTATTTTAGACTATAACCCTTCTTTCTTTTCCAATGTTTGTCTTTTCCCACTTGACAAATGTGGGGTTTTATTCTGTTTCTTACAAAACATGAACCAACCTGGCTTTCCTCATTAACTTGCTTATTACCGTAAGCACCACAACCTGTAAAATTCATCACGTTGGCAGCACTGTGCAGGCAGCTGTGTATACTACCTAACCCATGTCTAGATGGCAAGACAGGAAAATACTGCAAGTTCATGCTTTCAGGGCTGGTTTTTTTTTTTTTTTTTTTTAATCTCAACTATTTTGCAGAAGATTAATGAAAAATAACTATAAGTTATCTTAAGTGGCTGAAACCGGGCTCATCCTGCACAGGGAAACCAAGCAACCATGTAGGACTGAGCTGCTTTCTTCTTGTTGGTAAGACTGGTTAGATCCAAACCTAAAGGAGAGTCTTGTACTCAAGGTCATGCACTTCATTGTTCCGTTGCAGGTTCTTCAGAGGAACACAATGTGTTGCACTAATAGTAAGCAGAAAAATACCTTCAGGTTTCAAAATAGGATGCACAGTTCATGCTGTTTGCTGAGTGATGAATGATAACAAACTGCACTGAAAAACCATGCAAGCGCATTATTTCAGCTAGCACAGCAAAACAGTTTAGATATAAATTAAAAATAACTGCAGTCTTGCGGTCCTTGTCAGTTATTTACAAGCCTCTTGAAATATATCCTCATCTGCCTTTCTCATAAGAAATTAGGCAATTACAATAAATGAGTCTCATGCTGGAGAACATCAAATAGTAAATCATTATGGCATCATTACGTGAGAAGTAGTAAGAAGGGGAAGGCCAAAAGAAAGCTGAAAGGTTTTTCAGCTATGCAAATCTATTTTAAACGAAATTGAAATAAAAGCCTTAAATATGTTTAGCATAATTCTGTGGAAAAGGCAGTTGCATGATGAGGAGATATTTGAGCCTGAAATTCAACTTCATGCTATTCAGCCTGTTTCTAAACAGGAAAGAAATAATTACTGTGTCATTGAACTAGACACAAAACTTTGTATAGGGTAATCTTTCATTAGAGAGAAAGAGAAATGTGGTCTGGATACTGAAGTTTCTGAAAGATAGGGAAAAGAGGAAATATTTTGTTTAGATACTGTGTGGTAGCATCCATATATATGGATTCTTTATTCATTTTTACTTTAATTGCATAGTATTATGTGCTCTATGTTTATGTATCTATAATATAGCATGAAAATATACTGCTATGTAACTCTACATAACAAGAAAGTATCTGGGGACTAGCATAGCTGGAGTCCAGGGGTTTGGAGTTTCATGGGTTATGGTTTTCCTTTTTTTTGTTACCAATTCACATATTGACTTGATTTACTTTTCATTTTCTGAATCAGCACAAAAGTACATTTCAAGACTCTGAGTTTGGGTTTTTTTTCCTCCAGGGTTAAAATTCAAGCTTTGTTAAAAAACCTTACATTCTTTACCTGGGAAAATTCTTCACCTGGGAAAATCTGTTATGAAAAATATTAAAACATCGTGCAATCTGTTTTAAAGTTCTGTTTTTTTAATAAATTGTGACAAACCAGGGCAAATTAGGTGGAAGAGGTTACTTGAACTGCCTCAAAGTTGCTCAAACATAGTGACTTTTAAGGAAACCTCTGTGTCTTGTGCTTGGTATTGGTAAGTCCCAAGAACACGATTATCTTTGACCATGTACGAGTAACAACCTGAAGAATGAGGCTTAGGATCATAGTATCTTTTCCATACCTTAAATTTATACGTTAATTTTGATAGGAATGGTTGGACTAGAAGATCCGATGGGTCCCTTCCAACCTGGTTGTTCTATGATTCTATGATTCTAAATGTGCTATAAGGCAATGAGTTACTAAATTTTCATTCTGTGAAGGATGAGAATAATCTTAGGCGGTCATCATAGTTCAAGACATGTTATTCTTGATTTGAGTAATAACAGGGAGGAAAACTCAAAATTTTGCATAAATGGAGAATGAGGTCACCAGGTCCATGTGAAATACAGTTGAAAAGGACATAGGTAATAATAACAGCTGGCAATAGGTGACACACCATTGTTCACAAAAGGATAAGCTGTGGCAAATTGAGTCATGAAAAGGCAACTTCACTGCTAGTTGGAAAGAAATTCTTACAATCCATTTAAGAATATTCAGCTTGGGTTCACAGCAGAACATTGTAACTTAAATATTTAGGGTACTTTTTGTATAGATACAACTTAAAAAAAAGATGTAGAGAAACCTCTCACTATCCTGTTGAGAGGTGAAGGCAATACAGATGCTATGTAAGAGGATCAGTAGTTTAGTTTCCAGCTCAGAAATATCAAACTGCTGCTCAGAATAGTGGTAGTAATCTCCTTTGTTGTGTTGCACCTAACTTTGAATCCTTTTCTCAAGAAATACATTGATTTCACTGTGTTTATTTTATGGAAATGTGTAAGTCATGAATTTGAGAGAACAGTAGTAACCTGCGTGTTCCTAAGGCCCAGGAGAGAATGCAGATCTGTTATGCAAGGTGTTGTCTAAATATGTAGCCAGTACTTACAGACTGAGTAAATAAAACAGGAACAGGAAAGTTCAGTGACATGCAATGAACCAGTGAGAAGATGCAGCAGCCTGGAGTCAGCCCAGCTGTTCTAACTTCTGGTCCAGTGCCTTTTCCACCGGATATTGCCATCTTCACAACTTGGATCATGCAAAAAGCATTGGATGATATACACCAAGTGGGAGGCTTATCACAGTTATCTCTACAAAATCTAGTACCAGAAGGAATTAAAAAACAGACATCAAATTATAGACGTGTAACTGTATCCTGAGCATACCTGTTTAATGCAGTAATGTATAACTGCTTGATTATTGACAATGAAATCCTCACACTGCTGCTCATCTCCACCTGTCTCAAAACACACTGAGATTGGTTCCTAGATTTATTTCTTGCTCTTGGTCTCAGGTGTAGCAATTAAAGAAATGGTCTGTATTGCTGAGAGCACCAGATGTGTGCAGTAGAGCATCCTATACTGACAAACGTTTTGCGTTTAATAGTTCCTTTGGGTACACATTGGCATCTGGTTTTATTTTTCTGTTTATACTTTATTTTTCTGTTTTATGGAGTTGTTTTCTTGATGGGGTTTTTCAATTTCTTCCCTCAGAGCATGGTTTGGTGTAGCAGGGATTATGGTACAGCACCATTCAGAGCTGCCTCTTGTTTCTCTTTTCAGATTTTAAGGTAGTTCTGAGTTCTCCATTTGAATCCTCCCATATGAAATAGGAGCAATGCAAAACACCAGCTGGTTCTGAAACTTCCATTGTGTATCATACAGATGTCTTCCTGGACTTTCCTGATGTCTTACTGATGTCTCTCTTCTCTTCTTGGACCTGGAACCAGACTTAACAGATATATAACAAGATTCCTTCGGGAGCAAGATCAAGGAGCAAAGTTTTTCAGTCACAGTAGTTGCAAACCTTCTTTCACCCACACTCTGGAGTTGGTGGGTGCCTCAAAGATGGGAGGTGATTTTCTCTCCAAGTCTGTGTTTTCTCCTGCTATCTAACTTTTGGGTAGTTCTTCAGTACCAAGTGGAACAAGATGCTGGGTTGTGAATCTTGAGGTGAGTAAAATGACAGAAGGCTAGGATGCAGCAGTAGGCATATTCTTCTGATTGAGAAAAATCTGTTCTATCTTTCCCTGTGACATTTTGTACCAAACTGAGAGCGTCATGCCAATATGACTAGCTGAGGAGAGAGAACAACCACAAATTATGTTTATTACTGTAAGTAAACTCAGTTTTTCCTGACCTCTTCCAGTGATTATCTTCTTCCTAAAGGGTGGAATCTGATTACTTTGGCTATAGTATGAGCATTGTAAATGTTGTTCAGTGTGGTGGATACTGTTTCTTCAAAAGAACACAGGCAATGAAAAAGAAGAGATCTTCACACACTTGTTTATACAGAGTGTCAGGTGCATCATGTTACCATGACTACAGAATTCTAATATGGGAACTCCTTATCTTGCAAAAAACTCACTTACTTATTTTTTCAAACAACAGTTCAGGTAAAAACACGATGAACAAAAGATTAAAGCTCTGATAGATAAAAAGCAATGCTGTGCTATTTCAGCTATCCTGGTTTTCAAAGGAGAATGAAATATGCAGTAATTCACGCAGACAACATAAATATTGAATAGCCATTGCAATGGATTGTATTAATAGATATACAAGATGAATAAAACCAACTTTTATTTAGTTCTATGCTGATAGTGCCAGTAGATTACAAGGATTAACCTACCCACTGCATTGTTACCCCCAAAATAGCTGTAATCTAAATAGCTGGGGTTGTTTAGCCTGGAGAAGAGGAGGCTGAGAGGAGACCTCATTGCTCTCTACAACTACCTGAAAGGTGGTTGTGGAGAGGAGGGAGTTGGCCTCTTCTCCCAAGTGACAGGGTACAGGACGAGAGGGAATGACCTCAAGCTCCGCCAGGGGAGATTTAGGTTGGACATTAGGAGGAGGTTTTTCACGCAGAGGGTCATTGGGCACTGGAACAGGCTGCCCAGGGAGGTGGTTGATTCACCTTCCCTGGAGGTGTTTAAGACAAGGGTGGATGAGGTCTTGAGGGACTTGGTTTAGTGTTAGATAGGAATGGTTGGACTAGAAGATCCGATGGGTCCCTTCCAACCTGGTGGTTCTGTGATTCTGTGATTTCCTTTTTCCCTTCCCGTCTCAGAAAAACAAAGTAGTCATGACAAATAACTGTCCTTACATCATTTTGTTCCTCTGGAAACTGATCCTCATCTAATTTAATGCACATGAATATTCCCATTGGTAACGGTAAGAAAGTTTTTCACATTCATAATCATCTGGGAATTTGGAGCCATGGTTTGTCAAATTAATCCCTGACCTTACTCAGCTACCTGTGCATCTGCTTGGCCTGATACCACATGACCCAGCTTGGGCATAAATTTAGTATGAGAACTCTCGAAGCACAAATAGGAGCCAGGCTGCCAGTGTCAGCTGAGATCTGGTCCCATGCTGCCCTTTCTCTTTCCGTCTTGTAGAGTTGAGGATTTTGAGGGTGAAGGTTAACACGAGTTCCTTTCTATGATGGATGGTTTCCTAGGAGACAGCTGAAAATGAAAGAGATTATTTGATAAAGAGTCACATTAAAAATTTCCATGGAGCTCATCTTTACAGAAGATTCCTATTATCAGTTAATGGCCATGGATCAGAGCTCCAAAATGTTGCAGATATGATATATTTCCTACCTCACTGTGGGGGAAATCTATTTGTGACCAAATGACCAAACCCCTTTTTTCCCCTCTGCATTGTCATGTTAGTTATCTGAGGAGTGCAGCAGAGACCTCATGGTTCTTGGTGACTTATGGTTCCTCCTTGGTGCCTACCCCGTACAGCAACAACTCCAACAGGTTGAGGACAAGTGGGTGGCACGTTAGTGGGAGGTCTTCTCCTTCTGTCCTCATGGATCTAGGATGGTGCAGTGTGCTTCAGGGCCCAGAAGCTTGAGGCTACAATTTGATATCCCTCTGTGTGTTTCAGAACCGATAAATCATACCCTCTGTTTTAATTAGCTTTCCTCCACCTCCAGTGGCTTCTCAGATCACATCTACTGAAAGAATTGCCCATGAGTTGTCATGGGAAGTGTGCCTCTAGCAAATATATTACCTCAGTTAAAACGTGCTAATTCAGAAATACCTTTTTCATCTTTTTGTTGCCCTTGTTAAGGAAAAATGCTCCACTTCAAACTCCAGCTAACTGATTACCTGCCAATCCTGAAGCTGTGCTCTGAATTAATCTGCTCTAAAAGCCAACAGAGATGACTTATGCTTAGGCACCTCATAGGGAAGCAGGGAGATGAAAAGCCTTAGGAAAACTTTGACAAACAACTTGGAGTGTTTGACCAGCTCTGCGCAGCTGCTGCTGAATGAAGTATGCCAAACAGAGAAAAAAGGCAATTGACAGGGAAGGCAGCTTTTCTATCTGCGCTGAGCACTTTACTCTCAAGAAAGTAGAGGAAATATGCTGAATTACCTGTAGGAGGTGTGCCTGCTTTTGCTAATAGATGTACCCAGTTTATGCATTAATTCCTAACTGGTCAAATACCATAGCAAAGTACTTTGGAATCCCTCTGAGGTCAGCAGAGATAACCCTGTGTAGAGCACCTTAATATAATTGATTTCATCCCACCCATTCAAACATGCCTTATTATGGACTTGTTTGCAGAGCCCAACAGAAATGTCTCTGCCCCCTTTAATGCCTGATTTGAGGCAATGATATCTCCTCATAAATCCTGGATGTGATAGCACCAGCGTGACCCATCACTTCGTTTCACCACTGTGCAGAACTGTGTATTATTGTACTGAGGAGGTGTTTATCTGCTCAGAATGGATCTGGTCCAGGAACAAATGAAAGAGTTAGGAGTCTGATTATTTCTAGGCCAATGCTGTATGAATTACAGCTTCTCAATTTTCCTGATGTCAGCTAGTTGTACTTCACTTTGTTTTCCCTCCCCACACAGGAGTTGAAGTATCTAACTAGCACAGGCATCTTGATTAGCTCCCCCATCTAGCTGATTTCTTAACAAAGCAGTTATCAGGAGAGCTGACCTGAATTTTGGATCAGAATGGGATGAAATGTACCCTTATTCAGTGTCATTTGAGCAGTGGCTGTTTTGGTGCATGCCAAGCTTTTTCCAAGATCGGGTATCAGCATCACTGCTGGGAGCAGGGGCAATGCAGCCATTCCTTGCCCCCCCCCCCCCCCCCCCCCCCCCAATATGGCTCATTATACATTGCCAAGAAGGAATAGCAAGTTTCCTGAGCTTTGTGCCAGTGAGGAATCCCTGTACAGAGAGGTAGCTTCCTGATGGCCAGATACAGTGAGCTTTTGTGTGGTAGTTTTAACTATCAGCATGAAAAGAAGATGATATGTTGGGCTCTAGGCTGCTCTGCACTTTTTCAGGCATGACTGTAGGGAGAAGGAACCATTTTTTTCGATTTAATGTATTTTTTCAAACTTTTTTAATTATTGTTTTCCAATTGCCGCAAAGATAGCACGAGGCCAAGAAAGAACAGTTAGCTTGTTTAGTCTGATGTGGTATATATCTCTTGTTTATTTCTTCTTGGCATTGTTTTCCATAAACTTACTTAATGGTTTATATTTGACTAATGCACATCTTTCAGAAAGACATTCAGACTGGATTCGATGATTGCTGGAGATTCCTGTGTTTTCCAAAACATTAAAAATCACATCATTGTCAGGAGTTTCCCCTTGTATAATTATTCTATGATTCTACTTTGTAAGTTCTGCAGATCTGTTAGCTTTAGCAGACAGAACTCTTGTAGGTATTCGCTATGGTTTTAAAAGTGCTTACTTGGTCTTGAATGTCTAGCACGTCTCTCCAAATACAGGACTGAGGTAATTAGTGATCCTTTTTTGTCTGTTCTGTACATTTAAACTGTCATTTCTAGGTAGGTTGACACTTGTGTAGAGGAATTGCAAACTATAGTGGTTTTCAGCAGGAAGGGAGATGTTGCTAAGGGGAACTCGTGGGTGTATAAGCCACAACCTGGTGACAGCTCTTCAGTTACTGTTTCTGGCACCTCACTTTATGCCTGCTCTGAAGTTCAGAATAAGCAAGATTTTTTTAGTCCAAAGAAAAGTTTTTAACTTTTGTAATTTTTTTTGTTTACTTAGTGAGTTTGTATGAAAATTGTTTTGCTCAAGTTTTCATTTGGTTGGACAGTGCTCCTGTGGGGCGTCATAGAGATGTTAGCATCATAAAATCACAGAACAGTTTAGGTTGGAAGGGACCTTAAAGATCATCAAGTTCCACCTCCTTGCTGTGGGCAGGGACACCTTGCACTGGATCAGGTTGCTCAAAGCCCATCCAACCCAGTCTTGAACAGCACTAGGGATGGGGCACCCACAACTTCTCTAGGAACCCTTGCCAGTGCTTCACCACCCTCATAGCAAAATATTTTTCCTAATACCTAATATTTCAGTTTAAAACCATTTCCCCTCATCCTATCCCTGCATTCCATGATAAAAAGCCCCACACCAGCTTTCCTGCAGGCCTCCTTTAAGCACTGGAAAACTGCTATAAGGTCTTCCCAGAGCCCTCTCTTCTCTAGGCTGAACAACTCCAGCTCCCTCATCCTGTCCTCATATGGGAGGTGCTCCAGCCCTCTGATCATCTTTATAGCCCTGGATGTTTTAACTGAACATTTTGTCCTACGCCCTTTCAGGTGTGTGTCTGTCTGTCCCCAGTGCTTCTGGACCATTTTGATGTGCACATTTCTGTACTGCAAACTCAGAACTGGTAAAAAGATAATTTGTGTATTTGTTTGTTTAATTTAGTTTCAATTTTTTTATCCTATTGGGGATTTAATCCTTTCACAGGAGCTAAGGACCAACACACAACTTTTACTGTTATCTGTTAGCACTGATAACTTAAGTACCAGGTGGCATCTTCAGCATCATTTTCATAACTTCAGTGCAGCAATTAAAACAAGTTTCTATTTACAGGAAACTGTTTGAAAATTAGGATGATGGTACAAGCTCTGGGGTTGGATCAAACATGAAGAACATGTAGGAAGGACATGTAGCGTGAACCTTTTAGGAAAGACTAGAGTCAGGATCTCCCTCAACTGGCTTCTGTTACTGTACAGATTTTTGGCCCATAAAACAGTATTTCTTTGGGCTAAATGTTGAGAATAGTACAGGGAAAATTGAATACCTAGCTCTAAAGCTCATTGTGGTGCCACTGCCCATTGATAAGGTGTGTAATACCTTAGTCTTGCCCTCCTGCCTGCTTCCCTGAGCAGGCAGTGTTGATGATGTGCTCCTGCTGATGGGGAATTGGAACAGCCAACACCAGACTTGTTCTAGACTCTTAGTGAATAACTGCATGAGGAAGCTCTTTTATTCACTCAACAGACATATAAACTTGGCTAATTAATTTTTAATCAGGTAGAGGTTTAGATAGAATGTAGAATAAGTATTCAGATTAATAAAGAAAGTTGGATTTTAGGGCTGTGCATTTTCTGTCATGTTGTCTGAGAACAATGGTGAAAAGAGAGTTCATCGCCAGGCTGGTATAAATAGCCACAAGGGGAAGATCACTATCAGATGCAACTGGTATAAATCATATCTTATCATGCAACAAATACATGAGCTTCTCCAGACCTTCTTTCTGTTGGCAAAACAAGCAGTGTCCCAGGGGTAGCCTCTACTGCAAAATTCAGACCATGGTAGAAGGACTCACCCAAGCCAGCAAAATGTTTCTGTGATGGAGATGATATCTCCAAAAGGGACACTGTCAATTCTCTGGACAAAAAAAAAAAAAAAAATCAAGAATGTTTGTGTTGCTTCCTTCTAAAATAGATGTGAGTTAATCATTTCAGGTTCTTGTCCTTTCATCAGTTGTTCCTTAGTGATGAGAATCTTGTGTGTATTTTATAATGCACATCCACACAATTTTCAATTTTTAAATCAATATTTTTCTCTTTCTAAAATTAAACTTGAAGATATATTCTGGAAAAATTACAGCCTAAATTTGTCACTAATGCCTAAAATAAAATTATATTTTCTTATTAATAAACCCTTACATAAAAATAACTGTTAAGTATGTATCCACTGCCAAGATTCTGAAAATGTCAGATCACTAAATGAGAGAAATTACCAGCTAGACACCTGGAATTGGAACTTCTTGAGAAATGAATTGGCTTTTGACAGCTGTAGCCTTTTTTTTTTTTTTTTTTTGCAGGTGCAAATAGAACATATTCTTCTTTTTATCTGCTTTACATCACTTAACTACTACAATATTCCAAGTTGGGAAAGCAACTGGGAGTTAAAAGAACGGGAGAATTTGTTTATCCTCTTCCATCTTATGAGTAAAAGATGTGTGTGGGAGGCTGAGATCAACTGATTTTGATTTTGGAGGATGTGGAAGCAACGGAAAAATAGCTCAGCTGGTTAATTGCTGATATTTGCAGTGTGAGGTACACCAACTACTGTGAAATGCCATGCATATTTTGATAATAGTTCCTAAAATATGCAGGGCACAATCTAGCTCTATTTAAGCAATTACGTTCTTGATTTTTTTGTTCAGAAGCAACATGACACAAAGCACGCAGTACAAAGTTAATCAGGTGACTAACGATGCCATGTCCTCTTTTCTTGCAAATCAAGTGTAAAAATCCAACACCAAAATAAAGGCTGAGGTATACAGTGATGTAAGTAGGGGTTTAATACATACTCTTAGTTAACAAAAACAAAGATGAAACACAACCTCAAAGCTACATTTCCTTGTGATTAAACATTGCTGTTAGCTATCAGTCTCTGAGAATAACTCTTTCTTATTAATACCTCTTAGAAGGCACAACCGCAATGCAAATTGAGTTACTTAATTGTGATTTTTCCTGGTTCTGATTTAAACTGCAATCAACAGAACCAATTTAAATCAAAGTAATATAAATTGGTCCACCCTGCTTTACAACCAATTAAGCATGTGCCTTGAAAGCATCCTTATTTCAGCACTCTGACTTCGTGGGTTCTCAGTATCGCATGAGTCTTGATAAATCACAGCAAGAGACTGAATTTTTACTTAGTTCAACAGTCTCAATCTCTGCATTTAAGGCTATAGAAGAACAGACTAGCATTTATAATTGCTAGGTTGATCAGTAATGCATATTAAAAATGGAGAGTTCAAAAGAAATTAATCTTTGCAGCACATCATATGGAGACACAGAAACCACTGAAAAGGTTCCCCTTGTCCTTGAAGGGATTTTACCACAAATCAGCATGTCCTCTGTGGTGCTTTCCTGCTCTGCAGCAAGCAGTCTCTGGGCTCTGAACATCCAAAAAATAAACTGTGATAACTGGAAGAACAATACGGACTGTTTAAGGCTGGTAAGTCACTGCATGGGCTATCATTGCTTTGAGTCTGTCTGGGCAGACTTGTATATTTTGGGACTGAGATTAGGGTGTTTAGGCTAGGGTTGAATGGGTTTATAACTAGATATATGCAGGCTCTGACCTATTAATTGAGGCTCATGTTTCCCTACATCTACTCTCCACATTTGACAAGGTTGTGTTTGTCAATGGGAAAAGGATCTTCTGTTCTGACATGATTTTCTGCTCCGAATCTGCCATTTCCACCCTTTGCTGAGAACTTTGTGTTGCTTAGTTGAGAGGGGCAGCTCAGGCTTTTCTGAAGAGTTGCCCCTCTTTGGGATACCACATAGAACAGGGCAGCATGTCAACACTGTGTTGTGTGTATTTATAAATAAACCATCTGTAATCAGCAGCTACGTGTGTGTTGTGCTTTTCCTTGGAAAGGCCTAAAGTGGAGAAGATGAAGTGGATTTTGATGGCACCATATAAAATCTGAGACGGTCAAAGTCTGTTTCTTGCATGTCCAGACAACTGCAGAGATGGGAGACGTTGTCAAATGCAGTGGAATGTTGCAGACCTCTGCAGAGAGAAGTATAGTGCAAAAGAGTGGGAAAGTCTAAGACTGGACAAGCATGGAGGGAATGGGAAGAGCAAACAGCTTTGGGGTTTTCTCTTGCAGGTATGTCAACTCCTGGAGAGTATCATCAATTGATGTAGCTGGTAAGAACTCCAAATTCACTGTGTGATGGTGCCTCAAGGAACAGAAGGCAAAGTAACTGCAGTTTCAACGTAAGCATGAGCGATATGTTCTGATATGTGGTCTATAGGTTCCCAGAAAATGACTGTTTTCACATCTGCGGCACTTTGTCCAAAATTTCATTACCCATAGGCAACATTTAGTGCCTTCAATGTGCATCACTGGTGAAGGTGGAAGAAATATTCTCTATTTCTTGTAGTTTAACTGTGCATCCCCACAGTGCTTATGAGAACTGAGTAGTTAGAATTGAGTTGAGGCGTATGTGACCCATCAGTCTGACAGTGCAAAACATTAGATTATACAAATGCTTATGCACATCTTTTGGGTAACGGGAGAGCTTTTGCATAACTTCTTTTTCTCTATGAGTGGACTGACACAGGGGTAAAGTGGTAGTATTTATTCCTGATCCCAGGGCTCCAGAAAGATATAAATAGGGAACCAACAGTTGTATTTAAAACTTTCTCTGTATAGAATTTTTTTTTTTTTAATTTGGCAAACTTTCTAAACAGAACTATAACTAAAGCAGGTTAAACTAAATGGAGTGGAATAAACAGAGAACCATGGCAGGTATTGTCATTGCTGTTCACAGTGAGTGAGTGGTATTTTGGTTAAGGGAGAAGCAAAGCCAGGGGAGACACTTAAAGCTGTCTAAATCTGAGTAGTGGAAATGTAGCAGGTTTTTCTACATGATAGAGCACAGATGAACAACCTAGCTCCTGATGCTATGGCTCAAGATGCCAGTGGCACCAGTTGACTTGGCAGTTGACTGTGTGAGGCACACAAGGGCACACCAGTCACTTCTAGCTGGGATGCTCTTGGCTTCTGTCATCCAGAGGATGAAAAAAAGTGGGTGGTAGGTGAGGAAAAGCTGATGCAGTGAGTATTGATAAGGTTACTCAATAGTAACCTTAGAAAAATACTTGGAATATTTTTCAGATGTTTTGGCAGACTATACAGGATTGCAGAAGAAGCAGTTGTCTGTCTTTGTCAGTAGATGTTTCCAGCTGCTAGTAATGGCATTTGCACTGAAAGCTAGTTAATAGATGAAAAGCTATTGCTTTTTAATTCATGCAAAGATTGCACAACTCCCTCAGACAGTCATGTCCTTCTTTGAACGCCTTATCTTTTCTCATCTAAATAAACCTTGGTTTGTTCAATAATTGCTCCCTTTCTTCATGATATGTTATTTGCTGGATATTTTTTTCTGCTTTTTTTCCTTTTCCTTCCCCTATGGGGAATGAGGTATTAAACATGGCTTTTCCAGAATCAGGGCTCTTTAATATAGTTAACCTTTCTGGTCTATCTCATCACTGGTATTTATACAGATGTACTGGCAAAACCATATTTATTGCAATCTTTATTGGACTGAATTTGAGGTTATTTATATCGTGGCTAGATGGCTATTCATTAGACATGTCACAGTAGCTATTTAACACTTCTATAGCTGTCTGGCTGGGATTATGACATTAAACAGTATTTATTGTACGTAATGCAGAAAACATTACAAGAGGAGTAAATTCTAAGAGCGAAAGATGCAACTGTCAAAGTAACAGAGGGACAAGGAACAAAAATGTAGTTTAAACAATAATTCTCAGCCAGACTGAGGGAGGGGAATATTTAGGATATGAGGAAGTCCAGGTGCCGATTTTAAGTTCTCTAAAGTGCACCACCACTCTGCCTAACAGCTGACCTTTCCCTCCTGAAATGGCCGTTTTTCATTTAGAAAAGGAAATGAGAATCTTCTTCTTTGATTTTTTTTCACTGATTAAGTAGAGTTAAAAAGTTCTGTGGGACCATTTTCTTTAGGAAGCAATTTTATAAAAATCAGGCATTTCACAGGCAGGTGTTACTTTGACATGTTTAATGTTTTGTGTTAAGGTGGTATCGACTAGTTTGTTTCTTTGTGATGAATTCAAAGAGTAACGTTTTTTTCCATATTGATTTTTTATAATTTTGTATTTAGTTTAATTTCTGACTGTTGTGTCATTGTGATGCTTTGTTGTACCATCAGGATGAAAAGCTTTAACTCTCTTAGCATTTATGAGTTTTAGTTCTCTTTTTTATTCAAATCAGAAAATAAATGCACATGTTGAATTTCCTATGAATAAACCTGAATAAGGTTTGCCTGCAATGAAAAAGAATCTATAAGGGAAAAAATTCCCAAATCAGTTATTAATTTCTTTTAAGAAGCCAGTTTCTTGTAATCTTCAGAATACACAGACTCTTTAGGAAAACAAATTACCCATTTTCATATACAGACATGGGCCATCTTAAAATATATCACCAAAAGAAGTCAGTCTCATTACTTCTGTTAGACCCATTTCAGTGGGAGGATGCGGAGGAGAGAGGAAATGAGGCCACTGGAAGGTTTTGCAGGTGTGAGATGAAACTGGGCAGTCGTCTACTTCTATTTCTCATGAACGTGCAGAGTGGAAGGACAGACCATGGAGTGAAAGGAATTGTCCTTTTTCTCATGCCTCCTTTTTGCATTTTCTTTTGTCAAAAGAGTTTGTTTGCAGGCAGTGTCACCACTGTGTGGAAGTGGCAGACCCCATCCCAGCTTTTTCCTCTCCAGTCTAGTTCAAGCTGTCCAATCCAAATCCTATGAGACTTCCTGGCATATGGACACTTAGTTCATCATGGGACAGATTTTGGTACAGGTGGCAACTGCTGTGGACCAATAAATATATATTTATTCTTTGCATATTCCAGATGGAACAGCTGAAATACTCAAGTCTTTAGATACTGAAGAATTGAATGGTGTAGGATGAGATGTTGACTAACACAGATGCAGGATGGCATGTGCGAAAACCCTTTGTCCAGTTCACACAAGGACTGGGAATAGTTTTAATGATGATTTTTAAAAGAGTATAGCTGCCAACTAAGTTCAAGCTAACACTGGTGAGAAATTACAGTAAGTAATTCAAGGAGACTATACATATTTTTTAATAGCTGCCCACAGAGGGTTAAAGAGAGCATAACTAAAAATAATTGCATAGGAATTATGGAATTCAAACAGAATGTGTTACTCTACTCACACAAAACTTCAAGGGAGACATATTAGTGAGGATTATTAGCATATCCCACTTTTTCAACAAATCTTGTAAGGAAGGAAAAACATAATAATGTTAAGGAGCTGAAGATTCATGATTCCATAATAGCTGTATCTGCAGCATTCTACCTACAGAATTTATTTTCTGTGGGTGGTGATGTTATTGAACTTTTTTTATTTCTTAGCCATCTTATTTTTCTCCTGTAAGCAGCTCTTTTGGGTATGGATATTAATCTGTAATCCTCTCTTAGCTAAAACTTTCTTTGGCCACGTTACAACTGGGCAAGGGCTCTTATAAGGAGTAAAGTGCAGCATGCAAAAATGATAAAAAATATACTCACAAGAATTCATTTTTATTTGAGCTTGTTCATTCTAATTGTTCTCTTGAGGCTTGATCCTACATGCAGAGAAATCCAAAGGGGGCTCATTGGGTTGTGGGTCAAGTTTTCAGGTCACCTGTCCATGGCAAGTGGTGAATAATGAGCAGCACACTGCACAGCCCTTTGGGCCTTACCCTGGTGATGGAGGTAAGAATTCAACCACTGATATCACTAAGTACAGTCTCAGAGCTGGAGCAGAGCATTGCCACTCGCTGCTGCAGCAAAAGGCAACAGCAGACTTTAATGATCAGCCCACTGGTGTGTCCCAATAATGCAACTGACCATGCCCTCATTAATTAGTGCAAACTGTGTCCCAGAATGTTTTCTCTGTAGAGTTAGCTCTTTCACAGATGGCAAAGGTCCAAGAAGTTGTTAGAGTCACTGGTGGGACTTGATATGATTACAAATACATTTCCATGTGTAATTATGAGTATAGTGATGGCTAATTTGTTCCTCCCACTGATATAAACAGGATAGTGTTAGTACATATATCTTGCAAACAGAACTAGAAATGTTGAAAACTGTTCAGGGCAGACTTTATTTCTTCTCTATTTTTTTCAAAAATTTGTACCTGCTGACAGAAATGTCCTTCCTTTTAGTATAGATTAGGCATTAAGGTAGGAAATGGGATTTGGAGGTCCTGGCCCATGTTTTTGTGCAACCACAACCACGTGTGAACCACTTCATTCTGTGTCCTTTTGCTGTCCTACCAAGCTTTGCTAGATTTAAAAGTCATGGAAGGCGGTTGTCCTCTTTTGTCTTTTATACAGACACCAGCATGGTATGATCAAAGACTAGGGCTCTGCACACCATTACAGAAATCACAAAAAGGGTTTGGGAGCCTCCAGGTCAATTCCCAACTCCCATGTGTTTCCACAGAGGCAGGAACAGGTCCTTGGTGAACTGCCAGCTTTTAGCACTTTGCATCTCCATCTCTTCCTATTGTCCCAGTACTTTGAGTTCTAGTGTCACAAGGATCTGGAAACAAATGTGCATAAATTGGATTACTCCGTGGCAGAAAAAGAATTGTTCAAGCTTGGAAACAAAAGGGTTATTATAAAACTAATTGCTTTTACCTACTTTCCAAAGATGCCCACTTTCCTATATAAATTCCCCTGTCATTAATCTAAGATCTACTTTCTTCATAATTTACTGTACCCTTCAATAAGCATTGTATCATTTGTGCAAGGCAAGTATATAAAACATTGTTGCCCTTCTCTACTTTTTTACATATCTGGTTCTTTCAGGGTCGCTAACCTACCTCATAGTTTTCATCTGTTTTAAATATTCTGCTAATAATTTTGCACCTCACTTCCTAGTTCACAGCCTTTTAGATATCTGCAACTGCATCTTCTCAAGTAGCTATTGATCCATGTCTCCTTGCTAACAGTTACTAACTTGATTAGCAATAATGACGTTAATTACATCTGTTAGGGTTTGCTAGCACCTTTTTGCTGGTTAGAAAGGGGGCCCGTTTTCTGATTTTGTTGTTATTGACCATGTTTTCTGCCTACAATATCTAAAACACATATCATATTCAGCAAAACACCCTCATTTTGCCACACACGGGTTTTCAGCATCTAGGTCATGCAGAAAGACTAATCAATCCCTACTGACCAGCAAGAGCCTAATATATAGCCGGATAGGGCCCCTATCCAGCAAAGCACTTAAAGATATCCTTATGTAAACGTAGGATCAGTCCCATTTTCAATGTGATTTGGCAAGAAATGCATTTCAGAGTAGAGAGTCTCAGGGGATGGTGCTTTTTGCAAGGGATATGAAAATCAGGCTGTACTAGCTGCAAATGCAAGCTCAGTCCCAGGTGTCTGGTATCCTTGAACTGGGCAAAGTAACTCTTTTTAATATATTGCTTGTGAGGACATCCCTGTGCTTTGGGAGAGGCTGTGGAGATATCCATGCTTTAGAATCTTAACGTGCATTTCTGAGTGTGAGCCTTTGCCCTCTGAAGAGTCAGTGAGCTCTTAGGATGTTTATCTTCCTTTTCTGACTGTTTAAAAGACAATGAAATTATTTAGGAGTGGACATAATAATTGTCTGGGTCCTTCAGGCCCTGATAGTTGTGCTCGCTGTGAGATGATGGGAACAATGCTCTGATCTTCGGGCTTTATCGATTCCTTGATCCAAGTGTACTGCTGCCAGGGGGCTGCCGTCCTGTACTGAAAGCCACAGCGGAGTGTGGTTCCACTGTGCCTGTTGCCAGGGAGCGAGACTGGGATGGTTATCAGCATGGTAGAGAAGAAAATAGAGCTAAAAGGGACCTGAGGAGGTCATCTCATCCACCCCCACTCAAACCCCTCCTGACACATGTTTGTCTAATGTGTTTCTTTAACCCTGCCAGCAATGGAGATACCCCAGGCTCCCCGGGCGATCTCCTCCAGTGCCTAATGATCCTTGAAGCGGGGAAGTTATTCTAGTGCTGAACTCGGCTCTCCCTTGCCACATTTAAACCTACTACTTCTTGTGCTCTCCCCATGGATGTGGATAACAATTTATTGCTTTCCTCTTTGCATAAACCTTTTACATAATTGAAGACTGTTACCGTGTCTCCACTTTGTCTTCCCTGCTCTAGACTAAATAGCCCAGATAGGAGGATGAAAGCTGGAATGGAGTGTTAGGGAGAAGCAGTTAGAGGAGGAAATCAGAGAGGGATTAATCCTGTTTCCTGCCCTTATAGAAATGGATTTTTCTTTCTGAAGGATGGGGACTGAAGTGGGCCTGGAGGGGACACATCGCTTTCTTGGTGCTGTTGTTTCACTCACATAGCTCTGTGAACTCTGTGTCCGATTGATGAGTAGCTGCCTCACAGCCTAAGGAAGAGAGGCCTGGGCTGATCCTTTGCTGAGCTGTAATGCTCCTATCCATCCTGTATGCTTGGGAAATAAGGCTTTAATTAATAGCGAGGAGCATATCCAACTCACATGTCAGCTCCTGCAAGACATATCTGGTTGAGCTTCTGTGCACCATGAAAGCTGTTTCTAGGCACTGTGTGTGTTAGGCAGTGAGATAAAATGAGAGTGTAACACCATCACTCTGCAGCAGAGTCCAGGCAGCCCACCACAGGCCCTGACACAGAGCAGGAGTCTTCTCTGAAGGCAAAACAGTGTTTCTGTTGGGAGTGCTGCCTTCTCCAGGGCTCTCTGCTTCCCACCCATGCACAGGATGGGAAGCCACCCACCACACACGCTGCCTACATGTGTTTCACAACTTGATTGCTGTTCGTAAAACCAACACATGGAACAGGCAATCGCCATCTGATCCAAAATGCCCCGGGGTGTATTATGTCAATGTCACACACATTAAGAAAGTACAGCGTGCACTCAGTGACTTCTTATGTTTGTAGCCCTTTTCCATTATTCAAGCCTACTGTCAGAGCGATAGCACATACGCAGCCATTGCACCGGAGCTGTCATAACCTGGAGGAAACAAAAATAGCTTCCAGCCTAGAGAGTTCCAAAAGCATAAGGTGGGGGATAACTTGGGGGGAAAAAATGGTTCTTTACACTTTCCAGTCCCCAGCAGCTTTCAGTGACACCTTTTGTCTTGCTCTCAGCACTCCAAGAACAGCGCATAAGGTGGAACTGTTTTCCCTAGACTCCTGGGGACAGGGGATGGCAGGTTTATTTACATCAGAAAAGGACTTGCCTTGAAGAAAACAAAATATCAGAGGCTGTTTGGGAGAGCAATGAAGTCCTTCAAATTGCAAGTACATTGCAGGCTAGCTCCAGCACCCTCAGCCCCTCTCTAGCTTCCCCACTTGCTCATCACTTAGTTGTTAAGACTTTCTAGTTCAATTTCAGAGTAAAAAAAATTTTGATAAATTGCAATGTTTTTTATTTTTTTTAACTCTCTTTTCCCTCCCTCCCTCCTCAGAGTGACTTTGAAGATGACATTTGTATTTCTGAATTGAAACCACATTTGCCCAGTGCTGCAGAGCAAGAAGGCAGGGGCAGAAGAGAGAGAAACCCTTTTGTTCTTTTCTTTGTGGCTTTCCCTCACCTGCCAGGGCCAAGCTCCAAAATAATTCCTAACAGCTGAGGTTGGCCGGGGACACCTAATCCCGGAAAGCTGGCTCTGAATTCCAGCACCAGAACACGGTGTTTGAGATTCATCAACAGCCATCTACATGTAATTCCTTCAAGCCCTTGAAGAAGTGGGAGTGTATGTACAGGTGAGTGTTTATTTAATTGAAAAAAAAAAAAAAAAGTTAAAATATTTTTTATAACACTGAGCCCAAATGGCATCGACAACAGTGACAACACATGTATTTTAAAACTGAGCAAGCTCAGGAGCTGTTTTTAGGATGTACTGGGGTCTTTTGAGTGTTCCCTAAACAACCCAGTGTATAGAATGCCTAAGAATTTTGAATTTTGATCAAGAGATTGCTGAGTCCTCTTTCCCTGATTTTCAGTAATGGGGAGAGGTTACTCTGTGCAAACGGAGCTTAAAGTGTCTTGCCAAGTCTTGTTTGTTTATAGGATGGGTGTGCAGAGCATCCTGGCAAATCAAGGAAGAGCAACCTCTCAAGGTTCAGCTAGACCACTGCAGGAGCATGTGGCAGCAAAGGGGTTGCCGTAGGGAATCACACCCTTCTAGGGTTGCACAGGGACCAAGCAGGATGTGTTGGATAAAACTCCAGATTTTTTTCTTCTTTGGAGTCAGTCAGCAGGTATAACGTGCTATTTTTTGCAGGGGAGATATATTTTTTCAAAGACATTTCCCCCATTGGCCCCAAGTATTCATGACCCAAAAATAAAATTCCCCATCTGTTCTGTTGCACCCCTTCTCAGCAAGAAAATTTCAAACATCTTTAGTTTTGCTGGTGTTTCCTTTAAGACCATGCACTTCTTATTAAGAAAAAGGTTTGGGTTTGCTGTTAAGCCAATTGAAATGAGTAATGAAAATGTTATTTCTATGGGACAAAGGAAATATTTTCTTTTAAATTATCTCATCTTACTAATTGATTACAACAGGGCTCCTTGGATGTGTGGAGTGTACAGCATCCGGTCCCTCTGCTCAGTGCAGGGCTTCAGCCAAAGCTGGTATAAACCATCCCAGGGGAGAAAACAGGCAAAAGCTGACAGATTTTTAGCGCTGCTTCTCCTATGAAGCCAGTTTAGCCAACATGGGGAAATAATTTGGGTGTCTGAAAGAATATGTCATAAAAATATTATAAGATTCTTGGAAGGAATACTCTTAATTAAAAACATAATCTAGAAATAATAAAATAAACCCCTAAAAGTTTATCTAGACAAAACTCCTTCAAGGAATAAGTATTTTCTGTTGTTTAGTGCAAACATCACTCATAGACTGCTAGCAAGGAAAGTACTTGTTATCGATTAAAAGTAATAACATAAATCCACAGTACGGTTGAATTTAAATCAGAAAGGGAAGCAATTAACACACAGGATTGCAGTACACGTTCCCTGAGACACAAAAACATTTCATATTTGAAAGTGACTTGAATGCAATAACCTTCCAATATTCATGGCTGAAAATGTTCCTAAATGCTGTTTCCAAAATAAGTGTCATGAGACAGCAACTATGTCCTGAGCTGATTTCAAAACCATGGTAAATAATGTTGTTTCACATAAACATAGAAGAAAATGTCGCATTGACAGAAATGAAAGGGGGAAAATTTGTCCAGTCCTTTGTGTCAAAGATGGAGAGAAAAGGCTTTAACAGGAAAGCTGGAAAAGCCAACTTGGAGAAGAAACGTCATTCCCAGCTCACTAACCCTTCCGTGTGGTTTGCATGGCTATGATCTGTTCCCCCTCAGCTCCAGCAGCCACTCTCACTGCTGCTGACGGCCAAGAAGTAGGTCACAAACCTATTTTTGTCTCTATTCTTCTGTGTCCACATAGCGGTTGCTACCCCTGTGCAAAGACGCAAAAGCCTCTGATCTGAGGCTACAAGACCAGATGCATCCTGTGCGGTGCTGGGCTGCACAGGATGATTTGTCCCCAGCTCCCTCCTTGGACAATGGCAAGGGAGAAAAACTAAATGGGGGTGCCCATCTCCACTTGCTGGAGAGAGATTTTAAGTGAATTAGGGACTTATTCTGTGATTAAATACCTAATATTCACAGGATTCTCTTAGCCAAAGCATATGTGATATGCCAGCTCCATCCAGTAAGCCTGCACCAGAGCACTAGAGAAGGGTTTGGTGTTAACCCTGTTCTCAGTGGTGTGGTTAGAGAGGCTCAGCAAGTGCTCATGCTGGTGTGTCTGAGGTGGGAACAGATAGGGACACAAGGCAGAAGCAGGGAGCTGGGGATGAAGCAGAGGGTACAGGTATTGTGAGTGCACATTTAAGTGCTCCAGGACTGAGGGCTGCCTCCTTTTACTGCTTAAGGATAGTGATTTTATCACCTCTGCTTGCTAACATCCTTTGTTTTTCCCCAGGTAATAGCCACCTCTTCTTCTTTTTATTTATTTTATTTTTCTGTTTCCTTATCCCTCAAATTGTCTAATTGATTAAGATAATTCAGTTAAATTCAACCACTGATTTCTACTTGTACTTACCTTTGAAGTTAGCTCAAAGACATGCCAGGAAGCTGCTCTGATTTTCTTACTGTATCATCTAGAAATTTAAAAACACCCAAACAATACTAGATTAACCTGAAGATATTACCTCTTCTTATGTGGTTGCATTATTTGTATCTCCCTCTTATTAGCGCCAAAATCCTCTTTTCCCTACCTCACTCATCTCCTCTCAGTGTCAAACATATGCTGGTAGGGATGGTAGTTTTGCTATCCGAGAGCCTTACAAACTTTGGAGGCCAAGTGACCTATCTCCGTGTGGGAGATTTTGCATTTTGCCACTGGTCAACAAAATACTGTCCTCAAGAGAAAAGTTTTACAAGTGACAAACCCAGCAAATGCTTCTGCCTCAGGGCATGGCACTGTCCTAAAACTCAGCTTTGCTATTTGTCACCTTTGGGATTAGTTGCAGGATATGCTAAGCCAGAACATGAATTGCAATGTGGACCTCTAATTACGTTCCCCTAAAATATCTGCAGGGTTCATTCAAATGCTGCACTGCTTTATCGGAGGGAATTGCAGTCTCCGTGACATGAAAACAATCTGCAAAGCAGTTGCCTCATCATTCTGCTTCTACCAGGTCTAGAGTCCAGCTTTTCAGCCCAATATTTCCCTTTTCACAGTGCATCTGTCAAGGCTTCTGCTCTGGAAAAGAAGATCAGAGCAAATGGGGACTGAGAAGAACAAAAGCTGACCCAAACCTTTGACCTAAACTTAACATAAAGCCAAATGAAACCTTAGAGGTTTGTAAATGTTCGTGAAACATTTCCACCTCCGGCTCCCCTCTCCTTTATCTTTAATTTCTTTATACTCCTGCGCTTACTGTTTCTATTTGAAAGTCTAATGTAAAGCCCCACTAAATTAACGGAAAGACTCTCACTGATTTTAGTAGCTTTTGATTCAGCCTTCCAATGAAAAGAAATCATTTCTTTAAGGAAAGTGTCTTTAAACTTCAGAGAAGACTGAACCTGAAAAGAGATAAGGAAAATCAGAGGTCAGATGCAATTTTCTGGCTAGCAGCATATGTTCTTGATCTGAACCACCCCTGTAAAATTGATATGGATATTGTTATCCAGGAAAATAAAAGTCACTGTACAGAAACAGGGAATTGCTGAGCTAACAGTGAAGTAATTAAATAAGCTGTACTGCCTTTTTGCAACAACTAGAAAGTTTACCATTCTTTACTGTTGGCTTCTCCTGTAGATGATTACCACTGGTAATCAGCTGGCATTTGTGATCTGAAGTTCCTATTTGTATGTGTGAGATTGACTCTTCTTTCCCTTTGTACAAAAGTTGCCACAAAAACGGCATGAAAACTTTATTAGGGAAATAGCTCTTTGCTACTGACAGAGCTCTTAACTTTCTAAGAGGCTTTTGTCAAAGAGGGTAGAAATGCAATAGTTCATAGGTCTTAGTAACACCTGAGTTTCCCTAAACAATGTCTTAGGTGATCAGAATAAGAGCATTCTTGTCTTCAGTTATATCCTGGATTAATGGATGAGGGATGTGAAGAAGGCTAGTGAAACCAGCTCAAGCAGAAATTAAGACATGTTTTTTCTTGGTTGGCTGCTGTTAGCCTGTCATTTGGCAGTGACAGTTCTGATGGATTGGCGTTGCCAGCTCAGAGCTTGGTCTCCTCTGAAGTACCAGCCTGCCTTAAACTCCTGTTTTACACGTATAGATAGAGTGGCTTGGGTGCGCAGACTGGTATGACAGCATATTTTACTTGCTAATACATGCACAGCTTATCTAGAGAATCATTTCTCAATATTTCTGTAACAGACAGTTTTAATTTTCACAGTCACTGGGTAGATACACAAAGAACAGTGTGTGCTCCAGAGGTTGTTACTTGATCTTAATGGAAAACACAGATGTAGGAAATAGTTCTAGGAAGATGCTGCTAATAAGCAACTAGTGCTCATTCATGATTTTTCTGTAAAAAAGTATTATTATTTTTATATGCAAATGTTACACAGTATAGGGGGTTTTGTCCATCTCTGTTTTATAATTTTCTTTATGTCTCCTCCTTGTTTTCTTTCTCCTCTATCCTACCAGATTTCCTGTTTCTGAGCTTCTCCAAAGTCCTCTCCAGCATCAAGCCCCGACTGTCATGTTTCTGCCAGCAACACACTCACTGTCTCTCTTGGAGTGCCTGGCAGCCACGATTGGCACCACCTCCCTGGGAGACCTTGTGGCAAGCACACTGAAAAACTTATTGCCTTCAGATCCTCTGCCGCATGACTTTGTCCCTAGAGGCATACGTAGTTCTGTCCATGCACTAAACATAGTTCATCTAGCAAAGGAAATACAGACCTGGACCCAAAGCTGCTGGTTGAGGTCTATGGACCATCCAGTGCAGGGTAGCTTTGGTGGAAGAAATCCTGTAGATGGAGAGATGAGAGACAGACAAAATAACCCTACTTGCTTTTTTTTTCAGCACAGATTAGAAGGGCAAAACTCTATGTTTTGGCCCAGTCACTATCTATTTTGACTGTCAAAATTTGGAAATCTTTTTCTCCCTACTCATCTTGGATCCACATTTTCCTTCAGCTTCAATGGCTCCACTGGTGTGGTTTTTTATAAATGCTTGATTTGTCTTTTTTTTTTTTTTTTTCTGAAAAGGTACAGGCCTTGAATTACTGGAAATGGAGCAAAATCAACCAGACACAAACTCAACTCATTCTCTGTAAGTCATATTCTCAGAAGACTCATTTGACCCTTTTCTCCTTCTAAATATTTCCTCTATTCTTTCATGCCTGATCTTGTTATTTGTTTTCTTGGACATTCGTTATCCGACTCCTGGCGAAATATCTGGGAAATCTTCCTGACAGCAAACTGGGCAGTCTTTCTTAAGGGAACAACAACAACTTCTTTGCTGAGCAGAGCTGAAAATGAGACAAGCCCAAATACCGTCTTTGCAAAGACAAAGCTTGTGAGGGCTGCCGTGTGTTCTGTTGGACTCAACTGTATAACTTATGAAGTTTGTCCGGTTGGGCTTTTCTTTGGTCTTTGAAGGGTTTTGTTTTAAGGTATTGTTTCTCCCTGTAAAACTTGCCTCATTGCTGTGACAGTGGTCAAGTAAGTAGACGGTGAAGAAGGAATAGAGTTAGCTGTTGTCTGGTGGGAGATGAGCTGCACGTGTGGCCTCGTGGAGGTGGTAGGTCTTCTCACACTGGGGTGGAGATGCCTTTCTGGCTATGGGCAGCCCAAATGATCATTAAAAGGAGGGAACTGCATGCTTTCATCTCTCCTGAGTTCACAGTTTCCTCAGCCCGGATCAGATGGGCTTGGACCCAGTCTGGGCCTCAACAAGCATTTCACTTTTGCTGTTCCACCAAAGGTTTGAATTTACTCTGGGATTATCCTGACATTCAGCTGCTTCAGGGCTCTTGGTTTCCTTTCTGTCTCCTCTCCAGCTGAACGTTTACAGCTGAACTACAGAAGCGTGTCCTAATCTCAGAGCAAACTCAAGAAAAGGCAGCTCCAGCTGCAGCTCACAGCTTGCCAGAGAGACTCCCCTGGCTGGTCTCTGAGAAGCCTGTCACTACAAGTTCGCCCCAACCAGCAATTCTGGCAAATGCGAAAATGCATGAAGTTCATATTAGTTCAACATTAGCTCATGTTGCCAGCAATTCAGGAGTTCATTCCCACTGCTTGAATCTTGGTTGAAAGATTTAAGCGCATTTGCCATGCAACCTCTCCGAGAAAGTCGTGAAGGTAGGCAAGTGTTTCCTTTTCACAAATATCATAGTGGAAGTCACTTCTATAATGCCTTCTGAAATGATTGAAGATTTTAAGTCCCAATATGTAATTGTCATCTCTGCAAGATGTAATAGCATCTAGATTAACTTCCAAAATATCGTAGGACATAGAAAAAGTAGTTTTATATAATTTTCATTTCCACTCACTGATGCAGTGAGGTCATACACCAATTGCATAAACCCAAATATTTGTTAAGACTTTCTTTTAAAGTAATTTCTGCTGCTTTGACTGTATGTATTAAAAAACAGCCTATTCTGAAGCACTTACCTCCTAGCTAAGGCACTCTCTGCATTATGATCTCTGGAATACCTTCAGCTGCCACAGAGCCCTTGCAGAGCTCAGTATGGTCATGCCAAACAGATTTTCTAATTTGCTCCTTAAGTTTGTCAAAAGATCCTTTTTGCTCAGAAAAATAAAAATCGGTGTTGATCAAATGTTGCAAAAAGGTTTGCTGAAAAATCTCTACTTCGATTCCTTTTTTAGTTTGAAATTAGGTCAGATTTCAGTGGTTATTATAATGAATGGTATCATGTAAATATTAGTCACATAGCTGTCATTTTCCCTTCTCTCCTAACTTATTATGGGAGACAAGGATTAATTATTTTCTCACCCCTCCTGTTGGGTGATTCCTGTGTACTCTGAGGTGATGATCCAACCTCAGTCCTCGACTACATCTAGGGCAATGCAGTTTTTCAACAGCTCTCACAAACTTCTGCAGTATGAAAGCTAGAACCATACCTGATGACCTGGTCTGGTACCAGAGATGTACCCCAAGATTTTGGAACCAAGACCATTTCCATCCTGCTGGAAAGGTCTTTCCAAAGAGGAAATAAATCTCCTCCCAGTGCCATGCAGAACAGACAGGGGGTTTGCAGGGATGTCCGTGGGAAGGGACATCCATGGGAAGGGGTGGCTCCTGCTCAGCCCCAGGAATGGGAAGCATGTTTGCAGTGGGAGGCAGCACTCACGGGGTTCCCAGCTCTCACCATTGAACATTGTTCAGAACAAACGTAGATGTTGTATGTGAATGTAAAGCTTAATTTGTGGTTTTTACACCCACCACATTTCTTGTAGTTGACATTTTCTGGAACTTTAGGGCCTTTTATCTCCTGGTTGTTGGTTGTTCTTTTTGTCTTGTTCGCTTTATAGAAAGCTAACAGCCCATGTTTTTTCATCTACATAGTGAAATAGCATGCAATCGAACTGAACCATGCTTTAATCAAAAGATCTGCTTAATACTGTCCTCTATTCAGAAGTTTACAAATCTGAAGTGCAGTGGGGATACACGTTGGGTTGATAAAACTCAATACAGCTGCACCATGACATTGCTTGGGTGGATGCTGAGAAATGTGGAGGAATTCCCTGGGGAAATGCAGAGTGTGAGGGAAACAAATGTCTGTTTCACCCACTGATCCACTTTGTGCCTAAGAGTGAGAACAAAATGATTTCTTTTTCAGAAATGCCTTGGGCCAGCTGTGACTGAATGGCGCACGGGCTGTTGCTTGTTCCTGGTAGTACCTAAAATGCACATGGCGTGTTTCCAGGTAGAAGAAAATTAAAGTTGAAGAAACATGGAAGAGAGAGGGAAGGGATCAAAGGAAGCAGGTATTCAGTGTAAGTGTAATGTCATTCATTCTTAAACTTGAGCCCTTTGTGATGACTCCATAGTTTAAAAGAAAAAACATTTTGCTTAGGACTACTGAAAATCTCCTTTCTCCTGCTTCTCTGTGGTAGAAGGCACTGCTTTAAGATTTGTACAAGGCTTTGATGTAGTGTAGTGGCAACCTCAGAATATCAGATAAATATTTTTTCCAAGGATGGAAAAAAGATGTGACAGTCATTTTTTCTGGGACTTGCCAGGTAAATGGAATACTTGTGAGTTTTCATTCAATGTCAAGCAGGTTGTAATGCATCTCATTGGGTCCCCGTGTCAGGCACACAATGATGAGCGTACAGAGATGGCAGGATCGCTGCCACCTCCTACTCTACCATCATCAGGTCTGTGGCTTTAACAGACATCATGAATCAAAACCTGAGGGGCCTCTTCAAACCTTGCAGTACCTTGACTCACCAGGATCCTTTTCTCAAAACTGTTTGTTCAGTCTTCACCAGGAAGAATGGTGGATTTTGGCACATGAAGCAAGAAAATCAGAGCCAACTGGAAAAACCTAGTAGTAGCCCAAGACAGGCATTGTTGGACACTCTCCATTGGTTGGAAGTTTCTAGTCTAGTTTCAAGGGCACTTTAATTTTCAAATCCTTTTTCTATTGGACATGTATGAGTGAAGTCAGGTAGCAGAGATAAAGGCTATGGGAAATATATGTCTGATTTCTGCTGTAAACCGTAATTACAGTAGTGAACGCTTTGGGCTGACAGCATTTTTCAGCAACAGAGTACTTTTGAAATATTAATCTCACATCAGCTATTTGTGTTGAATATTGCCTTATTCAGCAGGCGAGGTGAGCCAATATTATCCTACTTTTCTAAACAGTAAGAGAAAGAAAGAGAGATTAAGTAACTCAACTAAGGTCAAACAATATGTCCGAGAGAAAACTTGGTTAAGCTTGAGGATCACTGCCTCCCAGCGATCAAGACGTGTGGGCACTGTTTCTGAGAAACTAGTGTACACGCACATATGATTAATTAGATATGAGACTAGTTTAGGAGGTTAGCCATTCACTAATGAGAGGGACATTTTCATTGCATGGCAAAAGCCAACAGGACGTGGTGTTTATAGACAGCAATGGCCAGATCCTACAAAATGTCACCATGTTCCTTACTTGTGCAAGTCCTGTGGAGGGAGCTGGCCTCTTCTCCCAAGTGACAGGGGACAGGACGAGAGGGAATGGCCTCAAGCTCCGCCAGGGGAGATTTAGGCTAGAGATTAGGAAAAAATTGTTCACGGAAAGTGTCATTGGGCACTGGAACAGACTGCCCAGGGAGGTGGTTGAGTCACTTTTCCTGGAGGTGTTTAAGGGACAGGTGGATGAGGTGCTGAGGGACATGATTTAGTGTTTCATAGAAATGGTTGGACTTGATGATCCAGTGGATCTCTTCCAACCTGGTTGTTCTATGATTCTATGACTTCACTTTGGGTGACAACACTGAAATAGGCTGCTAAAGGAGTTTGTGGGATTTTCCCCTCTGCAGATACTCAAAACTCACCTAGGTGTGTGCCTATGCAACTTACTCAAGGTGAACCTGCTTTAGCAGGAGGGTTGGGCTCCAGAGGGCCCTTCCAACCCCAACCATTCTATGATTCTGTGATTTAGTTTCTTAGGGGAGAGCTAGATCTTCAGAAGGTGGTTTATAGCAGTGTAGACTTGTGAAGAGCTTGCCATTTGGCCAAAATGGCCGAAGTTTTAACTCTTTCAACCTCTTTTCCTCACTACTGGCCATTTGCCATTCCATTAGCTGAAAGGGATTAATACAGCTGGGCCATGATGAGGAAAAGAAGTTGTATGTCCACATGACTGTACAAATCCCATGGGAACAGAATCTCTGAAACTGAACACTGACAGTATAGCAATTTTAGGAAACTAATTATCCCTTAGACAGTTGAGTAAATTTCAGGAAAAAAAAAAAAAGGTTACATTAAAAAAATGGTTAATAATAACAGGGTTAATGTATTTGTATATGAAGGAAAGGAACAGCCAGGCCTTTTGTTTCTGGGTTTTCTTCTCATTACAATGCAGTATGAATGCCATTCAAGGAAGCAACCTCTGCATAACAGGTCTAATTTCTAAAAAATCATTTTTCAGTAAAAATGAGCAAGATGCTAGATTTTGCTTGGCTTGGATGTTTAAAGTTAAATTATAAGTTATGTAATAAAACAAAAGAATCATTAAACATTGATTTACATGTTTATTTTGCTATAAGAAATGAAATTTTTATTGGAACGAAATTAAACAGAGCTTTATGTGTTTGTATTCCCCACAGCCTTTTATACTCTACTAATATAGCAATATTCATAAATCAAACCAGAGTTTTCAGATTTCCTCAGGAGTGACCTAGGCAAGAAACCCTTAACAGCTTGCTGAGAGACTTGGAAATTAAATTCAGCTGTAATATCATCATGACTAATTTATGGCTAGCTTGGTTGCTACAAAGATACATTTAAAGGAAGTGAAGTACATTGTGAGGATAAGATAAAACATGGGCTTAGTATCATGCAGTTAGTCCACTGGAAAGATTTATTCTATGTTTCATTACTTTATTGAACATAGCAAAACAGTCCGTTCCTTAAGAGAGAGAAGAGCTTGTGTAATGAAACATGTAAATACTAGGTCTTCAACCAAGCAAAACAGGGAAAACGGTAAATATGAAATTAAACCTTTATATAGCTATTGAAGAACTCTGTTGCTTTTGACATCAGATACATTTATGTGTGTGTATGAACACACATGCAGCAGCAGCACTCGTGTATTCTCTATATACATGCACACACATGGTCTCTGCTTTAGAATATATAGTGCTATATCACCAGGGCTGAGAGAGAGATTATCTGGCAGAAACCATGTTTCTGAAATGCCTAGTGTCCCTGAACCCCATTTTCGTCTCATTGCAACGTTTGAACTTCCTGCAAGGCTCATTATGCCAAATTGAGATTGATGACAAAGTGCAACATTTTGAAATTATTAAAGGTATTTGGTTTTCCTTTAATTTCCTCTGCCACAGAATTGGAAGGGTGAAAAATTATTCTTTTTTTACACAGTAATTATATGTCTGACTTCTCACATTTCACATGGACAGAAAATTCCCAATGAACATTGTGTGTATTAGGGCCTATGTGCTTTATCCTGCTCCAGCATCATCATTACTTCTTGTTTCAGATGTGGATTCTCAGTCTGTCCTTGTTAGTTAAAACGACTGAAGCATTTCAGGCAGACTTTAAGCTAAAATATTTCTTGGTACATGTCTTTCTGTACCATTTGCCTTCAGGTAAGTGGCTTCCTATTGCTGTTGACCATCCTAGGATATCAAGTTTCTGTAGGTGACCTTCTCCACACAGGCCTTATGAGGAATGGCTGAGTGAGCTGGGGGCGTTTAGCCTGGAGAAGAGGAGGTTGAGGGGAGACTTCATTGCTTTCTATAACTACCTGAAAGGAGGTTGTGGAGAGGAGGGTGCTGGCCTCTTTTCCCAAGTGACAGGGTACAGGACAAGAGGGGAAGGTCTCAAACTCTGCCAGAGGAGGTTTAGGCTGAGCATTAGGAAAAAATTTTTCACAGAAACTGCCATTGGTCAGTGGCACAGACTGCCCAGGGAGGGGGTTGAGTCACCTTCCCTGGGGATGTTTAAGGCACAGGTGGACGAGGTGCTGAGGGACATGGTTTAGTGATTGATAGGAATGGTTGGACTCAATGATCCACTAGGTGTCTTCCAACGTGGTGATTCTATGTTTCTATGATCTCACTCTTACCAACCGCTTTTCCATCTACATACAAGGGGATGACCCAAGACTGAAGCCCTGAGGGGCAAAGTCTCCCAAGATCGATCTCTTCCCAGCCATTCTGTGCAGTAACATCTTGACATCATACATAGAGAAGCAGTTTACAGGAGGCCCTGTGATTGACCAGAGATGTTTGAGTCATCATGCTGTCACGTTTCTGCCTACAACCCAGCCAAACGATGGCTGGCTCAGTGCTGCACTGCTGATTCAGCGAGTGCTCTCCCAGTACTGCCTATACAGTGACTACAGCAAACGCCTGATGCCCACAGCAGGTATTCAGCTAGCAGCAGCAAAACTGATGCACTCGCTATTTAATATGCAAGAGAAATGAGTTGCAACTAAACCCATTGCACGCATGCATCACCTGAGAGAAACATGAATATTTCTGTAAACCCATCAGGGAATTTATTCATCTCAGCCTTCAGCAATGGTGAATTACTCTGGTGACTGGCGCAATTTGGAGTCATATAGAGCCATAATGAGAAAGTTCTGTGGTTTCCCTTGGAGTAATACAGCAGTTACTGCTGATAGTTACTGTCTTGGTGATGTATTAATGCATGGTTATAGTGCAGTCATGGAGGAAATTTATAGGGAACTGTAGGATTTTACTTAGTAACACTTGCTAATGTTGAGGTGGTAATGAAGAAACAGAGTAATAGAAATAGAGAGTATATTGAAGTGATAAAAGAAACTGTGGTGTGACTTGAGAAAGCTGTCCTCAAAATAAAGATGTTGTCTAGATCTCTTTTTGCCAGGTGAATATGGCAGAAGAACTTAAGAACTGACCAGAAGCAACATGTTTGAAATATCTAAGTAACAGAAAGAAGCCTTGCATTGGTTTCAGGTCGGGGTTTTTTGTCATTGCTGTTTCCTGTGAAAAGTGTCAGAATTGCTAGGCTTTTACAGATTCTCTCCCTGCCATCTCCAACCCATCCTGAGGCACTAGCTGGCCAATTAAAATAATCTCTCCTTTGGAAAGCTGGCTTTCATCAGAGTTAAGAATGAAGGCTTCTTTCTACTACATCTCTTTTCCCTATTCATTCATTTACATAAGTCCTTCCACCATTAATCAAGTGCCTGTAGGCATATCTCAAGAAATGGGTAAGGCCATAAAAGTAAAGGCAGACAATTCTAGTTATAGATGAACCTTCCACATGTTGCAGATCTGTCTCAGGCCTTTATCTTAGTTTATCTTCACCTGTTTAAATTGGAAAACTCACAAAAATCCATCTCCTGTTAGATTTCCAAGATTTCTTGATTTCATTTAGGTCAGAACTGCCACAAGAAATAAATTTCTCAGAGCCTTGCTGGGTTACTGCCAGGAACAGAGAGTGCTGGATTGTGTCACTTAAAAATAAAAAGTTTTCTTTGAAAAGTCACCAGATTTTATAAGCTTTAAAAAAAATTGGCTTCATTCAGGCTCAAGTATGATTAAAAGAGCTGCCCTGATTTATTGGTGTCAAACAAAGTATGTTTGGGTAGAACATTATTTTGCAATGGAAAAAGCGTCAGTGGAAGCACCTCCTATCAGCACTGTTTGGGTTGGGTGAGGCCTGAGACTTAAATTGCAGGAGTCTTTAATACTGGAGAAAGGCAGGACCACTAAAAATGTTGTAACTAGAATCTCATGCTCTGCCAGGCAAAGGTAGCAATGAATTCAACTTCAAAAACGTCTGGGGTTCTGCTTATACGATACGTATTATTCACATATATATGAGAATTCCTTGCTTTGTGCCTTACTTTATCTCTGCAAGGAAAATGGAAAGAAGTTTCTCATTTCTATTCTACCAGGAGTGATGAGAAACTTTCTGTATACATGAATTTAATAAGAAAACAATATTCTCCAGTTGGTAACGTAGTTGCTTCCTGCTGACCTTTAATTCTTCACTTTTTCTCTTTGCCTTGTAAATGACAGTCATTGTATTTTTACTACATTTTTGTTCTTGCATGTTGTCTTACCCAAAGCAATGCTCTACCAGAGCATTGCCACCAGGATTTGTCTACCAGTGCCTGCCTGGTTCCTGTTGAAACAGGTCCAGAGGAGGCTACAAAGATGATCAGAGAGCTGGAGCACCTCCCGTAGGAGGACAGGCTGAGAGCTGGGGTTGTTCAGCCTGGAGAAGAGAAGGCTCTGGGGAGGCCTTATAGAGACCTTCCAGTGCCTGAAGGGCCTACAAGAAAGCTGGGGAGGGACTGTTTACAAGGGTGACTAGCTTTAAATTGGAATGGGGAAGAATTAGATTAGACATTAGGAAGAAATTCTTCACAATGAGGGTGGTGAGGCCCTGGCCCAGGTTGCCCAGGGAAGCTGTGGCTGCCCCATCCCTGGAGGGGTTCAAGGCCAGGCTGGATGGGCCTTGAGCACCTGATCTGTCCCTGCCGATGGCAGGGGTGGAACTGAATGATCTTTAAGATCCCTTCCAAACCAAATTATTCTATGACTCCACGAAACGGAAAACCCAGTACAAGTGTCTAGTGATGCAGGGTAGCCAAGACAGCTGTTAACAAATCGGTTTCTCTCAGTACATCCTTGTCACACCAAAACAAACAACAATCATCATTCTCCTAAAGCACCTTTTAAAGGAGAACCCCTGTGCAAAGGGAGCCCTCTGTGAGACTGCTGCTCATGTGCTTCCTGAAACCACTATGTTAATTTTTTTCCCAAAATATGCAGCTGAGGTGACTGGCTTTAAATCTTCTTTATGACCCTTTGAGATGCTATTGAGACTACATCTGAGGCCGCTATCAAGACAAATTATTAGCAAATATTATGTCAATTCAGTAAGCTTTGGATAAAAATTATATGGAATATTGGAATGGTTGGACTCGATGATCCAGGTGGGTCTCTTCCAACCTGTTGATTCTATGATTCTGTACTGGAATTAGCAGAGTCCTCTGAACTTATATGCATTTCTTCTAGCAGATGTTCTGTTTGTTCCACTTTCAGGCAACTGCTCTTGGTCAAAATGCTCCACATATTAAAAAAAGCTGGTCCTCATGCTGTAATTTTTAGCAGTGTTTCTTTTGGGTGCATAAAATATTCTTCTGTCTTTAACATATTTAATGATTATGTAAAAGCAAATTGATGAATAGAAGAAAGCATACTCCCACTTGGGGCAAATGTATATTTGGGCTGATTCATGATAATTAATCTTTGTCTACGTGGAATGCATTAATTTCTCCTACTGGTGTTGACTACGCTTCTGCTTCTTTTCGAAGTTAGATGGTTCTGCTCCAGAGGCATATTTGCTGATTGAATTGGACCGCAACTGGGTATTTGGGTTATGTCATTATTATGCAAACGATCTTTTAAAGAACACGGAGTACTTGTTTTTGCAGATATCGTGCACTCTACATTTAATCATGGACCTTTGTAGCTTGTTATTTCTAGAGTTCAGATTACTGCAATTTAAAAACCTCTCTGTCCTTGCCATTGCTCGGTGACATAAAATAAACCCGTGTATTAAGAAACAAACCACAAAACTTGTCAACTTGAACTGAGAGACGGGGGAAAAAAAAGCAAGCATGCTTTACGGCGACCTGTAAATGCCGTCTGCAGCACAGCTATAAAGGGAAATGTTATAATTTTCCATGTAACCAGAGCTACATTTTTTGGAGTGCTGTGACCCCCGGCAGTACCAACGCGAGTGGGTGAGTGGCAGACATGCAGCAAGAAATGGTTCGTCCCCACACTGGGTCTATAGGAGGGAGAGGGGGAAGGCGAACAGAGTAGAGGAAGGATTTCCTGCAGTTGCCTGCTGCTCATCCGTGGGACCCAAAGCCGGTGCCCTGGTTTGGCCTGGCGTTCACTCCACTCGACCCTGCCTGGGGTTGCTTGGGGCTGGCCCCGAGCCTGGGGACTGCAGCAGAGATGCAGCTGGAGCTGGGAAAACCTCTGCAACCCTCGATGGAGTGAAGTTTCCAAGTTCCTTTTTTAGTAAAATCGCTCTGTCTGGCCCCGCCACCCCCCTCCTTGTGCTCAGCGCAGTGGAGGTGCCAGCCCAACATGCCAGAAATACTCCTGATCCCTGGAGATGGAGCAGCGGGAACAGCCGGACTCCTGCAGCCCATACCCCAGCATGAGCCCAGCCCAGCCGCTTGTCCCCCCAACCCCACGAGCTCCCTCTCTAGTGAGCGACAGCAGTAATATTGCTCCTTGCTTCCGTGTAAACATGGCATCTGAGGAATGAACAGAAACCATCAACTGCCTGGGATTAACAAATAACATACACTCAGGACAGGATTTCACTGGTTGCAGGATGAAAAAATCTCCATAGCGTCATTAGTTTCTTCTGTACCCTGTTTTCCTTCTGCTATGCTGGTCCTGAGCAGCCCACACTGCTGCTGCTGGGGCATGGCCAGGGTGCTAGGAAGGGAAAATAACACGAAGTGTTGAGGAGGGCAAGTACCATAATCTTTTGCTGAGTTTGGCTGTACTCCATTAACAGTTCTGATATCTTCTGTCTTCAAAAAGGGCTTTGGCCCTAAGTCTTTGAAAGTATTCTACCACAATTTATACATCTAGATACCTCCTCTAGGTCAGGTAATAGCTTGGATGGGAATAACTGGCATCAGGCTGCACTCAGTGGAGATACACAAGGATGGAAGAGCACAGAGGGAGAATGAATGGCAGGAAGCAGAACAAGGTCTTAGGTTGCAGTAGGGGAATCAGGGAGATGTTGTGAGCTAAGGAGCTGCTACTGAGGCTGATAAGGAAAATGTGGAGATAAGTAAAGAGAGCAGTAGGAAGGACAGACAGAGTGTGGATGTCCCCAGGACATGAGCAGGGAATATGAGGCAGAGAAGGCATTAGGGTGAAGAAGACAAGGTTGGATAAGAGGTGAGAAAAGGATGAGGGCAGGACATTTTGGGTTGGAGGTAAGAAGGGGCAGACTTGTATTCAGAAGTTAAATGAACTGAGTCATTGTCTATCAGGATCTTGTTTTCTCCTCATACAGCTCTGAGCTCTGGCAAAGGATTCCTGTCTCTCCCTAAGCTTTCTAAGGACCATCTGCATCTCTGCCAGCATGTGGAGTAGATGCCTGTATGCTCACTGCTTGTGTGTCTGCAGGTATGATGCTAAGTGTGAGAAATTCTGTGCCACACAACAGTGCAATCATAGGTGACATGACATGATACTGCTAAACACTGAGGCAGTCTTTGTCTCTTTATGTATTTTTTTTAATTTATTTATTTCTATAGGTCTCCTGCTGCTTTGGGTGGTTCTGCTCTAGTGGAAGAAGGGTGTTATCTGTCAGATTCCCCTTGCTACATGATGTGAGGTGAGTCTGCAACTTCAGGACAAGGCATGTTGGCCCCATAATTAAGGTCTCATGTATTTGAACACCACCCTGATGAATGGGATTCAGTTTCCTCAGTTACCTTGTCTAAACTCTTCCAAGATGACTACTTCTATGGTTTTGGCGAAGGACTGGTTTTTGCAGATGTTTCAATAGATAGTGACAAGAATTGGAGTTTGCATGCACAGTGTAAAGGCCTGTGAGAAACACTATTTCTGAGCAGTATGGACACCATGAAATTACTAAAGATTTTTTACTTTATTCTGATTATTTCTCACCCCTCCCTATTATCACAACATGTGATTTAGCTGAAGGAGTAGATATGTTTCTTTTGGATGACCCAGTAAAGAGAAGTGAAGAAAACTCATGAGGCCATGAACAATTTTGACTTCTGTGCTAAAGTAAGGCAGCAAGTAAGGCATGGTGCAATGCAGTAAACAGCAGGTGGAAAACCAGACATAAAAATCATTCAAATGTACCCTCCATTCTGTGCAAATGAGTGGCAGAAAATTCCTAGGCAAATCTTTGGGACTTTAGCCGCTGTTGCTGAACTCTAGTTACTGTAAAGACCGTGTTCATATACATCCTTGTGCTTTTGCATAGGTAAGGTCCCATTTCAGCCTCTCATCTGACACCGGATCATATTTATTCTGACACTAGGTGTTATGTTACACTGTGAATAAAATAGTTACTTGCTGACAGAATAACTTCTACTTGCCTTGAGGGCTGGTGACACAGTGCCCTGACTTAGAGGCTAAAGATGGCTGATGAGTTCCTACATCTCTGGACTCTGCTGGGAACCTGAACTGTTAACCTGATGCTCTTTTTTTTTAATGTGTTTTCCACTGAAACAGTTTAAAAGCATCTCTTTTACTGGGAATTCTTGCTTATTTGTCTTAAAAGGAGAAAAACACCAAACAGGAATTAACAAGACGCTTTTCTTTGTGACTTCAGTCCTTCGTTAGGAAGTATATGATCAGGCTTTGGGGAAACTTTCCTTGAATTATTCTAAGGTTCTAATGATAAAAACCTCAGGGAGGTCATGCGCATGGGGGATTTAATACTCATTCAGAACCATCTGGCATTAGAATACATGCAAGGAAAGAACAAAATCTGGCAGTAATATTCATCTCCATTAACCCAGAATACAGACTGATATGATTATAGCAGAGAAAACACTCTCACTCTTTCACCAGGAAAAGCTCTTGCTAGAACAGGGCTACATTGGTTTATAAACCCAAAGACTTCTTGAAGCATGGATCTGCACTTTCACAGAGTACATTTACTTTGGCTTTTAATATGCATGTCATTTCTTTTTATCTTGGATAACTACTATGTTAAGGTATAAAATATTGCTAGGGTGAAAGGTTGTATTTGGAGCTCCTAACTTGCTCTGTGGGTCCAGTCTTAGTTGTCTAAGCACAGTGCTGCAGTAGAGCCCATTCATGCTTTGCCTCAACCTCACTTCTAGAGCATTACTGAGGTGACGGTCCCAGAAACATCCTCAGCAAAACTCACAACAGTGTCAGTAGCGATTAGACACCCTTCCTCCAAGACCCCAAACCAGATATGTGCTTCAGCATGTGCTTGACCTGAAGCACGCTGACTAGTGAGGGCAACTGCTGTAAACCCAGTTTAGAGAGTGAAGGATGTTGGGGAGATGGTAACTCCTTACAGAGATTAACTGTCTTTCACCCTAACTGCTGGGCAGGCTTTCATCAGCCTCCTGTGCTGTTCACTAATTCTTGAATCATTTTCATTTTTGTCATTCTTCATAAACACAATGGCTTCTCCAGCAATGGTCTCTCTCTGTCCTCAGAGATTTCCTCTCCTCTCCTTTCCCAGCTTGGAACAGCAAGTGCAGTCAGATAACTTCTCTCCCTCTGTGATTCACTCGCTATACAGAAAACAAAACCATATGGAGGATGAGAAAAGGCCATTTATCTAAAAGTCTATTGAGATGTGAACATCTCACATTAAGGCTTCATTCCAGCCAGGCTTTCTTGCACGTGTTGCTGTCATCTCTTTCCACAATAACAGAGATGGACTCTTGCATCAGCCAAAACAATCCTCTTAGCTTGTCATCTGATTAGTACTTAGCATGGTCCCACATACAAAACATTCAAAGTTAAAAAATAATCTTGTTATGTATTTTCCTTTGTTCTGAGAAGCCACCTGTGCCAGCTGCCCCTTAGGAGACTCTGTCTGGTGAAGGGAATTGTTATCATCCAGAGATAAGGATGTAGTTCAGTAAATGCAACATGCGTCAAGCTTGACAAAGGAAAGTTTGTTTTATGTTTACTAATTAGATGTTTCCCCCCAAGTGGCTGACAGAGAATGACATTATTCAATTACTAGCTGCTTTAAGGAAGGGAGACCAGAAGATGGAGTCCCAGTAATTCCAGCTGTGCCTCTGGTTGAGGGGAAGCAAAGACAGCACGTGTCCCAGCACACTGCTTCAGGTGCCCTGGTGCTTCTTAGGCCGAGGAAGACCTCAAACACGTAAACAGGTATTTAATGCTGCTTGTCTGAGATTACTTCCCTCACACAGTTTGGGGTGAAAGGCCCCATCTTTCACTCTTCTGGAGAATTAAGAGTTAAACAACCCTCTGGGACATGGTTCTGGTGGATGTCCTGCAGTGTCTGCTGGTACAGTTCTGCTTTCTTCTCCAGGCTTGTAACACATTCACTGACAATTTATGCTGCAGTTGGAAACCAGAACCCAGGGCAGCCTGTTCTCTGGCTTCATGCTATAAACATAAATACACTCATAGCCATTTGTATCTGGTTCTTTCTATCTGCACAAGGATTTTATTATCTCTCTACAAAATGATCCTGAGGGGGAGCAAGAGACTAGCAACAAAAGGAAGCACTCAAACGGGAACAAGAATCAAAACGAGTAAAGGGCAGGAGGCTGCTATGAGACCATGCAAGTGAGAGCTGGCAATTAACAGCAGGAATTAAAGTAGCTGTTGGAAACTACATGTTTTCTTTCAAGAGCTCATCTTTTGAGTAGGAACTGCCATCGGATCGCATCAAAGTCACTCTGGTCTGAAGTGTATTTTGAACACCAAGAAAACTTTTCCCACCTCCCGTTTTGAACAGAATAACTTGCTAAGTTAATGACAGGCCTTTAAATTAACTCATGTTGTGGAGCAGTGAAGCAAGTGATGTGGAAAAAGAAAATGCAAGCAATTATGGTTTAAATAAACTTCACCCATCGTGTTATTAGAAAGTACCTGAGATGAGACTTCAGGGGCATTAAATTCATCCACCAAACAAGTTATCCCAGCTCTCCTGTGTGAGAAACCAGGAACCAGAGGTTTGGAAAAGTGTGGGAAACACTGAGTGATTCCAGGCAGACAGTTGTGAGCTCTCAGCTGCTTTCTCTGAGTCCTCACAAAGCCCTCATTTAGGTCCTGGGTTTGCTGTTACTTTGCCCTTAATCTGCTGAGAGTCTTGATCTGACAGATCCCACATGCTGAACAAGACAAGGCAAATGGGTGTGGGCAATGGGGGGAACAAAAGAGGATTGAAAGGATCTCACCTGATGCTTTTGCTGACTAGAGGAAGTCCATACTAACGTCCTACTATCTACCAATTCTGGACTTTGCTGAAATTAAGTGTCTTTCATGTCACTTTGGCCTCGGCCATCCTGAAGAAGCCAACGTGTTTTGCTGGCTTTGCTTGCGTAGGCAGAACTGTTGCCATGTTTCAATCTCCGCTCTTGGCAAACTGCTCAAACTATCATATTTCAAATTATTCCAGCTGTTCTACACGCCCTCAGAGATATCATCAGAAAGTAGTTGCTTACACTGAGATTACTTTAATGATATCAAAGGGCGTGGAAGAAGGCTGCTAATTAGTAAACCCTCAAGGTACAAAGATATAAGTAGCCCTGGAGCAGTGAGAGCAGATCCAAATCCTCAGTTTAACATTATCTTGGGATGAAAGGATTATCTGTAGAGTGGTTCCCCTAGAGACGAGTGATAGAACATTCCTGTGGAGATGAACAGCAGGTCTTGTTTGGATTGATAAAGCTCCTTGTCAGATTGTGCAGTATATTATTGATTTATCAAGCCACCTGCCAAGCCTGAGCCAGGAGCAAGAACTTAGTCTAGGATGAGCAATCATTTGGAGGTAGGTTACTGTACTTATTAAAATAAATAAATACAAGAGCACCTATCCTAATGTCCTTCACCAAAAGCTAAAGTTCCTTTGGGGTCCAGTCAAAAGGCAAAAATAGTGATAAACAACTAAAATGTCTCAGCTGAATGTTTGCTAGAAATATAAGCCTCTTCTAGCCAATACAGTCGTGGCAGAGGGGAAATGCTAGGGTTGAAAGTGATGGAAATGGCAGCATTGCCTTTTCTTGGGCTCTTCGCACACTTGGCAGCCGCATCCCCCACCTCACTGCTCCAGTGACAGTTCATTCTCCCTCTTCCAGCATAACTGCAACTGGCAAAGCTGGTGGCTGTTCCTGAACGCTTGTCCTGTATTTTTGAAGCAAGTTGCTGCACTCCTCCACATTTTCGTTTCTGTAGGGACTACTTACGGGACTGGGGTTTTTTTAGTTCTATGCTGTGCCTCTTGAAGACAACAAAAACCAGCCACTTGCAGGGTCTTGACAGCACTATCACCTTGTGATAAACTTAGAGAACTTGGGTTTAAAGTGAAGGCTGTCTTAGGGGGAGGAAGGGGGATGACACGCAAAACTTAACCTCAGCTTCCCTTCGAAATACCAGCCCAGCTGTAAGCATGGTCTTGCACAGCTGTTCCCAAAGGCACGGTTGGAGCAGTGCACGTAAGGAGGGCTTCTGCAGGACCACACAAGTTTACTGCTATTCTTAAATCCTAGTCTTGCAACTGGGAAACTCCCGCCAAGTTGTTTGAGACAGTGGCACCTGGGAAGTATTATATGAGTCTGTATTGCATCATGAGAACCCTATTTGCACTTAATTACACATCTCCTTTTCCTCCTCCCAATATAACAAGCAAGACAGATGCTGCATCTACAAAGTGAGAAAGAAATACAATTTTTAAGTGGAATCTGACAGCCAGAAACCCAAGAGCAGGCCTCAGGCAAGATCCCAGCAATGAAGATCCTCAGAGTATCAAACGGCTCAGACCTGAGACTTTTGGTGCTATACGTAGCACCGATCCCATGTATCCTAATGCAGCTGGGGTTCAGATTACCTTGTACTCCTACTTCCTTGTGCTGAAATGCTGGTGGAAAGGTATTGACCTTCCTTCTCTCACTTGGTCCCACTCTGTGAGCCTAGCTCTCAGCTGAAAGTCTGGATATTATCTTCACAGACCTGCCAGCTGTTTCATATGGTGTTGATCACAGGAGCCTTACCCAAAATGTATTGAGATTTCTGCTAAAAACTGTTCCACTGGAACAGGCTGACCAGGGAGGTGGTTGAGTCACCTTCCCTGGAGGTGTTTAAGGCACAGGTGGATGAGGTGCTGAGGGGCATGGTTTAGTGTTTGATAGGAATGGTTGGACTCGATGATCTGGTGGGTCTTTTCCAACCTGACGATTCTATGATTCTTGCAAGGATTGCCTTGCCCCTGCATTTGGTGCTGTAGCTTAACAGGCAGCAGTTGAGCTAATGCAGCCTGCTTCTCCAAAGATGGGTGGTAGGGAGGCAGGACAGCCTCATAGCAGCTTTGCTGGCCCACAGCACAAACAGCAGCAGCACTGTGCTGTGTTTAAGAAGAGCAGATCCCCTGTAAACATACGCAGCTGGTAGGTGGGCGCAGATCCATCACCGGCTAACACCCATCTGAGGCCATGTGTTTATTCTCTGGAATGGCTGCAAGACAATATATTTCTGCCTCATAGGGCGATCCCAGGGTGTACTTACTACAAACGTGCAAACTGGACTTCTTAAAGCAATTCATTGGAAGTGTGAGTTTCCACGAGCCTTTCTAACTTGGACTTATTACTCAGAGACTTGCTGTTGTGTGTACATAGAGGCTTTACCCTTTTATCCTTCCTCCACTTACAAACCCAATCCCCTGCAATGTAATTCAAGACAGGAAATATATTTTCTGTCAGGCCATGGTGATGCAGTCTGGCACAAACCTGGGCTGCTGCTAGCAGGGGATCCTCTTCCCACTGCCCTTTTCCCACAAGCTCCCTCACTCTAGCTTTGCAGCTCATGGGTCTGGGTTTTAATTCTGTAGGTCCTTGAAAGAATTCCCAAAAGGTATGATGAGAAAGCAAGTTTATGTAATATAACTAGGTGAAGAAAGTGGATGTGGAGAATGCAAATTTAGCAAGGAATTGTTCAGTTTACCTTGTTCAACAACTGTGTAGATGATGATAATTGTCTTGGTTGAGTTCCTTGTACTTTGTATTGACTCTTCACCTGCATGGAGCTCACTTGAGCCAAAGTTTAAGTTACTGTGGATCCCAAGCCACTTCTGAATGACTCCTCTGTATGATGGCTTTTGGTACAAAATGGAGGGTCTTTTCTGGTTTCACTTTAAAAATTGTCTCATTAAATCTGTCACTTATTTAGGCACATTCATAGAATCATCAAGGTTAGAAAAGACCTTTAAGATTGCCAAGTTCAACCATCAACCCAAACCCACTGTGCCTGCACACAATTATGAAATCATTAAGGTTGGAGAAGACCAACATTCTGGATTTAAAAACAGGAAAAGGAAAATATATGTGAGCAAATTCACACTTTGACACCCTTCAAAACTTCCTGCATCATTTCAGATGATGGATAAGTTCATTCTGTAGATGAATCATTAACATTTTTCATGTATTTTCATTCTAATATGTATTAGGGTTCCAAGCAAACACACAGACACACAGACACACACACAGAATCACCAGGTTTTAAAAGACCCACTGGATTATCTAGTCCAACCAATAGACCCCAATAGGATCTATCATTGGGATGCTTTCAAAAAAAACCAACACAACAAACCAACAACAAAAAAGAACCACACAATCCCCCCACAACCAATAGTTTAGCTTTCCTGTTTACTTTGACATGTGGTTTAAGCATGTTCTTCTAAATATATCAAGGTCAGGTGGTGATTTGGCACATTAAGAAAACATGTCTAGCTTTGCAGTTGAAATGTGAGTCATTATTGCAATTAAACGGTTTACATGCTGAGAAAAACAGTGTCTGTATATAACACAAAGCGCTGTTTATAAAGCAATCCATATTGAATACTATTAGGTGAAAAATATATTTCTTTTACTACAATTGTAACTGATTTCTTCCCTGTTAAGTTCTAGTAAGTTATCCCACACACTCAGATTTAAAAGTGTTTCCATTGTAATGAAGTGTCTCTTTTAATGATGTGTCTGTTTTAATGATGTGTGAATTCCAGTCAGAAAAACCTACTTTACACCGAGATGAGA
The DNA here is from genome assembly GCA_033558105.1 of Coccyzus lansbergi. NCBI lineage: Eukaryota > Metazoa > Chordata > Aves > Cuculiformes > Coccyzidae > Coccyzus > Coccyzus lansbergi. Next base: position 1,796,805 of record JAUMJK010000431.1, read on the forward strand.
AGATGGCATTTTCCCTCCTTCCTCTCTTCAAGAGCTGTGTCCTGTGACCAAGTTTCCCAGCGAGACAACAGCCCAGGTTTCCATCTGTATTGGAAAAAGCACCATGAAGATGACCTCATGGATAGCACTGCTTTTCAGCTCTCTCCAGAATCTGGTAAACTGCACAGTAGGTGGAAGTTTCCATGATTAAATTCCTTTCAGAATTGGGAAAGTGATATTCATTCACATTCAAGGCTTTTTAATGTGATTGCGTGTCATCTGGCTAATTAATTATTCAATAAGCTGTGCTGGCCAAGGAATGCAAAGTGGAATTGCTTTAAAATAGCAATGGTATGAGATGGTCCTTATAATTAATGCTGCTTTTCCTCAAACTTTCTCACAACTTTTTTGGCATTGAATTAATTCTGGTTTTCACATTAATAACTGGGTGGTATTCAGTGGTACAACATTTCTTTCCTTTTATTATGGATATTCCTCTTTGTGAGGGATAGGACCTGCGATACTTCAGGGTGAGTTTAACTCAGCTGCTACATGGACAGGCACTTGTCAGAATAAAGACTATGTTAGCAGCTTGGAAAAAAAGTTATAATTGAAACGTTGTGGAAAACTGTATGGATCCTGCTGGAGCTGGAAGGCTGCAAGTGTCTGTCTTGAAAGGGTTGTCTTGGACGTCACTTCTGGTTACACATGTGCCTAAATATTTTTGCGGAGCCAGTCCCTCAAAGCATGCAGAAACACCCACGCTTTTCCAGAGACTATCCAGGGACACAAACACTTTCCGCTTCCCCCCCAGAGGAACTTGCCTTGTCCTCAGCTTGCTGAGAAGTGTAACCTCAGCAGCAAATACAGCTTTGTCTGGATGGCAGGGTAGACATGGTAGCACTTGCTTACTGCTGACTCAGGGCGAACAGATGACCATGTACCTGTTGGGGAGTATCTGAAGGCACAGGGGTTTCTTTTGGCTGCAGAACATGTTTCCTGAGGCCGCTGAAAGATTCCTGGACTAGTTTTATGAGTGCTGTTCCAGCCAGAGTCTCCAGGTGTCACATCCCACATCAGCTGCACATAGTTGGAGCAATGCAAGGAGCTCTCTTAGAGAGTATTCTCATTTCTTAAACCAAGGATAAAATGTTTGCCTCCTCTGATCTAGGATAAGTATATATTCAATTGCATTAGCATGTGCGTTTGTCTAAGAACAGGCAAGAAAATTAACTGAACTTTAGTCATGCTGCAAGTATGAGGGAGGATGGACAGCAGTTTACTCTTGCTCAGATACTCTACTTGAACCACAAAATGGGTTAGGTCAGGTTTTCCCTCAGTCGTGCTCTTTCCAGGTCACTCTGTAAGAGCTGGCCTGCAGCCATTCTCTCTCTACTACAGCACCGAGGATGAAGGGAGAGGTTTTGCTGCCCTGTGCAGCTCAGCAAGCTGGGGATGGTCTGGCCAGGCAGCAGGAAAGGAAACATACTGTGGTGTGGGGCTGTTTGCTGAAAACCTCCACACAAAGCAAATCTTGAGTCCTGCTTAAAAAGATATGATTCATCTGCTTGCTTGCATTTGATCTTTCTATTGTCTCAGACGTATTGCCTGTGCCGTGCAGCTGATGCCTGGAAAGAAGGATGCACCTCGATTGCCCAACGCCCTAGTTTGCTCCATGTGCAGAATGCTTACTATACATGGTCCGAAACCTCCAATCTCTATTGCTGAGTGGGTTGAACATGGTTTTCCTGAAGCAGATTCTAGTGTAAAGCTACCCTGCATCAGCCCCACTCAGCCATTAGCCAAGGGAGAATGGTTTAGCCAAAAAGAAACCTTGAGCATTCCCAGAGAGGATTCTGTGTACCCACTCAATATTTGCCTGCCTCCTGGCTGGTGTAATCTGTAGGCTGTTGGCTCCAACCTACACTGACTGAAGAGGGATTTGTCCAAAGTTATGCCAGGTTTTTGAGAATACTTGGGTGAAGTTTCCTTTTTTCATTTGAAAGAAAATAGAAATGTGTGTATTGAAAGATGCAAAAGACGCTCAAGAAAAACACAGTTCATCATTTCAGGCAGACAGAGCAATGGGATTGAGCTAAATCATCAATAGTGTCAGTTTTTATTTTTGAGTGGGTTTAAATTGTATAGTTACACTAAACAATTTTGAGTAAAGAAATCCTTCCTAGGTAGCTTCTAGTTTCTACCTTTGTTTTCTCAATCAGTATTGCTATGCTCTGCCAGACATCAGTGCCATTGTGTGACTCCAGCTATACATTTTTAGCTAGATAAACAAATGCTTTCTTGTAATGCTGCAAAAAAAAATGTGTATAAATAAATAGATTCAGAGACAATTTGTCCAACAAGAATCTATGCACAGAGGGGATTCTGAAGTCATCTTCAAAGTGTATGCTGATGTTTTTAAAATGACCTATGAATCTCTTTCTAGTTCAATAAGAGTCCGGAGGGATTTTCAATATGATAGATTTGGGTTATTAAATTACTGTTGGAAATGTGAAGCTGACCTCCAGTGGCAAATATTTCTGTGAAAACATTGGCAAACATATCATTTGGTGATCTCTCCTCCATTGTTTCTTTTCTAAAATCAAAATAAACAATATATATATATATTGGATGAAGCAAGAAAACAAAATAAGTCTGTTTTGTTGCATTTTCTGATAAGCAATAAAGTCTAACTGCTAACAAATGTTGGAGACATCTACTTTTAGCAGATGCTTACAGTCCAAGATGCCTTTGAACTTGCACGTAAATCAAGATGAAATTACCGTCTCTTTTCTGCTGATTTTCACTAGAGCCAGTGAGAAACCACCCCCCTGTTCCAGCGCTTTGTTTCACGATGCTGCCTGATGGAATAGTGCTGGATTCAGTAACGCTGCTCCTGGGGATGGATTTTTGGTTCAGAAGGCGGAGTGAGTAGCTGGGGGGTGGGAGGTGATGCGGGAGATGGGCACCCAGAGATGCAACACTTCCCTGAAATGTTCCTGGTTTGGGACCTGCACAGGGGTTTCCATCTCCTGGCTGTCATCCTGATGACCAGGTTAAACTGGCAGGAACTCTAATCTGGTGGATCTTCATTGTTTATATGAATTAGGCAGTGCTAGCAGGAGGGAGCAAAAAAACCCCTTGCAATGAGCAGAAATAAAGAACTTGAACCTGAGCCTCTTGAATTTGGATGAATAATCACATGAGTACTTTTTAA